>VDFB02271358.1:1038330572-1038368092 GCA_007258455.2 Sequoia sempervirens | reverse complement strand
CCATCTCTCCCTCCCTATCCCCCCTATCCATCGACTCTCTATCTCCACCTCTCTTCCTTTCTTTGGTGATTTCACTATATTAGCAAGGGATGGATATGATATGGTTCTCAACAAATTTTCGCAATACAACATGAAGAAGGGTTTGTTGGAACTATAAAAAATTTCAAAATTTTATAATGATTTACTCATGTAAATTTCTCAATAATAATTAACTACATTTTGAGCCAGAAAAGGATGTAATTGGCCCTACAAAATATAATTACCCATGGTCACCTTGTTCTACTCCTGAAAATCCTTCTGATCAAAGATATTGTGGCAAACAAATCACATTGGCATGAGCTGGTATGGGTCTTCCTGACCTATTATGGGTTACAAGAACTTTTTAGCACATCGATGAGACATCAAAACTGTTGTAGCGATCAAGATTACTAAAGAAGACATATCAGGGAGATTGGATTATGGTCTCATCGATGAAGATAATCTATCGGCAAGACAAGTCATCTCGACATGAAAAATATATGTTGGCTCGAACGTTTAAGTCTCACCGATGAAGTTTCATTGGTGAGACCATCATTTCTTTCACCGACAAGAGCACTAGGAATATATCGGCGAGACATGTGCAATCGGTGTAAATTCTGAATGTTCACCCGACCCACTAAGTTACACCGACAGGAGGATATCGGCAAGAGTTCTGGTGACATATTCAAGACCAAAAGAAAAGATATCGGAAAGACTTATAACATCAGAGAAACCACTGAATTTGTTAGCGATATTAAAATTCAGGCCGATGAAGAAACAAATGAACCAAAATGATTGTCAGGGTGACATTTAGCGATGTATACAGGACAAATGTTAACATCGGTCAAATGTGTAGAGTGTTACCTCGATCAGCAGAGTATTCAATGAATGTTGGTTGGGGCCTAATGTATAGATCACCCAAAGTTTGAAGATGTCTTTCCGACCAATTCATTTGATGTGTTATCGGCGAGACTTATAACATCGGAGGAACCATTGAATGTGTTAGCGATACTAAAATTCAGGCCGATGAAGAAACAAATGAACCAAAATGATTGTCGAGGTGACTCTTGGCGATGTATATGGGACATATGTTAACATCGGTCAAATGTGTAGAGTGTTACCCAGATCAGCAAAGTATTTAGTGAATGTTGGTTGGGGCCTAATGTATAGATCACCCAAAGTTTGAAGGTGTCTTGCTGACTAGTTCATTTGATGTGTTATAGGCAAGAATTATGACATCGGAGGAACCATTGAATGTGTTAGCGATACTAAAAGTCAAGCCAATGAAGAAACAAATGAACCAAAATGATTTTCAGGGTGACTCTTGGTGATGTATATGGGACAAATGTTAACATCGGTCAGATGTGTAGAGTGTTACCCTGATCAACAGAGTATTTAGAAAACATTGGTTGGGGCCTAATGTATAGATCTCCTGAAGTTTGAAGGTGTCTTGCTAACTAGTTCATTTGATGTGTTATCGGTGAGACTTATAACATCAAAGGAACCACTGAATGTGCTAGCGATACTAAAATTCAGGTCGATGAAGAAACAAATGAACCAAAATGATTGTCGGGGTGACTCTTGGCGATGTATATAGGACAAATATTAACATCGATCAGATGTGTAGAGTGTTATCCCGATCAAAAGAGTATTTAGTGAATGTTGGTTGGGGCCTAATGTATAGATCGCCCAAAGTTTGAAGGTGTCTTGCCGACCAGTTCATTTGATGTGACAGTAAGGAATTCAAAAATATATTACATTCATGCCTGGAGTTAAAACATTAATGGCACCACGGAGACCAGGTAATTTCATAAATTGAAAGGAAATCGTTGCAAAATGAACATTGTTTTGAATTGGTAGCGAAGGAAATGAGGAGACAAACAAAGGGCCAAAGAATTGTTTCAGTTGAAAGACCTCAATCAAAACCAGTAATTCCTCTACATTTTAACTTTTTCATTTCTGCAATTTTAAGTGAGTAATATGGAAGCCACCAGCTCAGGGAAGTTGAAAGGTAGAAAAAAAAGTGAGAGTAGTCACCCTAAGAGTAAGAAGTAGAAAGTTGAGTCTAGAATTGAGCTAGAGGGTGTGGAACAAAAGTTGAATCAGGATTTAATTGACCAATTGCGTAGCTTTGGGCCCAGAGGTAGGCGCTCTACGCAACTGAGGGCAGAATTGGAAAAATTGGACGACAAATGCAAGCACATAGGAGATATTTGGACCCCAATAAGAGGCTATGAATTGTTTAGATTCCACTTTCACCAAAGAGATCGTTTTGAGCTAGTTTGTAATTTGTGGCATCTAAACTTGGGAAAGATGGTTTTCCCTAATGTGTTTGTCAATACAGAGCTGGTAAAATTGTTGGCCACCCACTATGATTCAAAACTTAAGGCCATATGCGGACCATTTGGGAAACCCTTCATATACATATCAGAGGCTTCAATAAGTGAGGTTTTTAAGTTGGAAGGGTGGAGTAATGAGAAAATTGTGAATGAAGAGTTGGAAAAGGAGTTTTGGAGAATGGACACCACTTACAAGGGTTGGAGGTTGCCCTTACATAGAATTAAACAAGATGGTAAAAATGTCCCACTTGACGATGGTGATGGGCCTCCATTCCATGTGGAATTATTTGAGCCCTATACGAGATATACCTATTTCTCAGCAGGACAAGTGTTGGGTATGGAAGTTCCTGAGTATATGTCCATTGTTCGCATGGTAATTGCAACTGACATTCAATGTTATAATTCTAGGTTTTTTGACTATGCTTCATTTGTCTCCAAGGAACTCGACTTAGCATTGATGGTAATCAAGAATAAATCCCCTATTCTACACCTTAGGAATTATTCTCTTTTAACGTATCTATTATTGTACTTCGGACAAGAGTTAGGGATTTGGCCAAAAAAGTTGAAGGTTTCACAGTTTGATAAAGAGGGAAAATTGTTACCCAATCAATTGTGGACTGCCATTTGGGACAATAGGTTTGCTAATTCTAGTTACCTGTATTTTGAAGAATATTTTGTAAATCTAGTATATGAATTCTACAGTCATCCTTGTGTGCACTCATTGTCTGATGAAATAAAATGCTTCCTCGGACCTAAGGACTTTAATGGACCAATTGATCACAATTGGGGAGACTGGTATTGCTTGGAAGAAGCTACTATTGTAAGGGTGTTTGGTTTTGAGGATTCTCCATTCATTTTTCCTAAAATAGTCCCAGATAGGATTGCATATTTGGAAATTGTAAGACAAATGGATTTTTCTAGTTTCATGAAATTTGGTTCATTCGGGAAACATGCATTTATGCATAGTACTCTATGCTTTGATGATTTTACTGTGCTTGCAAAGGAAGGATATGATTTGATCCTTGACAAATTAATGCAGTATAATATGAATAAGGGTCCACCAAGAAAAGGTTTTGATCTAGAGGGATATATCAATTATGCCAGACAAAGGATAAACTTTGGAGGATATGATCATGTGCCTTATCAGTTTGATGACATGATTAGAAATTTGGAGGCAGAGGAAGCAGAGAGAGTGGTGGAGGAATACAACCAAGGGTTGCCAGACACAAGGTTACCTTTTTTTGGAGATGAGAAATCTAGAGAAGATATGCCACGAGACCTACCCAGTAGTATTTCCAAATTAAAAACTCAAGATTACAACTGCCCTCCTAGAGAACCAAGTGTTGAAGAGAGCCAAGATACAAACACCAGAGAGATGGCATATAGGTCATTTGTGGCAGACAATGAATTTGTGAATTTTTCAGAATTCATATCTTTCTTGTATAAACAAAAGGGAAAGAAGATAAGGGAGACAGTTGATAATATTACACCAAGCAATGAGGAGAAACTACTAAATAATTTGAAATTAACTGTGGCTAGAGAAATGGCTAATATGACCCTTGATAAAGGAAGGAAAATATTAGAGGATGTTGGAGTTATGATCTTTCCAAGGCTGGATTTGAATTATGCATTGGTCTTTGATAGCTTCTTAAAGGATAATAGTGTCGCACACAAGCTTAGTCAAGAGGGGGTGATAGAAATATATGTTGGATCCAAATATAACCCGGATGGAGGATCACTCATGATATGGGCCTTGTATCCACCTCATAGAAAGTCAGTGGTGATTGATACTGGGAAACAATTTGGACATGTCATGACTCTAAAGGTTGGAGAGGTAGATCCTATGGCGACTGCAGACATTGGGATTAATGTGGCAAAACTGAATAAAGCCCAAATACAAATGTTGATCAAAGAAAAGGAAATGTACAAAATGAGTAATGAAAGGATCATGAGAGAAAATGATCATTTGAAGGACATGCTAGGAGTCACAATGGGGCCTCCTAAATTACTAACACATGGTGAAAGCTCACAGGTAAAAGATCATTAGGATGATTCAACTGCATATTCACAAGGTAAATATGATACACTTGTTGCAATAATCCAAAAAAGGCAAGACAACTTAATGATTTGGTTGAATAAGCTATGGGGAGCATATTCAAAGAACCATGATATAGGGTAGGAACACAAGAGAATTGATGGAAGGATTCAAGAAAAGCTCTGAGAATTAAATGAAAGAGATGTTCCTAATAGTGTGGCCATTGGTATGGGTGACCAAATTATAAAGAAACACAAGGACCTTTATGAGGAACAACGAGAAGATGCAAAGGGGTTGGTTGATGTTATGAATATGGGATTGCCTACAATATTTGAAGATGGAGAAAAGTTGAAATAGAAATCCAAGTGGATGGAAGAATGTGAATTGGTGTTGTGAAGAATTCTAGAAAATGCTACAGGGAAGGATTCGACATTGGACGAGATTTGTGAGCAGAATGAAATGATGATAAAGGTGGAAATATCAACCAAGAACGCACTAGGAGATGTCGATACTCATCAACAACAAGATTATCTACATTATTTATCAAATGTTCATCTATGGCTAAATAGAGCCTAATCTATTGTTTTAATTAGTTAATTAAAATAAAAAATTTGTGAAGGGACATGTCCCTTCCAAGTTTTGATGTATTTATATATGTTCCATAGTAATGCACCAGATATAGGCGTTAGGAGATATTCAGTAGATAGCTTTCTAGCAAAATGCTTTCATATATAGAGACTTAGATGCATGTATTTTGATGGAGTAAATGAAGATATCTAAATCACGGATTAAGATTTTGGTATCAGTTGTTTGTTAAATTTATGCAGTTATTTGATTGTCTTCATTTTGATGCTTCTCTATTGTTTAAATTGATATAACAAGTTTATACTTTTTTTATCATTATACATTTGCTATATATGTGTGATCTAGTTATTTGGTTCTCTCAAGTAGGGATTGAAATCTTTTAATCAATCACATGAATTGGGAAGTGTTAGTTGGATTAATTAGAAGAATCACATAACTAGAATTGCCATTCTATCTCAAGAAGAGTGTCAATTATTAACTTGTACATTTACACAAGTTGTAAACAATTTTTGTGCTTGACAGTTTGAATTATTGCCATTATTGAAATCCACATTTGTAGATATTCATTAGACTCCATATACCCAATAAGGAACTGGTCTCCCCTTGTCCATCCATAAATCTAATTCATTTTATACATTTGTTAACTAAACATATTTCTCATTTAGTTCATGTTAGATTAGGATCACATCTATTCACTGTAAACTTGCCATTGTGGATAGATTACTATAGTTAAATAACATCAATTAAGTCTACTCAATCAGTATAGGTAGACCCACCTAGGTTTAGCAACACCAAAAGAGAAGAAGGCTCGAGTCATTAAGCCTTGTACGTTACCCTAAAGCGTACCAAGAGATTAGCAACCTCTTGTGGTTTTTCAACTAACGTTTTTGAGTGCTAATAGGGTCCACCATGAAAAGGATTTGATCTAGATACATATGCATTTACTATTTTCATTTATTTCTCATGTAGTTTAATAATTTGATCAATTTCATATTATATGTGTTGAAGACTTTAGAATTTCAATTACATTAATTTATGGATATGTTGTATCTATAACACTACAAAACCATATGCTCTTTGCATTTACACTTGCATTTAGAAATACACATTTATATACATAGATATAGATTTCTTTAATGATATGTTGCATTTATTGTTCTAGGAGAGCATCCAGTAATTCCATTTACATTTACATTTTCAAACATATACATACATACATACATACATATATATAGGTGTGTGTGTGTATGTATATCATTTATATTCAATGTTCACACACAACCCATTAGGTTTGCACATGGATAAAAATTCATAAAATCAGATCTCCCATAAGTCAAATATAATTCTATAAAGAAATTAATATCAAATAGATAATATAATCGCATAACTCATACATTTCAATGTCATTGATCTTCATCCAACTCTTTGTCTATATCATCCGATCTAGATTCGACATTGTAAGGATTGGTCATATCATCATCATCGTCATTGATATCAGTTTTGATAATGTCATCATCCACATGGATATCATCTTCATGAACATTAACTCTTACATCATCATGATCTAGTTCCTCCTCTTTGACATCTTTGTCAGGCACATCATCAACTAACTGTTGATCCTGATCATCATCTACATCATCTTCTAGTTCTTCGGTATCTTCTTCTTCCACCACATTATACTTTATCGGCCTTCCTCTTGGATCATGTCTAACAAAAAATGACCAACCCAATTTACTTGAAACCTTTGAGTAAAATACCTACTCACATTGGCTTGAAGAACATGGGGGCTCATTTCGACTCACCATTCGACCTTGTATTAACCATGGTAAATCCATTAGCCATGTTCAATATGGAGTTCTACTCTCCAAGATCATTTTCATTCAATCGCCTTTGTACCATGGGATGAACATAACTTAATTTGAAGGACTTAAATTCACACTTTCCAGTATATATCATCCAAAATCCCATAGTAATAAATTTTTTTGAGACACATGTATGTCAGCTTCTAGATGAAACATTAGTCACTTGAAGGCTAGGGATTATACAGAATCCTGAAGTTTTCTTCTTGTCATCGAACTTTTTGATTTGAAATTTACAACCATTGCACCACTTAGCCTTGTGGTGTTTCACCTAATATGTTAAACATGTAAGGTTGTAAAGGCAGTGCATATTGTTTTGAGAATGATGGTTCTATTGTGTGTCTTGGTAGCTTTACAGAGCAGGCAGATCTGATATTTATACAATCATGTATTGAATTGATTTCTCTCAAAACATGATGAATCTTGTGTCTT
This sequence comes from Sequoia sempervirens, assembly GCA_007258455.2. NCBI lineage: Eukaryota > Viridiplantae > Streptophyta > Pinopsida > Cupressales > Cupressaceae > Sequoia > Sequoia sempervirens. Next base: position 1,038,360,824 of record VDFB02271358.1, on the reverse strand, counting down.
GAAGGACTGATTAACTAGTTGATAGCAAGAAGGATTGGTCTTTGTTAGTTTTCGTTGTAAGGAAAATGAATTTGTGCTATTTGAGAAGTTTAGACTGTTTTCAATGATTGAAGTTTGGTTATTGACATTTTGGAATCTGATTTAGAATAAGTGTTTTGTTGCCTTGAGGATATGATGTATACAGGAATTTGAAGGATTAGTAATTGGTTGTGTAGCAAGTGAGCATAATGTGTTGCCTTATGAAAGGCTGAGAGAATGTATAGATGTTGATATGTTGGTTGAGAATGATGTGAATCTGATTGATTGAGTCAAAGTTTTCTAATATGGATTTTTCTTTGAATGAGTCAATTGGAATACTGATAATGACATATGGTTTGTTGAAATTGGAGTGCTAACTTGTTTCCTTGAAGTCTTGTAGAATTGAAGAATCAAAAGAAGTATGAGTTTTGAGGAAAAAGAAAGTGAATTAAGAATTTGATCTTCTCGATTGATTGGGTTCATGAAATGAAATGTTGTTGGTGTTGTTGTTGGATCCTTTGCATCATATATACATCAATATAATTGAAAATAATTAAATAATATGGGTGATTAATATGTTTATCATTACTGTTTATCTCTTAAACCATATGCTAAATCCAATTTCCCTTTGTGTAACATTGTAATCTCCATTCGATGAGGATTCTTTTAACCAATTACCTTCCATTGTCGGTGACCCGGTTAGGCATTGTTCAATCCCATCTTGTCTCCAATCCAAGATTGACATTGACATTACAAATGTAGTGCATCCCACTCTCGACCAACTATATAAAAAAAATTTGAAATTCACAAATGACATATAATTAGTTAATTACCACAATATACGACCTTAATTTATAATTGATGTATATTGAAGATTAAAAATTAAATAAGTACAATATACATAAAAACCATATGTAAAATGTATTCTAATTAATCTCCATGACCATCTTATAATTACCTCTCACTTTCCTCAGTCTACCTTTCCCCATTAGGTACTCCCCTTCGAATTTTTTAATGGAGTTGAGATCCCAAATGCGATCTACATGGATCTTTGTTGAAAACTTAGAAAGATATTCACTAATGTACACCATGGTCTTGTATACCATATATCCCTCCACCATAGAACCCTCGGGATGTTCTTCTTGTCTAACCAAATCCTTCAAAAATTTCAAGTGCCTCTCAACCATCCACATTGACCTTGTGTGTACAGGTCCACACAATTCAATCTACTCAACTTGGTGTATGAGGTAGTGTTCTTGTGCATTAAAAAATGTCGAAGGTAGGCACATTTGCATTTCACACATTAGACAAGGAATTTTACTCTTCCAATAATTTATATCTTCTTTATGGATTTCTTTAGATGACAACCATCTACAAGTGATTCAAGGCGCAAATATATTAACGAGATTTAACAAAAATATACAATATATTACATAGCAAGTAAAACATATGGCAATTATAAGATCTATACAACGAATTGAACAAATATCATTGCTTACCTCATGTATTTTCTAAGATCATATATAACTTGCTTAACATTGTTGTCGAAGTTGTCTAGGAGAGATAGAGGTAGAACGTACTGCAACAATTATAAAATGATCTTTTAATTATTTTTCCAAAAGTAGTAAACATAATATACTGAAAAGTACATGCAATATACAAGTGTATATAATATACTAGAATAATTACCATAATGAAGGTATGCCAATCATGCATTTTCATCCCTGACCCAAATTCACTTTTCTTTGTTATGATATTGTTTATGTTCACAGCAAATCCTATGGGAAATTGAATTTTCCATATGACTTCTTTTATAGCATTGCTTTGCTGCTTCATTAATAACTAAGGAAGGGGACTTATATTAATTTGGTCTCCATCACTATTCAATCGAATGACATTTTTCATTGCATGATTGGCTTCATGAATGTCACTACAAATTTTGACAATTTTTTCTGTCATTCCTTCCATCCAATATTTTCCATAACATTTTTGTTACATTCTTTCTAATATGCATTGTATCAAACAAATGGACAATTTGTAGCTGCTCATAGTAGGGAAACCTACTAAATTGTCTGGGATAACTTTTCAGTCCCTGTGGAAGCTGACCATTAATGCCTTGACGACCTTCATGAAGCATATAAGTTAAAGAAATTAACAACGACAATCATTGTCAATTACAACATGAGTAAACACAACACAATATAAAAATATAAATTCCAAACATATCATATATGATAGATAAATAATTCGATCTGATGTATAACCTTGACAATTAATTATATTATATTCCAACTTCCATAGGCAAGGTGTCATTCTTCGTGGTTTTGATGTAGTCTCTTCTTTCCCATTGAAAAGATGTTTTTCAGTACTTCGATACTTATCATTTATGTGGAGGAAGTTCATATACTCATCAAACACCTGCTTTCCTAAACTTGTTGAATGATGATATTTCATCTTTGGACCACAAATTGGACATGCAAATTTTCCCTTTGTTTGAAGACCTGCAAGATCATATATAATTGGATTAAATATGTCAATTTTTATAATTATATATAATGAATAGATTATTTTAAAAAATGCATGATATCTACTTCATAAAATTAAATATTATTAAAGTGCAGTCAAACGTTATAACATACCACAAAAATGTGTTAGCCTGGGGCATCATGAATTGTCCATACAAGCATTGCATGGAATTGAAATTGTCTTTGTCCTATTGGTCTAGAGACACTGCACATAGTGATGCCATTCCATAACTTTAGTAACTCGTCGATAAGAGGCTCGATAGATACATTCATATCTTTAACTTGGCACTTACCTAGTTGAATGAACATAAACATTACATAATTATTATAACCATTTTACTGTAATATATATAAATTAATGTACATGACTATTAAATGAAAAATATGTCATTATGCAACAAATAAGACAAATGAGATGCTACTACGTTAAAGAAAATTGATGTAAACAAATAACTGGAACAATCATTAACAACATTATATGCTCCCTCTTTATTGACATCCATGGAGGAATGTTATTGTTGATAACAAAAATAGGCCACACCGAGTAAATAGATCTCAGCTCTCCAAATGGATTGACACCGTCTGCTACCAATTAAAGCATGAGATTACGAGGTTCATCTTTAAAGTGTGGTCATTTTTCCTCCATGTCCCTAAATGCAAAATCATCTGCAAGCATTCAAAGAATGTCATCTCCACTTCAATTTTGTGCATGGTAATCCATAAATTGCACTAAGCTTTCACACCTAAATAATCATTGCATATGTGGAATAATGGGAATATAGTGAAGAACCTTGTAGACACCCTTTTGTTAGTTGATCTGTTTGATATCTATTGATATGACATTCGGGCATTCTGTTGCAAATTCATGTTGTTTATGATATATAATATGATCATTGGGACATGCATCTATTGCTTGATACTCCATTCCAATATCTTTCATAATGTCAGATAAATCTCGGTATGAGTGAGGTAAAATATTTGATGGTGGTAACAAAAATTCACCAATCAATCTACAACAAAAAAATAATTTGTTAATATAAAGAATATTAATGGTACATATTTCATCCTTTATTTACTAGTGATGAACTAACAACAATTAAAATAGATGAAAAAATATGGCATATATGACATACCTTAACATCCGTGAGATTTCTATGTTGGATAAACCATTCATAACCTTCAAGTTCACCAGCAATAATACAACAGAGAGAAGAGTTGTTTGGGAGCCTTCATAAAGGGGCTCGTATGCCTTCTCAACTATAGGTAAATCATGAACATCATCAAAGTCATCTTGATCATCATGATTAGTTGTGCCACTAAATGTGTCATGGATTAATATATTTGTACCATCATCTTCAACTATTTTTTCTGGCACATGATCATCTTCTTCCATAGGATCATTAGCTTCATCTTCGATATTCACAGCTCAATGTTTCTCTGCTGGCAAAACCACATTCTCTGGGCTGTGATAATCCATGTCATGTGCCCTAGGGCACCCCACCTTTATAATAATGATAGACACAAATAAACTATGATCATGATCAAGTGATTTTTTATATATATAAAAAAATGTTAAAATGATATAAATATTTACAAATTCAATCAATATAAACACATATAATGAACAAGTTACCAATGGATGATAATCATGCCCCCCTTTAATGTGACCATGCTGCCTACAATGTTTCTCAGCTGTTGTGATTAAAATTCTTCTCATCTTTAAGCCCTTGCAATTATTGCAAGGACAATAACATTTCCCATCACCCTTTCTTTTCAATCTAGCCCACATTCTAGCAACCGTCTCTTCATTTTGTTTTGGACTAATATTATCTGACATGATTTTTCTTTATCAAGCTTGAATATTTAGATCTTCAAAAAATATCAAACTCACACTCCAATAATTTGTAATCATAGATAGGTAAGAAAATCTAATAATTATGATACTTTACACCAAAAAATTTGACATGCAACCACCCCTGCAAAAGAGAAGATAGCCTACAGTTAATGACCCCAAAAAACACTTTAAAATGGTAATTCCAAAACTTATTAAATTCTAATTTTACTATGATTTCCAACCGTTAGACTCCTAAAATTAGAATATTGAACTTGCACAACAAAATCTAGAAATGAAATTCTCAAAATGCACAAGTCTAAAAATGAAATCTGATGAGATGTTGCTTTAAAATATGATTTTCAAACTTGGAAGTACAAATTTGACTTCACAAATGAATTCTGGAAAAAGACAATGACCACCCTCAACCTGGCGATATCTTCTTGAATTTTTATGATTTTTCCCAAGAAAATCATCCTTAGTTCTCCACAAACTGTCGCAAGTAGAGCAAATTCACAAGTAGAGCAAATTTGCAAGTAGAGCAAAACATTGTTGCAATAAATAGGCGAACTCACTTTTATTTATGTTGACCACAAATTCATTTTATTTCTGATTTTGAATGTTCGTCGAAATTTTGACGAGACTGTGTGTAGAAATTTTGACGAAACCCAGGTTCGTCAAAATTTTGACGAACGTCAGGGATAAAATTTAAAAAATTTGAAAATTACACATCAAATCCCGACAATACATCAAATTATGCATCTTTCATCAAAAATTTTCGTCGAATTTTGCAGTCAAATGAGTTAGTGGTTGTACACTATTTTTACTTTTAATTAAAATAATAATTATTTCTCAACTCAAATTGACTAAGGGGATAACAAATTTGATTGATGAGTTAACTACCATCATTGATTTAACTATTTGCATGAGAGAATTAGAAGGATTTGACTATTTGCATGAAATAGCTAGTTGATTGCATGGGTGAGTGAAGTGGATTAGATTTATGAGTAAGACTAGGATTATGTTTGAGTGAACTAGATAGACTAGATATTTAACTAGGGGAAGTGAATTTTGATGATTTGATAATTAATTTAATGAATTATAGGTGTATATTGGGTTGAAATTCATATTAGTTAATTTATTAATTGATAATACGAGGATAAAATGGATAAATAATTACATAAATGTGGATAAATAATACTTAAATTAATGAATAATATTTGCTCAATTAATTAAACAAATAGGAATTATTTAATTAAATAATTAGGTATTAGGGATTCAAGGTGATAAATGGCTAATGAAGCAATAATATGTACTAATGGACTATGAAGGGATGATGGTGGTGAAGGTGACATTATTTCAATCTCTATAGAATTGGAAAATTAATTTAATTGTTTTGTTTACCCAACCCAAAATTTTAGGATATAATTGCAAATGGAAGTACAATTAGTTGTTCAAGGAAATACCATAATATTAAACTCATGATGGGTTCCTACATACTTGATTGTCCTATATTTTTTATCCTCATGGCCAGAATGTACAATTTTTAGGGAGTTATGTGAATCACTACCTTAAGAAAAATTGAGATAAAGTTCCAAGAATTGTTCATGTCATTTCACTTAGAGGGTAAAACATTTTAAATAACGGATTTTCACGCAAAGTATCCATAGATGGTAAGTTTAAACCAAATAAAAAATATGATTAACAAGGAGGTAGATAGAGGTGTGGCTCAATTATTTTCATTGATAATAAAATATTCAAATATTCCTACACCTTATAATCTGTTTTTAATGATGGGAAAAAAGGATTGACTCCCAAAAGAGATCCTAAGTAAGATAGTCAATTAGTATCATGGTAACATCTACCATCATTCACCTCTTTTTTAAGGTAAACCAAAATTTTAAAGAAATGGAGGAAAAAAACCAACACCAATAATTGGTACTCTCTAGTTTTAAGAAAAACAAGGTAAAGACACTTAACAAAATGAAGCAACAAGTTGGTAAACACAAAATTTTAGCATAGATAATGCTACCTAAGCTATATGTAGAAGGAAGTCCCATCTCAAAGACTAAGTTAATTTTCAAGGCATGCACAAAGGAGATAAGGAATAGGGGACTCACAAAATGGAATAATTTTTTAGTCAAATATAACACTTGATATTCAATAGATGTTTTGTGCAAAAGAATTCACAATTGATTAGAATTACGGACAACACTTATGTGAAGAGGGGGCATTATACACTCTTAATGATATAGTGTGCATAGTGATATGAGTACTTAACTTATGGCTACCATTAATATTAATTAAGTTATATGATCATTCATATAGTCTTATTTAAGATTTTAAGTCAACCTAGGTATCTTCTAAGGTATAAGTAGACATATAGGAGACAGTGGCTAGTTTATGATCACATTGTCAATTGTATTCTTCTTGGAAAATTTTGGTAGTATTTCCCCTCAAAGTGGTTTATTATTCTCAAGAATTATCAAGAATTTGCACCACATTTCATATTATATTCTTTTCTTGTGCAAGTTATTTTATTACAAGAGATAAACATCCTACAAACATTTCAAGTTTGAAGTCCTCCAAAGCCTTTATTCACTCTAGTTCATTTTAATTTTGAACCAAAATTTAACCCTTATGATTGTCAGTTGTTCGTAACTATGGTTGTCCTTAGATTGACTCTGAGTGGACATATAATATATTTCAACTTAAACTCCTTGGGGGTCCTCTCTTAGCATTTTATCCTTTATTTCTAGATCTATAAAGCAATTAAAACTAAATTTACTAAATCTTTTAGACCTAATTTTTTACCTAACCATAACCTTGGCCTATTTCATCTGCAACTACCTATTTTCTAGAGAATGTAAGATCCTTCCATATGTCACATTATAAATATTTTCTTAAACTTAACAAGGTACTACCAAATAGCATCATTGAGCTTCACCTCTTTACTACTATTTTTATGATTGGATTATGTTTTGTATTTTTTAATTAATTATAGAAGTAAGGATGTAAAAATATGAACTAATATCTTATTTCAAGTATTTTTCCAATATAATCAAAATTGACTTATGGAGCCTAGTTTTATTTAAAGTACTATAGTAAACTTAACAAAGTTGCTTATAGGTACCCCAAGCTTTGGAGGATCTCATACTCTTTTCAATAGAGTGTTTTCTTGTTCTTCAAAGTGGTGTTTCAAACTACTCATCAATAACATTCATCCTCAATAATTTGTATGCAAGTCATATTGAGGGTAATTTTCCTATTCATTTTGGACTATCCTTTGGCAACATTATCTTTTATGCAATGACAAGTCTATAATGGTGGATTTCTACTAAGATTTGGCAAATAATTAAATCCATTCTCACCCCAATTTGAGCTCATTCCCATGATCATTTTGCATCCTTTAGCTTCACTCATTTCCTATCTTAGGTCAAATTCATAATTTGCAGAAGTCATATAGGTCACTTTCACAATTGTGAAAATGGCCCTTAACTTTTAAATAATCAAAAATAAATTTTGGGCTATTGATTTTCCCTCCACTTGACCATTAAATGTCAATTTAAAGTGCAAAACATTTTACTTGCACCTCTAAAATTGTATTTAAGAATTAAATCCTAACCAATTCAAAATATATAGTGAACTAATGGAATGCACACCACCTATACATATCAAGGAGAATTTTTTTAAAATATTTAGTAACATTAGCATTATGGAGCATACAACATTACTATTTTATTTATTTATTTTTATTTGTTGACTTGACATCTTTGCAAGGTTTGACACAAGGGAGATCATCTCTCTCATGTGTAAACTCTTGACCACAAAATGAAGTCTTAATAAAGGTTCATAAGCAAAGGCAAGTAGTGTTCAAGACTGAAAAGTTGTTACATATTATATACATACAATAAAATCATAAATGAAAAGTGATTGAAATAGAGATAAATTTTTTATTGGTTCCAATACATTTGCTTGTCATGATTTAATGAACATTCAAAAGCAAGGGTGAATAGTTTTCAAGACTAGAAAGTTGAATTACACATTATATTCAAACAATAAAATCATATCTACAATCGCAAGATCAATTCTATAATTGTGTAAGACAAATCTACATTTATAAAAGTGATCCAAACAAAAAACCTGACGTTTTATTAATTCCGATACATTCACCTAACATGTCTTAATTCCTAAAACAAAAACAAAATAATTTGACAAACCTAACAGAACAAACTTTCTACATTAAACTAAAACTACTTTATACATTTAAAATCTTAAATATTTAATATAACATACTTATCAATCTCAAAGTCTTATTCTTAAAATATCTAGTTAAATTATCCTGCTAAATTATCCTAAATTCTTTGTAGTTTATGGTTGTAATATGTCCCTGTCTCATTCAAATTTTGTTTTGGGTGTTTGACATTAAGCTTGGACTTGTTAGGTATGGCTGTTTTTTATATGAGGAACCCACATAAAATACATGGAGATGTTTTACTGCCCCATCTTCCTCAACATGTAACCATCAAATTTAATCCAAGAATTCAAGTGCAGAGAAGTTAAAAATAGGCTCCGTCCGTCCATGTGAAGAGCATGGGTGTCAGTGCCTTCTCAAAAGATGTGAGCCTGTCACTCCACAATCAGTATGTTATGCCCATGCACAGATTTTGACGTTATACAGAACCATCATATATAGGTTAAAAGACTTAGGACAAATACCAAATGACTTTGAATTTTCATGCATTCTCCAACGTTCATTTTAGCATATATTTATTGTATGTAAGAAAATGATGTGCACTGAATTATTGAGGCTGAGACAGGCTGCAACTCTGCCCTTTCAATGCTTCAGTCCATTTCTGCCACAATAATATGGAAATGGGTGACATCATTTATTAGTTATAAAAGGGAATATACAGCTGCAGGTTATGGGCAACACAGTTTTGACGGCACTAAGGAATGAATTGTGTGTCTTCATGCATCCTCTGGTGAAAGGTTGATTGATGTAAACAGTGATATTGATATGTCTTTAAATGTATAGATGCTCTATACAATCATGTATGTAGATCAGAATCAAATTTATTCCTTATGTTGGATTGATCCCATAAATCTAGATCTAAAATGTGGCTATAAACCTGTTCTAAATTTAACTTGACTAGTGATGATCTTTGGATTCTACTTTGTGAATTAAAAAGAAAGTAGACTGCTTGACAACAATAGTTTTTGCTACATTCTTAGGGTTTTATGTGAAGTTGGTAATCTTTAAAATACTTTGATATTCAATAAGCCTCAAAATGCATAGTTAATACTATAATGGATATTAATTGATTCACATGTGTTGGGATGAGTGTGATAAGAGTATTTGGCATAGATCTACATAATTATCCTCTTGTGATAATCAATGACGGAAAATGATTTTTTAGGTTTTAAATTTTTCTTAGAATAAGTGCAGTGACTGTATTTTTCTACATAAAAATAACACCAAATAATGAATATTTATGCAAATTAAACCTAGGACCTATTATGCCTTGCATACACACCCCACCTTTTTGTTTATAAATGTCTTGCATACACACCCTACCTTTTTGTTTATAAACCTCATGGACCCCCTCCCTTCTTTTCCTTGTTTTGGTTTTTCTCTATGTGTTGTTCTTGGTTTTAGGTCATTGTTTTTCACCTCCTTCCTTCTTAATGTCTTTCTCCTTGGGAATTTGTACCCTTCTTTTGAGTTTCAAGGATTTTAGAGTCTCTAAGACCTTGTCAATTCTTATTGGGCTATGCGCCCTAGTTGAACCCTCGAACTTGGTTCCAAGTTCCAAATTCTTCTTGCAACTTGACTCTCACTCTCCTTTTTTCTTCTTTGCATCTTAACTTCCAATCGAGCCATGGGTCACACTTAGAACCTAGTACTTGCTTCCAAGTCCCAAGATCCTCTTGTGACCCAACCCTTGTTCCTCTTTGTTTTTCTCTTGTAGAGACTTTCAATTGTACCTCAAGACTCAACTAGAACTTATAACCTATTTCAAAGTTCCAAGTTCTTTCCATATCTCAACTCCCAGAGATTTTTCCACCTAATCCCTCTTGCACATGTATGATCCCACAAAGTTGGTTTACAATTTCTAGGAAATTCTATTTTTTGTTGAAATCACATATTTTGATAAAATATAATGATTTAAGCCTTTAGAAGTTCCATTTAAAGCATTCCAATTGAAGAGGGTTTGATCAAACTACCTTAGATCAAACCCACTTGGATAGAACCCCGCTAGTTTTAAACCATACCTATAACGGAGTCCCCTTTACACCTATCAAAATGCTGATAAAAAACCACTTTTGATTTACCTTTTGGGGGATCAGATGAATTCATTTAAAATTTAATTTTTGTAAGTATGTATTCCTTATTATAAGCTTCCCAAAAAGTATAATTTTAAATAAATTTAATTCTATTTATTATATTTTTTTTTGTTTCTTGTGAATGTAGGTTTTCATCGAAAATCAAGCTCATTGTTCTGCACATGTGGAAAAATAGAAGATAATCAAAAAAAATTTTTGAAAAATATGATTGCACCAAATATTGAATTCCTTGATCCAACAAAAAATATAAAATTGAATTTTGATACATACAAAAAAAATTGTGTTATACAGTCCGCCTATGTCTAAATTGTAATTGGTTTGACTTTGAAACTTGATTAAGGAAAAAATATTAAATAAAACACTATGAAACCAATTGGAAGCACTAGATATCGTAGTTACAAATCTAAATTAAAAAAATTATCCTTCATGGAAAAAATGTTATGTGTTATAATGATGAGCCACTCCTTAAAATGGTGTTATTGAAAAACTAGTTTTCAAGGAGATGGAAAAAGAAGTGCAATTTGATTCAAAAATTTTGAAAAAAAAAAATTTAGAATCTATAGAAAAAATTTCACAAATCACTAGTTTGCATCATCTTCAAATTCCTCATGGTTTAGCTGCTATAAGTGCCTGAATGTGAAGATTTAGTGAGAAAAAATCAGTTCAGTGTCCAGTTTGGCCAAAAATTGTAAACCAGTATTGTGGGATCACCCACATTTATGGCACATATGGAGGACTTTCCCATGGGTTATAACTCATTTTTTCTCCCTTTTCACTCTGCACCCATTTTTTTCTCCCTTTTCACTCTTCACCCTTCATTTTCTTTTCTCTCTCTCTCTCTTAATTCATTTGATCTTAGTCTACCTTCTTGTGATTGTTTGTGGCATAAACCCCTTGGTTATGTTGGGTTGAGTGTGGTTGAATCTTGTTTATTTGTCACAATCTACATCTCCTCATCAATTTTGTATTGTAACATAGGTTTTTCCACCTTTTCTTCACGATTTCCATGTATTTCTTTTTTTTCATTTTGTTTTCCTCTATGTGGTACGTTGAATAGTTTTCTTTTCCATACTAGGGTTTCCACTTTAAATTTTTTATTTTTGTGTTTGTTTGTATTTTTTAGGTTTATTTTTTGGTTTGTGTCTTATTTTGGGAACATCTTTTATCTCTTCACATTTTCTAGATTCAATTTGACGAACTTCCTTTGGCCAACCTCGGGTTGTGGGTTTCAAATAGAACCCAAAACTTGGACCATGGTTCAAAGTTCCAAATTCCCTCTAGATCTTGCTTCCCATTCTCCACCCTACCACTAATAATTCTATCTTGTCCTCCTTTTTCCCCTCAAACCTCGAGCATTGGATAGAACTAAGATCTTAAAACATAGGTTCCTAGTTCATATACCTATCCAATCCCCACTCCTAACCTACCTATTCCTATCCAATCCCCACTCCTGACCTGCCTTAGTACCTGCCTTAGTCTCTTCTTTCACCGGGTTTTGGACTCCATATTTTACTAATACATGCAACTTAGCTTCCAAGTTTGAGGTTTTTTCCTACTTCCTTAGCCCAAAACATAATAAATTACATCCATAACCATTGGGTCATGGGTTTCGATTGGAACTATGAACTTGGTACCTTGGTTCTATGCCCTGATTCCCATTTGTCTACCTTGTGTGTTTTATTTTTCACTCCACAATAAGCTTTCCTTCTCTCACATTCAGTGTTTCCTATCAAATCTCAAAACCAAACAGGAACCAATAACTTGGTTCCCAATTCTTGTTTCCTCTCGATCTTTGAAACTCGCTTCCATCAAACTTCTCCTCTATTTCTTATTGAATATTAGAACCTGAGATCAAAGTTCTTAGTTCCTCCTGGTCCTCGAAGCCTATCAACTTTCATTAAATGTTACAAGTTCCAATTCAAACCTAATTCTCAGGCCCAATCTACATAATAAATATCAATTTTTTTACAAAAATACATAACTCCCTCAACCTTTAGGGACACTTTTTATAGGTTTCCAACGTTTGAATTCATCCCTTTAAAATTTATAACATATTTAAAAACCTATTAAACTTAAAATATGAAGAGTTACTAGTCTTTCTCTTGCCATATGCAGAATTAATACTAAGGTTGTTGATAAGACCAATAAGATTGTTGTGAAATTGGACAAGGTTCCTAACACAATGAGTATGAATTTCAAGTAGTTCCAAAGATGTCTAAAATTACTTCCTCTGTTCAAGAAATCATAGATACATATCTAGGTCATATTTACTTGGGTGATTTCAAAAATAGGAATTTTGGGGAGGGAACTACTCCTAGGTCTAGAATCATTGCAAATTATGGCTTGGCACATATAGTTGGATTCCCAACTACACTTTGACAACCATATTGCACCTTCGCTTTTGTTACCAATTATAGCCTAGACACTAAAATGTCAAGGTAACATGATGGGAATGTTGTCTTAGACATAAACACATACCTCATTGCACATATATTTGGGTTGCATTTCAAGGCTCTGTTGAAAATAGTAATAGAAGAGCAGGCTCTCAAGGCCTTTGAGGACAAGAAAGAACAAAGTGTAAGGTATCTCAACAACTCATGGTTAGCGAAACCTATCTTCAAAAATCCTTCACTAAGGTGCCCAAGAACTTGACTAGGGTAGACTTATTGGCAATACAAGCCCCTTTCTTTAGATTGACAACACATGGTGTGTTGGGAGAACTTCATGGACAAAAAAGGGTATGGGAACACTATACCCAACTGAAATTAAAGGAATCTAAGGTACAATTCAAGAGGGTAAATGATACCTTTATTTACCCAATCATTAACAAATTGTTCGATGATGATTCAATTAGAATTCATGACAAAGATAAATATTTGATATCCATATGGGGACACTAGTTTCTCCAATTCCACAAAGCCAATTCTATTGGAAACACTAAGTTTTTTGGAGTTCCTTTCCTGCTTCCAATGTTTTACAATAATAAGGTCATCTCATTAGAGTTTACTATGAAGATCATTTAAATCCACAAGAAGTTTACTAAGAAGAATAAGCTTGGATTTCAATTTCCTTTTGTTTTAGGATTATACTCATGCTTAAATATACTTTGTTTCAGTGCCTTTGAGGAAATTTATTTTTGAACCTAAATTTATATAATAAAAAATCAACTATGACCCAAATGAAAAGGGCGAGAGATTTTTTGGGCTAGAACAAACATCAAGCTACACTAGAAGACTTTTGGGCTGATTGTCACAATGAATTTGAGGTGAGAAAGGGAGGATTTTTCAGACTCACCCTTACACAAATAAAATACATAAAGATAGAAGAGGATCTTTTAGAAGGCATGACTAATAACACAAATATCTTAGATCCTTCTTATGATTCATAAAATTTTGATATCATGCCTTTACCTCTAGCCAATTGGTCTACAATTGAGAATAATTGTATATACAATATCAACAAGAACATTATCAATTTTACTAAGGGCTAGATTTAGTTTCAAATAGGATAGTTAAAGAAATGAAAAGGTCAAAAGAAGAAAGAGAAGAGTAGACCTCCCCCAATAGATAAAAGGAAAAAGGGAGAAATGATTGAAAAACTCTTGAAAAGGATTGATAAGGCTATAAAGAAGGAAAGGACAAAAAAATAAGTAGTAGATTTTAGAGTAATAGTAGGATTTGGAGCACAATTTCTAAAGAGCTCATTACCAGATCAACCTAATATATTGATTGTAGAACCGTCTTTAAATACAAATCAACTGGATAAAACTCAATTTGATGTCACCTCATCTATTGAAAAGACTAATTCACCTCCTCCCCAAGATACATTAGATGGTGTATCTACTACTATTACTCCTATCACAATAGAGACACAAGAAATAGAGTAGGTCAAGAACAATTAAAAGTTTGAGAGGAAATTTTGCAAAGCCCATTAACTCCCTTAAAGATGATTGGATCTCAAGAAGGGATAGTTTATATATAATTTTATGATGGAAAAGAGGATGGAACATAACAAGAGGAAGTAGCTACAATTCCTATCCTGAGTCCATAAAATACTCCTCCTTGTCATCATCATGTTGGGATCTCAGACAGGATTGGAGAAATTAATAAAGCAATTGACAATGCAGATCATAAAATAAATGATAGAACAAAATAGATTCTTGGGCAACAAATTTTTTAACATGGTTAACCAATTTGGGCTACATCCACAAAATAAAAATATAAATTTAATTAAAAATTCTAATGAAATACAAATTACATTCCTACAAAAAAAATTTGTGTGTTCCAAACACTTTGTTCTCTACACTAAACTTCACACTGCATGCTCTAACTACCCTTGTGATTGTTTTACTTCCATCTACACGCTAGTTACCTTGTTGCATGTTACTTTACCTTCTCATGAAATTATACAACTTCTAACTACATGAACATTAGTATTCCAATCTACAACAAGCATAAAATACAATTCATTTGTTCAATTTTCAAACCATTTTTAAACAATTTTGCAATCGGAATTGACACCAAATTTCCTTAATTAAAATTTGGGAAATTTTTACTTCGGGGAAATTGCCCCTGAGCCACCAACACTCCCCCATTAATTATTTTGGGGGGAAACTAAGCCTCCAAAAGTGGCCAAAATATTAACCTGGAGCATAATCAGGGTACACATATGAACACACCATTCTCTAGTTCCTTATCTTTCTTCTCTAGAACAGAAAGGGAAAATACAACCACCTTCAATTACCCCTTCTCCATCACAACAATAGATAATCATAAATTTGGAAATAAAAAGTATCACCATTGGCCCAACTTGGCTTAAATTGTATTTTGGAGCTAGGAAAAGAACAACACATGTACAGTTGTTGGATCTAGTTGTGGTTTAGGAAATGATCAAAAAATAATTCACTTAGAAGAAGTTGTGGACTTTATTAGCTATAAGAACAAACAAAAATAAGGAAATAATTATAGATATTGCAACCCCAATAGCTGATAAAGATGCCTCAGACATGACTCCTCAATTTTTTTAGGAAACTTAAGTTAACTTGGGGAAGTAGACTAGAGAGGAGGAGTTTGTTTCATTAGACATTGCTATTGAAGAATTGAAATTATGCATGGTCAAATATCAAGCCATGAAGGATTTAAAAAAATAATTACACCAACTCCATAATTTTTTCAAGAATTTTATTAGTCTAATAATTCATATTCTTAGCTCTTCTATACATACTCTAATTTTGATAAAAAAAGAGTGAGGTTGATATTTCAAAAGCTATTAAGCTTAAATTTGGCACACTAGACCAGATAGACATGTTGTTTGAGAAGGTTTATGCACAAATAGGCTTTGTTTGTTAATTTCATCAACAAATATCCTAGTTGCATGAGATAATGAAATATTTTTTTCATTTGGTCAGAGCAAAAGATGATATGTATGATCATAGTTCAAGCATGAACTCCATGATAAGAATAAGTTTTATTTCTAGGTACTTATTGATAATAATATTTTGCAATAGGGTGATGAAATTTGTGTAGAAAAAACTATCAAATCCATAGCCTTTAATAGGGTTAATAATATGGTTTGTCCAAAAGATCCCAAAAGAATAGTAAGAACTTAGGAGTGTGTGGAATAATTTTGAATATTTTGTTGGACAGATGATCAGTGTTGATATGGTAAATATAGAAAATCTATTAGAAATTAATCTTTACTTAGGTGAAGATTAGTATTTATATTATTTAAATACTTGTAGGAATATTCCAAATGAATTCATACAAGTATTTTGTCTTATTTGAATATCTCACACATGTGTGAAGATGACTCATTTTTATAATTCTTTTTGGAGGAATAGTAAGGCTTAGATGTAGCCTCCTCCTTATGAGGATCTTGACACCTTGCACACACATAGGATGAAAGGTGGCATGCATAGAAATGGGAGTTACTTATGCAATTCCTTTCTCACCTCTATTTATTGTGGTGTTTCTCTCCTTCTTCACTAAGAAGTATTATATGATTTTAAAGTTCTCTCCCTCATTCTCTCATTGTAATATTCTTAGGATTTATGCCATCTTTATAATATTGGGAGTTTTTTCTTTTTTTTTTCCTCTTACAAATTCTTGTGTCTCCTCTTGGATGTTGATGTGCTTGCTCTTGGTTTTCATCTTGATGGTAATCTTTTCCTTCAAACAAATGCTCTTAGATTAGTACTTCCCTTTTCTTTCACTTTATTATTTCCTTTCAAAATCATGCTATAAAGGTATAAGTAGTGATACAACAAGAATTTAAAGGTAAGAGTGAAGAATTAAGGGTAAAAGTAGATAAAAGACTCAATGGATTGGTTAATGGAACTCTAGGCCAAGTTCAAAGATCTAAAACAAGGTTTACATTAGATGAAAAATTAAATCAATTTTGTAATAAAATTATGTGAAGACTTCAAATAGATTGAATCAGTTAAAGCATCCATATGTTTAGAAGTTAGATATGTGCTCAAATTCTTACATGGAATATGAGAGTAGGATTCACTAGACATGAGGGTTTGAATATTTTTGAATTCAAAGTGGTTTTGGCACCAAATCCACATGGGGATCAAAGTGATGGAAAGTAATTCTTATATTCATTATTCTTATCTTTGAAATGCACAAATGATAAAGTGGGTCCCACTCAAGAAATAAAGTGGACTCCATCTTTTAGGCTTGATCTATAGTCTAGATGTAGTTAGAATGACATACATAATTAATACAACTTCATGTACATGTTTCTTAGCTTAGCTATTAGTTAGAGTTTTGTTTTTAGAAGTAACTTAGTTGAATGTATGTACTATAGAACTATTAATTTTAAATTAGTTTTAGTGAACAATGCCTCTTTTTATTTATAAAATGAAATTTTAGATATTGTAAAGGGGTTGCTTCTTTTGATACCGAATTTTTGCATTGAAATAGTACTTAGTTTAATTTATTAGTATTATTGAGAAATAAAATTTGGAAGCAAGAAATCAAACATTGGTGCAAAACTTTTGCTAAAGTAATAAAGATCTAGTTTCATTAATTTATTTCTTGCCTCCAAATGGCAGAGTGTCCTACATTCTTCTTTATGTGATGACTTTTTTGGAAAATTCAAGAACATATGTATGTTGAAATCTATTATTATTTAAATATTAATTGGAATTATTATTAAATATGGGTGTTTTATATAGTGATTTGATGAATAATAATTCTGGGTAAGTCTAAACTCTATTGAAAAATAGCATTTACTTTCCTAAAATTGAAAGTATGTTGATTTTGTTGAAGTGGGTTGGAATTATATTTTTGCAAATACTATCACATAGAGTCTAAAATCATTAAGAAAAAACAATTTTTTCATAAAATTTATTTCTTTCTTGTTACCCTAATCTTTTGAATTTTCTTTGGAATCAAATAGATTAGGAAATATCATACATCAAACAATACAAAAAAGATTAGATAGAAATCAGTTTATAGATTTGATAAACCAATAAAGACCCCTTGAATAAACAATCTTCATTATATATTGAGTAAACCAACAAATTGTAATTTAACTATAGAGACCTTGGAGACCATAAATCCTAGATCTATTTTATTTTCAAGAGAGGTAGTATATAAATATTCTGCCTATGGTGTATCATGTCATTAGGACCATCAAAAAAATTGGGGTTAGGAGGGACCCCTATAATCAAAGCTAGAAAACCTAATTTCCTTTTCCCCTAAGAGATATAGAAGAATCCATAGATTGACCATTAACAAATAGGATCTCTTAGGACTCTTTTGGCATCATAAGTAATGTAGTGATGAAGGAAAAAATTGGGTTGAAACATCTAACTCTATTGCATCCCTGCATAACACACTGATTGAAACCAATCCTACTCCTATAGACTTCAACACAAAAGTAAACCCAACACTAGAAATGGATTTCTTTTGAACCAAATGAATCCCATGGATTTGGGATAAATACCTAGAATATTACATCATCTCCCTCAAAAACTTGAAAATTTTTGCCCCAATTTTATTTACAAATAATAGAAGACTACAAAAGAATATATTTGGGCTTTCAAAGATGCATACATAAGGGGGGATATTCAACATCAAGATGTAGCATAAGTCTTTTTCCCTATTCACTAGGGAATTTCACTTACTACTCATACCTCAACCTATTGGCACAATCTTTAAATAGCTAAAGAGTCTTGGATTTAATAAGTTTCTAGACCAATTCAAAATCTATGTTGATCCATCCATGAAATATCAACAATTCATTAGCTATAAAAAAGAGCCCATTGAGCTCATTATCCTTTTAAATAAAAAAATCGGTTACCCCTTTTACTATTGCCAAAGTTGTTACTATTCAAATATATATCAGGGCACTAGACCCTCTATTAGAATTACTCCTAAGAGTAAATCAAGCTAATTACACTACCCTAGTTGATGCATATGCTTCTACAATTGAATTACTGAGATAAATTGATCTTTCTTTGGGAGTAATTAATTGATCACTACCAATAATAGGATACTCAAGATTGCCTAATCACATACCATCTCTCAAACATGCATTGAAAAATAACACCCCTTTGTTGAATCATTTCCTTGGGATGATACCACGAGTCACAAATCAAGTCACTCCTACACTTATGTTAGGTTGGTTGGGACAAACATCCAACACTGCTACTTAGCCTATTGCTTCAACTAGTAATACCTTCTTTGAATAGCTAGTTACTTTGTTCCAAGTGTAAAAATTCAGGAAAGTAATGAAATTGACTAGAATAATAATTCCAATTATATCCTCGATCAAACATCTCAACTCTCTTATGAAATTGAAGCTCTTAAGTAAAACTAGCTTACATGAATTAAGATGAATCTATCACCAAATAGAGACAAAATAATAATCAAAGAAATTTTCAAAACTAGAATTGGGTTTGCAAATGTAAGGCCATTTAATAAATAGTGGAACACTAAACCCAACAATGGGGGAGAAATTAATTTATCCAATATCTCAAACACGGTTAACCTTCCAAATGGGTGATCCCACAATAGTGGGTTACACTTTTTGGCCAAACTTTACATTGAACTGAACTTTTCTAACTAAATCTTCACTTTTGGACACATATAGCTGCTAAACCGTGAGGAATTTGAAGATCATGTAAACTACTAATTTGTGAATTTTTCTTTAGATTCTAAATATATAATTTTTTAAATTTTTGGAATCAAATTGCATTTCTTTTTCCATCTCCCTCGATAACTAGTTTTTAATAGTAAACATTGTTTTAAAGAGTGATGTTTACTGTATAACACAACTTTTTTCTATGAAGGATAAAAAAAAAAATTGAATTTAGATTTGTAACTGCGATATCTAGCTACTTTATTTGGTTTCATAGTGTTTTATTGAATATTTTTTTCTTATTTAAGTTTTGAAGTCAAACCAATTACAATTTAGACATAGGTTTATTGTATAACACATAACTTTTTTTGTATGTATCAATTTTTTTTTTGTTGGATCAAGGACATCAATACCAAGAGCATAGATATTTTTCAAAAAAAAATTGGTAATCTACTATTTTTCCACATGTGCAAAACAAAGAGCTTGATTTTCAATGAAAAACCTACGTTCACAAAAAATAAAAAATAAATATAATGATCAAATTAAATATATTTAAAATTATACAGTTTTTTGAGAAACTTATAATAAGGACTACATACTTACAAAACATAAATTTTAAATGAATTCATTTGATCCCCCAAAACGTATATCAAAAGTGGTTTTTTTATCAACATTTTGATAGGTGTAGAGGAGACTCCATTAT
Organism: Sequoia sempervirens; assembly: GCA_007258455.2. Taxonomy (NCBI): domain Eukaryota; kingdom Viridiplantae; phylum Streptophyta; class Pinopsida; order Cupressales; family Cupressaceae; genus Sequoia; species Sequoia sempervirens. The sequence continues at coordinate 1,038,340,309 of VDFB02271358.1, read as the reverse complement.
AGGTATGTTTAAAACTAGCAGGGTTCTATCCAAGGGGCTTTGATCAAACCCTCTTTAATTAAAATCCTTTAAATGGAACCTTTCAAGGCCTAAATCATTATATTTTCTAAAAATATGTGATTTTAGCAAAAATCAAGATGTCCTAGAAAGTGTAACCCATTATTGTGGCAACACCCAAATATGAGTTTTATGAGTAATTGGTGTAGGAAAGATGATAGTTATGCACATTCTAAAATTGATCATCCCCAAATAGAAAAGATAACAATAATTGGTTGAGCAGATTCCCAATAAGTTTTCCCTTCTAGAACCATTGATGAGTATAACATGGGAACAACCATGGTTTTGGACACTTTCATCTTTCCATTTGAGCAAGATAATGAATTGATTCAAGAGATAAATTTGGATTTTTAGAATGTCCAAAAACAAGGGAAGGGTAACTTTTTTCTTAGGAATAAAAAGAAGGTTCCTTTTACTACCTCAACACCCTTGAATCATTCTCTAACCCAACCAAAACCTAATGCTAACAATAACCTGATACCTTCTAAAGGGCCATCTAACATAGCAAATGAAAAACAACAAACTACAGATTACAAGTCTTATGACCTTGTAGAAGGGGGTATGACCTCATTGAAGACTTAAAGAAAACGAGATTGAATATGACCCTATTTGACATATTGCAAAATTTTCCTTCTCAAAGAGAATCTCTAATCAAATTATTAGGAAAATCAAATGATAATTAGGATACATATAAAAATAAAATGAAAATAGTGGCCACACTAGATGCACTTGTAGCCTTTTATAAAGCTAAATTAAAATCCTTGTCCTTTTTGTTAACTCTCAAGATATTTGGTAAGAATTTTCATAATTTTCTAGTGGACTTAGGTGCTTTAGATAACATAATTCATTACTCAATCTACAAAAAATTAGGCCTCACACCTATCAAAATATTAAATAAAGTGATACAATAAAATTGAGGTTAGGGTGATTAGATAACTTAAATATGTACACATTCAACTTACCTCAAACCCAAGAATATAGCAGCATGTTGACATACACATGGTTGAAATCCCTAGTCTGTGAGATGCTCCTGAGTAAAGATTGTTCAAAAGCCTTGAATGAATATTTTTCAACTAAATTTTTTCATCTTTGGCTATCCTAGAGGGGCAACCAAAATTAGATTAGGATTTATAGTGAGTCTCAACTTAAACACATTATAACTGAGTAAAATCACTCGAATGAAGTGGCATATATAAGTATTGATCTAGGGGTGTATAGGGTAGATGATATTTTAACATTTCAAATTGCAGATACCATTAATGATAGTGACACATCTTATACCCCTACCCTAGATGAATTTGTTATGAAGCTTTTTAATGAAAATATGATATTAATTCATGATGTTTATGCTTATGACATATTTATTCCTAAATGGTGTAATGTTCATGGTGAAGGAACACTCTAAATTATCTTGTAGGGTCTATTTAGAAGTAGATGTTATTGATTCTAATTTTGCAAGATCCATCATGTCCCCTATTCATCAAGACATCATGTGAACTAGAAACCTAGTGTCAACAGAAAATGAATCTAATCCCAATCTTGTTTGCCAGGTCATACAACCCACCTATTGAAATGAACAAGACAATTGAGAGGGGGGGTGAATTAGTTTTAGCAAATTAAACCTTCAAAACCCTCAACAATAATCAGATCCACAAGCATTCATTAAGTCCTTATTCTGTTAGATTGATTAAACATGAAATGCAGATAATAGAAACTGAAATCACAACACCACACACATAAGAACCCCAGATTTACATGGAAAACTAAATGAAGGAAAAACCATGGTGAGGATTAGCTCACAATATAAGTAATTGCAAAATTAGTACAAAGAAGCTCACTACCAGAATAGGACGCACTGTCCAAAAAAGCTCACTGCCACAAAAATAATACAAGAAGATAGAAGAAGAATGCTACATAGAGAAACACTTCTCAATGCAACAAGGAGTCCACCACAATTTCTTACACACTTTCATAGTCTTGCATGAAAGATATCAGATGCCTTCAACTCACTTCCTTCAAGAACCCTAACATGAAATTCGTACTAATTTGCTCAAATTCACATCACATACACTTCAATCGCATCACACTTCACATCTATCTTGCTTCTTACTCTTTCTTTGCTTCATCTTGCATCAACACCATTCATATTTATATCAACCTCTACCTCAAAACTTTCACCAATGTCGGCCACTAGCCATTATATATTCAAATTCAAACTAGGTCGGCACCTAAACATTCCTGTGATGGATAGGAACGAAAGGTTACCTACATAAACTCTTAATTAGGACCCAAATAGATCCCAGCACACTTCAACATGCTTCCACAAGCCTCGCAAGTAGTGTTAAACACAAGGTCGGCCAACACCATGCAAAACACCATAAACATTATGTACACACTTCCTTAGATCAAGTTGAAAGTTTCAAATAGCATAATTTACTTGAATTCAATCCAAAACAATCCATGAACATCTTAAGATTCATCGAATACATCATCCAATCTTGCATCAACAAATACTTTAACTTAGGACAACTAATAACCTTTGTTTGCACACTAATAAATGAAACTCACATTGTACTGCATCAAATCAAGTAAAAAATTGAAACCAAAAAGATAAATACATTATAAGAAACTTCCCAAATCCGCATAGCCTGAATCCAAATAGTGGAGAAATGCAGAGCAAATACATTTCTCTCATACAACAGAAAACATTACTGAACAACTGGCTCACACACTGGTGAAAATATCTCACACTATACATTTATCCAAAAACCCAAATTCTGAATATTGCAACCTTTGTCAACCTTAAATAACCTGTAAGATCTGCACAAGAATAGCATCAAAATAGAAAAAAACATAGAGCGTAGTATTGAGCACACTATGATCATTTGCACAACACATTTTACTCTATTTATTAAATTTTCTCACGTGGAAACCAAGTACCAGAACCATCATCTCAACTTATTACCTCATCTTTAGACTTTGCAACAAAATAATAGCTCCATGTACTCACAACACTTTCTCAAGTCTTAGCTACACATGCACAATCTCAACCTATTTTCCTCTTTCCACAATTTTCTCAATATCCTCAACATCTGTATCCCATAGTTGACATCAATGACAACACCAGTTAGTAGACTTCCTATTGACATCAATGACAACACCACCAACTTGCATAGTAGTATATTTTTATTAAAAATCTTTTTTTTTTAATTAAAAAAAATATTTTAAAAAAAAATCCATTTTTAAGGCTTAAAAAGAATTACTTAAAATAAAAAAATCAAGGGTACATGGTACCCAACAAACCCTGCATAGAGCCTATTGGGGTCATGCTAAGTGGGTGCAACCCCACTTAGAGATTGTAGCCCATATATAGGGCTTGTGGACCCCTAGGGTTGTGAACCCTATATAAGGGGCTTTCACCACTTTATAAGGGGTGTGTGGTGAGGTCCCACATGGCTCCCCATTTTGCCTTTCTTTAAGAAAAACTATTAATTTTTTATTATTAAAAATTTTCAAAACTAAATTCAAAATTCAAAAAAATTTGTATTCTATAGTTCATCAAATTTGGTAATTAATTTAGTAGTTGGAGAATTTTAATTTTAGAAAAGGTTCCAAATCTATTACAGTTCTAGATTTAGCTGGCAGAAATCCACATTGATGAGTTTTCTAAATATGGTAGAAATTCTACTAAATTTGGTAGAGGAATATTTTTCCAAATTTTACTGCATCTCTATTAGCAAGATATAAATTGAAAGAAAATTTTGAAGGCTCATATATTGGACTTCCAAACTCTCTTTCTCGAGTAATTTTTTATTTCGGCTAATTTTTCACACTCTACATGTTGGTGTGGATGGTTTTTTATTTTGGTATATGTATTTTTTATAAATTACAATTTTCATAGGTGTTGTTGAACCATTCTCATTTTGGGAACTTCCAAATCTCTATTTAGGCTCATATGGACTCCCTTTTAGGTGAATTTTTTTTAAAGTTCATAAGTTTTCATGTACTTAATAGTGGTGTCATCAATTTTTAGTCATTATGATTAAAAATTATACATTTAGCATATATTCTTATTTTGGTAATCATAATGCAATTAGATCAAAGACCACCTAGCTTTCTCTTGCAAGTGGCAATTGTAGCTACACTAAGTATAAAGTGTTAAATTGATCAGTTTTTTTTTTCTTTCCTTTTTTCTTATTTTTAGAGGAGAGTGGTTCATTGATTGAGTAATTGGGAGGGGGGGGGGGGTTGTGTTGTGTGATTTTCCTTTGAGTTCTCTCTTTTTCTCTCAAAATCTTAGCCATGGTTCATCCTAAGTTTCCTCTTTTAACTTCGCATAACTATACAACATGGAAAATGGATGCCTAGAGTGGACTAATGGGAAAAAGATTAACTCACTATATTTATGGAACCATTCTAGAACCAAAAAATACTAAAGAAAATGTGGATTGGCTCATTAAAAGTTCTATAGCTCTTGGAAATATTCATAAAATTATTTATAATGACCTTGTAATTCATATTAATAAGTGTAAAATATTCAAGGAGGCTTGAAATGAACTTGCCCAATTGTATGGTCAAATTGATAAGATTAGGAGATATGAAATTGATAATGATCATGCTAATATAGATCCAAATAAATTTAACAATATCCAAGAGTATGTAACTAAGGATAATGAATTAAAAGCACAACTTAAATAATGTAGTATTGATAAGAAGGATGTATAGTTGTTCTCCAATTATTAGGCAAGCTTCCATTAGAATAAGTAGCTTTTATTTCTATTTTTTAGAATCATTAAGTGACTATGGGAAATCCCAATACTAGTCTGTCATTTGATTCATTCACAAATATGTTGATGCTTGAACAAACAAAGTTGATCATTATGGGTATTTTCAAGTCATCCAAGTCAAAAACTTTGGTGGAAAGTCAAGGGATAGGATCTACTAAGAAATAGAAGAATTCGAAGCTCAAGTCATGCAAAGATAGAATTATCTTCTCCTACACAAGTAGACTCATCATCCTCCTCCAAGAAGGGGAATTCATAGAAGAAGGATAGACCAACTTGTTCATACTGCAAGAAAGTTGGTCATGAAGAGCATCATTTCCATACTAATAAAATTGACGAGTTGACAAACATTGCCAAGAAAAATCAAATCGATTTTCCATCTTCCTACAAACAAGAAGCATCTCCTTCCACTTCTTCAAAATAAAGGAAAGGGAAAGGAAAAACACTTGTTGTATCCATAGAATCTTCACAATGATGGACACTTGACTCAGGTGCCACACATCATATGGTTTTTGATAGAGAATAGTTTTCTTCAATGGAGCCTTGTACAGTACCACACATTCTTACAAGTGATGATACTCAAGTGGATGTTGTAGGAAAAGGTTTAGTTGACATAGACAGTGGATCATTTGATAATGGTATTTGTGTTCCTAACTTGTGTGTGAGCCTTCCTTTAGTCTACTAAACCACTCATCTTGGGAATGGTAAGAAAGTTGAGTTTTCTCCTAATACAATTATGATCAAATATCTTCAATATGATGCCTTGGTTGTAGTGGGAAACTTTGATCATGAATCTCAACTATATATATTCTCCCACTTTGTGCCACAATCCCTTCTACATTATTACTCACTCATACATATCTAGTGAGTAAGTTATGGCCTGAGAAGTTTGGCCATCTTAACTATCACTATATTTAGTAGCTCAACTCATAGGATATAGTCACAATAATCCCTCAAATTATCTTTTTATATGGTGTATGTCTAGGTTGTGCTATGGGTAAACATCCAAAAAGAAGTTTGATGAAGGGAATTCTTGGAGGGCTTAGAAAGTCCTTCAGTTGGTTCATAGTGATTTTGTGGGTCCATTTCCAACTTTGAATTTTAGTAAGTATTATTATGTACTCACCTTCATTGATGACTACTCTAGATACACTTGGGTTTACTTTCTTTGCTAGAAGAATGAAGTCTTTCAAAAGTTTCAAAAATTCAAGGATCATGCTAAGAATCAATTTGGCAAGTATCTCAAGATATTATGCACTAAAAATGGTTGGGAATATGTGAACCATCATCTTGTGTAATTCTATACTCTTGAAGGGATAGATATTTAAAATTAGATTGCATACACAACACAACAAAATGGTTTTGTCAAAAGGAAGAATGAGACCCTCAAGGAGATGAATATTTTCATGATTCATGCTTGTTCTCTTGGTCCATAATATTGGACTGAAGTCATTAATTGTGCTACACACATTCAAAATCAATTTTCACACAAGGAATTGAGAGGTATGACTCCTTTTGAAGCATGGTGTGGTAGGAAACTAGGTGTGGGGCATTTTTTGATTTTTTGGCCCCCCTGCTTGAGCATTCCTCCAAATAAATGCAAGGCTTTGGAACCTCAAAGTAGGCCTTTAAATATTTTTTGGATATATAGGTGGTTTCAAGGGGTATCAACTCTTAGATTTAGAGACACATGAACTCTTCATCAAGAGGAGTGTTCACTTTGAAAAAATATCTCCTAGCTTGGCCTTTAATCCTCCTCATACTTCCTTGATAGTGGACTTTCATGATAGTGAATAAAATGATTTTATCTCACCTTGAACTCGTAGGATATTAGATTTGCAAGGTTCACATTGCAAGGCTAAGGATTCTTGTCCTTCATCCCCATATTCTTCATTTCCTCATTGGTCTTAACAGACTCTAAATCAATATTAAATTTTGTTGGGGATCCTTTAGATACTTGTAGGACTCAATTTTAAAACATCAAAATCTTCCACATGTCTATATTGCATCTAGATTTGACTCATATTCATTTAAGGAAGTATTAGGAATTTTTTATTGAGATTCAACAGTGGAGGAATAGTATAGTTCCTTAATGAGGAACCACATATGGCATCTAGTTCCTCTTCCTAAGGGAAGAAAAATGGTTCGATGTAATAGGATCTATCAGACCAAATATCTAGCAGATGGAACTATGGAAAATATCAAATCATGACTTGTGGCCAAAGGTTTCTCAAAAATTTATTGGTGATGATTATCTGGAGACCTTTTCCCTCATCACTAAGATGAACTCCATTCTCTTGACTCTTTCTATTTCCATAGCTCATGGATGGGATGTACAAAAAATGGATGTGAAGAGTACATTTCTTCATGGGAATCTTCAAGAGAAGATGTAAATGGAGAGGCCATAGGGATTCATTAAATATTTTTCATTGGTTTCTAGGTTGAGGGATTCTATCTCTAGTCTCAAGCAATCAAGAAAGCTTAGTATACCAAGATGGAATCCTTTCTTCTCTTAGTAGGATTCTCTACATGTCACTCTGATTTGAATGTCTATATTTTGTGGCAAGATGACTCTCACTTGCTTCCTTTTATCTATGTTGATGACTTGATCACTAAATAGAGTTCATCATCCATCATTAGCAAAGCCAGTTCCTCTTTGCATTATAGATGTGTTATGACTAACTTGGACCCTTTGCACTAGTTTCTCAAGATTAAGATCAGAAAATCTTCTTCTAGGATCACTCTTTCTTAACCCAAGTATGCTCTTGATCTACTAGCTTGGTTCCATATGGTTGATTATAATCCTGCACTAACTCCATTTCTATCTAGAGTAAGCTTGAGGAATTATACTCCACTAATTGATGTCACTTTATATTGTTAGCTTGTTGGGATCCTCATCTATTTGACTCACACTTGACCTAACATTTATTTTCTAGTTGGCATGGTTTCACTCTGTATGCATGAGCCCCATGATCTTCATTGAAAATTTTCCAAATTCATATTTCATTACATACAAAATACTTATTGATATGGGATTCACTATGTAGTAGGTGTAGGACTAGACTTGGTTGGATATACAAATTTTGATTGGATTGGTGGTATTGATGATTGTAAGTCCACATATAGCTATAACTTTCATCTTTTTTGAGGCCCATTTGTTGGAAAAGTAAGAAGAAACATGTCATTTCTCTTTCTTTGACTGAGGTTGAGTATAAAGGAGTTGTTAATACAACCACTCAAGGTATTTTTCTTCAAAATATCTTGACTAATTTTGGCTTCACCATTCCAAGGCTAACTATCCTCTTTTGTGACAATAAAAGTTCCATAAAAATCTTGAAGAACTTAGGCCAACATCAAAAAACCAAACACATTGATATCCACATGCACTACATCAAGGAATTGATGCAAGAGTATGTCATTGATTTATGGTATTGTCCTAGAAAAAAGCATGTTGCAGATATCTTCACCAAAACCTTCACTAAGAGTAAGTATCATCATTTTCAAGCTCTCTTGGGGGTGCACAATATTTCTTCAAGGGGTCACCTGACCTTATCTCATCATTCTCTCTTATGGGGGAACTTTTTCCTCACATGAGGTTTTATCTTTCTTATCTTCTAAAGAGAGTTTTTTCTTGTTTTTCTCTCTTTTGAAGAGGATTTTTTCCCACTGGATTTTCTCCTTTTCTTCATTTATGATAGACGACATTTGTACATGGGTACCTTATCAATCCTTATAATTGGGACACATCTTTGTATTTTTGCATGATTCCTGTTCCCCTAAGTTGCACTTTGTGAGATAAGGGGGATTCATTGCTCATGAGTCTCTTCGTTCTCAAGAGAATCCCAAGCAATGAACTACCCTTATCCACCTCAACATAAGTTGAATGAATAAATTGCAAAGAAAGAGTATACAAATTAATTATTAGAAAGCACTACTTCAGGTCCTTAGAGAGCGAAACTTCTAGATTTTTTCCTCTAACAGAGAATCTCTCAGCCAAAGGACGCATATTCAGGATGCTAGCATGACTTGTTGGTGTCCAAATGGCTCACTGGTGTCTTGAGCAATAGAGAGCTCAAGAACTTAGGTAGGTAGAACCGAGTTTCACTTCCTAACCCAGACCCGATGTCTACTTAACAAAATGATAAAATAGAGAAAAAAAACTATGAGAAAACATAGGGAGTACTTGAGGAAAACTTATTGACAACTGGGCATTTGATCCTTCGCTCCAAGCTTTGCTTTAACAACCTACACACAAGGGAAATGAGGGAAAAATGTTGGGGTTGTATAAGGTTCTATTGTAGTTAGACCCCTGCTTTGGTGTTCCCACCTCCACAGATAGCTAAATAGAAAGAGAGTGTAATTGAAATGGACAAAAGGAGTGGTGAAAGTAAACCCCACTTTAGGAGAACCTACACCACCAAGTAGAAAATGAGAAAAGATCTAATCTATTCACAAATAGAAAAGAGTGGGAGAGCATTACCAATAGGCCTCGACCCCCTTTGGAACACACTGACACACTGTTGAATCCCTGCTAGAGAGCTTTGGCTATTGGAGGGACCTCAGTCCGGTAGAGCTTTGCTTGTAGAAGTGTTGTTGTCAAGAGTGGAAGAGATTCAAGAGTGAAGTTGAGGAGAGAAGCTTGAGTGAATGAATGAACCCCCAAAATGAGAGCAGATTAGGGGTTTTGTTGCATGTAAGGGGGAAAAGAGTTATTACACCTGAAAATTTGACTGTTGGGAAACATGTCAAGAGTCAAGATTTGATATTCCTCATTTCAAACTCAAAAAATTGCCAGGACGCTAGCATGTCATGCAGACATTCATGCTCTGAACAGGTGTCCAAAGCATTAGTTTTTGGGAAATGTGTCATTAGGCTATTGTTGTTTCACCATTGGTC
>VDFB02271358.1:1038196410-1038330472 GCA_007258455.2 Sequoia sempervirens | reverse complement strand
CAATCCATCTTTTGTCTACTTCCTCTTTTCTTGTCTTAGGTATTGTTGCATGTCACACAAATCAACATGCTACCACAAATTTGATCAACTAGGCAGATTCAAAATAATTTTCCAGTGAAACCCATCTTGTCAGATTTTCTAGAATCAACAAACTTGCTGCCCCTATTTTTAGAGGTTTTTCTGAAAAAGTTTCAGAATCAAAATTTTGAGGAACTAGGTTTGTTCAAGATTGAAGCACAAACAAAATCCACATGCCAGATTTTTTCTGGAAAAATACTTCTCAGCAGTGCTAGCATCAGCTCACAACATGCGAAGTAATGCTCAAGTGCCACATCATCATTTTGCAGAGCATTAACTACCCAAAGGCTGAAGAAGTCAACGAATGGATAGAAACATTGTTGACTAGTGGTGAGTTGTAGAGGCACCAAGAAGGACATCCTACCCTCCAAATGGCATTTATAATACTTGAAGTTGACTTGATGCTTCTTTCCAAGTCAACTCAAGAAGACATTAAATGTAATTGGAGTTAACTTGATGCCCCTTTTCAAGTTAACTCCACATCCCACAAATCATGCATTGTCAGATCCCACTAATTAAGGATGTCTAATTGGCTTCCATAATTTGTGGATTTCAGATCTCCACTAAATGTGGATGTCTATTTTGGAGGCATACTTTGTATTAAAGTTCACCTTTAGTTTAGTTTCAGTCAACTGAAGTAGTTTCTAGTTGACTCTTTGTTTAGTTTTAGTTAACTGAAGTAGATTTCCAGTTAACTATTTGTTCCCCCTTTTTAGGAATAAATCTTGCTAGTTGATTGGGAAGAACTCATTGTTAACTCAAGGAGATTTTAGGGTTGCCTACTCCTTTGAGTTCTATAAATAAGATCCTTGGGCTCATTATTTTTTTAACCTTTACATGCTATGCAAAATTGTTGCGTCATTGTTGCCAACAACTTTGAAAGCAAATATTTGTTCACTCTTAGATGAGATTTCATTGGTTGATCGTAATTGTGCATGATTTCATGCCTTTGTTGTCCCAATCTTTGTAATTCATACAGAAAGCTTGAAGAAAGAAATCAAAAGGCACATGCAATTTGATCTAAAGATTTGAGTTCTTCCATAACGTCTTTGTGTTTAAATAGCTTGTTGTTTCATTTCCCTCCTCGGATAGGGGTTCCTCCTCCTTGGATATTTTTTATTAACGGTTTTCGTGTGATGTTGTCTTATGGATTGTATTTCAACCTATACTTCGAATAGGGGTTCCCCTCCTTAACAAGTTTTTTGGCCAAAACATCATAATTTGTTGTTTCTAGTAAGTCGTTTCCTAGCCCATACCTCGGATAGGGGTTCCTCCTCCTTGGCAGGTCTCAGATCCAACTTACCATGAAGAGTGTTTGCTTGTATAAAATCTTATCCCAGTGTATATCTGAGAGTTCAGAGCCTTGACCTTATTCTAAGTAGATGGCATATTCAAGTGATCCAACCAATCCATTCCTGCTCCTATGCCCTCATGCTCTGTTTACCTTGAGGAGATAGGATAGATTAAAAGCTAGTTTAGTCATAGTTAAGATTTTTTGAAACTAGAGAAAAGCTTACTTACGACGCATTGTGTTTGTGCACCCTTGTGTCCTGCCACTAAGTATGAAAAGATATGAACCTTAGTCTACTCTACCCTCTCTTACACATTACATCAGCAAAGAGGGACCTCTCCTCTTTAAATAATGAAGAAGTGTTGCAAAACATTTGTAATAGTTGAACGTTTACAATCAACACTCTAGAGGTGCTAATTTAAACGCCAACAGTTTTCTAGCACCCACTGTGGGGCAAAGATGCATAAAACTTAAAGAAAAATCTAATGCTTTTATGTCACGAGAATGATCCTCTGGCATCCGATTACATGATCCATACAAGAAGCAATGGATGGTAACAACAATAATGTTGGCGAGAGGCGTCCACCTTCATTGCCTTGGGGTAATAGTATTTGATCTCTAGCTTTTCAGGTAAATCATGAGTTACCTGAAGGGTCAAGGAAGCACTTTCCCCAATTTCACGATGATGGAAGTCGACACCCAGATGAACATTTTGTTGCATTCACAATGGCTTGCGTCGTCTTGCATGTACCACATGAAGACATCACAATGCATCTCTTTGTGGAGACTCTTGTTGGAAATGCTACTAACTGGTTCAATCACCTAAAGCCAAGCGTTATTACAAGCTAGGAAACTATGAGCAAGAATTTTTTGGCGAGATTCAAGCCTGCTGAAGACAATCATATGTGGTTTTCCCAGCTTGAAAATTCAAAGATGGAGCGCAATGAACACATGAGAGAATTTGTATCAAGATTTAATCATCTTGTTACAAGAATTTCTTCCATGCTCGATCCATCATTGGAGATTCTAATGAGTTGTTTCATAAATGCTCTTCCATCAGAGATAGCCTTCTTCCTGAAGATGGCAAAATAAATAGAGTTGAAGAGTGTGCAAGAACACACCACCAAGTTGGAGGATAATATGATCACTTCTCGCTTGATGAAAATGGATTCTATTAGATCTCTAGCTCAGCAATTGTACCAAGCAAAGAGAGACAATCTTTAGCCACGGTTTCCAACACCTCCATCAAAACCAACAATTGAAGCTACACACAATGCAGTATTTTGTTGTTTCCATAATAGTGATGAACATACTGGATCGACGTGTCCTGAGAATCTAAGAATGACCCAAATCATGGGATATGTTGGAGCTACTCCTAATTCTAGTTTTGTACCAATAAGTTCAAATTTTGTCTTACCATAGACAAAAAACTTTGATGGCAACTTCGCAACGAGATACTTCGAATCCGTTATTAAAGAATAAAAGGAAGCATACCATCAGTATTCTCTTGCGGTGAATCATGAAAAATATTCAACGCCTGTGACTACACATGTTCAACACTTCAAAGCATAGAAAGAAGAGGAAGAAAGATGAAGATCAAATGAAAAGGGTGAAGAGGTGCCTTCCACTTCCAATCCCAAACCTTCACAGAAGAACGCTATGCTAGTTGCTCAAGATCCGTCTTCAAAAAATTTTGACATCATAGCTTCCATGATGAAGACTAAGGTACAAATCTCTCAACTGGAATATCTTCAAGATCATCCAAAACAAGTAGATCAGATTCTTAATGTTGTAAAGAAGTAGGTTGTGCTCAAGTCATTTGTTCCAACAAGAGCAAAGCCTGAAGCAGGTCCCGGTAATTATGTGACTCTACCAGAGATAGAAACTAAAGATCAGAACATTGCTTGTTCTGTAAACAGACTGACAGAAGACACAAGGTCATGGACAACACAGTTTGATGGAGTTTGTTCCACTACAACAGTTTCAAAAGAAGGGGAAGTGATCATCTCCCCTAAAGGATAGTTGCACCCATCTGTGCAATTGGAATTCATTGAAGCTAAGAAAGAAGTGCTTTTGTTAGGCCTCAAAGATGTCAGAGACATGGGAATCAAACTCCTATGTATTAAAGGTGATCTAGAGTTGATCCATGAGCCGGTCAAAGGATATTTTTAGGTAAGCAAAGATCACCTACGACATTATAGAAATTGAGTTTGGAACTCGATTGACTGGTTTGAAGAGTTCAACATCCCGAGGATGAACTATAGCAGAACTAATGCCTCAAGGGTATCACCTTTTCCATTTGCATCATATTCTAACTTCTGTTAGAGTAATTTTACTTGGATATATGAATACCTAAGAATCTTCATCCCAGAAGGATTGTATTCTGCAATTCCCATCAGAAAAGAAGTAAAGCCTTTTAGGCAGAAGCAACATCGATGGGAGGCTCTTCGCACTGCCATGAAGCAGGCAATACTTGAAACATTTTGTCCCTTCCGGGATGGGTTGAGTTCTATGTAAAATAATTTTCTTTTTCTTTAACATTGTGTAGTTATGTATTTCCTCATTCTGTAAAGTATTGTTGTGTTCTAGGTGATTTCTTAAGTAGTCTTGTTTTAGGTGAGCCCCAATAAATAGGTGAACTCTATTTTTTAGGCGTATTAGGAAACAAGTCCTAACTCCGTTACCCAACTAATAAGAGTACTGGTTTGCAAAACTAGAGATTCTCGGTTCTCCTATGTCGTAGGTATCCGACATGGTCACCAAACAAAGCCTAATGTTGTACCCAAAATAAATTTTTGGCATTCTACTTAAATTGAGCTAAATCATGTAAAAATTTCATCAAAATTCTATTTTAGGTCAAACCAAACATAGGGTCTTTGTGGGTTTCTATCAAGGAACACATGTGCAAAATTCTGAAAATTAGGGTTTTGCACCCCTATATTCAAGGAAACCCCCAAAAATAGGACCTTCCTAGTTCTAATGATTAATAATGAATTTGATAGGGTTAAATGACTTCTCGATCACATTGATCAAGTCAAAATCATCAAAAGAAATATTCTACTCTGGTGGGTCTATTTCCATTTTTCAGGAACAAAGTTAGGAGCTCTACAGCCATTAATAATGGATTGGCTAGTACTAGGTGCTGAAAGCTAAGCTTCAAAAGCTTCAATGATGCAACCATGGCGAAAAAGGTCTAAAAATATGTAGTTTGACAATGGAGATTCTCAAAACTGGAAAAGGCCAAAATTTTGCTAACTTTGGAAACATTACAAAGGAGAAATCACTCAAGATGCTAAAAGAGCCCTTTCCAGAGAAAGGCCCCCTTCAATCTCAAGGGTCAAATACAGCTTGTTGAATCATCCAAGGTAGTCATCCTCAATGTTCTCCTGCTGGATCAACAACGAAACAATCAGCAAGATCATCTGATGAAGTGATCATCGACGAATGTCATCACAACACAAAGAGGCAGTTATGAAAATCATTAGAAATGACTGACCAGCATGGGAAAAGGTGCCCTTGAATGAAGTGGTCAAGATGTGACCCGAGAAATGTCACCTTTAAGAGATCTCTTCGATCTCGTTGCAACTCGACAAAGAATCTGTTATCAAGCCTATGAGACGAGTCAAATGATTGTAGTGATGGATCAAACTAGAGAATCTTTTAGGATCAAAATCATTGAGCAGGAAGGCAAAAGCGCCCTTTTCAGTGAGAGGCGCCCTTGCATTAAGGGACCTTTAACTGACTTTTGTAAATTGAAACTCTAGTCATCTTTTGAGGAGTAGAGTTGGTTACCTGATGAGACATCAAACAAGATTATCCGATTCTTTGATCAATGAGAATTATGAATCAAAGCATAGGAAGTCAAAATGAATAGATTGAAAGAACAAATATCAAAAAAATGACTAAGGCAAGGAAAAAGTTCCCTTTCTTAAGAAAGGTGCCCTTCTTTTTAGGGTCACAAACTCAACTTTCTGGCTTAATGCCTCCCAGGCAGGTTATCTCAGCACAGATCTAGCTACTTAGTGAATCTATCCTCAACCTCTCAACATCGTCTGATCAACCTGAAATGAGGGGCAAACAAAGGTCATTCAAACATGCAAAATGATGAAAAGGCACTCAAAACTCAAAAGGGATGCCTAAAAAGGTCAAAGGAAAGTTTGTTGACTTTAGTTAAGATAGTTTGGAAGTAAACTTGGCCAACTCACCCACAATTAGTGGAAATCAACCTTTTGAACTCCAAATTAAGCCAATTCAGCTTTAGATCATGAGTTAAGCTCCCAAACTTCAAGGATTCAGGCTTGAGTCTATATAAAGAAGATTTAGGCATTTTCTCTTCATTATTTCTTTGCAGGTTGATGATCAAGAACAACAATAAGCTCTCAAGGATGCCATTTTTAGATTTGGCCAAGGTTTTTGACCGTTCTTCAATATTTCTTGAAGATCAGAAGCAGAAGAAGATTTCTAATCAGAGGCTAGATTTAGAGATAGATTTTGTTAGGGAGTTAGATTAAAAACTTCCAATCCATCTTTTGTCTACTTCCTCTTTTCTTGTCTTAGGTATTGTTGCATTTCACACAAATCAGCAGGCTACCACAGATTTGATCAACTGGGCAGATTCAAAATAATTTTCCAGTGAAACCCATCTTGTCAAATTTTCCAGAATCAACAAACTTGTTGCCCCTATTTTTTGTGGTTTTTATGAAAAAGTTTCAAAATCAAAATTCTGAGGAACTAGGTTTGTTCAACATTGAAGCATGAACAAAAGCCATGTGCCAGATTTTTTTTGAAAAAATACTTCTTGGCAAGGCCAACATCAGCTCACAATAGGCGAAGTAATGCTCAAGCACCACACCATCATTTTGCAGAGCATTAACTACGAGGCTGAAAAAGTCAACGAATGGATAGAAACACTATTGACTAGTGGTGAGTTGTAAAGGCACCAAGAAGGACGTCCTACCTCAAATGGCATTTATGATACTTGAAGTTGACTTGATGCTTCTTTCCAAGTCAACTCAAAGAAGACATTAAATGTAATTGGAGTTAACTTGATGCCTTTCATGTTAACTCCACATCCCGCAAATCATGCATTGTCATATCCCACTAATTAAGGATGTCTAATTGGCTTCCATAATTTGTGGATCTCATATCTCCACTAAACGTGGATGTCTGTTTTGGAGGCATACTTTGTATTAAAGTTCACCTTTAGTTTAGTTTCAGTCCATTGAAGTAGTTTCCAGTTGACTCTTTGTTTAGTTTCAGTTAACTGAAGTAGATTTCTAGTTAACTGTTTGTTCCCCCTTTTTAGGAATAAATTTTCTAATTGATTGGCAAGAACTCATTGTTAACTCAAGGAGATTTTAGGGTTACCTACTCCTTTGAGTTCTATAAATAAGAGCCTTGGGCTTATTATTTGTTTAACCTTGCTATGCAAAATTGTTTTGCCATTGTTGCCAACAACTTTGAAAGGGAATAGTTGTTCACTCTTGGATGAGGGTTCATTGGTTGATCATAATTGTGCATGATTTCGTGTCTTTGTTGTCCCAATCTTTGTAATTCATTCATAAAGCTTGAAGAAAGAAATCAAAAGGCACATGCAATTTGATGTAAATATTTGAGTTCTTCCATAACATCTTTGTGTTAAAATAGCTTGTTGTTTCATTTCCCTCCTCGGATAGGGGTTCCTCCTCCTTGGATATTTGTTATTAATGGTTGTCGTGTGATGTTGTCTAATGGATTGTCTTTCAACCTATACTTCAGATAGGGGTTCCTCCTCCTTAGCAAGTTTATTGGTCAAAACATCGTAATTTGTTGTTTCTAGTAAGTTGTTTCCTAGCCCATACCTCGGATAGGGTTCCTCCTCCTTGGCAGGTCTCAGATCCAACTTACTGTGAAGAGTATTTTCTTGTATAAAACCTTATCCCAGCGTATATTTGAGAGTTCAGAGCCTCGGCCATATTCGAAGGAGACAACAGATTCAAGTGATCCAACGAATCCATTCCCGCTCCTGTGCCCTCATGCTTTGTTTACCTTGAGGAGATAGGATAGATTAAAAGCTAGTTTAGTTGTAGTTAAGATCTACTAAAACTAGAGAAAAACTTATCTACGACCAATTGTGTTTGTGCACCCTTGTGTCCTGTTGCTGAGTATGAAAATATAGGAACCTTAGTCTACTCTACCCTCTCTTACAGATTACATCAGCAAAGAGGGACTTCTCTTTAAATAACAAAGAAGTGTTGCAAAACATTTGTAATAGTTGAACATTTACAATCAGCACTCCAAAGGTGCTAATTTAAACGCCAACACAAGTATATATTAATATGTTTATAATATATTTATATGTATATATGTATATAAATATATATTTACATGTGTGAAAATAATTTGAATAGTAAGTGGATATAAGTCTATGCATTCGAATATCAAATGATGAATATTTATTATCGTTTAAGTTGATATATATATATATATATATATATATATATGCAATGCATATATATATTATTTTTATTGTTAATAGTTGGTAAGGCTTTGTTTAAATAAAGCACTCATATTATTGTAAACCATGTACATACTATGTAACCATAGTATAGTGTACATTTCAATAGTGAATGGTGTAGCCATATAGCGTGCATATATGTAGCACTAATAACAATTATAATGATTAACAATGCTTGCAAATAAAGCTTAGTGTATGAAGGAAGGTGCATAAGATTATTTGGAGACTTGGTCAAAATATATTAAAAGCTATTGCAAACATTTAAAAAGCCTTGACCCTGTCAAAACACTGTAAAACACAAAAACATGAAAAGAGGTAAATATGGTGCCAAAATGTAATATTTGTTTTGCATTAGAAGTCTATTTGAGAAGCTCTGTACAATGATTGAAACCTGAGTAAATGGGAGAATAAGTCATAAGAATGTTGGCATGGAATAAGTCGACCTATTTAACTATTACCTTGCATATCTTTGATGCATTCTTGCAGTCTTTTAGAGAAACGATTTGTTGTGTTAATTTGTTGAGTAATGTGCTTTAAGTCTGCCACCTTTTGTTTGCTAAGTTGAGTTAAACCATGCAAACTGAGAAGTGTTAATCCATCCTCCATAATACTAGCCTTTGGAAGCTAATTTTTGTGTATAAATAGAGGCATTCTCTACCTCAAAGGGATACATAATTTGAACTTTGTTGTATTTTCTGAGAGTTGCTCTATTTTTCTTGAATTTGTGAGAGTTTGAGAGTGAATTGCAAGAGTTTTATTGTGATAATTTGTGAGGGAGTTTGGGAAAGTCTAGAGGTGATTTGTTGCCAAGTAGCAAGCTGATTGTGGAGGCTAGGATTGGAAACTGGCTAAATCAATTGGAGCTTTATACTTACAGGCATGTTGAATCTTACTCTTATGTTTGCTTGATTTAAATTGATTGTACTTTGTTTGTTTGATGTTTGGAAAGTAATAAGTTTTAGGGAAAGATTGTTTTCAACATATGAGAATAGATAATCAGTTGTTATAAATTGGAGTCTCTATTGTTTGATGTGCTTGTGTATACTCCATATTAAGGAGTGATTGTTTACATAGATATATACATATAGTAGAAAGTACTCAATAGAGTGAGGTTCTTGTAGCCTATAGCTTGACTTAAATTGGTAGGTTATGGAAACACATGTTTAACCTAGTAGAAGAGTCATAGATTATGTTGAGTATATAGATTGTTCCTGGGGTTGTAGATTATCCTATGGAGGGAATTGTCTATGCATAGAATATATTTGATCTTAACAAATTGAGCTAGAATGGTGGGTGAGTGTGTGATGTTCACTCGAAGTACTAGGTGATGAATACTTTGGCCAAAGTGGTGTAATTTGCCATTGGTTATATCATCAGTTCATTGCGTTACCTTATACATGCTAGTTCGAGATTGTCATACACGTAGAACATATGTGTAGTATGGTAAAGCTCTAGTTATGTAGAACACAAACATCAACTCAGGATAGGCTAGTACTATGTGGTTTCCAGACCAAAGCTCTTCATTGAAGAGTAAGGCCATCTTACCATATGTGGTAGATGTGCGAGGGATCGCAATTAGTCCATGGATGGCGAAAAAGTGCTCGAGTGATGCTTCTTCTCTCAATCGACAAGCCAAGGATTAGAAAGGGGATTTCTTGGATCATTTATATTTCTAGAGCCAATGGAGCTCAAATGAGCTATGTATGTAACTCGTATCTATTTCTTGAAAGACAGAAAAAGTATTTTGTATTTGGACTTTGAAATCATTTCTTTGGAAATATTGTACAAATTGTTGAATGAAATGAGAAAGATATTTTGTTGCTATCATGTGTGCATTTTATCTTGTTTTGGAAAGAAATTTTTTTATTGCTATGTTGATTGTCAATAGATTAAATTTACTTGTGGTAAAACATAAAAACATTACTATGTAGAACAAGGGGCATGTTATAGTCTTCCCCACACCCCTACTCTTCCAAACGAGATTCTAGAAGTGGGGAAAATGGAAGTATAGCTCTTGGTCTTCTATGCCATAAGCATTTGGAAGAGAACTAGAAGTGGCAAAAATGGAGCTCTTGGTCTTCTATGTCATAAGCCTTTGATAGAGAACATATGGTTAATGGTGGACGAAAGAAGTTTTTTAGCATAACCCATTATTAGGTAGTAAAAATTTGAGAAAAAAAAAGAAGCAAATATAAGAAAAGAGGGAAAGAAATTTGTGGAAAAGATTTTTGGCAATGTGCAATTGCTGCTTATTTCCACCCTCCTCTCCCCTCCTCCTTGCCCTTTTTTAACAACTTATTTCCAATTCCTAAACAGTAGCTGCTCCATTAAAATAGGGAAAGATTCCAAATTATCCTTTTCCCATAATAAATTTTTTATGCATGGAAACACTCCAACTGCTTAAGTTTAAGCAGAAAAACACGTAGCAGCCGTATGGGTACAATAGGGTAAGGCTCTATTAATAATGGGAAGATATACACTATTTTCAAGTATGTTATTTGAAACTGCATTTTTTTGTATTCAGCATTATTTCAAAAAAAAACAGAAGAGTATGCCATTTAAAAACTTCCATTCGTCTAGTATTTGGTCTAGCTTTTACGGTTCAACTTCGTTTACTGCGTGATAAGCTATGGTGGATTTTGCATGGTTGAATGCGGGATAAGTGCATTGTGTGGCTTGGGTGTCGATGTCGTATTTTTATGCCAGCTTGAGTGTACCATTGTTTATTATTCCAAGTGAACGAGCGGTTTTTGCACTTGTTGCATGCGTTGTGGGATTGTTTTAGATTGGTTAGTGGTATTGTTTTTGCCAACCAAGCAATGAGTCTTTTTGCTGTTATGCAGTACCATTGGATATATGTTTTAGGTCGGTTAGTGGCATATTTATTTGTCACTGCTTGAATGTTTGATCGCTTCAAGGCGGCTTTAATTCAAACCAAGATACTTGCCTTGGTGCAATTAGACAAGATTGTGTAGGTCAAGATGTTCATAAAATATTCTAATATGTATGAAGTTTATAAAAGCTTTCCTAGATTTACCATTGAAACATTTGATTTCAAGGATACGGTGACTGCCCTGATTTCTTCCCAGCTCTCATATTCCTCCGCAAGTTGCAATGTTCCTCATTTCAATTACAACTTTGTAAATGCCACGTATCAAAATGCAACACTACTGATAAAATATAAGGAACCAACCAATGGACACTTCATAGTGGCACCCATGGTAGTGAATGCAATTCAGAGTAGATAAAATAGCAACTGTATCCCTACTAATAATCAACAAACATCAAACCATTCACCATGCATTAACAGTTAGGTTTAACTTTTAAGACTATTTCCAAAATATCGTTTTCTATCATTCAAATTACAAGAGACTACGGAGAAAAACGAAACTGTTGCAACAAATTTCATCTTCGTGAGAAGATCGGAATAGAAAAAACTTATATTCAAAATTCTTAAAAAAATATTTCATTCAGAAGGGCTCAAAAACCTCCTCATAGGCACAAAAGTGCCAAATGGTAGGGTGTCAGACTCGCGACCAGATTTCTCATTCTTAATAAAATGATTTATCCATGGCTGACCAGGTTGAATGTTACAACGTTAACCTATGCTACCACATGGAATCTTTTAAATAGTTATTTGTGCTTTAACAACAATGTTCTCACTGACAGCTTTGTATGTTACTCGTGACAGAAGATTCAAAATCTAACAAAAACGATTTCAATCTAGAATTTAATCTAAAGCTCTTCGTGAGAATCATCATCTTCATCGTCTCCTGCTGTAGGACCTCCTGATTGTTGGTAGACCTTGGTCACAATAGGGTTGCATACAGCTTCTACTTCCTTGAGTTTTTCTTCATAGTCTTCCTTCTCAGCTGACTGGTTTTCGTCCAACCATTCAAGGGCTTCCTTCAAGGCCGATTCTATTTTTTCTTTATCATCTGATTCAATTTTGTCAGCCAGCTTGTCTTTGTCATTGATTGTGTTCTTCATGTTATACACATAAGTCTCCAAACCGTTGCGAGCATCAATTCGTTCCTTGACCTTCTTGTCCTCCTCAGCGAACTCTTCTGCCTCCTTGACCATTCTTTCAATTTCCTCTTGGCTCAGTCTTCCTTTGTCATTTGTGATGGTGATCTTCTCAGATTTTCCAGTGCCTTTATCCTCTGCTTTTACATTCAGAATACCATTGGCATCCACTTCAAAAGTAACTTCGATTTGAGGAACTCCCCTGCATACAAACTCACATTTAGCTCAATGTATAAAAAGCCACATGTTACAAGCTGACTACCTAATCATGAATTTGACAGACAATTTGCATAGATACAAACCTTGGAGCTGCAGGAATACCAGTCAGCTCAAACCTCCCAAGTTCTCTACAATCCTTTGTCAAACTGCGTTCACCTTCAAAGACCTGCACAGGAAAAGATATAAGTTAAACCAACAATGAATGGAGAACAAAGGATTCCTGTAAGATCTACAGTCCTGCACAATTGCATATGATTCTGGCCAGAATATTATCATATTAACTGCTTCAAAGATCCTATGATTCCCTAGAAATTTGTCCTCTTAGTGGAACCAGGAGAAATGAGTGCTTGATTTTAACTTCTAGGAAGACAAGGGCCCAATTGTTTTGGATTATTGTTTAGTGCAATGCATTTCAATTTTCATGGGAAAAGGGTTTCAGATGAAATCATAAAGATTCATAGATTAGGAGGAAAAATACCTGTATTGAGACAGTTGTTTGCTGATCCTGATAGGTTGTGAAGACTTGAGACTTCTTGGTAGGAATAACAGAGTTCCTTGGAATAAGTTTTGTCATCACTCCTCCAACAGTCTCAATACCAAGAGTCAAAGGAGCCACATCCAACAAAAGAATCTCTGGAACCATATCATAGCATAACCAATTAGTTTCAAAGACAATAGGAGAAAACAGAGATATACCCATAGTGAAATATCTTTTGCCAGCATCTTACCTTTAGTTTCCTCTCCACCTTCTCCGCTAAGAATACTTCCTTGAACAGCAGCCCCAAAGGCAACAGCCTCATCAGGATTGACACCCTTGTTGGGCTCTTTACCATCAAAGAAGTCCCTGAGAAGTTGCTGAACTTTGGGAATGCGAGTACTACCACCAACAAGGACAATTTCATGGATCTGACTCTTCTCTAGACCAGCATCATCCATGGCCTTTTTAACAGGACCCATTGTTTTCCTGAAGAGGTCATTGTTTAATTCCTCAAAACGGGCCCTTGTCAAAGGCTCTGAGAAGTCTACACCATCAAAGAGAGATTCAATCTCCACTCGGACCTGATGTTGGTTACTCAATGCTCTTTTGGCACGCTCACTCTCCCTTCTAAGTTTGCCCAAAGCTCTGTTATCCTTGCTAATGTCCTTTCCGTGCTTTTTCTTGATCAATTTAATGAAATACTCCATGATTCTCTGGTCAAAGTCCTCACCTGCACATCATAATTCAAGTTTAGACCCAAAAATAATTGCAAATATAACCTTCCAGTTGACAGGAATACCTCCAATTTGAATGCAAAATCAAAGGATATTTATTGTTTTCAGGGAGTTACCTCCAAGATGGGTATCACCATTTGTAGCCAAAACCTCAAAAACTCCATTATCAATTGTCAAGATACTGACATCAAATGTGCCACCACCAAGATCAAAGACGATAATGTTCTTCTCACCACCCTTCTTGTCCAGACCATAAGCAATTGCTGCAGCAGTGGGCTCATTGATGATACGAGCAACATTCAACCCAGCAATCACACCCGCATCCTTAGTTGCTTGACGTTGTGCATCATTAAAGTAAGCTGTGCACAGAAGCACAAAATGATTGGTCACATCAAACAAAGCGCACCAAAAGTACAAAACAAAAAACAAAATTTTATCCTGAAATGAGACCCCTTGCCCAAGCTAATAGAGAAACTTCATTAGAATTCAAAACAGACAAACTATAAATTTGCACAAGGCATAAGTTGCATGCAAATAGAAACACAAAGTTTTATTCTCTGAGCACTGGAATGGCACTAATCCAAATTAAATAAGACAACAAATTCAAGCTCAACCGAGAAGATGTTCACCAGCAGGTGACACACACCATTTGCCAGGAGCACTAGAAGAATTATATTTTGTAGCAAGTAGATTCGTGGTATTGACAGAGAGGAAATAGTGACATTATAAGTTTCACTGAATGTTTGGGATTATCACCTCACTTAGGCCACGTGAGTGCATATCTCTATCTAAATGAATAAGTTTAGACTCCAGCTTAAGGGCATATGTGTATATTTCTATGATCTATCAGGCTTCCAGACAAAGAACATTAAATTTTAATCATTCAAATCCATCAGGTTGCTTTAGTCTTGTGGACATTATTAAAATCCTTCATTCATTCAATCCATTAAATTTTGAATAACACTTTGTCATCTGTGTTTAGGAGCATACAAGGTGAATGACAGAGGTCATACCAGGTACAGTGACAACAGCATCCTTTATCTTCTTGCCAAGAAAGGCCTCTGCAGTCTCCTTCATTTTAGTCAAAATCATAGCACTGACTTCCTCAGGGCTAAAGACCTTCTGTTCTCCATCCTGGATCTTTACCTGGATATAAGGCTTCCCATCTTTGTTCACAATCTTGTACGGAACCAGTTTCATGTCCCTCTGGACCTCTTTGTCCTCAAACCTGAGTTTAAATCCAAAATAAAAATGTGTTAGGATTAAATGAATAGAAAGCTACAACTCCATTTATCAGCTGGAATTTTGAGATTATATCAATCCATAATCTGAGAAATATGCAAATTGATCCAACAGTGAAAGTAAAGGCAAAAACTTACTTTCTACCAATCAATCTCTTGACATCAAAAATAGTTCTTTCCGGATTGACAGCAGCCTGGTTTTTGGCAGCCTCTCCAATCAGTCTTTCATTCTCTGTAAATGCTACCCACGAAGGGGTAATACGGTTTCCTTGGTCATTGGCTATGATTTCCACATGACCATTCCTGTAAACCCCAACACACGAGTAAGTAGTTCCAAGATCTATACCAATCACTGTCCCCAACTTCGCTGCTTCCTCCTTGGCGATTGAGCATGCAAATAGGCATCCTGAAACAAATTCAAAACAAGTATCAGCAATAATTCTACAAGTCCTACTACCAGGGGCATGTCAAATGCAAAACATTACAAAACTTCCAAAAAACCAAAGCCCTTATAGACAATGAACTCTGGCTGGGCTTGTCAAGAACATTGTACTAATCTGGGCCTGTGCAGGCCGAGTTCTGATCCCAGCCTAGTTCTGGCCCAGGTTCAGCCTCGGCCTGCACATGTGGCCCAGGTACACAGGCAAATGTTCATGTCCCAGACAGACCTGGGGGTAGATAAAACAGGGCCAAAGAGTGAAGGCCGGGGACATACCTTAGGACAAATCCAGGGAGTCCCCACTGAGCTTTAATAAAAGTGCATTTAAAAAGAACAGAACTAACCCTAACTCTGAATGATGATTACTGATTTGTATTGATCTTCGATGTGCAGTTGTACTATTATAAACAGTTTTGACTTAACGTTAATATTTATGATTTAACAGTTAACATCAAATTATCATCTGTGCTTTCAATTCAACATTTTATGCAAATTATGGCTATTTTTATATAGCTACAAACTCTGGAAATCATGCAAAACAATAGAACTTTTCCAAAAATCCTAGCACAAAACTATTACAGATCCAGTATTCGAATAATAAATTTTGAAATACAGATTTGCATTCAATTTGAACAGAGCTTATTATTTTAAGATGGAATTAGTGGTAAATGCAAACGATATTTCACAGCAAAATTTTAGATGTTGTATTATTGAGTAAAACACTGTATCAGAGGTTGAATGCAGTATACCCAAATAGACAGACAAGCCCAGTCACAGAAAAGGTAACCCCACTTTAGCCCAACGATATTTCCAGTAAAGAGAGAACCTACAACTGAAATCTTCATAACACATAAAAAAAATAGACAGGGTAATAAACTAAAGCTTTAAGCCTATCCATGTTTCACGGGTACAGGGGATCTGATTATATATTAGCAAGATCTAACACAAATCGAATAGCAAGTCGGTCTGGAAAGATTGAATACAAGAATCTTAACAAATATAAAGATTGCCTCAAATTCTAAACACTAAACTTTATCTTCTGAGATAAATAAGCCAAACAGTAAGCTAATACAAAGATGGCAAAAAACGCAGAAACCAAAAGTAATGGTTTTACTTTAAAAACCCCAAAATCGACGCTAATTTTCACAAAACCTAAGAATCGCCAAACAAAACCAAAATATTTCATTTTTTATTTTCCATATTTCAAGAGAAATGTTATGGCAAAAAATAAACTAACCTGCAACCAAGAAGATCAGAAGCGAAAATGAGACGCAGTTTCCCCGCGGCCAATCCATCGTTTTACTTCCAACAAATCAGCAGAACAGATGGGGATATCACGCACTGAACAAGAATGGGTGTCGATTCTCCTCGCCCAGAATCCCTCCTAAATTGTGTGTTTGGGTTTTCGAAGTCCAGAGAAGTATATATAAACGATGAACATATTCAATGTGTATATATACCAGAGGGGCTATTTTGGTTTGTGTTATGAACCAATCATATTCTTTAGTTGTGCCACGTGGCTTCTCGTCGTCGATAGCTGACGTGAACCAATTGGAAGGCAGATTGGAGGTGTCTCAACCAATGGGAGGCGCTTTGTTGTTGGTTGCCGCTCGGCCGTCGGATTCATCTTAGAGCAATTTACGCCGTAGATTTCCAGTGACCTTTTCTCTCTTACGTTACTTCTTTTTGACTTCTTTGAAAAAGGAAACTGAAGTTTACGACCGTTGATTTTGATCCCATGATTTTGGGGAGGGGCGGAGGCTTGCACGTTTTCTCAAAAGGTTATTGAAATATCTAGGGTTAATAAATTAATTTTTAAATGAAAACTTTAAGATATGAAGTTGAATTTGATACACAAATCCAAGTTAATTTAGGATGCAAATTCACTAGTGATGAATTCAATGAGAGGGTTTAAGGTGTTTATATATTTTGAAGTGTGAATGTATTTAATTATATGTTGTGATGGAGGGAATTGGAAATGGATTATTGATCAGAGGAGTGAGAGGAGTGAGGTTTCAAGAAAATGAGTATGGGACATAATTGTAATAGTGAATTTATCGTGTAAAATCAAAAAAATATTTTCTAAACATGTAATCTTGTTCTCAGTAAAATTGGGTCTTTGATATCTAGAAGAAGATTTTGTTTGGTAAAATTTGATATAGTGGAAATCAATATGGTGTTGAGAAGCACAATGGGGCAAGTTATGTTGAGGTTGAAGTTCAATATTTCCTCAAGCCTCAGTCAAGCCTTGTGACTAAGTCAATAGTAAAAATAAAGAATGACCATGGAAGTGGATTTCAAATGCTTTTTTTTTTTTTTTGTATTAAATGAAGCTCAGATACAAAGAATGAAGCAGTCCAAGGAAAGGAACTGCAAAGGAAGAAGAGACAGAAACAAAAATGTACAAAAGCCTTACACCGATCTGCCCAACATATAGTGGAAATAAAGTACAGTAGCAACCAAACAACTAAAGGAAACTACTCTCCAAACATCTCTACAACCACATAGAAGAAACACACTAAAGGCAACACTTAAATTTTGAATTTGAAAAGGCATTGTAGTTGTCTAGAGCACCAAATGTCGTCCTCATGGAGCTATAAAAACTGAAGTTTGATGGCCTCCAAATGTTGTACAACTTGCTTTGCACCATCTTTAAGCTGAAAACACAAATACACAAACTGTAGAATGATATCAGAGTAAAGCTTTAGAATTCCAACTTCTTGATGAACCATATGTTTAGAAAACATTGATGAACATCTACATTTCCATATATTTAGTAAAATAGTTTTCCTTATAGAATCAACAACCACATTATTTTGCATGCCAACACCCAAAACAACCTCCTTCCAATACAAAACGTGACCAAAAATTGTTGGAAAATGGCTAAAGATAGCATTCCATTTCCTTTTAGCCCCTATACAATCCCAAAAAATATGCTTCTCACTTTCTCTACGCTGACAATTAGGACAATTAGCTGGTTTAATTTTCAATTTTTTTAATCTATCACCTACAGGTAGTTTGTGATGCAAAATTTTCTTTGATAAAATTTGTGCATTTGCCTCAGCTTTAGATTTCCAAATCTGGGCACTCAAATTCCTCCATTTCTTTTCATGGAACTTGCATTTCCATTTTTAATTGAGCCTAGGATTAAGTGGCAGCTTCGAAAGTACTCTCAAATAGATATTCCTCAAGGGGAAACTATAAAACTGAAATTTACCAAACCATTTCCAATCCTTGAAAAAGTTGTAGTATAAAGGTGTACAAAGCTTCATAAGAAGCTCCATCGAAACTAATGACTTCACAAAAGTCAAAAACCTTTGATATGTATTATTCAATTTAAAGGCATTTTTAATATGCTGCCACTTAACCCAATCATGTAAGTGGAAATCCCAAATATCCCTAAACCATTGCACACCCTTCTTGAAAAGGTAATTAGTATGCTTAGGGAAGGAGACAACCAACAGATGACCATGATATTGCAAAAGTTTGTTCCACCGAATAGATGATGAAGCAAAACTAAAACCATATTGCAAAGAATCCCCCCTCCAACTCAAAAAGTTGCAAACTTGTTTCTAGACCTTCCAGATTGATTGCAAGGGAAAATAAGCCTTAATACTAAAGAAGGGAGCCAATAGAATCTTATCCAACCATCTAACACCTTACCACTTATGATCCATAGTAGCATGTACAATACGATGGTGAACAAGAATCTTCCATTGTTCCTCTATGGATATCACTCTGATAATCCATTTTGCAACTAAGCAAGTCCCTTGTGTTTTAGGATCTAGCAGGCCAAGCCCACCTCTATCCTTAGGTTGTATGCAATGAATCCAAGAGGAGGATATGAAACTAGCTTTTCCTTCCCAATTAGACCACAAAAACTATTAAATGATTTTATTAAGTTCTTCATAACCTTTTTTAGATGGCATCCATCAAGACGAATAATAAACATGAGAAGCTAAGAAAATTCTATTAACCACTTGTATTTTACCAGCAAGAGAAAGATGTTTGTTTCCCCAAGTAAATATTTTGTTTTTCAGATTGACCAAATACCAATTCCACATTTCAAATAGAGTGACCCCCAAACCAAATGGAATTCCCAAGTAATGAGTGATTTTCCCATGCTTAATTTGTTTCCATTCTTTAGGGATCTAATGAGGGACCAGATCACATTGGATCATGAGAAATTCATTTTTATGATGGGCAAGCATGGATCTCAAAACCACACAATAAAAATCAAGAATCCCCAAGACGTTAGAAATTTCAGATTCAAAATTTTGAATAAAAAGCACACTGTCATCAACGAAATGAGAATTAAGAACAACTGCATTATTAGGAATAGAAATGTCTTTAATCAACCTCATTTGATAAGCTTTCTGCAACAAATAACCCAAAGCATCTACAACAAGGACATAAAGGAAAGGAGATAAAGGACAACCTTTCCTAATAGATCGTTGTAAAGGAAATGGTTTAGTCAAAGAATTATTAATAACCAGTTGCGTAGAAGCATCCCTAAATAACATTTGCATATGTTTACATATTTTGGGACCAAACCCCAACCACTGCAACATTTTGATAATAAAAGCTCCACCTCATTCTATCATAAGCTTTATCAAAATCAAGTTTAACCAATAGGGAGTTTTTCCCTATCTGTTGTGCCTATTCACAAGTTTCCCAGGCCAAAATTAAGTTATCAAGAATATATCTACCTTAGATAAGAAACCAATTTGTTCAAACCGAACAATACTTTTTACCACTAGTTTAATTCTTGCAGCTAAGGCTTTAGCAATGATTTTGTAGGAGGTGTTAAGTAAAGTAATAGGTCACCATCCTGAAATAGAATCCATATTCTCCCCTTTTGGGAGAATTTTAATCAAACCTTTATTAATCTCAGGCCCTAACTAACCATGTTTTAAGGATTCTAAGTAGACAAGATAAAAATCTTCCTTTATATCCTGCCACATGATTTGGTAGAACTCAATTGAGATTCCATCACATCCAAGACTCTTATTCGGAGTCATATAGAAAACTGCATGCTCTAAGTCATCTATGGATAAATATTGGTCAAGGAATTAACTATAATCATAAGCAACCTTCCTTGGTATGTAATCTTTTAATATATCTTCTAGTGTAGATTGCACATCCTACCAATGATAATTCTCCCGAAACAACTTCTCATAAAATTGATGAAAAATGCCTTTAATATCCTCCAAGTTATTATAAAGTTGCCCAAGTTCATCTTGAATAGATCCAATATACTCCTTTGTATGCTTTTAGTTTAAATAATTAAAGAATTATTTAGAACCTTTATTACCATCTTTCATCCAATGTATTCTAGCCCCTATTTTGGATCCTTTCCCTCGATATATATCAAACTTGCGAAGTTGAGTTTCAATGGAAGCTACCGCAGATTGTAATTTAATATCAGTTAGATTGGAGTTAAGGATTTTTCTATTTATCTCTAATTTCCCTTGCAGGGATTTTTCCTTACATCTACGCTACCACGCTAATCTTTTGCCCAAAGAACAAAGAAAATTAGCACATTTAAAAATAACAGCATTACACCATACCTTATAAGATTCCCCATCTTTAGGCTTGGGGATGGAGTTCCATAATCCAACCAAAGCAGAGACACAAGAAGGAATTTTCAAATGTGATTGTTAAGCTTAAAGGGTAAATGATAAGAGCCCCCATTAGAGTTCAACAAAGATGTAGTGCAAATGATTGGGAAATGATCTGACAAAGTAGTAGAATAATCTACATTAACACAAGTTCTTGAAGCATCATAAAAAACTTGCAAATTTGGCAATATATAAAACTTGTCAAGCCTGCTAAGTTTTCTATCCACCCCAAACCTGCAATTAGTCCAAGTAAACCAATGATTTTTGTGATTGGTACTTTTTTATGAATAAGATCTATAACTCCCAAAGAGTTACGACACAATAGCCACTTGTCAAACTCTTCCTATTAAGTTTGGCATGACAAACCCTACTACGGTCCACATTATTTTCCACCATATTAAAATCACCTCCTATAACCCAATCTTCCTGAGGGATATTTTTAGCCAACCAATCCCACAACTCACTTCGTTCTTTAGCAATGTTAGGAGCATTTACAAAACAAAATCCTATGGGTTGGTCATTGATAAAGGTGAGAATCCAAGCACAACTGTGAGAAGGGTCCTCCCCTTTATCAATGACAAATTTATTAACCCATGGAGCAATGCCAATAACAACCCCCCTTGTCCCTCTCTATGCGACATATAAAAGAAAGTAGCCTCCCTCCACACGTTGCATAGAGAGAAACCAAGGCAGAGACCACTAAGTGTAACTTCTTGCAAAAAAACAATATCCAGTTTCCATTTACATATAGCTTCCTTAACCTCATATTTGTGATGAGGGAGGGAAATTCCTCTTACATTCCAAGAGAGAATTTTAAACTTCATGCTGAAAAAAGAGTTAGGTATGTCTTCCTCTTGTGGTAAGGCTTCAAACCGATTAGCAGCTGAGATATTCTATTCAAAATTCCTTTGCTCCTTTTCATCAACGTTTGGAGACCTAGATCTTTGTTTAGCAGTAGGAGATTGAGAGCTTGGTCTCGCATAAGGTGAAGGAGATCTATGTCTCACAGAAGAGGAACTTTGTCTCACAACGAAAGTAGGAGGTGGAGTCTCAATAGAATTCACTTTAGAATTTTGTGGAGAATTAGAATGATTATAAGGAGTTAAACCCTTTTGAGAACCATGACCCCTCAAAGGCTCCTTTCTTTTTCGTACCATTCTCCACCCGTTAGACATAGTTACATCTGGGTGATCCCACAATAGTGGTTTACAATTTTTGGCCAAACTGGACACTAAAATTATTATTTTAAACTAAATCTTCACATTCGGGCACCTATAGCGGCTAAACCGTGAATAATTTGAAGATGATGAAAACTAGAGTCTCGTCACATTTTGTCTGTAGATTCTAAAAAAAAAAATCCAAAATTTTTGGAATCAGATTGCATTTCTTTTTCCATCTCCCATGAAAGGTGGTTTTTCAAAAACAACATTTTTAAAAAGTGATGCACCTTAGTATCGCATAAATTTTTCCATGAAGGATAAAATTCTATTTCTTTTGAATTTAGATTAGTAACTCATATCTAGTGCTTTCCTTGGTTAGATAGTTTTTATTGAATATTTTTTCTTTAATCAAGTTTCAAAGTCAAACCAATTACAATTTAGACATAGCGATATGTAACACAACATTTTTGTATATATCGAAATTCAATTTTTTTTTGTTGGATCAGGACTTCAATATCTGGTGCACTCACATTTTTCAAATTTTTTTTTTATAGTCTGTTATTTTTCCACATGTGCAGAACATAGACCTTCATTTTTGATGAAAACCCTATGTTTAATAAAACTAAAAAAACAAATACATAATAAAACCAAAACATATTAAAATTATATTCATTGGATAGCTCATTCTGAGGACTACTTGATTCAAGTTGGGTTTGTGAAGATTCCTCCATTTTCATCCTCAACCCGGCCTCCTAAGTGCCAAAATTTAGGTTTTTTTGTGTCTCAGGAAGGGGATGAGGAATAAAGGGGGTTCGAGCGAACCCCTAGGGGTTTTGAACCAGGGTTCATTTGAACCTTGGTTCATTCAAACCCCCCTTCTATAAGGGGTTTTGATGGCTTTTTTTAGCAGGAAATTATTAGGAGGGTTCGCCCGAACCTAGGTTCTAGCGAACCCCTAATGGGTTCGGTCGAACCAATAGGTTCGTACAAACCCCTAAAATCAATTTTTTTGCCATGCATTCATTTTTTGTGAGTTTTCCTTCCTCACTTCAATTGTAAACCACTATTGTGGCTTCACCCATCCTTATAATACGTAGAGGAGTTTGGCACAATTGCAATTATAATTTTTTCCTCTGAGCCTACATTATCCTATTGCTGCACATGGGAAGACTTTGGTTGAATCTCAGAGATCGGTTTATTCATTTGCAATGGACCAGGTGCAACCATTCCAAGAGGCTGAATGGATTTTTTTCTCCTGATAGGACAATCTCTTATTAAATGGTAGTCTTGTCTACAGTAAAAACAAGCATTTGGCTTGTTCAAATAAATAATTGGCTAGATAAACTCAACCCTTGGACTTATCAATTTAATATTATCTGGAAGTTGTTGGTTAAGGTCCATTTCCACACAGACTTGGGGGTGTACCCTCAAACTAGAAAATTTATCGGTACTAATTTTGCACCATAAAACTTTGCCCAGCTGAGAAGCACTTTATTTCAAGAGGGATCTCAAGGAAAGGTTTAGAAAAGGAAGTTCAAGCCACATTGGATATTTAGACCTTGATGGACCTTCAAGATGGAAATCAATAGTCCAGGCTTGCAAGTAATAGACTTGGCAACAAATCACCCAGGTGTCATACTGAAGCATAGCCTGGGCATGATCAGATGACTTAAATGTATAGGAGACATAGCCCTTCCCCAAAGCTCTCATAGCCTCTATTTCTCACCCTTTGTTCTCCCAGTTATTTTTTTCCCATTTATAAAAATTAGCCTCAGAAGGAATACCCCTAAAAAAGAATAGAATAATGGATTTATGTAATTGATATTCAACAATGTAATTGAACACATCGTCGGGAAGCAAAAATTCTAAAGTTTTACCTGCTTCTCCATCTATAGGCTCCTTCATTGCATTGTCCAATACATCCTCTTTCTCAGCAATTGAAACTTTTTCGGATTTAATCCCCTCTTCAACTCTCAACTCCCCTTCCGTATTTACAAGCTTAGGGCTCTCAGGCAGTGATTCTCCCTTCTCTCTATTCGCTAAACGTGCCTCTGCTTTGAGCCTCATCTCAGCTCGTCTCGACGTGCACAAATCCTCATTACCCCTTAACTCTACTAGCGACTGCATACCAACTATTGGTTGAGAAAGCATAAAGATCCACCCTCCAGCGGCGGCCACCATGTAGCAAATTTATGCTGAAAAACGTCCAACTCACGCTAGGGTTTTCTTAACAGAATGCTCCAAAATGCTTCTCAGAAGAATTAGCACCTTTGTTTAATTTCAAATATATGTAATTTGGATTTCAAATGCTTGTGTAGACAAAGGAAGTCATTGCACTAGACCTACAAAAGTGATAGAGATAGATATGCAAGTGTGTTGTCCTAATTTGATTGTGTGACTATTGGTGTTAAATGACTATGACAATTCCTTGAAATGCAAACCCTTGTCATGCAATATAAACCTTTTTGGCATGCACACTGACTGACATTGGTCATATCAAAAATTGTTGGTCGTGAAATGTAGAAAATATAAATTTTGACAAATGTTGGTCATATATTGTCTTACAAGAATTGTTGTAACTGTTGACAAAGATTTATTTTGCAATGTTTCTATTTGATTAGCAAATTTGACTAATTTTCTTTGATAGATTTGGGTGATGCAAGAAAATCATGAAGATTTCACAACCCAGCCTCAAGTTGCAAGTCAAACTAAGAGTTTTTCACTATCTTTTCTATTTGCAAAGTTTGAGTTTAATCTAGTTTATTTATTTTATATATGTCCTAGAATATAATACTGTAGATACCTAAAATTGTCCTAGCCTATGAACTAGCATTTTAACACTAATATTTGTCTTTCCCTAATGATTAAATAATGTTCAATTATTTAATTATTGTCTAAAATCATATTTCCACTATTAATTAAATGACTTTATGTTATTTAATTAATTCATTTCAATTAATCTTCTTGATTAAATAAACAAATCCTATTTATTTAATTATATCTTTAGTTCTTTAATCTTCTTGATTAAATAAATAAATCATATTTATTTAATTATATCTTTAAAAAATTTGGGTCTGCACGAAGTTCAAGACTCTACACATGGCAGGATGTCCTCGTGATGGTTGGATGCCATCAAGGGAGTACTCTTCCCCCTCGTAAGACCCTTTATAGTCTTGGTTCAATTCATTCTATATTATTATTCTCTTTGTGAAATTTTTTTCACATGTGCTCTTTCTTTCGAAACCCTAGGTTGGTGTCGACCCCATCAGCTTAAACATTAATCTTTGTTTCTACTCTTGTTTCCTTGGTTCCCTCGAAATCGACAACCATCAATGGGAGACCGTGGGATGGCCCAGGATAAACCCCTGGACGGTTTGGAAACCCTGTGTAATGGCGATGTAGGGAGAATGACAAACAAGGCCGTGAAATCATTCAAAGAAATTATGATAGGGAATTGGAGAGAAGTGATTCCCCTTTCAGCCAAATTTATTGAATTCGGTGATGAGAACCCAGAATGCGACATCTCTTATATGGGGAAATAGGTAAGGTTCCTTTGTCAATCCCTAAAAAAGGTTTCTTTATTTTGAATGAAGAAATGGAAAAAGTTTTAGACAATCAAGAAACTAGGTTAAAAAATGTAGCAATTTTTTTTGCTACCTTAGAATGTAATAAAATCCCATCGAGGAGATTGCTTGATGGTTGGATTCTAAATGTTTGGAATAAAAAACTTTGTATCTATCAATATTTCTGTAGAATGATCCAAAAAGGCTTATACCTATTTTTTTTTAAAACTAGTGAAATGCAAAAAGAAACCATGGAGAAGGATTTTGGACAGTAGGGAATGCCATTTTCAGAGCCATTTCCTGGTCACCAAGCATGATCAACAAGGATATCCTCACCCTCTCCTACCCGAGATGGATTAACCTGAAAGATGTCCCACCATTGCTATGGGTAGTTTTACCACATCTTCTCACGAAGTATGGGAGAACTTTGAGGGTTGAGGAAACCAAGAGTACTCTCCTGCACATGGACACATGCGTCCTACTATCTATTTCCCTGAGAGTTGAAATCCCTAAGGAAATTGAGATTGAAATAGATAATACCATCTTAAACTACAAAATTGAGATTTTGGGAGGTGCCAATGCTTGTTGTCTGTGTAAAAAAGAAGGGCATCGACAGAAAAACTATCCAATTTTAAAAAGAATAAAAGCTTACATGGAAAAAATGTAATAAAGAGTCCAAACATCAAAGAATGGGGATCTTTAACCCTAACGAGTCTGATAATACCTTGGAGGTCAGAAAAGTGAAAGAACCCACCTCGTCCTTGAAGGAAATTGGGGGAATGGGGTCAGCCCTTATAGACCCAAGTGATAGCATTGCAGACCTTGACTTGGATAACAAGTCAGAAAGTAGTTTGGATCTTGACCTCTCTCTTGAGGAGCAAGATTTGATCTCAGGGAAATCTCATTCCCAAGATATTCCAACCTCTAGTACCCTAAGCCCAGATGTGGTTGTGACCACAAATATTTCCAAGCCCAAGGTGGATTCCACTAACCCAGAATTTGACCTTCTAAAAAAGGTGGGCATCTCTCCCATGGGAACAAATTAAATGCCAATGAATTGGTTATGTTACAATTGAGAAATCAAGTAGCTAAAAACAAAAGCGTATTAAGGAAATTCAAAGTTGGGGGGATTGGTTTGGTATTAATGAGGCCAATACTTCCCATAAAAATAATGAAGCTCAGCATATGGAATCTAAAAAAGATAAGTTAATGCCTGACCTCCAGCCCTCAAGACAGGTAATTTTGAGTTTGGATGATGATCATGAGACCCCTAATAAAGAGGTTAACCCCCTATTAAGGTTGAAATTGTCCAAGATTCAAATACTATGGGTGAACAGCCACTCCTATCAATGGACTAAGTGCGAGGACAAATAATCCCTCCTAACTTGGACATGGACACTAAGGGTGCCCTCACCTCTAGTAGGACTTCTCCACCTATGAATCGGGTTGTCACTCTAGATGGTCAAAAATATCTAGAGGGTAGTGGACTACCTCATGAAAAGAAGGATAAGTGTAATAGTTTGTCCTTGATCTTGACTAGCTAAGGCTTTAAGCCCTTAGGTCAAGATGCCTTGGAATTTTTCCAAAGCTACCTAAATATTTTGAAACCATTAGGTGACATTGAGAATGCTACCAAGGAGGAAGACACAAAGAGTCATGACTCCCAAGATGGGGTTGAGGAAGGCTTTGTAGCTAGCAAGATGCTAAAGCAGAAAAGAAGGGGCAGAAGGAAGAAACAACTCTGTCCCATACCAGAAAGTTAAGAATGGAAAAGTAGCTCAACCTAAGTGCTTTGATTCCTTTAGGTGCTTGGATGTAGCCCCCCAAGCAATGGGGTCTAATGATACTTAACTGCATAGCTTGGAATATATAGGGACTTAAATCCCTAAATAGAAAATATAGTGTTAGAAGGTTTTTGAATCAAATCCAACAAAAGGATGTAGTTCTACTCCAAGAAATCAAGGTTGTCAACTTTCAACTTGAAACTAACCTTAACTTTATTTGGAGAGACTCCACCCATTATGTAATGAATAATGAAAAATGAAAGGGTGGAGTTGCTATTTTGGTCTCTAGATTGAGAAAGATAATACGAGATTTGGCATCTGCTCCATCTATGCCCCAAATGACTACAGGCTAAGGTGTGAGCTATGAGACTAGTTGAGTAAGTTGCAAGAAATCCCTCGGATCTTTGGAGGGGACTTCAATATGGTTGAAAATATGGAAGATAAATCTAGTATCTATGATATGGGATGGAAAGGGAATGAAATATTTTTCTGGTATAAAATGAAGAATAGTCTCAAACTGTTCGACCCCATAGAAGGGAAAATAAAGGATTAAAAAAGCATTTGGTTCACTTGGTGCAACTACCAAAAAGGAGCTAAAAGGATTTACTGTAGACTGGACAGGTTCTATGCCAACAAAAATGCTTTCCAATTTGGCATGGTTGATGAGACCAACATAAGGGTTAAGGTTATTCCGTGGACACTATCTGATCACCACCCTGTCTCTATCAAGATTTTGATGGATATTGAGTAGGTTGATGACATTAAGAAAGACAAGAAATTTATGTTAAACACTAGGCTACCAACCAATGAGGATTGTTGTGATGCTATCATAATGGTTAGAGGTATCAACAAATGGATGCTTAGAGATCTCTCACATATTGAAAGGTGGAATGCCAATGTTTTAGCTTGGCAAAAAAAA
This sequence comes from Sequoia sempervirens, assembly GCA_007258455.2. Classification (NCBI taxonomy): domain Eukaryota; kingdom Viridiplantae; phylum Streptophyta; class Pinopsida; order Cupressales; family Cupressaceae; genus Sequoia; species Sequoia sempervirens. The sequence goes on along the minus strand of VDFB02271358.1, from coordinate 1,038,302,423 downwards.
TTCCAAACTATTGGTGAAAAAAGGGCAAAGGACTAAAGGAGGTTAGAGTTCTCACTCCAAGAGCAACTTCTAATGGTTGAATCCTCAGTTCAAGGTGATCTAGAAAGAATATCTCCCTAAATGAACACTGATTTCAGTCAAAGGTGAGTTGAGGAAAGTACAATACATTAAAGATCAAGGAGCAAAAGTAAGGGCAATAATGAATTACATTTTCCATGGAGACAGAGGTTCAAAATAATTCTTATTATTTTGAAAATTAAGCAATCAAAGGAGAAGATAAATCTACTTTGGCATAATGATGCCTTGGTAAAGGATCTAAAGGAGATACAAAAATACTTTTTACACACTAGTAGAATCTGGCAAATAAATGACTACGTGACTAAAACTTTTAGTCACATGACTAACTCTAGTAGAATTTGGCAAATAAATGACTAATTTGGTCATTTATAAGTGACTAATTTGGTCATCAGGTAAAATCACAACTAAATGACTAAATAAATGACTAATATTAGACAAATAAAAATGACTAAATAATTGACTAAATTAATGACTAAATAAATGACTATTACTCTATTCTTTTTTCTTTCGAATTTGATCATAATCCATAGAGCTTAAGCCCCCCTCATGGGACCCCTACCTAAGCAGGCCATTTGGCTACCTAGGTTGCTTGATGCACCAAAAATACCTATTGTGTGGAAGGCATTGGCTCTCGGTGCAGTCTTAAGGCCTTCACATATTTTATAAAAAAAATTAACATTTACATTCTTTAACTTTTATTACTTATTATGTTAATGAATCATTAATGTTTTTAACTCTGATTTGAAGCCAATTTGATTTTCTTGTTGTGTTAGCATGTCAAATGTATCAAAGAGAAATTGTGGTCAATTTCACTAATAAAATATGATTTAAACAATCCAATTGCATTTTGAGGGCTATCTTTCATTTCAAAACACAAATAAAGATGACTAAAATGACTAAATAATTAGTCACACATAAAAATTAGACAATATGACATTAAAGTGGTTAATTAAAAAAAGTTGAATTGAGGGAGTGTATTGTATTATAATATAATATAATAATAATAATATATTATATTACAATACAATATATTATAATAATAAATTATAATATAATATGATATTATATAAATATAATATATATATTATTATATATAATATATTATATAATAATATAATATAATTATATATAATAATATATATTATAATATAATATATAATATTATATAATATATAATATAATATAATATAATATAATATTATAATAATATAAATGTAATATTATAATATATTTAAAAGCGATAGATTTAATTTTGAAATCAAAATCAAATGAAGTAAAGAAATGAAGTAAAAAAGCAGGAAAGTGGGCGATGGTATTTGATTTTTCTAATAAAAATCATAAAAAGTACCTATTTTCTTTAATACAATGTGAAAAATCAACCATTCGGCCTAGGGTAATGAAAAAACCCTAAATCAAAAAGAAACCGAGCCCTAATCTCATTTCATTTTTCACTTGTATTTTTGGAGAAGAAACTCATTCCATTTTTCACTTGTATTTTTGGAGAAAACTCAACACCACCATGCCTGGGTAGGGTTTGAGAGTGGAATGGTGACTCATTCTGTTGTTTCTGATGATTTTCCTGAAAAAAAAATCTTGCAGAGGTAAGTCTTTGGTTTTGAAACTGAAAAGTATTCTCCATTTTGAAGCATTTTATTGAGCTCACTTGGTCGCGACTGAGTATTTTCTGTTGTATTTCCTTTTCTTACCATTTGTTGATATCTCTCCTCTTTGTTTGACTGCCATTGGAGTATCTTTGAGGCTCATTTCTGAAGACTTTGGAGGGCATCTCCTTTACAACAATCTTGTGTAAGTTTCATTATTCTTATCTCTTAAATTTCTATGAGAATAGGCTCGATTCGAGCTCAGTAGAGGCAATATGATAAAAACCCTTGTATCTCCCTGCACAAATCTTGATGGGTTACTTTCTTTCTATAGAAAATGTAAAACTTTGCACTCTCAACTTACTATTTTCATTATTTTGAGGGCTTTTTGTGTTCTAATGGTCGTGACCTTCATAGCATTCTGGGTATTTTTCTTTCTGTTCATTTTCTCTTCCTCATGGGTGTGTGGTAGAGACCCAATACTCAATAAAACAAACTTTTGTATACTTGATGTTTCCACAAAGGAAACTCCAAAAATTATATAAATGGCATGCCCTAAAATTCTTTCTTTAATTTTCTTTTATGCTTTTCATCCAAGTAAAGTGTCTGATTGTGAATGGGATGAATGACAGATTGGACAGGAGCAGCCAAAGTGTGTCTGAATTCCTAGAGAGCACCTTCATAACTGAGAGAATTATTATATTTATTGGAAATCTTGATTTTAATAGAGGGCTTTGTTTCAACTTCTTTCCACTTAATATCACAACTTTTGGCATTTCCTGAAATCTCTGGCCTATTTTCATTCATTTTCATATTTTGTTCTTGAAGTAGATTTTGTAAATAATCTAGGCTTGTATTCTTGAACCCATTTTATTCTCACAATGCTTTCAATAATTTATTTCGAGCACATTCACAGCTTCATAGTGTATCTTCCATTCATGGTTGCAGTCACTGCTGATAATATACATTTAAGTTTTTTTGAAGGTTTTAGTTTTTCTTAAATAATTTTATTACTAGCTTAGTTTTTTTGAAGCAATCTTTTTTTTTTAGTTTTTCTTTTTCATTAGAAAAGAAAAATTAAAAAAGAAAGGTTGCTTTTATATCTAAATTAGTAATTGTTAAATTAGAAATTAGAATTTAATTTAAATTTAGAATGAAATTTATGTTTTTAGTTTTTCTTAAATAATTTTATTACAATAGAATTTTAGTTATCAAGAGACATTCTAATATTTTTTTAGTTTTTCTTAAATAATTTTATTACTAGCTTAGTTTTTTTGAAGCAATCTTTCTTTTTTAGTTTTTCTTTTTCATTAGAAAAGAAAAACTAAAAAAGAAAGGTTGCTTTTATATCTAAATTAGTAATTGTTAAATTAGAAATTAGAATTTAATTTAAATTTAGAATGAAATTTAAGTTTTTAGTTTTTCTTAAATAATTTTATTACAATAGAATTTTAGTTATAAAGAGACATTCTAATAATTTTTTAGTTTTTCTTAAATAATTTTATTACTAGCTTAGCTTTTTTGAAGCAATCTTTCTTTTTTAGTTTTTCTTTTTCATTAGAAAAGAAAAACTAAAAAAGAAAGGTTGCTTTTATATCTAAATTAGTAATTGTTAAATTAGAAATTAGAAATTAATTTAAATTTAGAATGAAATTTAAGTTTTCAAGATATTGTGGTGATTTGATTTAAAGAATAATACAACAATTGAATAGAAATAGAAAATGTAGAGATTATTTCTTTTGCAAATACATTTCTTTTGCAATATCACTAATTCTATGTATTTTTTATTTATTAGACTTACTTTGATAATCTAGTAATATATTTAAGATATTACTTTGATATTTATTCTTTTGCAAATGCATTTCTTTTGCAATATCATTAATTCTATGCATTTTTATTTATTAGACTTACTTTAATGCTTATGGGTATCTACATTTAAGATATTCATTGTTTATAGCTATTTAGTAATATGTTTATGGACAGTACATAGCAAGGAGATATTGCTCTGATAAGCTAGTAATATTTAAGATATTACTATGATATTAATTCTTTTGAAAATGCATTTCTTTTGTAATATCATTAATTCTATGCATTTTTATTTATTAGACTTACTCTAATGCTTATGGGTATCTGCTTTTAAGATATTCGTTGTTTATGCTACCTAGTAATATGTTTATTTTTTTATTGTGGATAGGTACAGAGCAAGGAGAAAATGCAAAACAAATGCCTTATTGGATGCATTTACTGCCCATCTCATGTGCAATATTGGCATCACTGAAGACATACATTCACACCATTTAGTTTTAGTTTTATTTCAATTTTAAAAGTATAATAAATCAGCAGTTTGCATACTACAAAAGATTTTGTATTCAAAACTCTATATATAGAGTTCTTTGTAACATATTTTATATACAGTTTGAATATATAGAGAATTATTTTCCAATGTTGTTTCAATCCCAAATTTGTTGAAGTTTTAATAACATAAGAGCTTTAAAGTTTTATATTATTCAATCACAACATAATTTTCTCTTGGTTTGCAATTTCATAGACTAGTTATTGTAATACCATTCTCCAAACATAAGAGTTTGCATACACATCTGAAAGCATTAGTTCATAGATGACTAAATAAATGATTAACATGACTAAACCATGACTAAATAAATGACTATAATGACTATCATGACTAAATAAATGACTACCATGACTAAATAAATGACCAGTTAACAATAATAAATGACTAAATTAATGACTAAATATATGAATAAATTAATGACTAAATATATGACTAAATAAATCACTACCATGACTAAATAAATGACCAATTACCAACGATCAATGACTAAATTAACGACTAAATCAATGACTAAATAAATGACCAAATCAATGACTAGATAAATAACTAAAATAGTTTAGTCATAAATTTGGTCGCGTTATAAATGACCGGCAATAAACTACTAATGGTCACGTGACCAAAATTAGTCATTTATATGCAATTTTTAGTAGTTTATTTAGTCATATATTGTTGTTTTTGTACTAGTGACAATTCTACAAGAAACACTTTATCTCTTTGTGCAACAACTCGTTAAATCACAAGGCAAGAGAGGACTGCAAGGCACTAATCCCTAAGAAAAATTATGAGCAAGGTTCTATTGAATTAAATTAGTAACTATCACTAGATGAAATAAAGAATATTGTTCGTGCTCTTAAAAATGATAAATCCCCAGGGGTGGATGGAATCCCAACAAAGTTTTACAAAAAGAATATAGAGTGGGCATTTAAAAATGTTCTTCAATTGTACAGGTCTGGAAGCTACAAGAATGGTATCACTAGGCAAAGAGATTAAAAAAGGAATTATTAAGCTAATTCCCAAAGATGAAGACATATCCCTAGTGAAGAACTAGAGGCATATTACTTTGCTAAATGTCTCCTATAAATTTTTTGCAAAGGCTATTGCATTAAGACTTGCAAAACTACTCCCCAAGATTGGCAATAATACATAAACGAGCTTTATTAAAGGTAGATACATCTTAGAAAACTTGTTGATAAGCTGGGAAGCAATGGAATGGGCCAAAGCCTCAAGAAAAAATATTGGGATGTTGTTGGTGGACTTTGAGAAGGCATATTATAGGGTCGAGTGTTCTTTTATCTTAATGGTGTTATAAGCACTTGGATTTTCAGAGAGGATATGTAGGATGATTAAAACATTACTAAAGGATGCAAATGCCCAAACAAAGGTCAATGGCTGAATTTCTGAGGAGCTGGGCTTGTAGAGGTCTATAAGGCAAGGTTTCCCCCTAGCTCTTGCATTGTTTGTTTTAGCTGATGATGCACTACATTATATACTCAAAGATCAGTCTCTAAGCCCTAAAGTTAGTGGTGTAAGCCTACCTAATAAGGAAGAATTGATAAACCTACAATATGTGGATGACACAACTCTACTTATAAGGATAGACAAGGAGAATGTTGAAAATATAATGGATAAGTTAAGCTTTCTAGAGAAGGCAACGAGAGCAAGGATCTCTAAAGCCAAATCAACTATGCTATGTTGGGAAGACAAGAAGCCTGACTGGTCTGATGTGTTTGATCTACAATGGGGGGTCCAAATAGGATTGTAAGGTATCTAGGGATACCTTTTGCAGTGAACCCCAACCTGAGAGACATGTGGGAATGGGTGAAGAGAAAAATTGAAAAAAAACTGAATGGATGGAAGAAGCATTACCTTTCTCTGACTAGTAGATCTCAAGTGTGCCAGAAGATTCTTGCCTCTTACAATATTTATTATGCTTCAGCTTGGATTTTTAGTAGTTATCAAGTGGAAGAGATTTCTAAAAAAAAGATCATGAAATTTCTCTAGTTGGATGGTAGAGGGAACAATAAAATGCATTCAATTAGATGGGAAGTCTGTTGCTTGTGTGTGAAACACATTGCTTCAAAGAAAATATTCCTTCTTTAAAAATTTGTTGTGTTTTATTTTGCCCCTGATCGATTTTTTTTAAAATGATATGCCCCTAATTAAAAAAAACGTGCTTGATATTGATGATGGCCCCTTGGGAGGTAAATCACCGATGATGAGAAAAATGTTGAGTTGGTGATGACATTCAGATGATGAGAGGGACGCCGTGATTTAGCTCCCGATAAATGATTAAAAGATGCCCCAGTTTGAAAAATAAGGTCAGAGTTTGATAAAAAGATAAAAATAAAAATAAAATGCCACAAAAAACCCACCTTGGTTGACCTTTAAAAGGTAAAAGGGGTAAAAAGGGCAAGTCATTTTCACCTTTTGACTTTAGAAACTTTTTTTGCTTTGATAGTGACTTGGCGAGATGGAGATTCTATATCACAGACATAGATTTGAGTGGGCCCACCGATACCAGAGACTAGTCTTGTATGGACCACCGGTGAGTTGATTCAAACCTCTTTGCTTTTGAAATTTTTTGATTTCAGTTGAATTTTGAGACAGTTTGGCACGGATTTAGGGTTTAGCAATCCGTTTTAGCCCATTTAGGAAATAGAGTAGCACTTGCGATGTTTTCTGTAGCGCATTTATGGTGTAAAGCGGCGGATTTATGATAGAATCAGTGTAGCGCATCTGATACCGAGAGTAGCGCTTATAGGATTGTGGTAGGAAATGGATACTTTAGCGCATCTAGGAAATAGATTAGTGCTTTTAGGGTTTTCGCGTATCAGGTAGATGAAATGGCGCATTCAATTAGGAGTGTAGCGCATATAGGGAAATAGCACATAATGGAATTGATTTAACACTTTCAGGGCATAAAATGGCGCATCTGGGGTTTTAGCGCATTAGGAAGAAACTTCAGCGCGTTTAGGGTTTTAGCGCTTTTAGGCCACAGATTAGCGCATCTAGGAAAATTAGGCAGAATGCAATGTGTAATGAAAATGATGATGTATTATTGCTTCTTTGGTCAATAGATAGATAAATTGTCTTGTCATCATGTTGATATGGATAAAAATAATAGCAAATCTGATAAATGATGAATTGTTAACTTTGTTTCCCAAAATAGAAAACAAAGAGTAGATAGCTGATAACTATGTTTTCAAAGAGTAGAATGATTGAGTGCATTGTGATTTGTTGATAACTTTTCTTTTAGAAAACAAAGAGTAGATGATTGATATGACTTCTGATAAACTTGATTTTTTGATAGAAAACAAATATTAGATGTGATTGAAAACATATTTGCATTCATGACTGAAGTACAAATAGGATGATGATTTGATTGTTGATAATTTTTTTTTCCTGAAAAAGAAAACAAATAGTAAATGATGATAGAGTAGATTGATTTGATATTCAGATAGATAAATTTTGCATTGATTTCATGATATTAGTCCCTTAGATAGAATACTTGATATGATTGACTTGATATGAGTCACTGATATGGGTCTGATTGATTTGTATGATGTGAAATAAATAGATCACGTTGATATGAGTCGATGATATGAGTCTAATTGATTTTCCTTGTGATGACCAAAAATAGGAGTGTTATGCCTTGCATAACCACCCCATTTCAAACTTGTTTAAAATAGGTCCCCCTTTTTTTTCTTCTGTTCTATTTCCTTTGGTCTTTTGCTTTCTGCCTTAGGCATTTTCTGTTTTGTTTTGGTAGACACAGAACGCGGACCAAAACCGAACTCTAGAGCTTTTTTTAGGTTCTAGGTTCCGATTTCGTTCTGGTTCTAGTTTCGCCAGTTTCTTTGTCTTGTTTGTTTGTCATCTTTTGTTCAGGCGGGCACGGGACGCAGAACGAAACTGAACTTCAAAACTTTTTTCTAAGTTCCAGTTTTGTTTCCCCTTCTGGTTCTGGTTCTGCCGGTTTTCTTCCTCTTTATTTGTTGTTTTGGTAGAAGCGGGACGCGAACCAAAACCGAACTCTGGAACTTTTCTGAAGTTCTAAGTCCCGGTTCCGTTCCGGTCCCAGTTCCGCTAAACTCGTTTGTTTTTCCTTTTGTTCCAATCGTTTGGTCGTGGGGTGTTTTCTTCCCTTCCTTTTTCCTTTTTTGTCATTTTTTCGTTTTTTCTTTGTGTGTTGTTGAAGGCGGAGCCAGGATGGAAACCAAACCTAGAATTTGGAGAAAGTTCAAGGTCGGGTTTTTGTTCCGCTTCCGCCCCCGTTGCGGTTCGCCCGGGATCAGTTTTTGCTCCGATCCTGCTTGCGTTTGTTTTCGTGTTTGGTATCTTTTGTGGGGCCGGGTTCGAGAAGGATTTGGGATATGGAGTTGCTACCAAATTCAGTTTCCTCATCCCGTTCCGACTCCACCCCCGTCGGTATTAAAGGTAAGTATGTTTCTGGTTCGAATTTGGTTCCGCCTCCACCAGAGTTGAGTCTCGTTTTGCTAAGTATAATTGAATAAAAGATATGTGAAAGGTAGGATGAATGATGATATTTTCTATGCTTAGAGGACTAATGAAGGCATTGTTTCACATGATTAAAGCAAGTTGGGAGAATTTGATGCTGCTTGACAAGAAGATTAGCTCGCAGAAAGGCTCTAGGCTGAGAGGAAAGCGTAAAGAGAGGTCGCGAGTCTTAATGATGAACGATACGTTCGCTGGCAAGAGTAGGTGGATGTGAATGACAATACCCCTGGAACATTCAAAGCAGCTCTGCGGGAGTGGTTTTTGAGGTCGAGGATGAAACGCGTGAAGTCTTAATGGTGGACGTGAAGGCTATGAGTTAATGATGATGATTGTAAAAGATCTGGAAACCATGCCTGAGAGCGATCTTTCGCCGACATGAACAGAGTATATGCATTTAATGCATGATTGAATTTGTTCCAAAAACTCTTCTAGAGTCGACTCCTTCTATGACCGACTTATTGTAAACCCTAAACGGGGCCGACTCATTTTGGACGCGCGTTTATAAATATAGTGTTTTCGCCTCTTTGTAAAAGGGACCAGATCAAGATCTTCTTTTTCATCTTCTTCTTTTTGGTTAAGAATTAGCAAGTTAGGGTTAGAAGGTAGATAAACTCGAGAGCAGAAGTAGAGTAGGAGTTAAGTTCAGTAGGAGGAGGTGATGTATCTTCCAAATTTTTCTTAGTATAGATGGAGATAATTCAAAGACATGGGTTTTCTGTACACTAGTGATTTTGCCAGATTTGTATTTCACCAACAGTAGAAGCAACCAGATTTAAATCTACTTCATATTGTGCTCCAAAATGGTATTTATCTTGGGTTAATTATTTGATTTGGAAAGCTTTCAAGGAATGAATTTTTATCTTATGTTTTGTTTAAATGATGATTTGCAATCTATTGTTAAAGTTTGCACTTTGAATGAATGAAACTTTGTATTAATTACAAGTTAACTTTATTTTGCAGTTTTAGTTTAAGAATTTCTTGGAAGGCAACGAGTTTGATTAGTCGGATGAATCAACATTCTCGTCAGTTTAAGAGCTTTAATCTATCTTTTTCTGTTTCTTTAAAACCATCGGTTAAAGTAGGTTTAAATATATGTTTGATCTTATAACAATCCAGAAACTCAAAACCAGTAGGCCCCTTGAACATTATAGCCATATTGACCACTTCGTGAAACAACAACGTTGTGAACCAACATCAAAGACCTTGGGAGGTGATCAGTTTGATTGCTGATTGTCTTTTTTAGGAGAGGTGATATATTTCACTTTCATCTTACCTACATGTTGTGGGTCAATTTGGCACCATCAACAAGGAGGTTTTCAAAAACCTCCAGATTAGAGAGCGCTTCGTTGTAGGGTGGGATTGGATATGAGATATGACACTTGCGGATGTATAGTTGATAGTGGAATGTGGGTTGGGACCTTTATTATCTATGCCACCAATTTGGGTCAACAGGGGTTTGTTGACTATGCTAGCAGAGAGATGGCATTCTGAGCATAATACTTTTCATTTGCCAACGGGTGAGATGGCAGTGACCCCAAAGGATGTATACATGATTTTGGGGATCCTAGTGGTAGGTGCCCTTGTGTTCTATGACCGCAAGGAGCTAGGTGGGACAGATGCACTTAGGAGGGTGTTTAGGGATGTTCATATAGCAGGGTATTGGTTGCCATGGGCAGATCTGAGGGGATATTCAACCTTACCTACCATTTTGGGTGCATTTATTGGAGGCTTCATTTGTCCGAACCGTTGATCAAAGGGAATATTAGTTGGGTGGGGGAGGATCATTGAGCAGATGATCGGGTAGTCGCAAAGATATGCCTTGGGGAGCTATATGTTGGCACATTTATATCATGACTTGCACCAGGTGGTATACAGAGGATCAACTAGCTTGTCTTGTGGTGTTACCTTGCTCCAGATCTGGGCATGGGAGCATATTGCTGTTACGAGACCACTTTCTCCTAGAGTGAGGCCACCAGGTAGGCCATATGTGTGTGCATATTCTATTGTACTTGTCCAGCTCAAGCTGGGCAACTTAGAGTACTAGCGATGGACTCTGGACGATGTTGATGTAGTGATATGGAGGCCATATATGGATTGTGAGGGGTGGGATTCTGATCATCTAGAGATGCCATTTGTATGTATGCCTCGGTATTTGACAGGGCAGACCCCCTTTATTATAGAGATATTTTTGGCATTGTGAGTACAAAGACAGTTCAGATTCACACAGGGATACCTCAGGGTGTTGCGCACTATGGGTGGTGCAAGGATGAGCCTGGATGGGGGCCCTGCATTTCTTATCAGGTTGCATATACTGAGTATACAAATTTATAGCCCGAGGTATGGGATGGAAGGCCTGATATTGTTGATGTGGGTATGTCTGAGGAGTACTCTATTTATTATCACACACCCATTTTCGCGGTTCACATGTCCGGATGAGTCGATGCCCATTTTGGTGGCACAACAGCCAGGGGTTAGGAGACAGGAGGATGTGGTAGGTGGGGAGTAGGCAGTTGGTGGAGGAGAGGAGGAGGATAGTGGAGATGAGGAGGAGAGTGGAGAGGAGAGCTTAGATGATGGTGATGGGGATGACAGCGGAGGGGAGAAGCAGAGGCCAGACATTTTGGGTAGTGTACAGATCATGTGGAGCCAAGGACTGGTATTAGACGGTGGAAAGTGATCAGAGTCTCCTTTACAACGCAATAGGCGTAGATAGATACTCTACAGGCCTAGGTACAGACACTTCAGGGGAAGCAAGCGTAGTTGCAGAGCCAGTTGGCTCAGGCTCAAAGTTTGGTATTATAGTTATAGACATAACTTGCAGAGACACAGGCATAGTCACAGGCACCTCCACCTGCCTCGGACCCACAAGTAGCCCAATTGATAGCAGAGAGATATTCTTTCAGACGGAGGGCAATAGAGGTAGAGGGTGTGGCATAGAGACTCATGGGTGTCGTTGAGAGTGCATCTTTGCGAGAGGCTATTGCAGAGGGATTCGAGATTGCCAAAGAGGCTGAGCATTATCAGATCAGGTACGAGGAGTTGTGCCCTCCTGATCATACAGAGCCTTACCCTCGGTCCCACAGTAGGACCAGGAGTAGATCAAGGATGGTGACACACAACAGAGGGGTCATAGGGCTGCGACAGGATCCTGATGTAGGGGGTAGTGGGAGGCCACCATCTGCTAGACCAACTCCATCAGGGGGCTCTACTAGCTAGCCATGAGATGTGATGTTGATTGATACAGTATTATTGATGTATTGCACACATGTATATCATTTTTGGAGCATGTACGTTGTTTTTTTTATCATATCTCATGTATCTCTCTAGACTTTTCAGTTTCTTTGGACATTGGACATTTCTATTTATTTTGATGAGTGATGATATGCATTGGCGATGAGATTTGATGATGTGCATTTTTGATGTGATGATGATATGGATATGCACTTGGTTGTATATGCTATGAAATGGATGTATGATGCTTTTGATAGTTTAAGGACTAACTTGTGATGCAGGATGATTATGATGATGATTTAGGATGTCTACTAATGATGTCATGTAGGTGGATTACTTATGATGTGATTATGAAAATATGCAATGGGATATTTGATATGCTTATAAAAAAATGTTACGTTTTGCAAATGATGTGGAAATGTAATGTATGGTTTTGGATTTTACAAATGGGATAACTAATGATGATGTGATGGAAAATGGATATTGTGTTTATGAAATGCATCATGAATTTGTGATTTGTAGATGGATTAGGAAATGATATGAAATGATATGTGATAAATGAAACGCAATGATAAATGACATGATATGAAAATGATAGATGATTAAAGATATGATATGAATGTAATGTGACAAATGATAAATAATGGGATGAAATGAACATGATTAATAATAATGAGATGTATGAGAAGATGATAAATGACATGTAATGAAATGTTGATGAAATGATATGAAATGATAAATGAAAATGAAATTACAATGATAAACAAAAATGATATGAAATGATAAGTGAAAATTAGATGCAATAATAAATGAAATGATAAAATAAAATGATAAAATAATGAAATGAAATGATAAAAAATAAAATGATGAAATAAAATGATTAAAATAAAATGATAAGAAATGATGAAATGAAATGATAAAATAAAATGATAAAATGAAATGATAATGAAGATAATAAATGGGATGCAACTGTGTAGAATGAAAATGAAATGATAAGGTGATAAGTGAGATGTTAATGAGATGAAGACAATAGATAATGAAAGTGATATGGAATACCTAATGGATAAATGAATGATGTGAAATGAGAAAGGATCTAAATGATACGAGAATGAATGATAAATGATAAACTATATGATATGTACAGGACCTAGATGAAATGATAATGATAATGAAATGATGTTGAAGATGAAAGATGATAATGAAACAAATGTCTGAATGTCCTCCACAACTAGTCCAAAGAGACATGACAACCGTTGATGTTTTTGTTCAGCCTTTTAAAACTCTAATGCAAATCCAGTATGCAAATATGTACAATGATCTAAATGAAATGCAACGAAATGAAACCAACCGTTTGTTGAGCCTTTTGTTAGCTTTCTTGAATAATGATAGAGCATTTTAAAATGTTGGAAGTATGTACAAGCATCAGAGGGAAAATTAGCACCAATGATGACCTGAGTACAACTTTCATGATTTTTGATATAGCAAGTGAACACAAGCATTGAGGTATAATTGAACTGAGATGACCTGAGTATTTCTTGCATAAACAAACAAAGATTTATCACTTTTTGATGCAAATTTGGAACTATCATCAATGATACGTTTTGGAAATCATGTCTCATGACATATTTGCAATAGATTTATAGTTAATCTCAATACAACAAACAAAGAAAAATCATCCTCTTTCCTCGCCACTCTAGTTCAGGACATCATCGAGTGTGTTCTAGAGGGATGATATCGAAAGTCAAACAACCATTGTTCAAAATATAATACTGCTATTCCAAACATTATTCAGATTTTAGATCATCCAGATATGAGTCATAATATGAAATTTGTTGAAAACTATGATATGGATCAATGATTGGATAGTTGTTCATAGGATTTGATTGTTTGTTCGCATGATTGGATTTTATGTCATTGTCTAGCTGTTTTGGTAGAACCTGAAAGTTGAGTGCCCCTAGTATATCAATGTTTGCCCCCGGTATTGACACAACTTGCTGAAATGGATATGTACAATGGTTAAGCCATGGTAAGACATTATCGCTCTAGGAAAATGATGGCAGTATGATGTTGTTATGGTTCTAAGATGATGGTGAAAAGATGCATGGAATAAAGGCTGAGAAGTTAAGTGCAGAACATGAGCTAATAGATGGAGAGCTATAAATAGCGTCTGTTTTCCAAATTTTCACTATTTGTTTTTATTGCATTTTTCTGATTTCTTTTTTATTTCTTTTTGTATTTTTCTTGTCAAAAGATTGCCTGTTGCTAGGTTTTCACCCTATGACGATTTTTTTGAATTTTTTGTATTTGGCTTTTTTTTGTTTTATGGATTTTTTCAAGACTTTTTCTACTGTTTTTGTTATTTTTTTAGGACTTTTTATGTTGTTTTGTGATTTTTTTTTTTTAGGACTTTTTTCTGGATGATGATAACTGCTTCAGACATAATACTTTTTCAGGTGCATGTTGTTCATGGGTTCGTCAAACAGGTCCCTTTCTGGTGTTGATAGCTTGTATGCTCCTAAACCGTATACTGCTATGACCACATAAGGACCCAATCAATATGGTTCAAACTTTCCTTTCTTCTCTCTATCTTGCTGATTTCGTGGGTTTTCCTTCAAAACAAGATCACCAACCTGAAAGGTACGTGGCTTGACTCTGTGATTATAGCTGCAAGACATCGTCTGTTGATATGTTTTCAAATGATCAGTTTCTCGTTGTCTCTTCTCATCAAGGAGTTCCAACTCTTGTAGTTAGGAAACTCTGTAGTCATCATCTATTGTGAGACCCTTCAATGATACCCTTAGTGATGGAATCTCAACCTCTAGTGGAAAAATGGCTTTTGCTCCATAGAAAAGAGCATATGATGTTGCTCCTGTTGGCGTTCTGATGCTAGTTCTATGGGCCCATAATGTAGGATTGAGTTGAACATTCCAATATTTCCCTACATCATTTACAATCTTCTTCAAGATTTTCAGTATTGTTTTGTTCGAGGCCTCTGCTTGGCCATTCCCTTGTGGATAATAAGGTGTTGAATATCTGTGTTGGATATGGAATCTCTCACAAAGTTCATCAACATCCTGATTCTTGAATGGTCATCCATTATCTATGATGATGGAGTTGGGAATGCCATATCGACAAATGAGATAGTTGAGTATGAACGATGAGATTTGTTTGTCGATAACCTTAGTGAGAGGTACTGCCTCAATCCACTTGGTAAAGTACTTTGTTGCTGTGATGATGAATTTGTGTCCATTTGATGATGAAGGATGAATCTTTCCAAATAGATCTAACCCCCATTGAGATAATGTCCAAGTTGGCGTGAACGGTTGAAGTTCTTGTGCAGGAGCATGAATGAGATTACCATGAATCTGACAATTAGAGCACTTTTTCATGAAAGTGAATGATTCCCTGTCCATAGTCGGCCAGTAGTAACCCATTCTAAGATTCAATTTCTTGGATAAGGTCAGTCCACTTGAATGAGTACCACAAATGCCACCATGAACTTCTTGTAAAACCTTGTTAGATTCATCACGTTCTAGACATCGAAGTAAAGTGCCATCAAGACCGCGATGATAAAGGATGTCAACGATAAGGGTATAGTGAGAGGATTGGCGAATAAAGTTGCACTTTTGGTTATGAGATAATTTAGGTGGTAAGATGTCATATTTTAGGTAGGCATAAATCTTTCCATACTAGGGTGAATCGGATCCTACTAAGTGGAAAATTATTTGGCTTTCAGGTGTGTCATAGGTAGGTGCAAATGATTGTTCTACCAGAAATTCATAGCAAGCCTTATTTTTTGGGAGTTGTAGCAATGATGCGATCATGGCCATGGCGTTAGCTGCTTTGTTATCAAGTCTTGGAATCTGTATGAACTTGATATCCATGAAGTACTTCTTGAAATTGTCAACCATTTTCTTATATGGAAATAGTTTGTCATCTTTGGTCTGATAATCATCATTGATCTGATTAATGACTAACTGTGAGTCACCATAAACTTTTAGTTCTGTGATCCTCCATTCCAATGTGATCTTGAGCCTAGTGATTAAAGCTTCATACTCGGCTATGTTGTTAGTGCATGGAAACATTAGCCTATATGACCGAGGAATGGTATTTCCTTGAGGGGTGAAAAAGAGTATGCCTGCCCCTGATCCGTGTTGAGTGAAAGAACCTTCAAAATATAATGACCATGGTTGTTTGGATTTTGCAACTTGAAGACATCAACATCTGGAAATTCAATATGTATGGGATGTTCTACTTGGAGTGGTGCATCAACTAGTTGATCGGCGATAACTTGTCCTTTGATTGCTTTGCGATCAACATAATGGATGTCAAACTTAAGATCATGACCAATTTTGCTAGCCTTCTTATCAATGTAGCTTTGCTTAATAGATACTTGAGTGGACCAATCTTTGCAACAAGATTGATTGTATGAGTTAACATATAGTTCCAAATTTTTTGTGAAGCAAAGACTACTATGAGACAAGCCTTCTCGATGAAAGTGTAGTTGAGTTCATGACCTGTTAGCATTCAATTGATGTAATAAATTGTAAGTTCCTTTCTTGTAGAGTCCTCTTGTGCTAATAATGCCTCCAAAGATGTCTTTGTTGCAGCAATATATAAGATTAGAGGTTTGTCCGGATTTGGCGGTACTAGTATCAGTGGGTTCATTAAGTATTGCTTGATCTGTTGAAAGGACATTTCACACTTATCATCCCATTTGAAAGGAACATTCTTATGTAGTATATGTGTGAAAGGTAGACTCTTATCTGCCAGCTGTGCAATGAACCTTCATATAGATTGAAGTCGTCCTTGTAATGATCTCAATTGACTAATATTCCTTGGTGGAGGCATCTCCATGATTGCTTGTACCTTGGCAGGACCTACTTCAATTCCTTTTGCTGATACTATGTATCCCAAGAGCTTTCTAGATGTGACCCCAAAAATGCATTTCTTGGCGTCGAGGCAAACTTTGAACTTTTCCAGCCTTACAAAGATTTTGGATAGTATTTCAAGATGTCCTTCTCTTGTGTATGACTTTGCCAATATATCATCTACATAATCTTCCATGAATGTGTGCATCATGTCATGAAAAATTGTAGTCATAGCTCTTTGGTAAGTAGCCCCAATGTTCTTTAGACTGAAAGGCATGACATTCCAATAGTAAGTCCCCCATGGACATGTGAACACTATTTTGTCCTGGTCTTCAGGTGCAATCTTGATTTGGTTGTAACTAGAAAAACCATCAATTAGTGAATAAATGGCATGGCTAGTTGTCAGATCAACTATAGTATTGATGTTTGGAAGTGGGAAGTCATCCTTAGGACATGCCTTATTAAGATCTTTGAAATTTGTGCACACTCTAATACGTTTGTATGGCTTGGATACATGAACAATGTTGGAGACCCATTCTGCATAGTTGATTGATCTTATGAAACCCATATCAAGGAGTTTTCTGAGCTCTTCTTTAACTAGTAGTGCGACATGAGGATGCATCTTTCTGAGTTTTTGTTTCATAGGATTAACTCCTGGTTTGATGGACAAGTGATGCATTATGAGATTGGGATCAAGACCTAACATGTCTGCATAAGACCAAGCAAAGTTGACTTGATTTTCTCTTAGGAACTTCATGAACTCTGACACTTCTTTCTCTCTCATTGATGCAACTAACTGTAGAATCCTTGGTTGTTCTATAGTTTCAAGATTAACTTCTTTTGTAGGCTCAATCAAGATAGGTGATCGCTCATGATAGTGTTGTGGGAGAGTGTCAAGATTCCCATCATATCATGCCTTAAAAAGGTTTTCACCATCTAATACGCCCTTTGTTTTATCTTTTGTTTGATCTAATACTGCCAGATTTTGGTTTTCACCATTAGATCTTTCTTTTTGATTTTTATTTTTGCAGCTAGGAGACTTGAAACTCTCTTGATTAAAGACTCTATACCAAAAATCGCTAGTGGAACAATCATTTGTGTCATCTGTGGAAAAGAAGTTCATGATAGATTCATCACTTGGAAACATAGGTATATCGATAGGTTTAGATAGATCCTGGTCAATGAGATCGGGATGGATCAAAGGTAGCGGATCATCGGGTTGCATGAAATCGGCTATGGTTATGGTCATAACGGAATTGTCTGTAGGATCTGAGGTATGAGGCAGATCAATGATGGTACTGTTATCATGATAGTCTTGTTCATTTAAATCTGACTCAGTATCACTAGAATCATAGTCACCTTGTAGTTCAGATTCTTGTGGTTGGGTCCCTGAACCTTCACTTTTGATTAGAGTAGGTGTATATACTTGTATATCACATCAACCCTTTTATCCCTCTAGAACTTATCTTTGTGGATGGTGTCCCATTCATATTCACCAGTCTATGTCAGAGTTATTATCCACGAAATTCTGAATTGTTGTCAAGCATGCTTCTCTTGTATTAGAACCTTCTTGCAATGTGAGGACAGTATCATGCAACCGCTTGGATGTTATTTCTTTCGAGTTAGTATCATAGCCTAGTCCTGTTTTATCTTTTGCAACAAGTCCTGGAAGGTGAATAGGCTTAACTACTCAAATAAACGTAAATTAAAAAAAAAAAAAATCAAACACACTGCTAGAACATTATATCAATAAACATAAAATCAAATAAAAGGAATGCAAACTCAGTCTTCTGTCCTTGATGTCATCCTATTGTCCTCTATCTCTAGTGTTTTTTCGATTCCAGCTTGCTCTCAGATTGTGTGATAGGCTCAACAAACGGTCTTCCTAGAGAATGAGATTTGAAGATGAATGCATGCTTAAACTAGACATGATTGCTAGAATGAAAGATTACGAAATTATGAAAGCTAAAGATGATAATGACACTGCTAAGATGCTAGAATGCTAGAATGCTAGAATGCAACTAATCGCTAATGCGTGTGTGTATGTCGGTGTCTATGTAACCAATGCTTAGATTCGTAGGGGTATTTATAGAGTTTTCGAAAGATTTTGATTGGCTGATTTGATCAACGACTGTGAAAATTCCTGGCAAATCAAACGATCGAAGATGGATAAGACTGGAGAGAAAAATAGAAGAAAACCAGAAAGCAAGATTTGTTTCCTTTTTTGTAGAAGAGATAAGATGAGATGATAAAGATGAATTGTAAAAATCATCTTTTTGTGAGATTGAGAAAAGATTTTGAAGATAAATAATGAATTATAAATTCAATTATTCATTTATTGGTGATATGGAAGATTTTTCTTAATTAAATAAAATATTTAATTAAGTTTTGAAGAATAATAAAAGATTTCATAATTAAATAAAATATGTAATTATGATTTGAAAAGATATGAAGGATATTAATTAAATAAAGATATTTAATTAATTTTTTAGGACATGACATGTAAATGAAATTAATTAAATAAAATATTTAATTAATTAGAAGAAAGATTTGAATAGGAGAAAGGAAATATTTAAATTTAATTAAATCAAAAGACTTAATTAAGTTCAAAAGGTGATAATTAATTAAAATAAATAAAGGGTATTTATTTGATTAATCAAGTAGACATATGAATGTGAAATAATTAAATAAAGTTGATTTATTTAATTATGGCAGAAGAATAAAGTGAATGAACAATATAATTAAATTAATTAAATTTAATCATATGTAGAGGACTTTTATAGAGATTAATTAAATAATAAATATTTAATTAAGTGCCAAGATTAATTAAACATGACCAATTTTATGCATATACAGCTTGGATAAACAAGGGGGTAGACTTGGGTTAAAAAACTTGAAATAGTAGGGCCTAGCCTTAGCAACTAAATGGATTTGCAAAGCACTAACAGGTGAGAAGCCTTGGAAGATTTTAATTAGGAATAACAAGTTAGTTGTGCCAAAAAAAGGCTAAATCTTGGAAACACATGCCTCTCTATTACTTATTCTTTGGTAGATTTTCAATCTCCCATGCTGGCTCCAAGGTATTTAAGAGTATTTGGAAATCCTAGGAGACTTGCAAAGGGGACATTATTAAGAAATGGAATATTGATAATGAGCTCAATAAGATCTTCTCTTCAAGATCTATTTGGTGGAATGTGTTTCATAACAACAAACCCTTAGCTCTGTTGTTGGGCTGCTCTACTAAGGTTTGGAATTATAAAAGTATCTCTTCCTTTCATAAAATCTTAAAGGATGGACAACTTAAAAGTTGGGAATCTCTTAAGAGCGAATTTGACCTACCTCTTTCTCATAAAAGAACTTATGAATTAATTAAAAATAACATAGTGAAATTCCTATTACTAATTTATTCAAAGTTGATAACAAAGTACACGAATGGGAAGTCCTAAAAACTAATTCCCTTGCAAGTATAAAAGCCACTGAAATCTACAAACTTCTTGACAACTCGTTGGACCTTGTAAACATTCTGAACCAAGGTTGGAAAGTGAACCTAAATAACAATAATTGAAAGCAAATATTTATGCACAACTGGAAGAGTACCATGGAGCCCAAGAAAGCAAATTTTAGATGGCTGCTACTAATGTAGAGATTACCCAATGTGGCCTCTAGTAAAAATCCTCTTATTTGCAGTATTTGTAAAAATTCAAATTTTGTAATGCACATCTTCTTTGAATGTTTCTTTGACAAGGAAATCCAAAATATGTTAAGGTAAATGATAATAAAAGATTAGAAATTATTATGGGAAAAGTTCAAGGTTTTGGAAAAATTAATAACTTATTTTGGCTGATATTATCTATTGAAATTTTATGGTTTTTTATGGAAAGTGAGGAATAAAGAAATTCACCAAGGCTATAGAAGGGATCTTACCGAGTCATTTAGAAGACTCATACTTCACTCTGTTTATGTGTAGGTTTCGATCAATATACATGCTTCTAAAGGAAAATTTTAAAAACTATTGGAGGAAGGCAAGATTGAGAGCAAGAATCAGGAGGTGGCTTTCACAAAATAGTGGTTGCACCATAGAGACATAAAAAATCCAAAAAAGAGTGGGTTTATCAACAATAGGGATGTTGCGCAGAAAAGAATTGGTCTCAACAGAAAGGGAAAAGAGAGTTGATAAAAAACTTGGACAAACTTTGTGTTTATGGACTTTCAAAACCTTTTGTATGTAATAAAAAATTAGGAAACAACAATTTGTAATGCCTGCTCAGGGCTGCACATTCTTAAGGCAAGCCCGACCTTCTATGTTCTATGTAAAGTTTACTATTATGAATATAAAAAATTATATCTTTAATTCTTTATTATTCTTAATTAAATTAATAAATCCTATTTATTTAATTATATCTTTAATTAATATTTACTAACTCTTCCTAAATTAAGTAATTATATAATTATATAATTATCCCTCTTCTCTCAACATTATCCATTCATCATGAATAAATAAAACATTTTATTTATTTATCTAATTCTCACTTTCCTCAAATAATTAATTATTATCCTCTCATACAAATCTAAATTTATCTTCTAATTAACACTTTCATTCACTCCACTTCTCATGCAACTAGTTAACTCACACTCAGTTTGAGTTATCTTCCACAATTCTTTTTTAATTATTATTATTATTTTTTGGTCGGTAATAAAGGTGATTTTATTAATTATAAAAATAGATTACATTGTGATTTTCCCTATAAAGTCTACTTAAAAACCCTTTCCAGCTCCACTAGACTCCTTTTAAAAATATCCCTAACCCAACCAACTATCCATAATACACTCAAATTTATGAGTTACAAACAGTGAAACATAACATTACAGACAATAACTCCACATGCATCTCAAGAGAGCAAGCCTAAAACCAACAATCACTACAAGGGACCTGTTAACAGGTCATGATTTTGGAACTCATCTTGGTCTTCTCTTCACCTGGGATCTGAGAACCATTGCAAAAGTTTCCTTCCTTTCTCTCTTTGCTTTCTTCCCCTTGACTGTTTTCTAGCCATCCTCTACCCTTGCCGCTGCCTTCTTCTAGTCCACTGGTTTGTCATAAGGACTCTTCAAAAATCCATCCAAACTTCCATTTGTTTGTTGAATTTGTTCATCAACTTTTCATTTCCCTATTTCTTTCTCTAGCGATCTCGCCGTACCTTTTTTCGCTCGGCATTTGGGTGTCACTGCCCAATTTTTGGGATTGAACTCCTTTTCCCCTCCATTGAAAACAACATTATCTTTGTTCTCATCTAGATTCCCTTCCTATGCCAAGACATCACCATTTTGTTGTTGAACCACCCTTCTACCTTCCTCCACCAATGCATTCCCATCCTGACCCCCTTCCTCCCTGCTTTTCTCCTAAGAGCTCATTTGATTCTCATCTTTTTTCTTTGCTGTATAGTGCTGGGGGCCAACACCTTTCCACCAGTAGGCTGATTTGGTTGCTCTTTATTTGGCACATTGAGCAGCCAAATGACTAGTTTTAAGGAAAACTCTCCACCTAAAGGGTATCCCTTCATAATCGAGGGGCTGCACCCAACAACCTTTCAAAGTTTTTAAGCGTATCTCCTCTGGAGGCGCCTTTGATATGCCCATTTCCATTAAAATCCAGGCAAAGGTTGAATGCAGAAGGTTTGAAGACCCTTCATCCACCATTAAAAAGCTTCCCAAAGAGTTCCCTACAGCCTCTAAGTAGGAATCAAACCAAAATTGTAAGGGAAAGTTAGGGAGTTTCACCTAGATAGGAACCTTCTCAAACACTTCAGTGGTTGGATTAAAAGTTGGATGCCATGGCTTTAACATCAGTGGATATTTATCTTCCCATTCCTAGTGGTAGTCACAAAGAATCTTATTTCTATCATGTTCCTTTTGAAAAACAATAATGAAAAAACCCTTAGCCATGGAGTAGATTTGGGCATACCCTTCTAAAACATGTTTCTAAAGGTGAGTAATCCACTTGTGGAGGTTCATCAAGCTTTGCCAAAAACCCCAAAATCTTCCTATCAGACCCAACCCAAATTTTTTTTTTTCATTAAAAAATACTTCTTGCTCAAGCTCATCATCTAGCTCCATTGTGATTGATCTAGATGTCGGAAGTAAGCTAGAATCCCCTTTGCTCTTTTCTTTTGATATTTTAGTTGATGGCTTCAATGACTGAGATGGTCCCGCTTGAAATCCCTTAGTCTAATTCGCTTTGGACCCCTTATCAAAGCCATTGCCTCATGAGATGCGTGCAGTAGGAAGCTCTCCCTTCTAGCTTCGGCATGCTGATAAGTCTCCCCCATCTGCAACATGGCCATCTCTGCTAGGGCTTGTTTTCTTTGCTTCCTTCTCTTTTTTTGATCTCCACGCACCATTTTCTGTTTGACTTCCCTGCCTAACACATTCTCTGGTATAGTCTCCATTGTATCGAGAATCACTGAACATTTCCTGCAAAACTCCTCCCTGAAGGCTTAAACTAGGAGAAACCCTAGTCACAACTACTTCCAGAATTCGACCGTTAGCTTCCATAGCTCAATCCTAGCTTTATTGAGTTCCATACAATATTAATGCATAAATATTTTTTTATTTAATTATTTTTTATTCCATATTCTTCTAATTAATTAAATAAATCATTATTTATTTAATTATTCATTGTGACTTTTCAACTATAATTAAATAATTTTAATTATTCATCTTCCTCTTCCACTATAGTTAAATAATTGTTTAATTATTCATTAACTTTTTCTTCTATAGTTAAATAATTGTCTTTAATTATTTAATTAGTCATGCACACCTCTCTAAATTAAGTGATTATTTAAATTATTTAATTTAGCTAACTTTAGCCATCTTCTAAATAAATAAAATTCATTATTATTTTTATTTATCCTTGTTTGCACATACACTAATAATTAATTGTTTTAATTAATTACTATTTTGTCATGCAAAAAGTAAACTCATCTTCTATCTCAATCTTATCCTTGCACGTTCCTCAATTAATTAATTATTTTAATTAAATATCTTATCATGCAAAAATCAAACTCATCTTCTATCTCAATCTTATCTTGGGCATTCCTCCAATAATTAATTAATTATATCATGCATTATTCCCTCAAATCTTAATTGGCACTCTCTCTCAGTCAACTAATATTGATTGACCACTCTTCTGATCAATCAATTCTCTTAACACTTTAATAAATATCTCATGCAATCAGTTACCAATTGCAGTTAGTTAATTGGGTAACCTATTCCTCTCATTTTTTCTTAGCCTTTGATATTAAATCAACACCTCTTAATCTAGATTGTTGATTTAATTTCCTAAAATCTATAAAATCACCCTTCATCCTTCATATTCATTACATAAATTTTTTAGAGCAAATCCATGTTCATTTGATTCTTGAGCAATTGAGAATTTATTATAATGTCTAGGTCATCATATACTGAAGCTTTTGTAGAATATCATGGAGGCTCTTGTGTTAAAGCAATCTGACATATCAAACAACACAAGTTACTCCAAAATGGGATGGTGAGGTTGTTCTTATTTTAGATTTAATTGTATATTTTGAATTGATTAATTGTTGTTTAAATTTATAACTTGTTTGCAATTGTATCTCATTTGTATTATGGGCTTATTCTTATAGTTCATTCCATATTATTCCACTTACATCAAATGGGACATCCGGTGGGACCCTTGTCCCTGATCTAATATTTTTATCAAGATTTTTATAAGTTGTAGGTTTGTGGACCACAGTCATATTTTACAAAATTCATAATCATTAATGAGGTCGCTACTGTACCTAAGTACCTGGTCACTATTGTATCTAAAGAAGTTCGCTATTATTGAATCAGGTCGCAGTCATCTCAAAATAGAGTCACTATTGTATTTGAATAGGGTCGCTTTTGTTTCAAATAGAGTTCATTATTGCAAGTAATAGAGCCATGATTGTTTTCAATTTTTGCAAGCTTATTTCAATAGATTAAGGCTTTTTCGAGTTACTAATCTCTGATTTGTAGCTTGTGTGATTGGAAGAACACATTACATATTTATTTTAGTGCTTTAAAAATAACAACAAATCACAATTTCTTTCTCAGTTAAACTTGATGTGAATGTCTCACAATTTCATTTTTGTTTTTTCTCGGTTAAAATTGACATGAATGTCTCACAATTTCGTTTTAGTGCTTTAAAGAACAACAAATCACAATTTCTTTCTCGGTTAAAATTGATGTGAATGTCTCACAATTTATTTTAGTGCTTTAAAAAGAACAACAACAAATCACAATTGCTTTCTCGGTTAAAATTGATGTGAATGCCTCACAATTATGTTTCGGTGCATCTAGAAAGAACAACAACAATCATAATTTCTTTCTTGGTTAAAATTTATAGTGTGCTGGAACATGCTATTTTTCTTTGGGCTTTAAAAAGAACTGCTTGTTTGTCATAATTGGTGAACTTGCAAAAATCATACAAGTAATCCTTTTATTTATTTATTAGAGGGGCTTGCTTTGAGATACATCCTGCAATGGAGAACTCAAGGTGACCCTAAAGTACGTTTACTGGCAGGCTATATAAAGTATGTGAAAACGAAAGTAAGTTGTATAAATCTGATGAAGTTATACCTTGGGTGACTACTCTCATGCAGACATATGAGCTGCATAGGGGAAACTAGAGACTTTGGTGTCTCATGTCTGAAGTATACATTGGTGTTCACGATGTCATTACATACCTTTGTATCTAGAGGCCAATCCAAGTTTTCCAAAACATTTCATTACAGTGGTGCATGGGAACATCATTCCTAAAAGTTACATACTGCGTCTAGTTTATGGTTGAGGCATGAAGCTTAAGAATTCATTCTCTTACAAAAATATAGGAGTATCAAGGTGGTACATGAGCTTAGTATGTCCTATTTTACCCCTCCATTAAAAATAGATTACATCACTCTTTTGGGGGTGAGGTAAGCCTACTGTGAAGAAACGTACCTTTACTCCTTAGGTTGTAATTGATTGATATTATTCGAGCTAGACCAGTGAACCTCATTGGAGAAGGTTTGCATAATATCCCCCATACCATTTGAGTCAGTTATTGCATACTATGTATGTTGTACATATCACTTTAAAATCACTTTCAACATCAGAGTTAAACTTTGAAACTTGCAAAATTATCAAAACTATCCTCAAAACTGAAAATCAAGAAATAGAGTCACACCTGTCAAAAAAATGTGTCGCTATTTTTAGGTCACTACTATCTCAAAACACAAATACTATTGTTCAAAATTAGGTTGCTATTGCCTAAAAACCTGGTCGCTATTAAGAATCATATCATTATTACTTATTTTTCTAGTCATAGAAAAAATAAATAGTCGCTAATATCTTTTTTGTCGCTTTTGCATCTATAAAAGCACACTACTATCTTAGATTATGTTGCAGTTGTCTGAAAAAATCCACCACTATTACATTATTAATTATCTCAGACTTATTAGAATTGACCTCAAACATTGTCATAAAATCCTGCCTAGTTGTATGAAAACATCAACTAGACTTACATTAGACCTTATCAACAATCTTGGACATTAGTAGTCTTGAAGTCAACAAAAACATGTCAATGCCAATCTATTACTTGAATCCAGTTCCACACTATACACCCATGGGGTCATCATATCCTACAAATGTCAATGATATATCACTATGGATTCTTCTAATCAAGGTTTTTGAGCATATTGTCACATGAAAAATTTCAATCAAGGTCAAAACATACAAGTCTATGATCAAAGCATGAATCTTCCTCAATCCAACATCATATTTCCAAATCAATACATCCCAAACAAAAACATGTCAAATCCTCACATAGTGAATTATGGGATGGATTTGTTCACGCCCAACAAAGTCAAATACCACATCAAAATAAAAATCCTCAACATCTATATCAAAATCACTCTTATCAAGGGTTACAACAACATCAAGTAGTATTGCAACAACATCAAGGGTTTCAAAATCACTGTCAAGGTCAAAATCTACAACATCAAATTTCCCTAAATTCACTTTCCAAATCAATTGCCACACTTTTCCAACAAACATTTCAATCTCCAAATCAATGCATTCCTCATCAAAATCATCAGAACATTTATTTATATCAGCAACAAAATCCATTTGTACAACATCAAAACATGGCATATCAAACACAATCTCAACAATCACCTCAATCACAAGAAATTTTGCAATCCAAAAACACCAATAAATGTGAATACACTCCTTTAGGGGAGCCAATTGAGTCGATGTTAAACAAGCTAGTTCATGCTAAAATTATCACACTTCCAAAATCATTAGGTGATTACAAACCTATCTTCAAACCTCCAGGGTACGATGACAATGCCTATTGTAAATATCATAGAGAAAAAGGTCATGATTCATCAAACTGTATTAAACTCAAAAATCTCATCCAAGACCTTATTGATCAAGGAGAAATAACTATTGAAGACAAAATTCAAGGTTCAACCACTAATGATAACATTGACAATATTTCAACCTCAAATGTTAAAAAAAATGATCAAGATCCATCTACCAATGATCATATTAAAGATGTATTTCACCTAATGAGCAAGAGGACATACATCAACATAATCCAAAATTGTCTAACAATGATCCATTTCAAAAGAATCTTGACATCATTCAATCTCATGGTTGAAAAAATTGGTAGGATCTCTACCTGAATTATTGAGGGTAACACTGAAGATCCATCTACCAATGATCACGTTGACAATGTCTCTACATCATCCAATGAGCAAGATGACATATCTCAAGAATTTATTCCCAAGCATGATCAAAATCCTTCACATTCTAGAAATGCTTCATTCCAAGATATATTGACATCATTCAACCTCATGGTAGCACATGTATATGTTGATGGGTGTTTTGTACACTTTCTCAACACAGGCGATGCATAGATGCATCACCTCTCTTGAAAGGAAACCTCCAACGGGCAAGTTGCTGAAAATTTCCCCAAGGTCTCTTGGGTGTTAGGTCGTGACTTGCATTGAATTCCTCAGTTGATGTTTGATGTGATTTTTGTTGGTAATCACGTGGTGGAATTACGTAGTTGGATGCATAATGGATCTTAAATTTTGAAGTTTCTGAGATGGGAGTTACGGTGCAATTTGTTGTAGGTTCAAACAACAATCTAAAACTTCAATGTTTTCCTTAAGTTTGGCTTTACAATGTGCAATGAACCTTAGCACAAACTGTTTCTTAAGAAAAATGAAAAAAATTAGGGAAGAGAGAAGGTTCCTCAATCTGGATCTACAACTAACTATGAACAGTAATCATGGAGTTACTGCTATGGACAGCTTCCTTCAAACATAATTTCACTTAACCATAAATCTCACAGTCTCATGAAATTTATGCTATCTTCTAAGGCTTGCTGATATTTTACCATTCATTCACCATAGACATGCATGAACAAAGATAAAAATGTAGAGAAACTTTGAATTCAATCCTAGACTAACTTTACACAACCATCTACCAACAACAAACAACAAAAAGTGTGGACTAGGAAGGCATCTACACAATAGTAGTTTTCATAACTCCGAAACAAAATTACTAAAATCTATTTAAGCATTTAAATCTAACTTAAAAAAGTTATGTAGATCTAAAAAAAGAATCTAAAAAAGAATATTGAATCATTGAAACATGTGAAGAAATCAGAAAATACACCAAGTCAATATATTTTCATTATAAATTTTAGCAACATGTCTTTACAACAACTCAACTCTCTTTGGAAATGAGAGGAGACCCCCTATTTATAGTTTCCAAAAAGTAGAACGAATGGCCAAGATTCACTCCCAATGTGTGGCCAAGATCCACTACAAACTAGGGTTCTACCTACCCCCAAATATATTACAATTTAAAATACAATTTTGTCCACATCCCTATTTCGTCCTCTAGTGACAACACTATAGCATTTTGTCTTTTGCTGATTGCTCTTTTTGCTGTAGCTATTCTTTTAGGAGCTCTTCATTGATAATAGGGCTGCCCTCCTGCTTCCTCAAAGCCACATATGTCATGAATTTAAAAATCATCGGTTGGAATTTGTCAACCTCTATGATCTCGGGCCGTAGCATCTGATAACTCCATTCTTTTGAGTTGTCCTCAAGCTTCCTCCAGTCTTCGTCATACTTTGCGACGTGATCTATGAACAACTTCGACTGGGTGAAGGAACGGGTGGAAAAACTAATGAAATCTACAATTATTTCATTGGACATCCCATCCTCCATTTCCTTTTGGAAATAAGGCTTTACTTTCTCTGGATCCATTTGTACTGCGGGAATATCATACTCTGTCATTAGCTTTAGATATTGGGTACAATCTACCCTAATTTCCTTAACCCATTCTATATCTGAATCCACTTTACTAATTATCTGCTCTAATCTTTGTCTTATGTTATCAAAGTCCCGCTTCCACACATCCACCGGCCAATGGTCATCTCTTTTGAATGTGAGCTCCTTTTCCCACGTGGCCTTCGGTAACCGAAGGATGGCCTTAATCTTTGGATAGGTGGAATCATATGTTGCAGGGAAGTCAGTGCAGAGCTTCTTGGTTCCCTCCAGGGCCTACTGTAAATCTAAGAACTTGTTGGCCATCTGAACATCCCAACCGATGCTCATGTTCCCGACGTACAAGACTTGTCGGAACCAACTTTCCATAGTCTTATCCAAGTTCTACCTCCTCTCCAGTTTGTCAATCTATTCTTTGGACAACAGTTGGGGTGGAGCCACGGACATGGTAGGCATGTCATCCACTGAAGACCATTGTTGGGTGTATTCTATTGAGGCAGCCACCTGTGCTTTAAGCTCGTCCTTCGATACCTTGTCTTGTTGTATCAGGTGCACCATTGTAGCCACTGACTTTTCAAGATGTCCCACGTTCTGCTCTCTGGTAGCAGTTCCCAAGTTAATAGTGGAAAATTTATAGCTTACACCCTCCTGGCCTACCACCGGTGTTTCTATCTATACCATTCAGAACTTGGAGGCATCCATTGTTACCTTGGATCTAACTTTAGGCTTCTTCTCCTTCTTGGTTGAGATCTACGCTTGGGCCAGGATAGCCTCTAGCCTCGCTCTTGGGTCCTTTGGGGCAAGAGTCCTTTTCTCAAGCTGCTTCTCTAGCCATTCAGGCATAGTAGACTTTCCTTTTGGAGACTCTTGATCACCCTCACCTTCCCCCGTTCAGACATCCATTTGTTCGCCCATGGTAGTCTTTTCTTTCATTTTGGTGATGTCTCCCTCTTCTTCATCAGAGTCTTGGGTGAATGTGAGGCGTTTGACGGGAGGCCTAGTAGTTGATCTCTCTCGGGGACTTTCCTCTATCTGAATTTCCTTCTTCTTTCTTCCTTCAATTTGTTTGTCCCCATGCATGTGTTCCTCAGGTTTGTCTTCTTCTATATCTTCTTCTCCTCTAGGAGGAGGTGGCACAATCTCCAGTTGTATTTCCCATGTGAAGAGTCCTATGTCCTTTGCTGCTCTACCACCTTCTTGTTCTTCTCTGAGAGGTGACTTTTCTATTTCTACCTCATCATGCTTCAGTTGTTTGGCCATTTCCTCTTTGAGATCATCGTCGAAGGTCTGTACAATAGTTCCTCCACCTTCTCCCTCCTCTTCATCCCCGCTCTTGGAAGATCCCGTTCCTTCTTCTTCATAGGCCACCCTGTCAATTTTCTGGTGTTCATACTCCAGGTGTTCATGGTACTCGTCGGCCTCCTCCTCCATTTCCCTCGAGGCTTCTTGCTCCCATCTCTCCCATTCTTCAGAGATTAACATTGTGTCCTCCATTGTTGGCGGTCCAGTTGGAGGCTGCGAAGGTGTAGCATTGGCAAGGACCCGTGCTACGAGAGATTGGATGGTGGGATCCATAAAGATTTGAGAAATTTCAGAGGGGGCATTCTGCATATGGCACGAGAAATCCTCCGGTAATTCTAGTGCGGGCATTGGCGCTGTCGCTGGTGGTGGTGGGAGGGATGTAGTAGGCAACATGGCGGCGAAGGAAGGAAGAGGAAGAGTCAACCACTATTATGGGCCCCTCTTGGGGAGAGGAGGCGAGATGGACCGAGATGTCCATTGCAGGTGGGGATGTGGTGACCACGGCTTGAGAGATAGATGTCAGGGTGGTCAAAATAGGGGGAGCCGAAAGTAGCTTTGGATGATCCGTTCTCTCTTCCTCACCTTCCTGAATTGCAGGTTGCCCCGTGGCGCTTCCTATTCTCTTGGACCTCTTGGAAGTTGAGCCCCCTAAATCTTTCCTTGAGTACATGTTAGGATCTGGAGACTGCTCCGTTTCAATCCCTTTCCTCTTTTTTGACCTGGTGAGCAGAGGAGATTTGGATTTCCCACCCATTGAAGTTGTAGCGGCGACATCCTCAGTGGCACTGGGCTCACTTTTGAGCCCTTCGTATTTTAGGACCACCCCTTGCTATGTTAATCAGGCCACTTGTCTTTTAACCCATTCCTCAGTCTAGGCCACGATCGATTTTGTCACAATGTCGAGGTCGTCGACCTCCTGCTCATCCCAGTCAATTGTGGGCAGCGGTAAGTTGGAGACTGCATTATACTTGGGATCGATGATAGTGCTTTCATCCTCCTCAACTTGTTCTAGTATAGGAAACAACTGCATCCTTATTACGAAGTATGCGGTCATTCTCATGTAGTGACTCACATGCACCTCTTTGTCATCCTGACAATTTGCCCATAAATCTTTGACATGATGCAAGTGGGCATACTCCGGTCCCAATGCCTTTCTTACATGTCCATAGGGGTCCATCTGTGGACGAGTAGTGTGTAGGCAGAAATGGTACTCCACCAATTCCTTTTCTAAATTCCCAACACACTGGGAAGTTTGCAATTTATACATGCCCTGACCGAAGTTTAAGGGATAAGGGATCTTTGCCAAATGTTGGCCACTGAGGATGGTGTGCACATGCTACAGCTGTCGGGAGAGTTCCAAGAGTATAATCCAGTCATTGGGGTACCGGGGCAGCTTGTTTGGCCTTTCAGTGAAACCTTGGGTGCGAATATAGGTGAATTTGGGAAACTATAGGAATAGGAAGGTGTATTGCTTCAGGAATGCCCGCACACTGTGAGAGACCCTCCTCTCAAAAGCCCCTCCTAGCAAACAGATGATGTGGCCAGTGAAGGCATCATTCACCTTGCAATACTCCTTCTTGAAGTTTCTGAATTGGAGTTGGGGATATCTGACATAGGCTTTTAATCTTTGGCCCGACTCCTCATCAGGTGCCACAAACAACCCTCTGTACTTCCTTTGCTCTACCAGTGAATAGACTAGATAAGAGGTCATGTAGAATTTGGAGCTCTTTTTCATGTTCATGAACTGCTCGTGGAAGTAGTCGCTGATGATGCCTCCCTAGTAGAATGTAGCTTTTGTGGTGACATCCTTGTCCCCACGAAGGATTTCTTCAATAAAGTATACCATATATTCTTGAAAAAATGTAGCAGGAGGGAGGCCCATTACTTGGCTCAGCATAGTCACCAGGTCATGGTAGTCTTCATGGAAATCGCTGCAAAATAGCTCTCGGGGAACCTTCACAGCATTGCCCCTTTTCTCTTTGAGCCAATATGGGTTTATCAATATTTTGCAACTCGTCGAGTTTTCATCCCAAGTTGCCTTTCCTTCCTAAATTGTGGGCATCTCCATTTCTTCAAAAGTGGGAATGTGAAAAGTTTTCGTGATTCCCTCGGCTGACATGTCGGTGAGGATATTCCCATCTCTATCAACGATGGTCCTTGTCTCAGGCTGGTAGGCTTGTCGGCATGCCATGACCAATTCAGGGGCAATGAGAGATGGGGAGAAGCCCACGGCTTTTGCGATCCCACTTTGGGTGATTAACCTGGCATTGTCAGTTTTCGGGTGAATTCTGACCCTTCGTTTGAATTCATCAATATCGACATGGCCGATATTGGTGTCTTTGATTTCCTTCCAGTCCGTGACGATTTTCGAATGTAGAGGCTCACCCTGGAATTGGTATTTCATTTGATCTTTGTCTTCTCTTCCACGAGGAGTTTTTCCTGCTTTCTTTCCTTTGTCTTTCTTTGCAGTTCCCCCCAGGGTCCTACACCCAATTCCATAAATCCTGTAGGCATAGACATAATGAGTACAATTATTTGCAAAAGCATTAACATTAGCAATAATCCTCTCAACTAAATCCAGTTAGACATCTCATGATCGATGAAGTTGAATCTTTTCTTTCATATATCGTTAGTCATTTTCTGAAGGGATTTTGGATAATCTAGGCCTAGAGAGTTAGAACTCCCTGGTAGGAATGTTGTTTTGAAAGGGAGAATAGGCTGGGGTGATTCGGGTGGTCTCTGCCATCCTCACACTTTGATGGTTTCAAAGGCTTGTGTTGAAGAAGGTTGAATTTTAGCACGTGGGTCGAGATTGGTCTTCAAGTTTGAGGTTATTTTGACCACTTTAGGAGCACTCGAAGGTTCAGGGTCGAAAAGCTGCTAGGAGTTTGCTGTTTGCAAGGACCAGAAAGAAACAAAGTTCCAGGGTCGGAAGTCCGGGGTCCAGGACCTGGGAGGCTTAGGGACAACCAATGTTCACTTCTTATTTGAGGCACTCGGGCTTGAAGTGGCGGGAAGCAACCAAGGTTTTTCCATTAAGGATGACGATCGTTAGACGGAAGTCCAGAGGAAGCGACCCGACGGACCGGACCCGACACCGAGTTTGGACGTCAGATTTTCTCATGACTTTTCTATCGGCGATTGGGACAGCGGGCCCCAGAGGTCAGGAAGACGTGCATGTTTTTCAATTTTGAATCCGACATAGATGGGATAGAATCCCGGTGGGTGGAGCCCGCCGAGGGCAAGGACATTTAATGTTTGTTGTTTGTTTCTCATGACAAAAGGTGGGTCAGGACTCGGGAGGCGGGAGGACGTCAGTGCTTGGCTGTTTGGAACAACAAAGTTGCCACAGAAGTCCACAGATGGAAGTTCACGGACCGAGACCCGGCAATATGCTCAGTTGGTTAGGTTTGCGCGTTGAATGCCGGACGATGAGAGGCAAGGCAGGCCCCGAAGCTCAGGTGGGCGGGGTCATCCCACCATTTTGTGAACGACTGGAGCTTTGTGGAGTTCTAGACACGGAAGTTCAGGGTTTCGGGTCCAAGAATCAGAAATGGAGGTCACATTTTAGGTTTGTCGAATTTTTAAGTTTGTTGGCAAACGGCCGGCGGAGGTCCATGGTGGCGGGCTCGAAGGGGCATCCTGTTGTTTAAACAAAAATGTTATGTTTTGAAGTTCTCACTAGCAACGGAAGGGCCCTGACCCGGAGGGCACAAATGCCCTGCATGAAGAATGGTGGTAGTGAAGTCCAGTTCCAGATTCAATTTTAAGGGCATTTTGGAGGTTTTTCGATGATTTGAAGACATGGGTTTTTAGGTGCTGGTTATTTTTTATCAATTCAATGCCTTTTTAGCTAATTTTTATTCATTATTTTAAGTACAAAATCATGAAAAAAACCTTAGTGCAATGAATGGCGAACCTACCTTGAAAGCCCGATAGCAGATGGTGTGGACTCGATAACAGGTGGCCAATGTGATCTCGGGCGCGAGGGTGGCGGGCAATGGATGCACCAATCTCTTCTGACAAGCACTCTAGTCTTCCTCTGCAAACTTGAAAAATGAAAATGACAAGTTGGGGCCCAATATTTATACCCTCATATGCATTTAATTCCCTCATTTAATGCTGGTATGGAGGATAGGTAGGTTGGTAAGGTTCAAATTCACGGACAGCGGTGGGAGGTTCGGGGCCTAGGGTCCGGAAAGATGCGAGGCAACGACTGCTTTAAAATTCATTTCAAAATTAGTCGGCGAAAGGGGGCTAGGGGTCTGGAGGGCAGAATTCTATCATAGGTTTTCTGTTTAGAATGACGAAGTCATTGTAGAGTCCCAGACACAGAATTCCAGAAGGTCGGGCCTGAAAGGAGGAAAGGCGGACAATTATCACAAGTTAAACGGGCGTGAAAGAGGAAGCTGGGTCCCAGGGATCGGGAAGGCAAAAGCCTTCCGCCGTTTTGGAATGGCAAACACCCAGAGGAAACCTACCTAGGGAAACCCGGCGGGGCGGGTCCGCAGGCCTCAAGGCCACTGGCAGAGGCAAACTGCCAAGGAGACTCCGCAAGGCACCAAGACTTAGCCAAAATGAAGGGGACAAAACATGGTCAACTCAAGATGAGACTTCGGAGGCACGTTGACCACTTGGGACACTAAAAATAGGGGCATGCAAAATGAGGCAATGACAAAATGACCCGACAAGGCGAAAGAAAAGAGGGTCCCCATTCCGAACGGGCCGTGTGTGTTGAGGGCACAACAAATGGTGACTTTGCTGGAGAATGCTCCCGAGCATTCTATGGATGAATATTCATTTAGGACCCAGAATCTCTGGTTTTGCAGACCAGGGGGTAGATTTCTAAGGGTGAACTAGGAGAACAAGATCCTTAGTTGGCTTAGTCTACAAAACATCTCAGAAGTCTGTGTAGTGAATTCATTCCTTTCCGCAGGAACTGTGACAAGTGGCTGCTAATCCAATCAAGCGAGCTACACAAATTGTCCAACACCAAAAGTAACCTGGACATCACTGCTTCCAGTCAGGTGTCCATAGCCCTGACGGAGTTGTCGCTGTGATCCCACGGACATTTCTCTACTGCCGGCCAGGCATCCATAGCCCCGGTAGAGTTACCTGCACACACATACGGTCACTTGATTTCAAAATTTTCCTTTTCTTCTTTTGATATTTCTTTAATGTTTCCTTTTCTCACTTCTCTTTTGCTCGACCATTTAAGCACTGAAGCCTACAATGGGTTTGGGAATCACAGTGGTCATTGGAGAATCTGACTTAAGATTTTTCACTTACTTGGATATCATAGTAGCCACTGTAGAGTCTTTTAGAAATAATTAATGTACGTTTTGTGCAAGACCTGAGATGTGTGTAAAGAGATCCAACCAAGGGTCGAGTTCTAAGACAAAGTTCAAATAAGCAAACCTTTCCTGGGTAGCTTTCGGGGACCAATAGTCGAGAATGATTGTTTAGCCAAAGAACACTAAGGACGAACAACAAAGCGAACTGTTTGTTGAGCGAGCATGACCACCGCAACAAAAGAGAGGACACCCTCCTCAAAACAAAATAGCCAGGGAAAAGCAAACTAGAGTGACGTGAAACCACAAGATGCAAGCAAACCAAAAGGCACCTACTTTAACCTATGTACATATATTTATAGGAAAGAGATCGACGGAGCTCACGCCTAGAAGTAATTCTTGAGTTGCTACCTGTTGACTGGAAATGGGACATCTTCACCAGTTAAGGTCTTTAGGCGGAAAGCATTGTCTCCCAAAATGTTAGCTATTTGAAAGGGGACAAGCCAAAGCTTGTCAAATTTGTTATGTCCCCCTTTCTTTTCATGGGCCTTGTCCCAGTACAAGACTAAATCTGCAATTCTAAAGGCCTTGATCTTGGCTCGACAGTCGAACCATCTCTTAACTACACCCTGATGTTTGGAAATTTTTTCTATTGCACAGCCTTAGACTTCCTCTAAATGCAAGAGCTTAGCTAACCGAGCTTCTCTATGATCCCGTCCTTCGTAAAATTCATTGATAAATTAGAGAGTGGGAATCTTCAGGTGGATAGGAAATATGGGCTCTAGGCTGTAAACAAGATGGAATGGGGAATCACCAAGGGCAGCCTTGTGGTGAGTGCGGTTTGCCCAAAGGGCGAATTGGAGTTGGGTATGCCAGTCCTTGGGATTCCTATCTAGCAAATTCTTGATCACCGTGATCAGGTTCTTGTTTGTGGACTCAACAAGGCCATTGCCTTGAGGGTAGTAATTTGACAAAAAAATAAGAGCAATCTCGTAGTTAAAGGCCCAACCAACAAATTTTAATGAAGCAAAAGCAGGTCCATTATCACACACCAATGCATAAGGACAACCAAAGCGATTTAAAATGAAACTTTCCAAAAAATTTGTAACTACCTTAGTTGTGCATTGCTTACATACAATTGCTTCTATCCATCTAGTATAGTAATCAGTAGCAGTAAGAATGTACATGTGTCCCACAGATGATGGTGGGCTTACTGGACCAATGAAATTGAGACCCCATTGTGCAAATGGCCTCACCTCCAGCACGGGTTGCAGTGGGACAACAACATTCTTCTCCTTGGTAGCAGCGGTCTGACACGTGTGACATGAGCGAACATGACAATAGGAATCCTTGAAGATAGTTGGCCAATAATACCCCACTCTTAATAAATGATGTGCGATGGAAGGCCCAGATCCATGACCAGTGCCGAACTTGTCATGAAACTCCTTCAAGACTCGGTCTGCTTCTTCCTTGCCAAGGCATCTCAAGTAAATGCCTTCATGATTTCTCTTGTATAAAATGGACCACTGCAACATATAACTGCTGCTTTTTAGTCTAAGAGCATGTTTCTGGACTCCTTGTAAGTGAGGTGGACACTTGTGATTCAACAAATAATAAACCACGTCCTTATACCACTCTCCTGGGGAAACATCTTCAAGCTAGTATTACTGCACATTAAGTTCAGGTCCCTCCTTTGCTACTGCTTTGGCGATTGTGCGGGTGAGGGCCTGTCCTCTTACCAACTTCATCGGTTGGATTTCCATGTCATACTCCTAGAGCAATGTGACCCATTTAGCTCTTTGTTCGCCCAATTCATTTTGCATGAGCAATTTTTTCACTACTGGGTCGAGGACAATGGCGAACACTTTATTGCGCAAGATATAATGCCAAAATTTCTTCACTCTGCTAATGAGGGCATAGGCTTTATTTTCTACGTTATGGTAGCGTAATTCAATGTCTTTCAAATGAGCACTCATGAAGGCGATCGAGCATTCATTTCCTTCATCATCTTTATGAGTCAGAAAGCTAGCACAAGAATGCTCTGAAGCGAATGAATAGATATAGAACGGCATCAGATAGTCTGGGATGATGAGCATAGGTGCCTCAACAATAGCCCTTTTGATTTCTTTAGAAGCTTGTTTGGCTTCGGGAGTCCACTCAATTTTGGCATTCTACTTTAACATAGTGTTGAGTGGTTTGACAATTTCAACAAAGCCCGCGATGAATTTTCTAACCAAGTTGATCTTTCTGAAGAAGGATTTCAATTCTTTCTTGCTACCTAGTGGTGAGATCTTTAGCAGGGATTGGGGGCGTTCAGGGTCTATGGAAATTCCTTGCTCTGAAATGACGTGTCCAAGCAATCTACCCTCCGTCATGCCAAAAATACACTTCTTTGGGTTAAGGGAAACTCTGAACTCCTTGTACCTTTGAAACACCTTGCACAAATCAGAGACCTGATCACTCCGCCTCTTGGAGAGCATAGTCAAACCATCCATGTAGATGATTATGCACTTTCTGATCAGATATTTGAAGGCAATATCCATAGCACGTTGGAAAGTGGCACCAACGTTGATGAGCCCAAAGGGCATCCTCTTGTAAGTGAATGTTCCCCACTTAGTGGTGAACAAGGTCTTATGGTGATCCTCGTATTGAACCATAACTTGGTTATATCTGGAGTACCCATCGAGGAAGGACATCATCTGGGAGCCGTTAATGATCTGCAGTACCTCATCCAATGAAGGCACTAGATAATTGTCCTTGTCCGAAGCTCTGTTCAAGTTGCGAAAGTTTGCACACAACTTGATCTCTCCATTCTTTTTTCTGACCGGGACCAAGCTGGCCACCCACATGGAATGTATAACGAGGAAGATGATTCTCGTTGAAAGTAACTTCTGTACTTCCTTGTAAATGATGGGCTCTAGTAAGGCATTGATAGGACGCTACCGTTGGTGGAAAGGCCTGACCTCTCTCTTAAGAGGGATGGTGCGCGTGATGATGGAGGTGTCATATGTCTTTAGATCCTCGTAACTCCATGCCACCATGTCGTGATACCTCCACAATGCATTAATAATCCCCAACTTTTCTTCAGGTGTGCATACTTTGCCAATAAACACATTTTTGATTTCCTCAGCAGTCCCGAGGTTGTGAACATCACACTGGTTGCTTATGGCTTCCTTCTTTGTTTGCTGATCCTAATCTCTGATTTGGTCCAAATCAAATATTCATTCAAGCTGAACCATACCTTTAGGAATTGTGTTGGTTTTGAGGTTGACGACCCCTTCTACATCCAATTCGACCTCTTCTAGATCAACCTCATCAATTATTTGGGTCGTGAAGACATCATAACTTGTGATGAAGTCGAGGATGTGCTTATCATCATTAAAGACTTAAAAATGAGTGACATTATCTGGGACAGATGGTGTGGATGTCAACTCAACCATGAATTTCTTAAGCCTGAACAAGGAGAGGGGTTGCAGAGTGCTGGCTGCCTGAGCCAAGGCATCGACTATATGATTCTGGGCATGAGGGATCAATTGTATATTAAATGCATCTAAACCTTCTAAGAGATCCCAAACCCTATGCCTATAGTTTGCAAGTCTTCTATCATGGCAGGAATATAATTTTCTAACTTGTTTGACTACAAGTTCAAAGTCCCCGAACACTTGCAACATTTTAACATTTTTCTTTAAGGCCATAAGAAGACCATGCACTAATGCCTCATATTCTGCTACATTATTAGTGCAATAAAATTGTAGCCTATGGGTAGTGAGAAAGGTCTTACCCATTGGGATGATGAGCTCAAACCCGACACCAACTCCTTTTTTTGACTTGGATCTATCGAATCGAAGCGTCCACAAGCTGGACAACTCTTTAACTCTGGGACCAACTTGGCTCTTATTTCCTTTTGGCTGGGTGGTTGCCTCAGTGACCTTTTGGGAATCTTGTAGCTCAGTGTGTTTAACAACGGGTGGTTCTGCTAGCACCTCCTTTGATATTTTCTTCTGAGGGACAACTAATTTTTTGACATGCTCTACTACTGTTTGGCACAAGTAGCAATCAAACTCCGAGTGGGCAGCATTGTGAATTCTACACCAATTTGGTAGCAAGAGATCCTAGAAATCCATTCAGGCACCCAAGCTAAGTTGATCCTTAGCACACTTTTCCATGAATTCCTGGAAACCATTGAGTAGTCCCAAGTTATCATCTTCATCGGGTTTATCATATGATTCTACCAGCATCTCTGAACTTTGAGGCATTTGAGTGAATTCGGTTGGAGGGCTGCATTGCACCAAGAGGACTTCGGCAACACACTCTTCTTGGGGTTCAAATTCGTCCTAATAGGAAAAGGGACAGTAATTTCCCAAATCTGCCTCAGCAAACAACAATTCACTCAGGTTGTTGTATTCTGTGATCATGTATCTCATACTAGGCTCACAATCTATACAGATTTGATTTGGCAGCCCCTTCCATGGTAGCCACATGTGAGAGTGGTCTGTGGCAACATATCCATTCAACGTTCTAGTGAATTCCCTTCCTAAGATGATCCTGTATGCATTGGGAATGTCATCCACTTGAATATCAATGACTTGTTGTATCCTTGGATCTACAACAATTTGCATTGGGATCCGATTCATTTCTCCCATGATGTTGATCTTCGTTTTGTCCAATTGGGTCACTTTCCTTCTTGAGGGTGTGGGGGTAATCCCAAGATCCTTGCATACTGCCAGAGGCATAACATTGGCAGACGCTCCTGAATCGAGCAGGCAGTTGTGCAAGTTTTTTCCAAATATTTGAATGGTGGTAAGGAAAGGGGGAGTTTCCAATCTTCCTTGGAAGAGGCCCATGGGCGTGTCTACCTGAGCTACTTGAGATTTGTTCTTATCGCCAGTTTTATCCTTAGTCTATCTAGATGGCTGATCCTTGGAGATCTGCCTATTGTTCTGGTCTAGTTCCTTTTCCGGCTATTTACCTGTAGACTGATTTGAGGGAACATCCTTCCTCTTCTTTGTGTTATCCTATATCATGGGTTCTTTCCTAGGTTCTTCAAAGGTGACTCTATTAGGTGATGCCTCCTGTGTTGTTTTAGAGGAAAGGGTCCCAATAGGTACCCTAAAAAAGGTGTGCCTTACAATAGGGACTTTGAGTAGTTCGAAGACAGATAAACTGATTTTTACTTTCTTGAACTCTTCTGCCACATATACACCCATTTGTTCAATCTCAGAGTCAAAGGCTCAACCTATGGCCGAGCTAGAAGGTTGGACTTTCATTTGACTTGACTGATTTTGGGGTTGGCCTTAGGGCGGGTTCTGTGACTAATTTTGGGGCCTATCCTTGTTGAGATATTGGGTGGGCACAAGGGGAAGCCCAGGATTATTACTGGCATTAGGGTCAGGCAGGGTAGCAAAATTGTTTGGTGGAGTAGAAGTTGTGAATGGTCCACCCACCTACCAGTTCCTGAGGAAGTAAGGAGTTGTTCTTTGGTGGAACATGTGAACTTCATCTACAAGCGGTTCTTCCTCATCTACTGGACCATTATCTACTGAATTGAAAAGCTGAGCCAAAGTTTGTTCATTACTTACCTCTTGCACTTCTTCATTCCTAATGGGGATGGGCTTGACCTCGGGCTCATTGTTGTCGCTTTGCGGAAATGGTGCTTGGTTGACCACGAGACAGGAGGAGTCATAAGGCTCAGATGGGATGATGTCTCTACAATTGACACTATCAATAACATTTTGTACCTCCACTTGGAAGATTTCAGCGGCTGTCTGGAATTCAGGACAATCCAATTCAGAGTGTCTGCTGGTTTTATGAATCCGACACCATCCAGACAAGGCTGCCTCAGCGAGATATACCCCACTCGTATTTTTTCCATTGT
Organism: Sequoia sempervirens; assembly: GCA_007258455.2. Classification (NCBI taxonomy): domain Eukaryota; kingdom Viridiplantae; phylum Streptophyta; class Pinopsida; order Cupressales; family Cupressaceae; genus Sequoia; species Sequoia sempervirens. The sequence goes on along the minus strand of VDFB02271358.1, from coordinate 1,038,260,959 downwards.
TGGGCAGTTGATCAAGAGGAGTAGGGACACCTCCGTTATTGGGATTTGTATTCCATGTGCAATTCTACCTCTGAGAAGGTCTCCTTTCAAACTTTTAATTTCAACTCTTCCCTCTATCATAGTTCTGCCCGGAAGAAGTGCTTATTTCTCGGTTGTCTCTACCATCTCTGTTGTCTCGACCTTCCTGATTGAAGTTAGCCTAGATGCTATGCTGAGATGCTTGTAACTGATTATTCTGATTCTTTAAGTGTGTCATTTGCATAGAAATTTTCTTTATCATTTCTATCAGCTCTTCCAATTTTTCTTTCTTAGCAATGTTGCTTGGCTGTGGTGCGAGATTTTGGAGAAAGACAGGCGGGGCTACCGGCTGATTCTGATGTGCTCGAGGGAATTCTGGTCTCGACAAGTACAATGGTGCTTGCGGCTGCTAAGAGTAAGCTTGTTGTTATTGGGGAGCTTGAGGGTAACTTTGTTGTTGTTGAGGTTGCAAATAAGAAGGCACAAAAGGTGCATAGTTCATTGGTTGTCTGGGGTGCGGAACGATGGGCAGCTAGGGCACCTGGTTCATAAGAGGAGTCTGATGAGCGAATGCTTGATTAAGCCCTTGTAATTGCATTGGGTGAGCTACCGGTCCCAACGAAGGCAACAAACTTGAGATGTTCTGCCCCAAATCTACACTGGCAACAACTGCCTCCGCATAGACAGTTACTAATGAGGTGAGTGGCAAATGCATCCTCTTTACCAAAGCCAACGTAAGGTTGTCTAACGCCGCATAGTAGACTGGGAGAGCTGTGACATCATTATGAATGTATGGGTCCCAAAGCCTTGTGAAGGCATGATGGAAACAATCATTAAAGGATCTAATGGGTTCATTAACTTCCCTCGTGATGGACATAAACTACCTGTATAACTCCGAGGGGCTGATCAAGATCTTATATTTTTGCAGAAAAGCATTCTTCATGAAGTCCCATGAGGTAACAGACCCCCTTAGAAAATTGATTTACCAATAAAAGACCTCCTCGCCCAATGTGTATGGAAAAAGGTGGCATGTAACGTCTTCATGACCAATTTTCATATCTATAATTGTTGTTTCAAATATTTTGATATGTTCTTCTGCCATCCTTTGCGGGTCACGAGGATTGAATTTTGAACAGAAACCCTCTAGATTCTTGGGCATGTCGTGGTAAGCGCCGAATTGCAATGGCGAAGGATTTTGTCACAACCAAGCCATGGCGGGATGTGGAGGTGGTGTTTGCTATTGAAGGAAAAACAATCTGGAGCTACACCGATTGTAAAACAATAGCTTGGGACTACACTTGGGCTGCGACTGTTTGGATTGCACCCTAAGCTGGCAGGGTCGAGAGAGAGGCAACTTCCTGGCTGCCGGAAGCAAGAGGTAGAAAATAAATTTCTTATGTCTGGGTGGAAGGTGAACATGAGATGAATGGAGGTGAAGGTGGAAGGGAAGTGGGTGGCACGGAAGAAGAAGAAGAAGTAGTGTTTCCTTCCCTAGTACGTTTTCCCTTGTGGGGGGATGCAACTCCCGAAATTCTCCTTTGTTTAATGTTGATCATAAGATTCTTTGAAACCGTTCTGGGGAGAATGATCCAATTCGATCCAGCTTCACAAGGCCCTTCTTCTAGTGCCAGTTCTATTGATGGGTGTTTTGTACACTTTCTCAACACAGGTGATGCATAGATGCATCACCTCTCTTGAAAGGAAACCTCCAACGAGAAAGTTGCTGAAAATTTACCCAAGGCCTCTTAGGTGTCAGGTCGTGACTTGCATGGAATTCCTTAGTTGATGTTTGATGTGATTTTTTTTGGTAAACACATGGCAGACTTACGTAGCTGGATGCAAAATGGATCTTAAATTTTGAAGTTTCTAAGATGGTTGTTATGGTACAATTTGTTGTAGGTTCAAACAACAATCTAAAACTTCAATGTTTTCCTTAAGTTTGGCTTTACAATGTGCAATGACTCTTAGCATAGACTGTTTCTTAAAAAAAAGGAAAAAGAGTAGGGAAGAGAGAAGGTTCCTGGATCTGCAACTAACTATGAATAGTAATCATGGAGTTACTGTTGTGGACAACTTCCTTTAAACAAAATTTCACCTAACTAGAAATATCACAGTCTCATGAAATTTGTGCTATCTTCTAAGGCCTATAGATATTTTACCATTCATTCACCATAGGCATGCATGAACAAAGATAAAAATGTAGAGAAACTTTGAATTCAAGCCTAGACTAACTTTACACAACCATCTACCAACAACAAACAACCAAAAGTGTGGACTAGGAAGACATCTACACAACAATAATTTTCATAACTACGGAACAACATTACTAAAATCTACTTAAGCATTTAAATCTAACTTAAAACAGTTATGTAGATCTAAACAAAGCATATAACAATGGAGATTGAACCATGAAACATGTGAAGAAATCAGAAAATACACCAAGTCAATATATTTTCATTATAAATTTCAGCAGCATGTCTTTACAACAACTCAACTCTATTTGGGAATGAGAGGAGACCCCCTATTTATAGTTTCCAAAAAGTAGAACGAATGGCCAAGATTCAATCCCATTGTGTGGCCAAGATCCACTACAAACTAGGGTTCTACCTACCCCCAAATATATTACAATTTAAAATACAATTTTGTCCACATCCCTATTTCGTCCGCTAGTGACAACACTGTAGCATTTTATCTTTTGTTGATTGCTCTTTTTGCTGTAGCTATTCTTTTAGGAGCTCTTCACTGATAATAGGGCTGCCCTCCTGCTTCCTCAAAGCCACATATGTCATGAATTTAAAAATCATCGGTTGGAATTTGTCAACCTCTATGATCTCGGGCCATAGCATCTGATAACTCCATTCTTTTGAGTTGTCCTCAAGCTTCCTCCAGTCTTCGTCATACTTTGCGACGTGATCTATGAACAACTTCGACTGGGCGAAGGAACGGGTGGAAAAACTAATGAAATCTACAATTATTTCATTGGACATCCCATCCTCCATTTCCTTTTGGAAATAAGGCTTTACTTTCTCTGGATCCATTTGTACTGCGGGAATATCATACTCTGTCATTAGCTTTAGATATTGGGTGCAATCTACCCTAATTTCCTTAACCCATTCTATATCTGAATCCACTTTACTAATTATCTGCTCTAATCTTTGTCTTATGTTATCAAAGTCCCGCTTCCACACATCCACCGGCCAATGGTCATCTATTTTGAATGTGAGCTCCTTTTCCCACGTGGCCTTCGGTAACCGAAGGATGGCCTTAATCTTTGGATAGGTGGAATCATATGTTGCAAGGAAGTCAGTGCAGAGCTTCTTGGTTTCCTCCAGGGCTTGCTATAAATCTAAGAACTTGTTGGCCATCTGAACAACCCGACCGATGCCCATGTTCCTGACGTACAAGACTTGTCGGAACCAGCTTTTTGTAGTCTTATCCAAGTTCTTCCTCCTCTCCAGTTTGTCAATCTGTTCTTTGGACAACAGTTGGGGTGGAGCCACAAACGTGGTAGGCATGTCATCCACTGAAGACCATTGTTGGATGTAATCTGTCAAGGCAGCCACTTGTGCTTTAAGCTCGTCCTTCAAGACCTTGTCCTGTTGTATTAGGTGCACCACCATAGCCATTGACTCTTCAAGATGTCCCACCTTCTGCTCTCTGGTAGCAGTTCCCAAGTTAATAGTGGAAACATTACAACTTACACCCTCCTAGCCTACCACCGGTGTTGCTATCTGTATCGTTCGGGACCCAGAGACATCCATTGTTACCTTGGATCTAACTTTAGGCTTCTTCTCCTTCTTGGTCGAGATCTGTGCTCAAGCTAGGATAGCCTCTAGCCTCGTTCTTGGGTCCTTCAGGGAAGGAGTCCTTTTCTCAAGTTGCTTCTCCATCCATTTGGGCATGGTAGACTTTCCTTTTGGCGACTCTCGATCACCCTCACCTTCCCTCGTTCGGACCTCCATTTGTTCACCCATGGTAGTCTTTTCTTTCATTTTGGTGTTGTCTCCCTCTTCTTCATTGGAGTCCTAGGTGAATGTGAGGCATTTTACGGGAGGCCTAGTAGTCGGTCTCTCTCGGGGACTTTCCTCTATCTCAATTTCCTTCTCCTTTCTTCCTTCAATCTGTTTGTCCCCATGCATGTGTTCCTTAGGTTTGTCTTCTTCTATATCTTCTTCTCCTCTAGGAGGAGGTGGTACAATCTCTAGTTGTTTTTCCCATGTGGGGAGTCCTATGTCCTCTGCTTCTCTTCCACCTTCTTGTTCTTCTCTGAGAGGTGAATTTTCTGTTTCTACCTCATCATGATTCAGTTGTCTTTCCATTTCCTCTTCGAGATCATCGTCGAAGGTCTAGACATTAGTTCTTCCACCTTCTCCCTCCTCTTCGTCCCTGCTCTCGGAAGATCCCATTCCTTCTTCGTAGGCCACCCTGTCAATTTGCTGGTGTTCGTACTCCAGGTGTTCATGGTACTCGTCGGCCTCCTCTTCCATTTCCCTTGAGGCTTCTTGCTCTCGTCTCTCCCATTCTTCAGAGATTAACATCGTGTCCTCCATTACTAGTGGTCCTGTTGGAGGCTGCGAAGGTGTAGCACTGGTGAGGACCCGTGCTATGACAACTTGGATGGTGCGATCCATAAAGATTTGAGAAATTTCAGAGGGGACATTCTGCATATGCTGCGAGAAAGCCTCGGGTAATGCTAGTGCGTGCATTGGCGTTGTCGCTGGTGGTGGTGGGAGGGATGTAGTAGGCAACATGGGGGCAGAGGAAGGCAGAGGAAGAGTCAACCACTATTATGGGCCCCGCCATGGGAGAGGTGGCGAGATGGACCGAGATTTCCACTGCAGGTGGGGATGTGGTGACCATGGCTTGAGAGACAGATGTCAGGTTGGTCGAAACAAGTGGAGTCAAAAGAAGCTCTAGCTGGTCCATTCTCTCTTCCTCACCTTCCTGAATTGTAGGTTGCGACGTGGCGCTTCCTATTCACTTGGGCCTCTTGGAAGGTGAGCCCCCTCAATCTTTCCTTGCATACACCTTAGGATCTGGAGACTTCCCTGTTTCAGTCCCTTTCCTCTTTTTCGACTTGGTGAGCGGAGGAGATTTGGATGTCCTGCCCATTGAAGTTGTAGTAGTGACATCCTCATTGGCACTGGGCTCACTTTTGAGCCCTTCATATGTTAGAACCACCCCTTGCTGCGTTAATTGGGCCACTTGTCTTTTAAACCATTCTTCAGTCTGTGCCACGATTAATTTGGTCACAATGTCGAGGTCATCGACCTCCTGCTCATCCTAGCCAATTGCGGGAAACGACAAGTTGGAGACTGCATTATACCTGGGATCCATGATAGTGCTTTCATCCTCCTCAACTTGTTCTAGTATAGGAAATAGCTGCACCCTTCTTACGAAGTATGTGGTCATTCTCATGTATTGACTCGCACAGACCTCTTTGTCATCCTTACAATTTTCCTAGAAATCTTCAACATGATGTAGGTGGGAATACTTCGGTCCCAATGCCTTTCTTACATGTCCATAGGGGTCCATTTGTGGATGAGTAGTGTGTAGGCGGAAATGGTACTCCGCCAATTCCTTTTTTGAATTTCCAGCACACTTAAAAGTTTTCAATTTATACATGCCCTGACTGAAGGTTAAGGGATAAGGGATCCCTACCAAATGTTTGCCACTGAGGATGGTGTGCACTTGCTGTAGCTATCAAGATAGTTCCAAGAGTATAATCCAATCATTGGGGTACTGGGGCAGCTTGTTTGGCCTTTCAGTGAAACCTTGGGCGTGAATATAGGTGAATTTGGGAAACTATAGGAATAGGAAGGCGTACTGCTACAGGAATGCCTACGGATTGTGAGAGACCGTCCTCTCAAAATCCCCTCCTAGCAACCAGACGATGTGGCTAGTGAAGGCATGATTCACCTTGCTATACTCCTTCTTGAAGTTTCTGAATTGGAGTTGGGGATATCTGTCATAGGGTTTTAATCTTCGGCTCGGATCCTCATCAAGTGCCACAAACAACCTGTTGTACTTCCTTTGCTCTGCCAGTGAATAGACCAGATAAGAGGTCATGTAGAATTTGAAGCTCTTTTTCACGTTCATGAACTGCTTGTGGAAGTAGTAGCTGATGATGCCTCCGCAGTTGAACTTAGCTTTTGTGGTGACATCCTCGTCCCCATGAAGGATTTGTTCAATAAAGTATACCATATATTCTTGAAAAAACGCAGCAGAAGGGAGGCCCATTACCCATCTCAGCATAGTCACCAGGTCATGGTAGTCTTCATGGAAATCACTGCGAGCCCCAGAGGTCGGGAAGATGTGCATGTTTTTCAATTTTAAATCTGGAAGAGATGGGATGGAATCTGGTAGGTGGAGCTCGGCGAGGGCAAGGATGTTTAAAGTTTGTCATTTTTTTTTTGCGATAAAAGGTGGGTTGGGACTCGGGAGGTGGGAGGACAGCAGTGCTTGACCGTTTGGAACAACAAAGTTGCCATGGAAGTCCACAGACCGGGACCCAACGATATGCTCAGTTGGTTAGGTTTGCGCGTTGAACGTCGGATAGTGAGAGGCAAGGTGGGCCCCGAAGCTTAGGCGGACGGGGTCGTTCCGCCGTTTTGCAAATGACGGGAGCTTCACAGAGTTTTGGACATGGAAGTCTATGGTTTTTGGCCTGGGAAGTAGAAATGGAGGCCGCATTTCAGGTTTGTCAATTTTTTAAGTTTGTTGCCAAACAGCCGGCGGAGGTCTGTGGTGGCGGGCCTCAGGGGGCATCCCACCGTTTAAACAAAAATGTTATGTTTTGAAGTTCTCATTGGCGGCAGAAGGGCCCCAGCCTAGAGGGCGTGAATGCCCTCCATGAAGAATGGTGGTGGCGAAGTTCAGTTCTAGATTCAGTTTTGAGGGCGTTTTGGAGGTTTTTCGAGGATTTGAAGACATGGGTTTTTTAGGTCCTGGTTATCCTTTATCAATTCAATGCCTTTTTAGCCCATTTTGTTCATTATTTTAAGTACAAAATCATGAAAAAAACCTTGGTGCAATGAACGGTGAACCTACCTCGAAAGCCCGATAGTAGATGGTGTGGACTCGACAACATGTGGCCAATGGTGATCTCGGGCACGAGGGCGGCGGGAAATGGATGCACTAATCTCTTCTAATAAGCACTGTAATCTTCATCTGCAAACCTGACAAATGAAAATGACAGGTTGGGGCCCAATATTTATACCCTCATCTGCATTTAATGCCCTCATTTAATGCCGGTACAGAGGATAGGTAGGTTGGTAAGGTTCAAATTCACAGACGACAGCGGGAGGTCCGGGGCCCGGGGTACAGAAAGATGCGAGGCGGTGGTTGCTTTAAAATTCATTTCAAAATCAGTAGGCAAAAGGGGGCTCGAGGCCTGAAGGGCAGAATTGTATCATAGGTTTTCAGTTCAGAATGACGAAGTCATTGCAGAGTCTCGGATGTGAACGTTCAGAAGGTCGGGCCCGACAGGAGGAAAGGCGAACAATTATCACAAGTTAAATAGGCGGCAAAGAGGGAGCTGGGTCCCAGGGATCGGGAAGGTGGAAGCCTTCCGCCGTTTTGGAATGGCGAACACCTGGAGGAAACCCGCCGAGGGAAACCCGGCTGGGCGGGTCCGCCAGGCCCCAAGGCTGCTGACAGAGGCAAACTGCCAAGGAGACTCCGCAAGGCACTAGGACTTAGCCAAAATGAACTGGATGAAACATGGTCAACTCAAGATGAGACTTCAGAGGTGCATTGACAACTTGGGACACCAAAAATAGGGGCACGCAAAATGAGGCAATGATAAAATGACCCTACAAGGCGAAAGAAAAGAGGGTCCCCGTTTCGAAGGGGGTGTGTGTGCTAAGGGCACAACAATATACACCTAAAATCGGTCATGACATTTAATTAATTAAATACTAGTTATTTAATTAATATTTTGACTACGCATAAATAAATTCTCAATTTATTTATATTGTTCATATTTTCTAATTCTCCAAATCTAAAATCATATTCTTCTAATTTAATTAAATAAACAAATTTTCATAAGCTTGTTTTATTTAATTAAGTTTTATTAATCCCGGATTAGGAATTCAAGTACATGTCTACAAATTTTCATGCCACCTCACCAAGGTCACATGAAATTAAATAATTCTAATTTTTAATTAGAATTATCTTCAAACACATGGCTTATTTCTCACACACTTCTTCAACAAACTTTCAAACACATGGTCTTTTTCCCACACACTTGATTCTTCCATCCATTTGGCATGTTTTCTTTGGTCAAGAGATTCTTCCATCCATTTGGCATGCTATGTTTGGTCAAGGGGACACCTTCTTGATTGTCTTCATCTCCATCGTTCATCCCTCTTGTTTGAATCTGGACCATCAATCATTGCCACCTCACAAGATGCTTGGAAAAGCCTATAAATACAACCCTTTGGCATTGTATTTTGCATCCACATTTGAGTAGAGTTATCATGCAAGAATATTGTTTGAGCATTGGAGCATTTGGAGTCTTATAGTTACATTTCATATCATGTTTTGTTTTTTAGTTACATCTTAGAATCACACTTTGCTTCATAGTTGCATTTTATGTCATCCTTTGCATCATAGTTGCATTTTAGATTAGCATATTCATAGTTAGCATTTGAGCATATGTAGAATCATCTTAGCTTCATATCATATCATTTACATTGTATAATCTAACACCATTATCCATTCATCATAGTATCTATTATCATTTTCATCATATAGTTTCATGTAGGAACTTAATTGTCTTGCATGTTGAATATTATCTCGTTTCTCAAGTTGCCATTTTAACAACCATAATGCACATAGAAATCTGAGGGCCAAATGGTTTAATAAATTCTTGAGAATAGAGGACAATTGGACATTCTTAAAAGATTTGTTTAGCTGCAAAATAGAGCAGTTTATTTGATTCAAATATTTGATATAATTTGTTTCATTAAGGTTTGTGCTGATTTACTAACAATTCCCACATTTCAAACACACACAAAATGGCGCCCATAGTGGGGCCATACCCCATTTCTAACAATTTTCTAGAAAAGTTCATTTAAACAGGTTGGATGTGACATTTTAGCACAATCGCGGTTTCTTTCGGTGCATCCGACATATCTTTTGGCGCATCCAAAAAATATTTTGGTGCATACAAATTTTGTTTTGGTGCATTCAACCAATCTTTCAGTGCATCCGGGGTCTGTTCTGGCACATACGATCAATCTTTCAGTGCATACATCAACTATTCTAGCGCATACAGGGAGTCTTTCAACACATTCATCACTTCTTTTAGCACATATGTTACTTCTTTTAGCACATTCATAAGTTATTTTAGTGCATACATGAGTTCTTTTAGCACATAGAGTAGTTGTTTTAGCGCATTGAAGAAATCTTTTAGCACATTGAATGAATTTTCTAGCGCATCTATGTAAATTTGAATTTTTTTCAAAATCTAAGAAACTAATTTGTGTTTTCTACTTGCAGGTACTCTTATACGCTGGTCAAAGAGAAATTTATTAAACTACTGATGATTTATGTAGGTGTTGGAGTTATTTAAACACTTTCTTTTGCTTAAGATAGACATCTAGCTTAATTATAAAGGATAAAGAACACCATGTCTTTCGTGCTTGATGAATGGTAGGCATATGCTCTCCCCTTAATTGGGTGACCAAAAATCAAGACCCATTCACTTTTGTTTTATCCTTAGAGGGCCTACCTTGTGGGGAAAAATAATCACCCAAGGGAATGACCCAACCGGTAACACACTAAAGCCAAACGACTTCCAGCCAGGATATAAATGTGGGTACTTGGGGAAAGTTCAACTATCACGAGGATTGTTCCAACAAGAAGGGAAACAATGGTCTCTTGTCGCATAGATGATCCCCCATGAACATAATGCCTATACTAGAACCCTTTGTCGTAGCAAGGCCAAAATCCTTAATCTATTTTTTGGTGCAAGAACGATTATTCTGAAGCTGTCCCACATTCTTGCGGCTTTTAGTAGAGGTAAGAAATATGCCATGAGAGATTCATGGGTATTGATGCTTGGCTAACCCATAGAAGTGAGTGTCGTGGAGGGGAACCAGTGGGGTCAAGCATCTAATCATCGGCTATAAGTAAGCATAGCTAGAGTAAAATCCAAGTGGGAATTCAAAAAAATATAGTCCTACACAGCCTAAGTTGTACATGCTTGATGTGTCTTTACCAATGTGTTTTTGAACCAATTTAAAAAAAAAAACATCACATGTTGAAAGTGAAAACCTTGATTCAGAAAAACATTCATTGAAACAACCAAGTCTCTAACTGGAAAATTTGAAAAATCAAACAAATTTCCAACAAATTGCATCATTTTTAAAGTTCAGCGCATTCGTTGTATTTGCTAGCACATCTGTGCAATCTTTTAACGCATCCAACTGTTGTTATAACGCATTTGTGCAAAACTCTGGCGCATTTGTCCTTTGTTCTAGCACATACAATCAATCTTTTAGCACATCTGAGCATTTTTCCAGTTCATTTACCCTCTGTTCTAGTGCATTTGTGCAATATTCTAGCACATTGACCCTCTGTTCTAGCACATTCAAGCAATCTTATAGCACATCTGTTCAATATTTTGGCGCATTAACCATTTGTTCTAGTGGATCCAGACAATCTTATAGTGCATCTGTGTAATTTTTTGGTGCATCCATCCTCTGTTTTAGCGCATACGTCAAATATTTTAGCGCATCTAGGCTCTGTTTTAGTGCATCCATTAAATGCAAAACACGAGAGTTAAGCTTGTCCCTTGTTTCATAGTTTGAACCAAAATTTCAGAATCTGCTCAAGTCCAGAATCATTCCTTAGGTACCATAGAGTCTAAAATTGTTAAAATTAACCTCTACAAGTGGAATTCTCCAACCTAAACCAAGATCTAATATCTCAAAGTGCCAAAATCATCAAATTTATCATACCTTTGATTATTAAGCCTAGTTTCATCATTAGGATTTATCATCCTTTCATCATGAAACAAAGCTATATAGTCAAATCAAACTTAGTCTCATTAGAATTTGTCATTCTATTTGACTTAGTTGTAATCCTTGGTACGCTTCCAAACTTAAATCAAAGTTTAGTCAAAACTATAACACGTGTATGCCCATTCAAACAAGGTTACAAAAATAAAAACTCAAGTAAAAAGGACTTGAAAATCAAAACATTGAAGAGCCAAACATTGGAACTCCAACCATTGAAATTCCAACCATTGAAACTCCAATCATTGAGACTCAAAACACCGAAACTCAAAACAATGAAACACAAAACACCATGGCAGAAGCTAAAGAGAATCCTTTCCATGGAATCAACAACATTGAAGGGGAAGAAATAACTGAAGAAGACATTCAACATGTTGAACAAGATCCTAATTTCCACAAATTCTTAGAAAATATTTTTGAAAGGAATGGGGAAAATTACCTCCTTATGCTAGCTAAACAAGGTGTCAAGTTACCTAAGGATTTTGATTCGAATCAATTGAAAGCACCTCCCAAACAACCTAAAAAAGAAATAGAACAAGTGATTTCCCTAACTCATCAAATGAAGAACCTTCAACAACAACTTCTTGACATGTAAAGGGGACCATCAAAATGATATTTGATCCAATAAATTTTTCCATATCCTTTTGATCAAGATATCCATATAATTCCTTTTCCCAAAAAATGTGAATTCCTGAAATATGACAAATACAATGGGAAAATAGATCCAATTGATCATGTGAGGGAATTTAGAACCACGAGTCTTGAATTTTCTCATGAAGAAACTTATTTGATGAGGTTATTCCCAAGAAGTCTAGGTGGACAATGCCTTGAATGGTTTTCAAAACTTGCACCACCCATCAAAACCCTTGAAGAATTGGTCAACAAATTCATCACCCAATATTCTTATAACATTCAACATGGCATAACAATGAAGGATCTTTCTAACTTGAAACAAAAGAAGGGTGAATCGTTCCTTCTATTTTTACAAAAATGGAGAAGGTTGTTCACAAGATATTCTTGTCCCATACCTGAAAAAGAGAAGATGGAAATATTTATCAATAACCTAAATTACAAGATGAGCTACAGGTTGGAATTGCAATGTCCACCCACATTCGAAAAATTGATTGAAAATGGGATTAAAATCAAAGAAGCTTTGGTCAAAAGAGGAGTCATAAAACTTTACAATGACAACACATCAAACTCCTCTAATAATTACAACAACAATGACAAAACAAAGTTTTGGCAATGGAACAAGAACATGGGTAATAATGATGGTACCGTTAAAAACCAAAATGCAAAACCTGTACTCAACTTGACAACAATGACTACCAAAACTAATAAGAACAACAATCCACCCAACAACCAAAACAACAACCAAAATGTCAACTAAAGCAACAATCAAAGTAATGCTGGATCTAAAACACCATCATATCAAACATCCTCAAATCGAAGAAAGTTCACACCTTTAGGACAATCATTAGAATCCGCATTGAAGGAAATTCTCAAAGCTAAGGTCATCACATTACCAGAGGCAAGAAACTAGGAACCACAAGTTAAGCCTCCATGGTGGAATGATGCTCATTTCTGTGATTTTCATCACAACAAAGGACATAAAACCAATGATTGCATGCAGTTGAAGCACTTGATACAAGATCTAATTGACAACAAGACGATGTTTGTAGAAGGACCCCAAACAAACAATGATCATGGGGCGTTCAAAAACCCTCTACCCAACAACGAAAAAGGCGAATCTTCTTCTTCAAATACCAAAGGAAAAAACATAAACTATGTCTATGACACCACCATTTTGCACATCGAAGTGGTTGATGATCAAACCCATGACAAAGCAGATCTTATTGCAAATGATAACCCAACAAACGACAACACCATTAAACATGAACAAAACATGATTGCAATTGAAAATCATCACCATGATGGCGACACTACCTCACATCAAATCAATGTTATCAAAATTAGAGAGTTCAACAAGGCAACACACCCATCAATGCGATCACACGAGGACAAGCCAAGGTAACATTGAAAGCAGCTACCACTTCAACGTCCAAAGCAACTACTGCTATCCCTGCAACCCAATATAACATAGTTGATCAGTTGCAGAAAATACCCACCCAAATATCCATATTAGAATTTCTCAAGATTTCACCCACTCACAAGGAAATCTTGGAAAAAGCTCTAGTTTCCACCATGATACCAAACAATCTAGAGGATTTCCAATTCCAAACTATGGTGGGACATTTGACTGCACCACACTGCTTATCATTTTCTAAACATGATGATGTATCTATCAACCATCTGCACAACACTTCCCTACACATTGAGGTCTTAATCCACAAACATTGCGTTAAACGTGTTCTAATAGATGGAGGAGTTGGCCTGAATATCTATACTTTGAAACTTGTCCATGCACTAGGCTATTCAAAAAATGCTATTTATCCTAGAAGGAAAATCATAATAAAAGAATATGATGACAAGGAGATATCTTCACAAGGGTTGATAGTGCTACCTATTCAAGTGGGACCAGTTGTCAGAGATATAGTATGCCAAGTGTTAGACAAAGAGTTAACATAAAACATACTCTTGGGAAGACCTTGGATTCATGACATGCAAACAGTGCTATCCACATATCACCAGTGTTTGAAGTTCCCTTTCAATGGGTAGGAAATCACTATTGCAGCTGACTCAAACAACCCCCAATATTGTAACACCCTCAAGACTACCCAAGATGCTTTTGTACCACACAACAGGGAATCTCCAACTCAGGGTTCATCAAGTGATGGAAAACAACTAAATGCCTTATCAAAATGGGTTGAGAAAAAGGACCAATCAAAGGACGAGGATATCGGTGATGCCAATCCTTCAAGTAAGGAAAATACACCAAACTCTTCGTCTAACCAGCCCGAGATAAAGGATCAATAAAAATAAAAAGGTATTGGTAATCCTACTCCAAAAAACTAGGAAATTCAACTCGAATGCTTATCAAAACAAGTTGCCAAGATCTAATTGAAAGACAAAGGCACTAGGGAATACTCATTTCAGCAATCCTTATGTTTATAACAACTTTCATCTTCTCCTAAGTCATATGGGCAACCATCAACATCAAGAAAACAATCATCACAACCCACTGCACTATTTGATGGAACCTTTGTAAGAGTAGGCACATTAGTGGATGAGTTAGATGAAAAAAAGGTTTTAAACTAGTTATACAAAGATGAAGAATCATCACAAGCATCCACCTCAAGTATGTAAACAGAGCAATATGACAAAGGAAAGACAATCCTAGAAAAGATGGGATACGAGGGAAAAGGTCCTATCGGTAAAAGGAAAGAAGGCATCATAGAACTGATACAACCTATCACAATGCAAGCTAAGGATAAAACAAGATTGGGATATAAAGAAGAATCAAGAGAAGAAACCAAACAACAAGTTGTTGAAAGAATCCTACAACTACAAGCTAGTGATGATCATGAAATTGATTCAAATGAATATGAGTGGGATTCGCTATTTGAAGAGTCTTGTCACGATAAGGAAATTGATGTGGTACAAAATTATACACCCATATGTGAGAAGGGTCAAATCTCAAGTTATAGACCACTTGAAATAGGATCAAAACATATTGATGATTCCAGTGAAGATGATCAGACTTAGAGTGAAACAGATAATTCAGAGGAGAGTTACCTTATAGACATTGACTTCGCTATTGGACAATCTGAAGACATTACCATTGGGACCCTTACTACATCCGACCTTAACCAATCCAATGATCCCTTACCCCTAGTACATCCCAAACTCATAGATTGGGATCAAATTGAGCCGTCTGATATCCCCATCTTTTCAAATGATGAGGCCATTGTCAACTTCCTCTGTTCCGCTAATCCTGAAATAGATTCCACCATTGAACATCGTAACGAAGCTTACAACAAGGAGTGTCAAATTTTCCAGTTGCAAAATGAATAATACATGGAATAGATCTGATGGTGAAAACCATTCAATGGCAGTATCAGATCTAGAAAAAGTAAAAATAAAGAGCATATCCAATGGAAAAAACCTCTTTGAGATGCTAGAGGATGGAAGATTTGACACACTCCCCAAGCATTTTCAGGAACGATCTAAAGTATTGATTGAACCCACTCAGTCTATCAATATCGAAAATGAAGAAATAGTAAAGACTGTCCATCTAGTAGAATCCTTGACAAATCAAGAAAAACCAAACTGCATCAAATTTTTCATAGACAGATAAGTCAATTTTGCTTGGTCATATGCCGACATGCTAGGGATTGATCCAGAACTCATCATGCATGACTTATCATTACTAGCAGGGATAAAACCAGTCAAGAAAAAGTTAAGGAAAATGCATCTGCATATTGCCATATTGGTAAAGGAAGAACTGTAGAAGTTATTGGATGTTGGGTTCATAAGACCAATTGACTATGCCGAATGGATATCAAACATTGTGCCTATTTCAAAACTAGATAAGAGCATCAGGATATGCACAGATTTCAGGGATTTCAACAAGGATAAATCCCAAAAGATGACTTTCCCCTACCCAACATTGACATCATTTTGGACCTAATAGTAGGGCATGGCATGTTGTCACTCATGGATGGTTTTTCTGGCTATAATCAAATCAAAATTGCACCCGAGGATCAAGTTAAGATAGCCTTCACATGTCCATGGGGAACCTTTTGTTGGAATGTCATGACATTTGGGTTGAAGAACGCAGGAGCAACATATCAGTGTGCTATGATGACAATCTTTCATGATATGATGCACACATTCATGGAAGAATAGGTGGACAATCTATTAGCCAAATCATACACCAAAGAAGGACACCTAAAGATCCTGGATAAAATATTCACCAGACTGGAAAAGTTCAATGCATGACTAAACCCAAAGAAATGTGTGTTTGAGGTGACTTCAACCAAACTCTTGGGATATATAGTTTCAAAAAATGACATTGAGGTAGATCCTGCAAAATTCAAAGCCATCATGGAAATGTCACCGCCCAAGAACATCAGTCAGCTACGATCTTTGCAAGGGAGATTCCAATCAATCCAAAGATTTATCTCACAACTAGCAAACAAGACCCATCCTTTCACTCACTTGCTACACAAGAATGTATCTTTCAGATGGGATGAGAAATGCAAAGAGGCCTTCAACCAATTAAAAAAATATCTGATGAGTCCACTTGTCTTAGTACCACCAGCAGAAGGAAAGCCACTTTTAATGTACACAATAACAATTGAGATATCATTGGGAGCCTTGTTAGCACAAGAGGATTCAACATGAAAAGAAAGGGAAATTTATTAAATATCAGCAGAACCTTAAATGGCTATGAGATCAATTACACCTTCATTGAAAAGGCTTGCTTGGCAGTAGTGTTCACTACCCAATAATTACGACACTACATGCTAACTCATACCATCAAGTTAATAGCAAAGATAGATCCACTGAAATACCTTCTTAGAAAAGCTAATCTAACTGGAAGACTAGCTAATTGGGTCATGATGCTAAGTGAATTTGACATCCAATATGTTGATAGGAAGGCAATCAAAGGACAAGCAATCACATACCAGTTAGCTGAAGCACCATTACCAGACAATCATCCAATGAACATTGAGTTTCTAGATGATGATGTCTTAATAGTGTCCACACAACAATGGGTCTTGTACTTTGATGATTCTTATACACAACATGGATCAGATGCCAAAATCTTGTTTATCTCGCCACAAGGACATACCATTCCAAAATCCTATAGACTGATGTTTCTATCTTGCACCAACAACACAACCAAATACAAAGCATTAATTATTGAAATCAAAGTAGCAGTCGAATGGAATATCACAAAGTTACATGTCTATGGGGATTCACAACTGGTCATTAATCAGGTAAACGATGATTATCAAACAAAGGATGATAATATGATGCCTTATAAAAGAATGGTTGATGACTTCAAAAAGTACTTTGTGGAAATAAAATTTGAACAGATTCCTAGAAGCGACAACAAAGCCATTGATGCCATGGTGACCATTGCTTCTCTCTTGCAGATTCCAGAGAAATGAGCCCATTACGAGTTCATGGTGGAACAACTGTTCAACCCATCCTATGACAACCCTGAATCCCAGGTCATCTACCATCTAGCTGAGGCTAACACTTCCATCTATGGGAAAATTTATACTTACCTAAAAGACAATACCCTCCCTCCTGACCTATCTCGCAATAAAAAATGAAACTTGATTCATCAAGCCGCCCGACATACCCTTATCGCAGATGTATTTTATCGACGAGGTCTTCACAGAACTCTCCTCCGATGTCTGGAACGTGACGAGTTTGAAACAACTTTACGGGAGGTTCATGAAGGTGTTTGTGGAACTCATTTGAGTGGTTTAACCTTAGCCAAGAAACTCCTTCGTTTGGGATATTACTAGCTGACTATGGAGAGTGATTCTTTTTAGTTCGTCAAGAAATGTGAAAAGTGTCAGATTCATGGCAATCTCATCCATGTGCCAACACAAGAACTTCAACCTTTTGCATCAACATGGCCCTTTTGTTAGTGGGGACTGGATCTCGTGGGGAAGATTCATCCATCTTCATCCAACAAACACAAGTTTATCATCACAACCACATAATACTTCACAAAGTGGATTGGAGCGATTCCCCTAACCACCATCACAAGAAAATAAATCTAATCATTCATCTTGAACTACATCATCTGTAGGTATGACATCCCTCAATCCATTATCACAGACAATGACAGACCATTCAAAAATTAGGATGTCCAAGAGCTCTGTGAGAGGTTCCATATACAGCATCAAATTTCTACACCATACTATCCCCAAGGAAACAACCAAGTAGAGGCCTCAAACAAGACTATCCTAAAAATATTGAAGAAAACTGTCAACGAGGTTGGACGTGATTGGCATGTTCAAATGAACCTTGCTTTATGGGCTTACAGAGCTAGTATTCACACCTCGACGAAAGCAACACCATATGCCCTAGTCTATGGATTAGAGGCCATTCTACCTATTGAGGTTGAACTACCATCACTTCTGGTGTCACTAAAAGGGATCATTTTAGATGAGGATTATAGAGTGTCTAGGTTACAAGAATTTGAACTATTGGATGAGCGTTGTCAACAGGCAGTGAACCATTTGAAAACATACCAACAAAGGATATCCAGAAGTTAAAATCACATAGTCAAGCCTAGAACATTCCAGGTAGGTGATTTAGTCCTGAAAGAGAACCCCCGTAACCAACAAGATTGAGGGAAGGGGAAATTTGAACCAACCTGGCTAGGTCCTGTCACGACCCCTATTTTTAATAAATAATTTATGATTCAATAATACTATTTTGATTCATTTAGTATTTAATTTAGTGAATGATGATATTATTTGTAATGTTTAATTAAATTAATTTATAATGAAATAAAAATGCAAAGGAATAAAAAATAAAAATAAAAATTAATAACTGAAAATGGGACACGGGAAGTAGTTTTTGGAAGCACAACAAAACCAGAAGGGTGGAAGAAAAGAGGAAAAAAAAGAAAAACAATGAGAAGAGGGAAAGCAATTGGAGTGAATACCAGGTTTTCAAATTCTTCTCCAATACTTTTGAATTTCAATGTGTAAGTAAACAATTGTTTGTGGAAAGAATGAACTCTTTCTTTTAAACCTCCAATTGCCCATATCTATTGAATTTATGTATTTAGTGTTCAAATGTCTCAGTCTTTGTATAAAATTCCGTATCAAGACTGTACAAGTCTGTAGTTTTTTTATTATGCCTCTAAGTTTTGATGGAAATGTATTGTATGTGACCATCATTGTATATATACATGCCTTGTTTTCATCAGTTCAGGGAAGCCAAATTTAGAGAAATCGGTATGATTCCCAGTTAATTAGATTTATATAATGTCAATCATGGTATGTTTTAAATGCTTTTTGGAAAAAAGAAAAGAAATAAGTTGTATACTTGGAGATACTTGCGATTTATAAATTCAGACTTGCATATTACGATTGCCTTCATAGGGTTAGTGATTCAAACTTTTGCTATATGTCGTAAGCTTTAAGATTTAGCTTTTTGACTTTTGTTATATATATACATGTATCTTCTATTTTAGAATGGGAAAATACGTATCTAAATGTGTGTATGTTTACTTTTCAAATATTTGGGAATAAAATTATTCCCCTACGAATTTTTCTTAAGAAAAGTGCTTCTTACCTTTTAAATAAGGAAAAAGGAGGGTAAGATAATATATGATGTTTTTTTTTATCTCTTTAATCATAGAGAATATTTATGGGGTAAAGTAATATGTGAGGAATAGAGTTTTTTATTGGAATCATTTAGTAACTATAAGAGTACTTTTTTTATTCAAGGGGTAAACGCTTTTGACCTGGAGCTATAAACCAGAATACAACCACTCAACAATACCACCCCAATGGGGCTTGAACCTTGATGGTGAGAACAACAATGCCACCTTTAAATCATCACACCATGCCAATATTGGCTACTATAAGAGTACTTCAGGAGGAATAGATATTTAATATTTGAATAGATATTTAATAAATAGTTAATAAAGTAAAGAAAATGTCAATTATATTTAATTTAAAATATATTAATAATTTCTATTAAAGAAAAATATTTTAAGTATGAAACTCATAAAGGAGGACAAAGTTAAAGAATTGGATATGAAAATTGGAGATATTTTATAACACTTGATCTATATATATATAGATTTAGACTGAAATTAATCTATGTATAATAGGTATCGTGAATCAAATTGGGAATTTTATAAAAGATAAATAAATGATGAATCGTACCTTACCTTATTAAAGATTAGGTCTAATGGTGACATTCTTCTCATGCATCATGGTTTATCAAGTATGTAAGGAGAACTTTGGAACTCCCTCACTTAGTTGATTTTGTGTTTTACTTGTATATGAATGTATATTTTTTTTTAACTCTTTTATAGTATTATTTTATTATTGATAAAACCCTATGAATCATTGAGTTTATAGGTAAACTTTCTGGTTATAATTATATAGGCATGTGTGCATTCCAACTAGATTAGGACTATTTTTGTGAAGCTTTATGTAATTGGTTATGTTTGTAAGTGTACTTGTGTAATATTAGAGAGGTCATTGGAAGTAGAATTGTCCTATTTGCAATTGCTTGGGAGCGACTCTTGATAGTGTGGGTATTACCTTAATTTCCTATGCAAGGATGATGCATTGGGAAAACTTGAAATTGTTACTTATAGATTTAGGTAACTTGTAAAAGAATTACAATATGTTCTTTGTGATATAAAAATATGTAATGAATGATCATGACTATGATGAGACAGTGTGAATGCCTATGTGGCATCTTGTAACTATTGAGAATTTGTAGCCAGTAAGGCACTGCCAGAAAAGCATTTCATTAAGCCAATGAGGCACTTTTACGAGTGGTTTTTCATCCCTACTGGGGTTTTCCACTCATGAAAATCTTTGTGTTATGTTTTTTTTGTGGATGCTCTTATGATCTAGCTGTCTCCTTAATTTGCATTACAGAGTTTGAATTTACATGTTTGCTGAGATGATAACTCATGTGTAAGCCTACATAGCTATATCTTATGACAACACGACCTTGTTTTGATACAATCTAATTCATTGATGTATGTTATTCCATTTGATTATAATAATGAAAGTAATTTTGGGAACTTAAGGAAATAATTAGCATATGTGTTTTTGCGGTCGTTACAGGTCCCTTTGTCATTGTCTCAACCTTTAGATTAGGAGCATATCAATTGTCCACACCAGAAGGGGATTTGTTTGATGAACCCCTCAATAGCTTGCACCTCAAGAAGTTCTACACTTGAATCATCCAGTGTATCAGAAAAAGTCCTAAAAAAATGGCTGCCTTGATGAAAACCTGGAAAATAGGCGTCTTGGTAACAACAACAAAAATAAAATAAAAATCATAAAAATTTGAAAAGTGTAATAAAATAAAGTAGTGAAAACCTGGAAACAGGCACTATTTGTGATAGACTACCTTTTCCATCTATTTGAGCATGTCAGCCATTCGCTTTTTCCATCCATCTACCTATTACCAGAAAGATTCATGTACATATCTTGGCATTGTGACCATGTCTCACTCTAGAATAGGGGCAAAATCCCGAACTCACTGTGGGCAATAAACTTTGAGCTTGAACCAATAGAAAAAAAATAGTAGGGAAAACACAACAAACATGATCATAGTGCAACTAAACATTGAACATCAAACACCATCAGTAACACATCAACCATCAAAATCAAAAAAGCCAAATCAATCAAACCAAAAAAAAACTTTAAAATGGATGATGTTCCTTTTGAATCATGGGTTTATCATGTCAAACACAAATGTTCAATTGTTGTACTTTGATCTTTGCTATCATATCTCTGGAGCACCTCGATGATGTATTGAACTAGAGGAGCCAGGAAGGAGTATGATTTTTATTTGTCTACTATCTATGAGTTGATCATTATTACTATGCAAATTGTCATGGGACGTACTCTACAAAGTATCACTAATGACATTCCAAATTTGCATAGGAAAATGGTTAACTCTTGTCTGTTTACGCAATCAATACTCAGGTCATCTTGGTTTAATTATACTTAGATGCTTGTGTTAACTTGCACTATCAAACATCATGGAAGTAGTACTCAGGTCATCATGGTCTAAATATTCCATTGATGCTTGTACTCACTTTCAACATTTTAAAGGTTCAATGATGATAAAAAGCACGAAAAATCAGCTGTTATGCATGACAACTTTTGAATATGAGATCTACATGGTTAGAATAGATTGCATCCATGTTAGTTTGCATCTGTATCTATAGGTTTCCAAAGTTGAAACAATTTCACAGTGATGTTATCTCTAACACTAATGGATTGAGTACACTTGACATTAACAAGAACACATCATTCTCATATGGAAAACACATCAGTTGCATCATCATTTGCATACATTAGAAAACATTATCACATCATTCATCCATCCATACATCATATCATAATATTTGCATCAAAAAAGACAAAAAAAGATGTGCATTGCATCTTATTTACATAATCAAAATCATTTCATATAGTTGCATTAAGAAAGTGGTTCACTAAGCTTAAATGAGCGAGTCTCTTTAGATTTCCAAAAGAATTGAGAAATATGTCAGGTTTTGTGAAGCTTAACTTAACAAAGAATCAACTGACAGAAACCTTCCCACAGCTCTTGAAAGTTGGATAGATTCACTCATTTAAGCTTAAGACTCTAAATGTTTTGAAGACTTGCAAACTTAGTTAAGCATAATCATTTGCATCACATAATCATAATTCATCATTACAAAACATCACACATCATTTACATAATCATTACATCCATACATAATCAACATGAACATCACATATCATCACATATCATTTGCATAATCAAATCCATCTCACATAGCATAAAACATCATTTGCATAAATCCATAAAACGTATAATCATCCATCATGAATTAAAATATCATATCATCATTGCATGCATAACAAAATCATCATGGCATACATCCCATAAAAACGTAGAACTAGGTACCATCATACAATCATTTCATTTAACATTCATTCATTCATTACATCATTTATTTGCATCAAAAAAATACAAAAACATCAAATGCATCACATATCATTGACATAATAAAATGCATCACATGCATCATATAGGTATTAATCATAAATCATCACAAAATCATAGTGTGTGCAAGTGTTTTTCTATCTAAATGTGCAAAACTTAACTAGAAATGCAAAATGAAATAACACAAGATGACCTCAAGATTGGGCTACGTTTAACACAAATGAAAGAAGAAAAAAAAACAAGAAGTATACCTTTTATTTGCGTTGTTCCTTGGTTGGCCCTTGATGTAGCTTGATGTGTATGCTCAATTGATGGCAATGTGATGGAAAATGGATGGAAGGTGATTAAAATGCAAGATGAGGGTGGGTATCTGATAAGTAAGCAAGATGGATGCAAATTCTTGAATGAAAAATGTGCTTAATGATGACTTGAATGGCCTAAGAGCATAAGAATGTTACAAAATGCATAAGGTCTTTGAATGAATGAGAATGGGGGCTATTTATAGAAAAAATTGAATTCTCTAGAGAATTCAACGGTCAGGATTGAGCCACCATTGCCAAGATGGAGGGCTATGGTGAGTTGAGGACTCACAAGCCCTCACATCTTGCCATGTGGAGGATGAAATGTCCAAAGGACATGGAGAGATGGAAATGGTACAAATGATGTGGAATAAGGACAAGTGATGTGGAGGTACTTACAAGTACCTTCCCATGTGAGTGATGTGACACATGAGATTCACATGGGGAAGAGGAGAATCCTTGGAAAAATAAAAGTGAATTTTAAATTCACAATGATTGGGAGTATCCCAAGGATAAGACAAGGGAGCTGAGAAGTACCTTGGATAAGACAAGGTGCTTATAATAGAAGGTTCCTAACCCATGTGACTGATGTGACCTTTCAATGATCACATGAGGAAGAGGAGATTCCTTGGAAGAATAAAAGTGAATTTCAAATTCACATGATTAGGAATATCTCAAGGATAAGACAAGGAAGCTGATAAGTACCTTGGATAAGACAAGGTGCTTATAATAGAAGGTTCCTAACCCATGTGACTGATGTGACCTCTCAATGATCACATGGGGAAGAGGAGAACCTTGGAGGAATAAAATAGAATTTAAAATTTCATTTGGAAGGACATGGAGATAATAAAGGAATTTAATATTCCTTGGGGGATGAGGAGAGTTGACTAAGATGCTGATTGGACTTGACCAATGATTAGAAGACAGTTAGTGGCTAATGAAGATTAGAAGCCAACTTGCAAAAGTTGGAGGATGTGACACATCCTAATCAAGGACTAGACATGTGCACATCCCTAATGATGGAATTAAGAGGTGGATTAGGATTAAGGAAAAGTGATGGAGGATGTGACATGTGAGGGATTAAATAAATTTATTATTTATTTAATTCTTTTGAGGAAAAGGGGAATAAAAGGGATAATGTATTCAATTATTAACTAAATACCTTAGGGATTCAGAAGAATTAAGGATATTAATATTACTTAATTAATGCAAATAAGAGGATGTTAGACGAAAAGGGATAAATTTAGACAAATGTGTGTCCAAATTTAGGTGTCTACACATAAAACATTAGTTGCATCATCATTTCCATCCATATCATATCATATCATATCATCAAGATCACCATCATAAACAAGGAAATTAAATGCATCCATAGCATATCATATCACCAATTTCATATAGAACAACAGATAAATTAAATGCATCCATCATAATCATCACGATCATCACCATAACATAGAAATTAAATGCATCATAGACATCCATCATCATATAGACACATAGATCATAATCATCGCCACATATCATATAACCTCAAAAATCATAATATCAAAGTGTACAAGGATATCCAAAGGTAGGAAGAGATACATCAATATAAAAAATCACTGTATCATAAAGTATGAAAACAAGAGGTACATTATCAATGTCTCAATTGAATAAAGGGTGTATACATGTCCAAAATATAACAACAAATCAAAATTGGAGCTATGTCGTGCTCCCCCCAAATGGTGTTGGAATCCTAGGACCAGTACCTCCCCTCCACCTGACAGACCTGCACCAAAATCTTTCCTATCTCTAGGCAATGGCTGCGTAACACCCACACTAATAGTCTGAGACTGAGACCTACTAGACCGAGACTAGGCAAAGCTCTCCCACCGCTCTGGAGGAACCATCTCATGATATCAGCCCCTATAGAACTCGGCCTCCTGAGTGATGTGGAAAATCTATTTGAAATAATCTGATGTACCCACAGTTGTTGTAGCTTGTTGTAGCCTCTCGGTAATGGCCTCGACCTTCTCCGCTTATCATTTCAGGGCATCCCTCTTAGTGGTCAATGCGATAATCTATCCCTGCACCTACCCCTACACCTGGGCCTATATCTATGCAAGCTGGGCCTGCACCTACTACACCTACTGCCTAGCAGCATCCTTGTTAGTCATCAAAGTTTGCACCTACCCTTGTGCTTGCGTGAGAAGAGCTTGTACCTTCTCTAACTGTACCTGCAATGTTTGAACTTGCACATGTAGCACAACAATCTATGTATGTTGCTACTGTGATGGCATTATAATATGTACTCACTGCTGTGATGGGGCTACCAATGATCGCCTCTTGCGAGACACTCTCATCTCTCTAAAATTTGGACTTGGCCCTCCTCCACCCCCATCACCTCCATCATCTCCCCCATCACTCTCCTCATCATCAATGTCATTGTTGCTCTCCTCCTCCTCCACCTGCTCCTCCTCCTCACCCTACTCCTCCTCTGCCTCCTCTCTCTATCGTCTCTGCCCATGCCCTACAACCACCTCCTCCTCTAGCAATGGTGTCGACTCATTTGGAATAGTGATCAGTGGGAAGGGATGCAAAAACATATATTGAGCATACTCCTCTGATATTGGAGCATCAATAATATATGGACAAACCTCCCAAGGGATGACTTGTAATCCTCGAAAGTGCTCAATTGCTATATCGTAAGACAAACATGACCCCCACTCGATCAAACCAGTTTGTTGTCAAGCATAATGGGCCACTCCCTACGACATACCCTAAACCCTACCATATTATCTCAATATCCACAGCAACAAAATCTTCTCAATGACAAATCGGGTCTGCTCAATCAAGAACAGGGACTGACATAAATAAGGCATCTTCATGTCATCCTCGGGTCACTGCTCGTAATCTAGATAGGGCCTCCATACCACCGACTCTAGATCATCCAAGGTCCTCCTCCAATACTCAGGTTTTCCCAGCATAGGCTGAGCAAGTTGACCAACATAAATATGAACATATGGCCTCATGGTTGGGTGCTGCCTCTCCCCAACTGGCCATGAAATTGCTATATGCTCATCTCTCTAACATTTAGACTTGGCCCTCCTCCACCCCCATCACCTCCATCATCTCCCCCATCACTCTCCTCATCATCATTGTCATCGCTTCTCTCCTCTTCCTCCTCCCCCTGCTCCTCCTCCTCACCCTACTCCTCCTCTGCCTCCTTTCTCTTTCGTCTCTGCCCATGCCCTACAACCACCTCCTCCTCTAGAAATGGTGCCGACTCATTTGGAATAGTGATCAGTGGGAAGGGATGCAAAAACATATATTGAGCATACTCCTCTAATATCAGAGCATCAGTAATAGCTACACGAACCTCCCAAGGGATGACTTGTAATCCCTGAAAGTGCTCAATTGCTACATTGTAAGACAAACATGACCCCCACTTGATCAAATCGGTTTGTTGTCGAGCATAATGTGGCACTCTCTACGACATACCCTAAACCCTACCATATTATCTCAATATCCGTAGCAGCAAAATCCTCTCAATGAAAAATCGGGTCTGCCCAATCAAGAATAGGGACTGACATAAATAAGGCATCTCCATGTCATCCTCAGGGCACTGCTCATAATCCAGATAGGGCCTCCATACCACTGACTCTAGATCATCCAAGGTCCTCCTCCAATACTCAGGTTTTCCTAGCATAGGCTAAGCAAGTCGACCAACATAAATATGAACATATGGCCTCATGGTCTGGCGCTGCCTCTCCCCAACTAGCCATGAAACTACTATATGCTCCCAGGCCTAGACCTAGAGTAGTGTGACCCCCATTGATAAACTCATCCCTCGATGATAGATGACCTAGTTTAGATCATGGTAAAGATGGGCTAGCATATAACATCCCCATGCATATCTGGTGCCCTGCGCAATAATACTCTCCAAGATCTTGCCCCATATGACTGAGAGTCCCTTTGACCTGTGATTAGTACAAAGGAACCCTCCAATGAAACTGGCTAACACAGATGACAATGTGGTGTATGCATCAACCATGTCCCTCCACGAAATCTCGTACTTTCATATATGGTCATCCTGAAATACCCGACACAGTGCATCAGTCCCACCCTACTCATGTGCATCATATATAACAAGCTGTCCAACCACTGGAATTTGCAGAATCCAATATACATCCTTAGGAGTCACTGTGATCTCACCAGTGGGAAAATGGAAGGTGTTATACTCACTGTGCCATCTCTCTGCTAAAGCTGTTAGTAAACCCTTGTTCACCCTAATTTGGGGCATATCTATGAGAGATAACAACCCACATCACACAATAACAGCTATCTCAGACTATGTCAGATGACGAATCAAGTCCCACATCCTCAGAAAGCACTCTCTAATCTATAAACTCAACAAAGCCTCCTATCATCACAAAATCGCAAATTAGTCCATCAATCAATCAAAATCAATTAGCCTATCAATCTAATCAGCTCTCACATCAACCTATCAATCAATCAATCAATCTGGCTTATCATGAGGTTCGTCAATCAATTAATCAACCTCACCTATCATGAAGTTTAATCAATCAATCAACCTCCCCTATCATGAGGTTTAATCAATCAATCAACCCCGCCTATCATGAGGTTCATCAAATCAATCACATCGACCTCGTCTATCATGAGGTTCATCAAATCAATCAAATCAACCTCGCCTATCATGAGGTTTATCAATCAATCAATCAACTCAACCTCACCTATCATGAGGTTTATCAGATCAATCAACCTATAATTGATCCTCGCCTATCGTGAGGTCAATTATCATTATCCTATCATTGAATCTCACCTATCATGAGATCAATGGACATCTAACCTATCAACATCATTAATCATCATCAAATCACAGACTGACATGATAAAAAATCATCAAAATCAAGAAGTTTCAACAAGAAAATCCTCAAAATTTTCCAATGCACTAAAATAGTGTTTCTATGTTTTGAAAGATTCAATACGCTAGAGAAATCCATCAATGCGCTAAAAAAAATCTTGAATGCACTAAACTACTATATACACCATTTCATTTGCTCAATGCACCCGAATAGGGCCCGATGTGCCAAAGTATCCTATGTGCTACTTCAGTCTCTCTATGTGCTAATCTAATTATCCTAAGCACTTAATCTAACCTATGTGCTATTTTGGTGCTTCTATGCACTAATTCAAAAAGCCTATGCGCTACATCATTCAATGTGCTAATTCATCTATCCTATGTGCTACATTGCTAGACCTATGTGATAATGTGTCTTAGGTGCTAGAATAGTTGTTCTATGTGCTACTTTGGTTTTCCTATGCACTCAAAAATTTCAAAATCTGAATTCAAAGAAAAACAAGTGGGAAAATCAAATGTGCGAAATACAAGGCAATTTTCGGGGTACTCATTGGTGGTCCATACATTGTTAGGCAGTTGTGCCACCTGACTCGCTCGAACCAATGTGTGTGGTATAGGATCACCATTTTTCTCCAAGTTTTCTCAATCACTCTCACTCACAAATTTTTCAAATCACAAATGCACAAATGAACTTTCTAATCAACTTTTTAACCTTTTAAGGTTAATTAAGTGGCATTTTATGGGGATGCTTTATTTTATTTTCAAAGGGGCCTTAATTAATCAGATCATCACATGCTGACTTCTACATCATTTTTTAGGAGATAAATCGTTTCTGAGGCACAAATTTTGAGATCATAATCAAATCATCGAAAAATCATCAAAATTTTCAAAAATTCCAAAAAATCCTAAAAAATTCAAAAATTCACTGATTTATCTCCCGAGGGGGCATATATCCATTGTCATCTAAAAATCAGTGTTTGGGGCATTAATATTTTTTTTTCTCGGCATCGGTATCAAATTTTTCTTTGAAGCAACATGTAAACACATTACTTCAAAGAGGGGAAAATGTATACACCTAAAATCGTCATGGCATTTAATTAATTAAATACTAGTTATTTAATTAATATTTCAACTACGTATAAATAAATTCTCAATTTATTTATATTGTTCATATTTTCTAATTCTCCAAATCTAAAATCATATTCTTCTAATTTAATTAAATAAACAAATTTCCATAAGCTTGTTTTATTTAATTAGGTTTCATTAATCCCAGATTAGGAATTCAAGCACATGTCTACAAATTTTCATGCCACCTCACCAAGGTCACATGAAATTAAATAATTAGAATTATCTTCAAACACATGGCTTATTCCTCACACACTTCTTCAAAAAACTTTCAAACACATGGTCTTTTTCCCACACATTTGATTCTTCCATCCATTTGGCATGTTGTCTTTGGTCAAGGGGACACCTTCTTGATTCTCTTTATCTCCACCGTTCATCCCTCTTGTTTGAATATGGACCATCGATCATTGCCACCTCAAAAGATGCTTGGAAAATCCTATAAATACATCCCTTTGGCATTGTATTTTGCATCCACATTTGAGTAGAGTTATCATGCAGGAATATCATTTGAGCATTAACGCATTTGGAGTCTTATAGTTACATTTCATATCATGTTTTATTTTGTAGTTACACCTTAGAATCACACTTTGCTTCATAGTTGCATTTTATGTCATCCTTTGCATCATAGTTTCGTTTTAGATTAGCATATTCATAGTTAGAATTTGAGCATATGTAGAATCATCTTAGCTTCATATCATATCATTTACATTGTATAATCTAACACCATTATCCATTTGCAATAGTATCCATTATCATTTTTATCATATAGTTTCATGTAGGAATTTAATTGGCTTGCATGTTGAATATTATCTCATTTCTCAAGTTTCCATTTTAACAACCATAATGCACATAGAAATATTAGGGTCAAATGGTTTAATAAATTCTTAAGAATAGAGGACAATGAGACGTTCTTAAAATATTTGTTTAGCTGCAAAATAAAGCAGTTTATTTGATTCAAATATTTGATATAATTTGTTTCATTAAGGTTTGTATTGATTTACTAACAATTCCCACATTTCACACACACACAACACATATTGATGATCAAGAGACTCTTAATCCAACTCTTATACCCAATGCAAAAAACCTAAGCTAAGAGCTATCACCCATAGGTTCACATTTCAAGGAAATCCAAGGATCCTTTACAAAAAATCCATTCTTTGAAGTTGATCCATGTCAAGAACATGAACCAAAGCATGTCAAAGATAACAACACACAAAGTCAAGATCAAGAATTCGTATCATCAAAATATTATAATGACAATTGGTGAATATCTTCCAAGACATCCAATGTTTTCCAAAAGAAGAACAAATCCATATATCAAGTGCACATACATCTACCCATGAGATGCTTACTCTTAAAGGAATGTAGATGATCTTTTTCCAAAACAAGAGTCTCATACTCTTGACACCATTACCAAGGAACAAGAGTCTCTTACTCTCAACTTCATTACCAATGAACAAGAGTCTCCTACTCTTAGCATCTTTACGCATGATCAAGGCATAGGAGAAACCATAAACATATCAAAAATTGATCATGAAGAAGACTTCTACATGGATTGTGAATTAGAAACATCCTTTGAAGATCAAGCCAAAGATATCAATCAAGAAGTTATCCCACATATTGAGGATTCTATCACTTATAAACTTGGACCACTTACCTTTGTCAGAGCAAGCTATCTTACCAATAAAGAAGCTATCACCTTTGAGGATCCACAACAAAGTAGAGAGGAAAAGCACCTTGTTTCCAAGATAAATCATATCCTATTGCAAACAAGATCTTTCAAAGAATGCAATATAAAGGCAAAGGATTAGGCCTACATGAATAGGGTATCCTAGAAACAACTTTTAGATTATCGACAATCCTAAGAATCAAGGTCTTGGTTATTCAGTAATTAAGGAATCCAAACATATCAATGATACCTCTATAATATTGGGGGAAACTTTATCTAGTGTAAACACCAACATAGGGAGCATGTAGAGTCCTTATGATGAAATTGATACCAATGCTACAACCATCTATATCATGAATCGTCATCCACACATTTTTCCACCCTCTAATTGGGACCAACAAAAAGAGAAAAATCTATAGCAAAGAAAAGAGCATATCATTAAATTAAAAGATTGTTGAAGAAAAATGTACAAAGAAAATTCAAATGGATACCAACACAAAATAATACAAAATAAAAACATCCCTCTCAAACTCCATTAGTCAAAGAAACTATGGGGAAAAATAAAAAAGGGAAATATATATATCAAAAATGTTTAGCAATGCAAAAGAAAGCTTCAAGAGCGACCTACAAGGTATATCAAGAAATTGGTCCCAATCAAATCTCCATATCCACCCATCATTTTTCATCATCCCAATTTTGGAGAGTCAAAGATTCCAAAATTTTGACTAATTCATCTGCATCTCATATCTCTCAACGCATTTCATTATCCTCTTCGACATCCAAGATATCCAAATCTCCCATTAACCATGTCTTGGTAGCAACTCTTTATTATAAGGACTCTAAGGTCACTCTATCATGATGTGTGCATCTATATAAGGTTAAATTTGGTATTGACAGAGAAAACAAGATAATCTATGGGTTACATTCAAGTGCCTGTATATTAGCAAAAAAACTCCTTCAAGCGGGATATCATTGGTACATCATGACAACAACAAAATTTATATTAGCACCAGAAACATCTATATCAGCAACACCAAGTGGTTCAACATGAGCATAAACCTACAAATTTTAAAAAATAAATAAATAAAAGAGTAAAGATAATGGAACATAGACTTTTGGCTCCCTAATTCTTTCTAGCTCTTCAAGGGTTTTTCACCTAAAAGGAGAAAGAAGGGCCAAAATGCTCATGTTACATTCGATGTCAATGCAATATGGATGGAATATGGATGAAATATACCTAGATGTAATTTTTTAATGCAAGAAACTAATAAGATTAACTGATTAATGAATGGAAACTAAAGGAAAACAACTTGTTTGAAAACACATTGTGTAATGTAAGAACATTTGAAAATGAATAGAAAATTGTAATAAAACTTGACAAAACTGAAAGTGTGCACCTGGTATATGGATGGAGACTACCAATGAAATTTTAAATGCTACTGATGCTAATTTTCAGGCCTGGTGGGACTCATTCACCATTCTGGGCAAATCAATCCCAGTTCTGCAAAACTGTGCCGGAACTTGTTTCTAGCAAAAGGGTATCTAAAAATGTAGAAAACTCAAAATTGACCTAGAAGTGGGACTCATTCACCACTCATGGTGAATGAGTCCAATTTTGAATTTTTGAATATTCAAAGGTGGAATCCATAGTTCTCGGTCTGCACTCTGATTCCCTACGGGTGTTTGTTTTCAAAACTCTGATTTTTGAACCTGAAAATGAGTTTTTGTTGATATTTTAACTTGTTGAATGAAGAGAAGACCTAAAAAATTTTCAACTTGATCTTCAATGATTTCCAAGCCTCTAAAATGCCTAAATTTGAATACACACAAGACAAGAGAGAGAAATGGTGAATGTTAGTGCATGGGGGTTTTCCTTGGTCAAACCCCTTTAAGGTAATTCAACCAAAATGATGAAAGAAAGGAATGAAACATGAAATAATGGAGTTGATTACGTTTCCATGATGTTTGATATTGAAAGTATGCAGAAAAACATGAAGAATCGACCCTTGAATGTCTGAAAATTGATCTTGAATGGTTTGTAATGTTGAAACCCTAGCCTGCTTGAGAAGATAAATGATGAATGAGTTGTAAAAATGAGTTGAGAGAGATCTAAATTAGGGCTTAAAAGGTTGTATTTATAGGAAATTCACCTATTTTACCTATTAATACCTCATCATAGGCCGACATGAAGTAAAAATAAAATAAAATTTCACATTTTTCCCGCTCAAAGGTCAAAATTGGGCCAAATGGGACTAATTTGCCACCCATGGTGAATGGGTCCCACTTGGATGGGACTGATTCACCATGGATGGTGAATGGGTCCCATAGGGGCCATTTTTCCAACTAAGATGCTAGGAGATAAGGAAATAAGGTTTAAATTGTAACTTTATCAGGTATTTCATCAAATATTGCCTCGGGATGCACAATATGGGTTGACATGGGCATATTAGTGATGATGTAAAGGTTATTTAGGGCTTGGGACACAAAATTCAATGTGAATGTATGATTAAATACACTTTACAACACTAAAATGATGTCCACATAGCTTGGGAAGGCACAAGAACCAATGTGAATGTGCAAGACACATTACAACAGTAGTTTAACATTAAGTCTATTTTATAAGCCTTCTAGATTGATGTAATAATGCAATTCAACAAATTTTTTAATGTTGAATTAGGGAGAAATGGATCTATTAAGTCTAGAAAAGTGTGAAAGTCCATTACAAGACTTTACAACACCTTTACAAGACATCGTTAAATGCATTTGAAAGGGTCCAAGATCTACCGTGGATGTGAAAAACACCTCACAACACTAGATTAAGACCTCATTAAGTCCATTTTATCATGAATTATTCCCATGTCAAGCAAGAGGTCTTTTTTTCTACAATACATTTAGCCCCCACTTTAGTGAGAGGATGAAATTTCTTCAAAATCACACTAAAGTAGACATTCAAGAGAGAGATAAGTGTACTAATGTGGCACTTTGGGAAGTACCATGATGAAAACCTGGAAAGCCCCCATCATGAGTAGAATCAAGCATCTATATTTCCATACATAATGGAAGCATGGCCATCTCATCCATGAAAAATCTAGCATTCCAATCAAGCTTCCATAATAAATCCATGAGTATTCATTAACCCTATATTTGTTCCAAGTCCAAACTTAATTGATCTTGGAAAAGGTTGATGTACACTTCACACTCCACCAGGTGAGAAATATTGAATGGGTCAGTATCATTGATCCTATCCTTCTAAGCAATACTCTAATCCATGAGGCATTTTCTAAGGGGTATAGTCTATCCAAACATGTTCAAACATCACCAAGATAAGCTCCTTGAAATCCATTACATATCCATGGGCTCCATTTTATTTATCAATCAACCATACATTATTCCCTACATTGCTAGACATTGGGGGACAATGTATTGAATCTGAAGAAAAATTTCGATCTTGTCTTATAGCTCACATTGTTATCATAGGAAACATCCAAACAATTCAAGGAATCCATATTAGTTGCAATTTTGATGCTTAATATCCAATTAAATCATTCAAGCAATCTATTCAGCTTGACTACAAAATAGATCAATTGATCTTGAAATCAAAAAATCTTGGGATGTATCCCCCACTTTGCGTTCATTAACAACACTGTCCTTGCATTGTTTGTAGAAGAATAATTTATGAGATAAAAAATTACCAATAAATTATTGACTTTATCAGAAAATCTCAAAAGACTATTCATATCCCCCATACCAATTCATCTTCCACATCCAAGCTATCATTATCAAAAAATCCAAAAACATCAAAAAACCAACAAAAAACCAAAAAACTTCAAATATCCTTTAAAAAAGTATAAAATAAAGTCACTTATATAGTTGAAATGAAAATCGTGTCATCAGTAGAGGAAATTAATGCCCCCACAGAGGCAAGGTCATCCCCAATCCAATCTTGGTTTAAACTCAAAAAATACAATCATTAGAATCCTAAAAAATATCACAAAATAATCTTAAATAACTTCAAAAAGTACAGGGGAATCAAAAATCAAAAAATTCAATTCCAAATGAGGAGGCAGAAGGTGTTAGTGTGAAATGTGTACTTAATTGATCATTTGAAGACAAGTGACACTACATTGTTTTTCTCTTGATTCCTCATTCTATCCATACCCAAATACAATGAATGGTGAGCTTGCGTAAGGATAGTGGTGTAATACATACAAGTTCCTGATAGTTTGGTATATGTTGGTAGTAGCAAGAGTTCCATGCACAAGTGATGGTTTAAGGATATCAAGACAAGGATTATCTCATGATTCATCCATATCTATAGGATGGAAGGAGAGCAAGGGAGGGTCATTCTCATGACATCTCTTTATCCCTTTTGTTTTGTATTGAGTGATGATCATGAAAGCTTCATTTTGATTTTGCATGTCCAAAGAGGGGAGTTCACTTTGGTGGAAAACAATGTCAACGTTTGGTCCTTGAATCATGGTTGCTATATTAGTTGGTTGTGTATTAGAAGGGATAGGAAATTGTTGCAAGGTGGTTTGAATCATGTTGTGATAGTGAGGGGAGGCTTGAATAAGGTCCCATAATGATCGTTAGGGAAGGTTTGATTGGGTTATTTTGATGTAAGAGTACATGTCTGGTATATGGAGAGTTAGTTGAGGTAATATGTTGTGGGCAAGATTAAGATGGAAGGAGCATGATCTTAATCATCTTCTTAGGGGACAATCTTATTTTCTAATGAGGAAGAGAGGGACAATCAAGACTCTCAATGCTTGTAGCTCCTTTCACCAAAATGCCTTCATCACTAATAGGAGAGGTATTGGGAGAAGAAAAAGTATGAGTGTTATGATTATCTACACTTGCATCCTCTTATGTTATTATATTCTTGTAAATCCAATAAGTACTAGGAGGGTATACAAAATCCTTATCAAATGTTTTACTTTGCTGTCCTAGATTAGGTCCATGAAAAATAGAATCATATAAGCCACTTGCTATTCTAGAAACATGGAATGCTTTAAGAGAACACATAATAACATGAGAAAGTAAATAAAGTGCAATGCAATGACTTAAAATGAAATGCAATTTTCAAATATGAAACAAGGTAATTTTTTGATTACACTATGCACCAATCGAATAGGTGGAAAATGCAAATGTGAAATGGAGCAATGCATGAAATGAGCTATTTTAAGCTAAATCTAATGAAATGCATGTTACAAAAACTTAACCAAGTGATATAGATAACTGATGGCAGCAAACATAAGCATAAAAAATAGGGTTTTTAGCTATGTAAAAGGTTGTTTCAGGAGTGAAAAGGGATTGATTTTCCCAAGGTGGTGAATGAGTCCCAGTATGAAATTTTTTTACAATTTTTAGAAAATTTTGATTTATTTTTACGGTTTTTGAGTGCTATAATGCAGTGCTAAGTTAAAAATGCAGAATTTCAAAAAATTTACATGAAATTAGATGCCAAAAATGCAACCTAAATGCACTTTTTATGAATGCAAAATTTGAAACCTAGCATGCAAATGAATTCATGAAAACCCTAATGCAAGATCAATGCAAGCTAGATGTATGATGAAGGACTCCAAATCAGACAAGAAAGTATTCAAAAAAGAAAGTTCACCAAAATGGAACATAGATTTTTTGCTCCCTAATTCTTTCTAGCTCTTCTAGGGTTTTTCACATAAAAGGACAAAGAAGGGCCAAAATGGTCATGTTACATTCAATGTCAATGAAATATGGAAAAAACATGGATGCAATATACCTAGATGAAATTTTTGAATGCACTAAACTAATAAGATTAATTGATTAATGAATGGAAACTAAAGGAAAACAACTTGTTTGAAAACACATTGTGTAATTTGCAAGAACACTTGGAAATGAATAGAAAACTATAACAAAACTTGAAAAAATTGAAAGTGTGTACCTGTAATATGGTTGGAGACTAGAAATAACATTTGAAATGCTACTGATGCTAATTTTCAGGCCTGGTGGGACTCATTTTCCATTCTGGGCAAATAAGTCTTAGTTATACAAAACTGTGCTGGAACCTGTTTCTGACAAAAGGGTATCTAAAAATGCAGAAAACTCAAAATTGACCTAGAGGTGGGACTCATTCGCCACCCATGGAGAATGAGTCCACTTTTGAATTTTTGAATATTCAAAGGTGGAATCCATAGTTCTTGGTCTGTACTTTGATTCCCTATGGGTGTTCGCTTCTGAAACTCTGATTTTTCAACATAAAAATGAGTTTTTGAACCTAAAAATGAGTTTTTGTTGATATTTTGACTTGTTGAATGAAGATAAGACCTAAAAAAATTTGCAACTTGATCTTCAATGATTTCCAAGCCTCTAAAATTTCTAAATTTGCATACACATAGGACAAGAGAGAGAAATGGTGAATGCTAGGGCATGGGGGTTTTCCTTGGTGAAACCCCTTTCAGGTAATAAAACCAAAATGATGAAAGAAAGGAATGAAACATGCAATAATGGAGTTGATTACCTTTCCATGATGTTTGATCTTGAAATTTTGCATCAAAACATAAATAATTTTCCCTTGAATGTCTAAAAATTGATCTTGAATGGCTTGTAATGTTGAAACCCTAGCTTGCTTGAGAAGATACATGATGAATGCGTTGTAAAAATGAGTAGAGAGAGATATAAATTAGGGCTTAAAAGGTTGTATTTATAGGAAATTCCCCTATTTTACCCATTAATACCTCATCTTAGCCTGACATGAAGTAAAAATAAACTTAAATTTCACATTTTTCCTGCTCAAAGGTCAAAATTGGGCCAAATGGGACTCATTCTCCACCCAAGGTGAATGGGTCCCACCTGTATGGGTTTGATTCACCATGGATGGTGAATGGGTCCCACATGGGCCATTTTTCCAACTAAGATGCTAGGAGATAAGGAAATAAGGTTTAAATTGTAATTTTGTCAGGTATTTCATCAAATATTATGTCAAGATGCATGATATGGGTTGATAGGGGCCTATTAGTGATGATGTAAAGGTTAATTAGGGCTTGAGGCACATAATTCAATGTGAAAGTGTGATTAAATACACTTTACAACACTAAAATGAGGTCCACATAGCCTAGGAAGGCACAAGAACCAATGTGAATGTGCAAGACCCATTACAATAGTAGTTTAACATTAAGTTTATTTTACAAGCCAGATTGATGTAATAATGCAATTAAACACATTTTTTAATGTTAAATTAGGGAGAAATGGATTCATTAAGTCTAGAAAAGTGTGAAAGTCCATTACAAGACTTTACAACACCTTCAAAAGACATCGTTAAATGCATTTGAAAGGGTCCAAGACCTAGTGTGGATGTGAGAAACACCTCACAACACTAGATTAAGACCTCATTAAGTCCATTTTATCATGAATTATTCCCATGTCAAGCAAGAGGTCCTTTTTTTTACGATACAAATAAAAATCATCTTCTAGTAAAAACCACTATGGTGGCACTTTGGACAAGTACCATGATGAAAACCTGGAAAACATGCATCATGAGTAGAATCAAGCATCTATATCTTCCATTTCAAGTGGAAGCATCTCCATCTCATCCATAACAAATCTAGCATTCCATCCATCTTATCCATAATAAATCCATGAACTATTCATCCAACCCATATTTTCATCCAAGTCCAACTTATCTTGATCTTGGAAAAGGTTTGATGTACACTTCACACTTGCTTATGGTAAAAATATTGACATGGGTCAGTATCATTGATCCTATCCTATCTAGCAATATCTAATCCATGAGGCATTTTCTAAAGGGGTATAGTCTATCCAAACATGTTATCCTATCCCAAGATAATCCTTGGCATCCTTTACATATCCATCCATCCATTTTATTTATCAATGCAACCACCCATTGCATTCCCTACATTGCTAGACATTGGGGGACATGTACTTACATCTGAAGAATAAATTTTGATCTATGTCTTATAGCTCACATTGTTATCTAGGAAACATCCAAACAATTCAAACAATCCATATTAGTTGCATATTCTTGATGCTTCAATATCCAATCTCAAATCATTCAATTTAATCTTGTTCCTAGCTTGGCTACAAATATAGATCAATTGTTATCCGATCAATCAATCAACATCTTGGGATGTATCCTTCCCAATCCTTGTGTTGTTCCTATCTAGACAACACTATCCTTGCATTGTTGTGTATCCTCAATAATGTTATCACTATAAAAAATTACTCAATCAAATTGATTTTAGCCTTCCTATCAACAAGA
Source organism: Sequoia sempervirens (assembly GCA_007258455.2). Taxonomy (NCBI): domain Eukaryota; kingdom Viridiplantae; phylum Streptophyta; class Pinopsida; order Cupressales; family Cupressaceae; genus Sequoia; species Sequoia sempervirens. The sequence continues at coordinate 1,038,222,063 of VDFB02271358.1, read as the reverse complement.
TCTCAAAAGACTATTGATATCCCTACATACCAATACCTCTTCATCATTCATCCATATGATCATTATCAAAAAATCCAAAAACATCAAAAAACCAATCAAAAAACCAAAAAACATTCAAATATCCTTTAATAAAAGTAAAAAATAGTGTCACTCTATATAGTTGAACTATGATGTCTTCGTGTTCATCATGTAGGAAAGGCCATCATTAATGAGCCCTTGAGGCACTAGGTCAGTCCCCTTAAGTCCCCCTCTTGGTCTCTAAATCTATCAAAAAATACTAAAAAATATAGATATCCTAAAAAATATCAAAAAATAGCCTTAAATAACTTCAAAAAGTACAAAAATATTCAGAAAACCTCAAAAAATGCAATCTCCATAATCACCTATCCATAATAAACTCTCCACCCATAATAAAACAAATCATCACCCTCACCCTTTGATAAATAAAATAAACGAGCAAAGCAACCGTTGAAATCCAAAACTTCCAAACAAAAAATCATAACGACTTGATCATTATCAAACGAAAACAATGCCTAAGTGTTAACTATCCCGCCTTTGAAATCATCATCAACATCCTGACATGTATCTTAATGAATAAATCATTCCTACAATAAACATTATTGATGGATAACATCTTGAAACATCAAAACATCTATGACAAGTGATACTACAACATTGTTTTATCTTTTATGATCTTATCTTTTGATTTATCTTATTGTCTCATTCCCAGGATCTCTTGAGGATGTCCATAAGGATTTCGAGAGGAAGGAATGGGGCATTTATTGTTGATTTCAAATGCTCTATTTGTTGGATATTTTTGCAATACGAGCATGGTGAATACTTGCCTTGCGTGTGCAAGGATAGTCTCGAGTAATACACCGGTTGGTGTATATTAGGTTCTTCATCCTTTTTGTGTATTAGTCTCCTTACTTTGATAGCTTTATTCTCTCACATTACTCTAACACTTGGTTTCTATATGTCTGGTACGAGCAATAATACTCCTTATTTGCAGAGTCAAAGTCCATGCAATAGATACAAATTTTCCTTGGTCATTAATACCTTGGTGCATCGTGTTTATTTGCCACATTAATAAGGATTTCTATACTTAGTCTCTCCATTGAAGCAAAAGAAAACTAATCATGTTTTACACATTATCAAATCATTATCCTTCATTCATTATTATCAATGCATTCATCCATATCTACAATCAAAATTATCTAATTGCTTCTATCCTCTAAATCCTACTAACATCTTCTAAATCCTACAAACATTTCTTCTGTCAGTCCTCACACTTAAACACATCACATCAACTTGTTAGAAAATTTGGCTCATTATCTAGAATTTTCACCAAATTTCCCAAGGGGGCACCATGCTATCCTATTGTCACCAAAGCATATTGAGGCAACTCTTGAGCAGAAATTTTTAAATTTTCTTTGACACAATGCTTAAAATTACATTGTATCAAAGATGGAAAAAATGTAGATAAATAAAATTGTCCTAGCCTGTGAACTAGCATTTTAACTCTAATATTCATCTTTCCCTAATGATTAAATAATGTTCAATTATTTAATTATTGTGTAAAATCATAGTTCCACTATTAATTAATTGACTTTATGCTATTTAATTAATTCATTTCAATTAATCTTCTTGATTAAATAAATAAATCCTATTTATTTAATTATATCTTTAATTCTTTAATCTTCTTGATTAAAGAAATAAATCTTTTTTTTTATATCTTTAATTCTTTATTATTCTTTATTAAATAAATAAATCTTATTTATTTAATTATATCTTTAATTCTTTATTCTCCCACTCTTCCTAAATTAAGTAATTACTTCAATTATATCTAATAATTAATTATTATCCTCTCACGCAAATCTAAATTTATCTTCTAACAATTTCTTTCACTCCACTTCTCATGCAACTAGTTAACTAACACTTAGTTTGAGTTATCTTCCACATAAATATTTTTTAATTTTTTAATTATTCTTTGATTCCATATTCTTCTAATAAATCATTCTTTATTTAATTATTCATCTTCCTCTTCCACTATACTTAAATGATTGTTTAATTGTTCATTAGATTTTTCTTTTATAGTTAAATAATTATCTTTAATTATTTAATTAGTCATGTATACATCTCTAAATTAAATGCTTATTTTAATTATTTAATTTAGCTAAATTTAGCCATCTTCTAAATACATAAAAATCATTATTTTATGTATTTATCCTCATTTGCACATGCACTAATAATTAATTGTTTTAATTAATTATTATTTCCTCATTTCTATCTCAATCTTATCTTGCACATTTCTTCAATAATTAATTAATTATATCATGCATTATTTCCTCAAATCTTAACTAACACTCTCTTAATCAATTGATATTGATTGACCACTCTTCTGATCAATCACTTATCTTAACACTTCAATCAATATCTCATGCAACCAATTAACTATAATCATGCAGCCAATTGTAGTCAATTGACTAGGCAATCAATTCCTCTCATTTATTCTCATCCTTTGATCTCAAATCAACACCTCTTAATCTCATTGATTTAATTTCCTAAAATCTATAAAATCACCCTTCATCCTTCACATTCATTACCTAGAATTTTCATAGAAAATCTATGTTCATTTGATTCTTGAGCAATTGAGAAATTATCATAGCATCTAGGTCATCATGTATTGAAGATTCTGTAGAATATCATGGAGGCTCTTGTGTTGAAGAAATCCAACATATCAAACAACAAAGGTTACTCCAAAATGGGATGATAAGGTTGTTCTTGTTTTAGATTTAATTATGTCTTTTGAATTGATTAATTGTTGTTTAAATTTATAACTTGTTTGCAATCATATCTCATATGTATTGTGGGTTTATTCTTATAATTCATTCCATATTATTCACCTTACAAATACGCCTACTAGGATTAATTAACTATGCAAAATTAGATAAAATAATAGTAAGAAACATATGCTAAACTAATTTTTAATTTTAATTTCAAACAAATTCTTGAACTTTATTTCACACAGTTTACATGGTTTCCATGACAATAAAGTAAAGTGCAACTTTGAATATTTAGTTTATATTCTAACTTGAAATAACTATCAATCATAAATGTAATATTCAATTTTTATAACTCTCAAATCAAATAAAAATAACTATAAATCATGTAAGGTATTGCATTAATAGACATGAGTTGTTGATGTAGTTACAATAAATACCTAGGGTTACAAGGTTGGACATAATTTGCATAGGCTACTAGATGGCAACTAAGCAGTCAAAAATCTCATTGATTACCATGAAAATAGATTTATTTGAAGCATTTTTCCAAGTAGACTACATGGATCGTTTATGCTTCCATGGTTTTTAAAATCTCTTTATCATTTATGCTTTGATCATTCTCTACATGTTACAAATCTTTGATTTTAAGCTAGGAGGCTAGTAGCATATTTGAACTAATAAGGTTGGGAATGTCTTTGTTTTATTTGTTGAAACATGTAAATGCATACATCTATAATTAACATGCATATATTTATTGAAATTTCAGGGTAAAAAAGAGTATATAGGAAATTATACAACAATTAATTTCTCATAGACCTAAAGCAATACCACTTGCAAGAGAAAAAGTATGTATGCCACAACATGTTTGATATATCAAATCTAATATCTATTAACATTGGAATGTATTTTAAATTCTAACATCTTTTATTCTTTTTAGTAAACCTAAGGATATTTGTTATACAAAAAAGTATTGATACTAACATGGTCAAAATAAAGATAGGGTGGAAAATTAATCTTGTTAAGAATTATAGTTCCAATATCACTTTCAAATCATCCTAATGTGGATAAGATATTGCATCACATTCAACAAGTTGTCAACAACCGAGTGTTTGGGACAAATAAACCTATAGACCTTATAGTTTCTTTGAGGTATTTTGCCAAATTGTTCACATGAATTATTTATGCTTTAAATATATTTTACATACTAGGCACATGCAACTACATCATCTATTGAAATTCCTCTTTTTATTGTGGTTTGACAAATTTATATGCATTGTTCCAAAGCTCCCATATTTGGATAGGTTTAAAATCTCAAACTATGGAAGGTACAAAAAAACTCACATAGCCTTTCCATTGCAATGGAAAACACCCTAAAGTTATTTAAAAATAGAAATTAAGCATTTCACATTCTTGAATAATGTAATATCAAATCAATGGAAATATGTAAAATATAAACCTATTTTAGGTTAGAGAAGATATGATACAATAAAGGAAATATGATATATATATTAAAGGCTTAGAAAAGAACAAATAAAAGGATAGAAACCAACTAGAATATTCCGTTTAACTAGTTAGATTTTATTTTTCAAACTAAACTAATTAGAGTTTGTTCTTCAAACTCAAAGCTAAATGCAAAACTTGCACTCTATTTTTTAAAAATTTGAAGTGCATTTCACATAACTAAGTTCAAACCTTAAAAATTCTATTGGTGAACATATATATTAATAGTTTTCCAAAACCATATTGTGAAAAGATGTGCTCCAAACCAAACATGCCTCCAATACTATCAATAACAACAAAATAAGCATTAGAATGCAAGAAAATTTAAAAGAGGAATCTTCTTTTCAAATTTCAAACTAGAAAATGAGTTGTAATTGACATAATTAGCTAGGTATGTACATTGTGAAGCCATTTTGACAACAATAAAAATAATGAAGATTAAAAATTTTATTATTCTTTTATTATGCTTTGATGCATGTCGATACCTTGCTCCAAAGTTACCCATTTTGTATAGGTTTCAAGGATGTTGACAAAGTTTAGAGAGAAAAGATTTGTAAAAAAATATGCTTATGAAGGCACTTGCAAATGTATAGAGACCACATCATACATCAAACATGAAATATTCTTTGGAATAGCTATGAAAACTATAGGTCATACAACATGACAACATAGTGCAAAATATATGTTGTTTTTGTAGCTTACTGGCTTAGTCCAAGTTAAGGAAAAATGTCCATACAAGAAGATTTTGCTAAATAAACTTATATTGAAGAGACAAAGCTAAGATAGTGGATTCATTGTAGCATAATTATGAATCAATAAATTATTTGTTGCATATGTAGGATCCATCTTATATCTTTTTATTATGAAATAATGATTTATCATTATTTTTTAATTTTTAAATCCTAAAAGAATGAGTATTCTATTTTTAAGGCTACAAATCACATACTATTCCATGTGTGTAGTTTTCACCAAATCACAACTCTTTTAGTTGTTAGGATTAAGGTGTCATTGACCTTGTAAAACCTATATTATTGAACTTATTCCATTTTTTAAGGCGTCTCTAAGCACCTAGGGTGTGAGTGGAAAATAATTTGTAATAATATTCCACCTATAGTTTAAGGGATGAGGGAGTTTATCAATAATATTAAATAATTACTTGTGGAAAAAATTAATTAACTCCTCAAGTTGGTCTCTTGGAAAGGAGGGAAATGTGTCTCTTGGTGTTTCATCTAAGTGGCTTTTAGCTTACCCAAGTTGGGCTCTTGGAAAGGAGGGAAAATATGTCTTTTGGGATGCCAATATGATTAACTTTACACATTCCAAGGGGAATTCAAAAGACTAGTGGGACATTTACTATTTACAAGATGCTTATATCTCTATAAATTGAAACCTTATTATGGTGATAAGATATACTAGATATGCCTTCATGAATATGCTTTTATTGAATGCTTTTCATTGATATTTCAAACATACATTGGTTTTGTTAGAAAGAAGGAAAAGTAGTGATGAAAGTGTGTTGAGTTGTAATCTTGTTTGAAGAAGGTAATACATACTTGACGTCTCTTCTTGACTAGTGGATTTTGTTTTTGTAAGGTTTTCTTCATGTGAATATTGTGTAGTTTGATGTTCTTATGGGGTTTTTTGATTTCTTATGTTGTTGGTTTGAATTTCTAAATATATTAATGGTTTTCTACTTGATTAAGCATAATTAATTGAGTGGTGTTTCATGAATAACCATAATTAATTTCATATTTCCATATTGTATTAGTTTACCTATTTTATCCCAAAATTTTCTATCAGAGTTTGGCCACCTTTGGTTGGAATGATTTTCTAGGTTGTAGTGGGAGTTCTAGCTATTTTTTTTTTACAAATTTGTGTGTGGAAGCCATGGCTACATCTTCATCTTATATAGACATTGAGAAATGTATTTATATAATTATGAGTTATGAAAGCTAAATATGGAAGACCTCATAGAAGAGAGATCAATGGAAAATAATGACAAAGGAATTTTAAATTGAAAGTGTTTCCCAAGACTTGTGGGGCTAGATGCATAAGAAAGCATGGGGGATGATTCAATTGTGTCTTATGTACTCTATACTTTTAATTTTTTTAATAAAGGCTACCACTTATTCCTTATGGAGAAAGATAGGTGAAATAAATAATAAGATACACTACATGCAAGGAAGAAACAAGAGGAATTAGAAGTAACATTAGTTAAGTATTTCCCACATTGTTAGCAAAATAAATTTAGTTATAAGTGTAAATGGGTAGCTAGCATTGCCTAAGATAGGAAAGAGAGGAAAGAGTTCAAGGTGGTATAAGATGAATATGTATAACAATGGAGATGGTGGTCACCAAGACAAGGTATGCCTTAGGACCCTTTATCTTTCAATACTCCATTTTCTAATTCATATTCAAACACTAGAAATTAGTACAAATCACCACTGAACTACATGTCATCCTAAGCCTAGAAAAACCCAATACCACCAAACTAGACATCCCAACAAGGAGCATGGAAACAACAACCATACTAATCACAAGTCCACAATCAATAATGGAAAGGACCATCTAATACATGGAAACAACAATGGAGAGGAAACTAGTCATGGTTCAACCCCAACACTAGCTTCAAAAAATAGTCACAACCTTCACAACATAAACAACTATTATGCCAAAATTTTCTACTCCTATCCCCACCAATAACTACACAAATACCTATCCAAATTTCACCTAACCCAAAAATAATTTGGTTAGGCAACATGCAATAAAAAATAATTCAACACTTAACCAACATGGTTGAGATGGGTGATGTACAACTCAACTTGGGCAAGGTATGTTCCACTCCTACCACACCTATAATTATGGTGCTCTTAATAGAAACTCTAATCTCATAAACTAATATGTAGCAACATAATAAGTCACTAAACCTTGACCTAGTGCCATCAAGAATTAAAATCATAATCCATAACCCTCCATTTCCAAAGAGGTTGACTACACAAAAGAAAGAATATACATTTGAGCTTAAAATTTTGGGGCAATTAGAAAAAGTTTGTGTTTCAAAATTCCTCTGTTCTAGGAAATCAAGGATGTCCCCATCTATACTAATATTGATATAGAGTTATGTTTAAAGAAACTAAGGTGTAAGTGGAAGGACCCAAAAATTATCCAAGTCATTAGGAAAATTGTAGATTATGCTTGGGAATATTGTCATTCCTAAATATAATCTAGTCATAGCACATTAATTGAACTCTCATAAAAAAAAAAAAAGATTTACCTAGGTACAACCACTAATATTATGACCAAGGATATCATGCAATCCCTAAAAATTATCAATATTTGGCACACTCCCATGATATTTCAATTAGAAGATCAATCATTTGTTAAAGCATATAAAGTAATCAAATATTTAGTAATTACACTTGATTCATGAGGGTATCCAATTGGTTTCAGGGCCTTGCAATCAAAGGCCAACTTAGGAGGGTATCCCCTCATCTTAGGAAGACCTTGGTTGTTTATAGTTGATGTTTCTATTGGTTGCATGTTAAAGAATATGATTGTTTCTAATGGATATGTGACTAAGAAACTAGTTTTATATCCACTAGATCAGCCCTATTTGGACCATAAATAACTTGTGTGGTTGGAACTTGAGGATAATGATCAATATTTAATCTAAAATTAATGAATATTGGAAGAAGTCCATTAATATAAACTCAAGATGAGGATACCATCCTTTTCAATATTCTACAAAACACTTACAACATTGAACCATAGATGGATAATTAACTTAGATGTGTGTCTTGTCAACTTCATAACCTTTTTTCTATAGTAGATTCTTTAAAATTTATTTCATAAATTTATACTTTCCATCATTTATTTCCTCATAGCTATATTTTTAATATATAATGTAGAAACATTACTTCAATGAAAATAGTATTCAAACAAATTGAAATTTCTCCCAACAAGCCACATAATATTAATATTCAATTGAACCTAGAACAATAGAATGAACTAATATCCATGATACAAGGCTATAAAATAACATTTCATGGGATTATCACGACATGAAAGGGATCATCCCAAACCTCTTCACCCATGGACAATATCTATATTAAAGAGGTTTTCAAACTCATAAGTCAACTAAAATATAGGATCAACCCTATAATATGAGATATTGTTAAGGAAGAACTATAGAGACTCTTGGATATAGAACTCATCAACCCCATATCAAATAGCCAATAGACTTTACCTCTAGTGTTAGTGCCAAAAAAATTAGGTAAGTAGTGTTTTTGTATTGAATACAAGGAACTTAATGTTGCCACAAGGAAGGATCATTTCGCCCTTCCCTTTACTAACTAGGTTTTGAAAACATTAGTAGGAAAAATATACTTTTTCCTTTTTTGATGGTTTCAATGGTTATAACCAGATCATGATTACCCCTAAGGAAAAAAAAACACATTTACATGCCCTTGGGGTACATATGTAGATGCAATCATTCTATTTGGATTGTGTAATGTCCCTTACTACTTTCTAGAGGGTTATGTTGAGAATCTTCTCTAATCTACCCACAACCATCTAAAAAAATATACAAGGATAACTTCATAACATATGAATATTCCTATAATGAAGCCTTGGGTAATTTGGATAAAGTATTATAAAGATTCTAAGACCATAACATATCTTTATGCAATGAAAAATACTACATGATGATGGAAGAAGGTATATTTTTAGGACAATACATCTCTCAAGTAGGAATTCAAGTGGACCCTACTAAAATGAGGTTATTATAAAATACCAACATCCCAAAAATAGAAAAATGTTAGGAGATTCCTTGAACATGTAGGCTATTACCACACATATTTATCAAGGACTTTAGTAAAAAAAAAACCTTATTTATGTTAATTTCCAAGGATGTTTAGTTTTTTTGGATAAATACATGCCAAGAAGCCTTTCAAGCTCTTAAAAAATTGTTGAACACAACTTTGGTGCTACATGGATTGATTGGAAAATTCCCTTTCATATTAATATTGATACATTTGATTTAGTTATATGTGTTTTTCTTGGGAAAAAAGATGGTCTAATAAAATATTCCATTTATATTATCAACAAAAACTCAAAGTTGTCAAACTTAACTTCATAGTAACTTAAAAAGAACTCCTTGTACAATCATTTATGCAATCAATAAATTTTGTCACTATATCATTGACTACTCTATTTTTCCATACTAATCATGCAACAATTAATGAATAAAATACTATTTAGTGGTAGACTAGTGCATTGGTTGTTACTGTGAAATTTTGACATCACTATTATAGATAAACAAGGTAAAGACAATGTGGTGGTAGATTTTATTTCTAAAATATTTTGATACATACAACACTATTGTTGATGACTCATTTCTTAATGAACAGTTATTTGTTCTAACCATTAACACTCTATCGTATACAAATATTTCTAAAATATTTTATAACATTTTCTACCAAGGGAAAAACATAGTTAGCAGAAAAGAGTCTTCCTTACTCATGGATCTTTGGCCATCTTATATACTAACCTTGAGCATGTCATGCACCGATGTATTCATGAATGTGAGGTCTTTTAAATATGGCATATCATGATGAACCATGTGGGGGAAATTTTGTAGCCAATATCTTCCAAAGTGATGCCACTAGATATTAGTGGCCAAGACTACACAAATATGTAATTCTATATACATGATAGTGTGATTGTTGTTAGTGAATGGGAAAGCCAACAAAATCAGATGAAATGCCCTTGTAATCACAACTAGTGTTGGAACTATTTGATAAATAGGGAGTAAACTTCATAGGTCTTATTGATCCTCCATCCAATGAAAAAATGTACATACTAATTCGTACACCCTACTTAATTAAGTGGGTAGAAGTCAAAGCTTTAACACATGTAATTGATGAAAAAGTAGCAAATTTTCTATAACGATATTTTCACTTGTTATGGATTTTCAAGGGAAACAATTAATAACCAAGGCCCATATTTTACATCAATTTTGAGCAACCCTTGTTCATGATTATGAGATCTGTCATAAGAAGTCTACCCCACACCATCCATAATTTGATGGCCAAGTTGAGGTGTCAAATAGGGAATTAGAGGATTCTTACTAAAATAGTAGCTTTACACCACTAAGATTGGAAAACATTCCTTCTTAGAGTAGTGTGTTCCTATATAACCTAGGGTTCACACCCTATGAGCCAGTTTATGGTAAGAAAGTTATCCTTCCCATTGAATTTAAGCATAAAACTTTAAGGATTTCTCTTGAACTTGGTATGAAAATATTTGAAACACAAAGAGAAATGATCAATTAGTTAAATGCATTAGATGAGTTAAGAAAATAAGTTATCCATTAGACAAAATTTATCTAGAAACAACAAATACATTGGCATGAATGGTTTATCAAAACCAAGGAGTTTAAGCAAGGTGATTAGGCATTGATATATGATTCAAAGTACAAATATCACAAAGGAAAGTTGTAATAAAGATGGCTTGCTCCATATGAAATAGAAAATGTGTTTCCAAATGGAGCAATCAAGTTAACAACCATTGATCTAGCTAGACTCTTTTTGATGGTTAATGACCATCATCTTAAGTTTTATTAAAAACCTTATTATAAGGAAGCCTTCATCTAATATTTTTTTAAAGAAAAAGGACCTAGCATTGATAAAATACTCTCTCAATCACTAGCTATAGAATATGGTACACCAATGGTAGTTGTGGATGATCCTACTAGCTCAGAAGTTGTCCCACCACATGTATGATTTTAATTCTCATATATTCTTTAATAAAATAAATAATTCAACAATGAAAACCTTTAATTATTGTTGGAAGGAAAATCACTTTTTGGTCAATATCACATCTACTTTAGGTACCTTGGGTACCACTTTTAGTCCCTACAAGGGACCCTAATACTTTCTACAATATTCTTGTGAGTTGTTGTTGGTGTTCTCTTTCTACAGGACCACTGCAGGTGTACTCATAACCACTCCGCACTTTGAAATCCTCACTATAGGCCTTTCATGCATTTCTTTTAATGTTTTCATTTTGTACTACTATTGTAGGTGAACCCACAACCCCTACACAATTTACACATTCTCCTATACATTTCATATAGCTTTCACATGCATTGTATTAGGTGTTATTCATCCACCACTATTGTAGGTCAACCTACAACCACTACAAGGCCATTATTTTTAGTAATCACACCACTCCACCACTAGTGATTTTTATAGTCCTTCATCACTACCTACCTATAGTTCCTTTATTCTATGTGGTTGAATTTTGGATCTTAATTATAGATATTATAGGTCTTGACCACATAGAAGATGAGCTATAACTACTTAATTTCCATCATTTTCTAGCAAAAAAATTAATATATTCAACTTTTTTGTAAATTTTCACCTCACTAGTTCCACCTTGATGTCAATTATTTCCTACCTAACACATCAATCCTTTCTCATCTAGTCACCTCAATCAAACGTGGTAATAAACTCCTTATACTAAGATCACATTTCATATATTTTGAGCTAATAATTTCTTTTTATGTATTATTTAATTATGGTTACATTGAATTGGTGCTTTATTCAATTTATTAATTATTATACAAACTTATCCCTACCCTTTTGAACCACATCCTTATTAAACCCCCTAATAATTTCAAAATTTCCTTAGTTCACTTTAGCTATACACAAGTGTTTTTTTGATGGGGATGTTTGGCATGCTTGGCCTAATTGATGATTATATTTCTAAGTAATGTGGTGACTAAATAATAATGACATTGCAATTTTCTAAAGCATTCTCCTTAGTCTTGTTGTACTCACACATGCATGAGTTCTTAATCCTTACAACCTTAATTATTAAAATTCTTTAAAACTTGTGACTATTTTGAATTTCCCTACTAAAAAATTGTGTTCACTTTTGAAAAACCTAGAAAGCTACTAGTAGCCTCAAGAAATATACTCGTTAGTAGCATAAAAGAACAAAGTTATATGAAACTTCTAATAAATTGCCACTTTTTTCACTTTCTAATATAATGGGTGTAGATAGTATGCACAAACATCCCATGATATACCATACAATAATCTATAATGACTAGGCATGTGTGCTTGTCTTATAATAGTTAGGTTGGTTGTATTATTTTTAGTGATTAGACAAATATAATGATGAGATAGCTCATGAATTTGTAGGGAAATTTTTTAATGATATAAAAGTTTTGAGAGGACTCTAAGTACATTTCTTTGAGGGAACTATTGTAGAAATTTTAGTATTACTTGTAATTAGAGAGATATGGCTAGAAAGACCCAATGTAGTACTAGAAATGAATGATTTTATACTATTAGAAGAGCAATTTGAGCCTCCACACAAGACACTAAAAGGATATTTCTGCCTACATTATAGGATAAAGTAGCAACACATATCATTAGGTACATTAGCTATGAAGGTAGGTAATATTTACTATATATTATATTCTTCAAGCTTTTAAGCCACCTCCGACACAGTAGATTGGTGAATATCTTCAACTTGTTGCTTAATTTTCTTAGAATAATGGCCATAAAATACCAAAAAGGTAAGTGTAATTCTTTGTCACACGACTATTTAATCTAATTGCTCATTACGAAAAAAATGCATGATCAATTTCTAAAGTTTCATGGGAGGAATTTTTTGTGATGAATGATATTGGAGATCAACCAAATATAGGGAAATTCTCTCATGGTATAAATTTAAAGGAAAGAAAAACACAAAGGCTACAAGAGGAATACATTAGGAAAAGTAGAATACTGAGACTACAAGAAGGTTTAGATGAAGAAGAAGAGCACAATGTGGAGGTAGAGTGTGCACTATCCTTCTTTGAACCTAAAACCATAGGTTCTATACATGAAAAATCCTCCTCCATGTCTATAGCCACACATTTTGCACATGCAACATCATCCATGTACATGTAGTCATGCAAGAAGAGCTTGAAACATCTCCCTTTGTGCTTGTAGATATACTAGTCATTGTGGACACCCTTTCCTCCTCCCAACTAGCTAAAAAGAAATATAAGGTTGCCTCAACACACAACCTCCCTAACCTAGGTTCTCAAAACATCTTAAGGAAAATGGGTTAACCCTAGGCACCTCAAAAATTAGCTTTCAAAGTTATTTTCATTGATATTGATATATATTATAAGTGTGAAGAACTTTTTATTCAATGGATAAGTGAAGAGTCAAACACTTTAGCAACTTTGGTTTTAATCTAGATGCAGATTCAACTCCTTCCTTTGAACTTGTAGCCTAAGAACATGAAATTAAACCAATCCCTACAATAGTAGGGGAAAATATACATATGCAAGCTACCTATGAAAGATTGAGCAACTTGAAGCTAGGCTTTAGGCATATGAAAATTAGATAAGTAAATTGGAAAAATTAGCTCAAATGGTAGAAGAAGAAATGTAACATTAAAAAGCTAATTTTGTGCAACATGTAGCTAAGGGAGAGTCATTTGTAGCCCTACCTACAACCATTACCATAGCTAATCCTAATACCAACCACAAAATCTTTTCAAATTTACTAAATTTAAATAATTTGAAATAATATCCACTTAAATTGACCTAAATATTGTGGAAGATGGATGAGGCTATTAGGTCAATGGAAAAGGAACAAGATGAAGAGAAGAAAGAGATAGAAGAAAAAATTAATGATGAATTAAAAAAAAAGAATGAATAAATCTATAGGTTAAAGGAATTTAGGTAGATAAAATGCATAGAATTACTATATAGATAATGAAATGTCACCCTCTTGTTAGGGTATATGAGCCTTGTTTAAAGAAGCAATGAACCACTTTTCAATTTATGCAAATTTAGTGTGATTTGAATTATAAGATGAAAAAATAGGTCATTTTTTTTAGTTTATTAGGAGATCACATTTGAGCTACAATGCCAATTATATTAATTCTACTTTCATGAACAAGTAGTGCAAAAAAAATCATAGTGGAATCCCCTTTTGTATGTGGGAGATGTACAAATAAAAACATTAATCTATTCTATGAGAAATAAAAAAAGTGATGGGAGTGGATGTAGAAATATAAAAAAGTGTGAAAATTCCATCCCTCTAAAAATTAGAGTTGAAGCTAGAAATCTAGATGAACTTGTATGAATGTATACACTTAATGGGCATCCCTATAGTTGCTGAGAAGACTCAACATGATCAAAATATTGACCATGATATGTAAATAAAATTAGTACCAAAAATTGAAAAATAATCCTTTGCTTTCAATAAAATAAAATGGCAAGAGCTCAGACCATATACTTGTAGAGGAAAGAACCTTATTCCATATATAATTACCATGTATTAGTGAGAAGGGAAACATGGTACTTCAAACTAACTTAATGTTACATCATTGGTTGGCTTCCACTAACCTTTCATCCACCTATTTTATGGTTTCATATTCCCACCTATCAAGGAAATATCATATATGACGAGAAAGATGAAGATGCCAAATGGGAAAGGATTGAAGAACAAAAGTGATTTTACCTCAAGTAGTTGAAGGGTCAATAGATCTATTTGATTTCAAATTGCTCATTTTTATGTATAATTAGTGGCATAAGTTACTTGAGGAAAATAAAAACCATAATTTAGGGGTATCATGAGACTTGGAATTGCCTCATTTGATTATCCTTTTTCCCTATTTTTCATCTAGAAATTTCCATCTTTTGAAACAACCCTTTTAATTGATATTTTGATAAAAGTACTAAGTTTAAATTTATGTTGTTTAATCAAATGGATATATATTAAATTAATTATTTTCATAACAATACAATACTTTTTTATCTTAGTTATGATAGTTGGTATGCTTATGAATATTTATAGTGCAACAAAATGAATTTTAGTAAAATTAACTATTTTTTGCAACAACTAAGGTTTGTAGCTTGCAACTATGGTTATAACATGCCAACAACTATGATTGTAGAGGTATTGTAGTCATGCCAACAACCCACTTGTATCCATGAAAAAGATTATCTACAACCATGATGGTATCCTCAATGTAACTGCAACAATAGTATTCATGTAGGTAGGAAAGTAGCACACTTGTATCAAAGAAGAGTCCTTGAATAGGTGGAAAAGGATTGATTCCTCAACATGATAAATGGAGTTTACATAGAACTGAATAACTTACCCACTCATCCTTATTTTTCCCAACAAACTTCTTTTCATGAACATGATGTATTTCCTTAATAGGAATGCTTTTCCTATTTGCTTTAGATTTAATTTCCTAGTTTTATTATTATTTCTAAAGTAATATGTTCTCTTGTATGACTAAGAGTGAATAGATAGATGCAATATAAGTTAAAAAATTTAGAATAAAGACACAAATGTACAAGATATTAAATATAATAACAATAATTTAATAGTGATATAGCTGTGCAATCTAGAATATGTATAGTATTAGTAGATTTGAGAATGTGTAATATATTTTGCTAAGTTAATAGAAGATTGAGTTTTCTATTTTATGAGTTCTTTCATTGTCAATGTGTCATGAATTTTACAAGCATTTTTATCTAGTCAATAGTTTACTTAGAGGAAGAGAGAAAGATGTAGTTTAACCCAAGCAAGTTTCCACTTAAGGTGGACTACAGTGTTAGCTTTTTCAAGATCTCTACTTGAATGCTAGTACCAATGATTGATCAGATGAAATAAATACAATGATAAATAGTATACATATAGGATGATGAGTTTGAGTCATTGTAGGAGTGTTTAACTCAAGGTGGAAAGGATGCTCCACCAAGTGACAAATGAGAAGTGCCACTTATCATTGAAGAGTGAACAACTAACCCTCCTAATGACATAACACCACCTAAGGTGGCTTAGTACATATTTAGTAGAATATTAAAATAATTAAATAATAATTCTAATCTAACACCCCCCTTTAAGCTCAAATTAGGCAGGAACAAAGATGAATGAGTCTTAGAAACTAGGTTTGATGAGGTACCCATGTACAATGAAAAATTCCCATAAAGTGGAGAAAGGTAGAAAACCTTGGGGAAAAAACTACCCCAAAAAAGATGATAAAAATAAAGTAAACTATACATGAGATAAAACATGATACATCAAAGGTGACTACCTATATCCTCAATGGGGTTATCATTATACTATTGTGTAGAATCTTTGGAAGTTTTATGTGAACCACCTTTGAACTCTATAACAACAAGTGATGAACTATCTATGGATGCAAGTGAGTGTACCATAGAAGAATACTATGAATGCATACAAACAATAAGAAGTATCAACTTTTACAACTACTCTATTGAACAAGTCTCAATGATTACTAAATATGGTTGAACCTCAATTATTTTCCCAATCCCACTATTTTTAATTTGATGAATAGAGAGAAGGTTCTTGTTCAATTCTGGGAAAATGAACATATCAATGAAGTATCTATTTCCTATCTATATGGTACCTTTGCCACAAACTCACAAATAAGTGTTTTTTCTATTTTTATTTCAACTATCTATATAGGATAGAATGAAATAGATTGCTATGGGGAATAAGTCATATGGTGGGAATCTGTTAAGTCAAGAAGCCATTTCTATGATTATGAAACTATAGATGTTGCTAGTGTCATACCCTTTGATTTATCTTTGAAGCTGTTTAGTGATGATGAAGATTCAAAAACCCCTTTATTCTCCTCAAGAAGATGAGTAAGGTGTTTGGTATTTTTCTTCATACATTTATATTTATTTTGTCCCAATTGTTTACAATAAGAACATTTTGTTCTTTCTTTATTTTTTCCTTGATTTGAGGATTGTGATTTCTCTTCATTATTCTTTTGTTTCTCATATTTTCTTTGAACCCATGATTTTATACTCTCAGTAATAAGGACTTGGGGCTTGTAGGAATTTATGGACCCATCTAAATTAATTTATCTTGCTCCCTGGTGAGATCTATAATGAAATAATCAAGTGAAGGCATCGACCATGTTGCACCAAGAGCCATGTTGGTGGAATAAAAGGTTGAGACAACGATTGAGTAATTAGGTCCCAACTTTGAAAGTGTGGAGGGAATGAGTTGATCATCTTTCCCTGCATTCCTTGAATTGAAATCTTAATAATTTAATTTTTGTGAAGTAATCCTCTATAGTATTATAGTCTCTTAGAATTATGAGGTCATTTTCTATCTTGTGGCTCCTTAGTTCTTTGACCTTCCCTAAAAAAATTTAAGTGCTTTCCAAAATTTGTTGGGAGTTTTCAAGGCCTTAACATGGACTAGAAGCTCTAGAGATAAATTAATGCATAGAAACCCAAAGGCTTGATTACTCTTATTATACCACTTTTCTTTATCTTTTGTTGAACTTGGTTCCTTTTAATTTCCCATTTGTGACTCTGTACAAACCTTTATTTTTTAATGCCAGTTGAACATTGACTTTCCACTCATGGTATTTGAAAGGTGTAAGAGACTTGATTGATAGATTAGGCTTCATTATTTTGATTGCAAGCTTAGAATCATAGAAGAAATCTAAGAGAAGTATACATGCACAAGGAACAACACAATGATACTCCCCCTTATTATTCTTTTGATCCCCATTGAATTGGCACTTTGTACATATTAGTGCATAAACAATTTCAATCTAACAAAAATATCACTTTATAATTTAGTGTGATATTGTTTCTAATCAAGTGGGCAATAAATTATTCACTTTCACATTTAAGTAATACTCAATTTGAGTAGCTAATAAAAATAATAATAATTTCTATTTACATAATTTGCACTTAGAAATTTAAAGCTTGTCTTTTGAGAGAAGAGATAGAATATGTGTTAAACAACATAATTTTTAAATTGTCTTGATGTTAAAGTCTTTTGAATGAAAAGATATTTTCGTTGACTATTCACAATCAATAATATGAATTACTCTTTGCAAGTTATGCCAAAATGAAAAAGACTCGCCCCTTACAAACATGAATAAAAACTTGACAATTTATCTTAACCACTAGTGGTTAGATTAATTTTGCAACATTACTATAAAAAAACTAATTATATAATAAATATAATGTGTTGTTTTAACTACCAAAGAGGGAAAATATTGGAGTGTCGTGGAAAATGTTGAAGGCCACATGGGAGTTGAAATAGGAAGAGACTGCAGTGTTAGTGTTTCCAAGATCTCTGCTTGAATTTTAGTACCAATGATTTATCAGATGAAATTTACAGTGGGAAATATTGTACATATAGGATGATGAGTTTGAGTCACCATAGGAGTGTTTAACTCAAGGTGGAAAGAATGCTCCACCACATGAAAAATGAGAAGTGCCACATATCTTTGAAGAGTGAACAACTAACCCTCCTAATTACATATCACCACCTAAGGTGGCTTAATACATAAAGTAGAATATTAAAACAATTAAATAATATTTCTACTCTAACACCACCCTTTAAGCTCAGCTTAGGCGGGAACAAAGATGAATGAGTCTTGACAAATAAGCTTGATCAGGTACCCATGTATAATAAAAATCTCCCATAAAATAGAGAAAGTTAGAAAAACATGTGGGAAAAAAACTACCCTAAGAAAAAATGATAAAAGAAAGTAAACTAGACATGATATAAAGCATGATACATCAAAGGTGACTACCTATATCCTCTGGAGTCATCATTATACTATTGTGGAGAATCTTTGGAATCTTTCAGTGAACCACCTTTGAACTCTATAGCAACAAGCACAATGAACTATCTACATTGGATGCAGGTGAGTGTACCATAGAAGAATAGTCATCAAAAGCAAAGTTCGTGAATGTATACAAACAATTTAAGAATTATCAACTTTTACAAAAAATATAATTTCTCTACTCAACAAGTCTCAATGATTACTAAATTTGGTTGAAACTCAATTATTTTCCTAGTCCCACTATTTGCAATTTGATGAATAGAGAGAAGGTTCTTGTTCTTCTGGGAAAAGGAGCACATCACGATGTATCTATTTCCTATCTGAATGGTACCTTTCCCACAAACTTGCAAATAAGTGTTTTTTTCTATTTTTATTTCAAATTTCTAGATATAGGATAAAATGAAATAGAATGATATGGGGAATAGGTCATATGGTGGGAATCTATTAAGTCAAGAAGCCATTTCTATGATCTTCTGAAACTATAGATGTTGCTAGTGTCATACCATTTGATTTATCTTTGAAGGTGTTTAGTGATGATGAAGATCCATAAACCCCTTTATTCTCCTCAAGAAGATGAGTAAGGTGTATGGTATTTTTCTTCATACATTTATATTTCTTTATGTCCCAATTTTTTGCAATAAGAACATTTTGTTCTTTCTTTGTTTTTTCCTTGATTTGATGATTGCGATTTCTCTTCATAATCCATTTTTTTCTCATATTTTATTTGAATCTATGATTTTCTACTCTCAAAATTAAGGACTTGGGGCTTGTAGGAATTTATGGTATCCATGTAAACTAATTTGTCTTGCTCTCGGGTGAGATCTGCAATGAAATCATCAAGTGGAGGCATCAACCATGTTGCACCAAGATCCCTCTTGGTAGAATAAAAAGTTGAGACAAAGACTGAGTAATTAGGTCCCAACTTTAAAAGTGTGGAGAGAATGAGTTGGTCATCTTTCCCCACATTCCTTGAGTTGTGGTGTAGGAGCAACATTGATCAAAATTTGTCAAGCAAAGCTGTTAAGGTCTAGGTTTTAGGAATTTGGAGTTTTGCATTAAATAAAGTCAATAAGACCAATTTCTATTGTAATTAGTAATTTTGATGGTCATTAGGTGTTTAGATGGGTTGGATTACAAAAAGTGAAAAAAGATGAAAAGTTGTCATGTATTGGAAATATTGTAAAGTTGCAAAAAAATAGACTTTGTGGAATTCCAACAATCAAGTCATCTTAAAAGGAAGTTAGGTGGTTGTGGGAAGTTGATTCTAGATGGAAAAAGTATAAATAAGAGGAAATGCATTGTTGTATGACTAATTTTGAAGATTTGAAAAAATAAACAATTGATATTTTGTTGTGTTACTAGTTTTTTTGAACTGTACGGTCCGTACACTTGCAAATTGAACTAATCTTGTTGAAAAATCATTAAGGGGTGTGTTTTGACTTCTATTTACATTTGTTTTGAGCATCTAACAATGTTTTGGGTGGAAGTTTGAGCAAATTATTTGTGACTAGTTTATTACCCTGTTTTAAGGGTTTGTAACCTTTAAAATGTAATCTCGACCCATTCCACTTTCCGTGGCACCTATAACTTGTGGAATGGGTCTGAAATAGTAGGAAATAGGTGTGAGCATGTGGTGAAAGTGTAGGGGAGGTCAGATAGTGTATTGGGCATTAAGCCCTAGGTTGGAAAGTTAAGTTTTCCATGTGAAAGGTGAGGTTTTGTGTTGGTAAAGTGTGAATTGTGCTGGGAAAGTGTTGTTTTATGATAAATTGAGTTTTTGTAGGTCAATTGGGGTCTGATTGAGGTGATTTGAAAGTTGTGAGAGGATTGGAAGCAATACTTTCAATAAAACCCTAGATTCTTGGCAAGAAAAGAGGGTTTTGAGTTTAGGCATCTTGGTAGATGAATTTCTAAAAAAAAATTGTGGATTCTTAGGTTTGACATGTGTATATTGCTGCCCCAATGAGTTTGGTGGATTTGGAGAAGTATTTAGGCAATGTCCTTTGTAAAAGAGGCCTAATTTGAGGCCTAAAAAGTGTACAAACCCAGTTTTGAAGGAATTGTTTGAAAGAAGTCCATTGTGATTTGTTGATATGTTTTTGGACACCTTAATGGGTCCTTGAAAATTTGTTGGTCTTGTTCTAAGAAGATCTCATTGTGAAGATTTACCCAATTTAGTCTATGTGCAAGGCTACAAGGAATTGATTTGAATTGGTGAGATAGAGTGAGTTTGAGGGTTTGATGTTCTAACAAGTGTTGTAGTTGGTTGAAATTGTGTTGAGTGTGTTGTAGGACCTCCCATGATTGCATCAAGTTGCAATCTTAAAGATTTAATTTTTGTGAAGTAATTTCCTCTATAGTATTATAGTCTCTTAGACTTATACTTATGAGGTCATTTTCTATCTTGTGGCACCTTAGTTCTTTGGCCTTCCCCAAAAAAAAATTGTGCTTTACAAAATTTGTTGGGATTTTTCAAGGCCTTAACATGGAATATAAGCTCTGGAGATTGATTAATGCATAGAAATATAAAGGCTTGATTACTCTTATTATACCACTTTTCTTTATCTTTTGTTGAACTTGGTTCCTTTTAATTACCCATTGTGACTCTATACAAAACTTTATTTTTCAATGCCAGTTGAACATTGACTTTCCACTCATGGTATTTGAAAGGTGTAAGAGACTTGATTGATAGATTAGGCTCCATGATTTTAATTGCAAACTTAGAAACATACAAAAAATGTAAGAGGAGTCTAAATGCACAAGGCACAACACAATGATTTCCCCCCTTGATTATTCTTTTGATCCCCATTGAATTGACACTTTATACGTTCTAGTGCATAAACAATTCCAATCTAACAAAAATGACACTTTATAATTTAGTGTGATATCGTTTCCAATATTTAGTGGGAAAAAATTATTCACTTTCACATTTAAGCAATACTCGATTTGAGTAGCTAATAAAAAAATATAATAATTCCTATTTGCCTAATTTATACTTAGAAACTTAAAGCTTTCCTTTTGAGTGAGGAGACAAAATCTGTGTTAAACAACACAATTTTTAAATTATCTTGACGTCAAATTCTCTGAAACAAAAATGAATTTTTGTCGACTATTCACAATCAATAATATGAATTACTGTTTGCAAGTTATGTAAAAATGAAAAAGACTCCCCCCTTACAAACATGAACAAAAAGTTGAAAGTTTATCTTAACCACTAGTGACCTTAGATTAATTTTGCAACATTACAATGAATTTTATTAGTATAAGAAAACTAATTATAAAATAAATATAGGGTAGAGCACCTAGTAGTTGAGCACCTTAACTTTGTGCTTCTAATTATCCTACGTGGAAATTTCAAATCACTTCCAATTTTTTTACAACAGCTTACTTGGCAAGTCCCCTGTTTATAGCTTTCGTTTCAGGGCCACATCTTCAATTTTTTTGCCACATCAACATGCTTTTTATCAAGATGTAGTTGACCAATACTTGTGCATTCACATCATGGATAGTTGAACACTAATGTGGCATTACATGATTGATTTCTTTTTAGATCAAAGGAATACATTTTGTTTCATTATGGGTAGTCATGTCACAATGGTCCAATATTGATAAAAATATTGGACATTATATAAACAACTACTATCACAACTATTGAAACATGCTCAACTAGTAGGTCCTCTCCCCTAATGTGTTGTTTTAACTGCCAAAGAGGGAAGATACTAAAGAGTCATGGCAATTGTTGAAAGCCATGTGGGAGTCAAAATAGGTAGAGTGCATGGAAATGTGAGCAATATCCCACTAGGGGAGAGGGTCCAATAGTGGTGTAGGTACTACCAATAGTTGTCATAGTACATGTACATTCAAAGCCCAATATTTTAAAACTATGGAACTAGTAATTGTAAGATAGGACCCAATAGTTGAAAAAATATGCCCATTACATTCAAAAAGCAACAACTCATATGATGCCACATTGACACACTAAAAAACATGACTTAATGCACCACTATTGGTCTATCTTTTTTTAGGGGTCTATTATGACCCCTCAACAAAAATCATGTTGATGACACCTTTTTTCTCGGTCTATGCGGGTGAAATGAAATATTTGAATTGTCCACGTCCCTAGCCACTCAGAGATATAATTTTTTAATGTCAATGTTGCATGTTCATTGCTATGTCGATCCATAAAGTTAGGGTGCACTAGCATTGGGCCCTCTCCCCTAATGTTGGAGTATTTCAGGATACTTATATTTATCATTAAAGAAGCTTTGACTTGACTGTTGAAGGTTGTTGAAGTCACTAGTGCTGAGATGGCATATGGGGCTTCGTGGGGCCTAGAGGGAGGTGTACACTTGTCGATGCCTTCAAATACAATCACACCACTGTATTGTAGTGCTTGGGCAGGGTTACAATGGTGGAACAAAAAATTGTTGAGAGATCTTATCGCCCTACGTAGGTCTATTCTCCTTCAAATTCCCCAACATACAATCTTGCAGGTGATGCCTCCACATATCAACATATCACTTAAATTACCAAGTCAATGGAAATTGCATAAATAATAGGTTTGATGCCTTTTTGGCAGATTTGCAACCATTCTCTGCACACATTTGCAGGTTCGCGACCTAATGCACAACAACAAACTTTCCTCGCATTCTATCTAGAGAACTTACGCCCTTTATAATGGATTTTGACCCACATAAAATGTGTATCATGTTGACTGGTTAGATGCATCAAATACGGTTCTAGGAAAATTCATCACCAATAATTCACCGTAAAAAAAATCACCTCCAACAATTCATCGTTAACAATTCATCGCCATGAAAAATTCATCTTGTGGAAAATTCATCACCAACAATTCATATCATATTGCTCACAATGAATTTTCCACGAGATGAATTTGTCAAGGTGATGAATTGTTGGAGGTGAATTTGTTGGCGGTGAATTTCCGTGATACCATCAAATACATAATGACTTTGATATCATGTTAATGTTTTCGAGATTTGTGTTTGAATACTAGTATCAATGATTGATCAAATGAAATTTACAATGAGAAATATTGTACGTATAGGATGATGAGTTTGAGTCACTATAGGAGTGCTTAACTCAAGGTGGCAAAAATGCTTCACCAAGTGCCAAATGAGAAGTGCCACATATCTTTGAAGAGTTCAACTATCTTTCCAAATGACACATTGCCACCTAAGGTGGATTGATACATAAAGTATAATATTAAAACAATTAAATAATAATTCTATTCTAACATGCAGTTGAACCTTTATTCTATTTAGGATAGATTCTTGTATTTTTAGTTTTAGCATGCTAAGTAATAACTTAATTCTCCTAACCTACAAAATTTGATTTAACTTGTTCTCTATGTATCAACCTATAGCATCTATTGTATAGCTCATGTGGTCTATTTTAAAGAGTTTTCTAATCACATAATAGATTTATTTTTTCAAATAGTAGTATTTAATTTTTTATTTTACAAGTTTTATTTCTTTTCCTTATATACAAGGTTAGAATTTCAATTGCCAGGAACCTAATGCGATACATATACTATTGAAACCATGCCAAAAGATACATGAACTTTGGTTGACATATAAATAAAGTAGAAAAATTAACCATAAGACTGCTTGATTAGTGGTTATTATATTCATTGTGTTGTGTGCGAGCCTAGTTGCACCAAGTTTAGTTGGGAATTGATTCCATTGATCACTAACCATGATAGGATCCAGATAATGACTTTAGATATGCATTAATAGGGTCTAATGATGCATGATTTGATGGTGACATTATGCTCAATGCTAAATGGAGGTTGAAGGAAGGAGGAAAGTCCATGCAAATAGAAAAGCACATGTTACTAACATGCTAATAAGATTCAATAAGATCCGATAAAGTGTCTTTGCAGAGTTCTTCTGTTTAAAGACAAGGGAGGATTGAAATAAAAAGGAATGATTTTTTACTCTTTTAGCATCTACCAAATTTTAATTTAGTGTACTAGCCTATGCATACTTTTGTGTATCATTATAGTTGTTTTTATGTTGTTTCCAAGCTAGATATTTTTTTATATTAGTTAACCACCTCTAGATTTTGCGTCTTCAAGACTTCTATTTGTGTTTTTGTTGAATATATTATTGATGTCAACCTTTATTTATAAATGATATCTACCACGAATACTAAACTTTCCTATTTCTCGTCTCATTGCAATGCATCTCCCATAAAGGCCTTACATAGGGATTAAAATAATTTATTAAGATTGAAAAAAAGTAAAACCTAAATTATAATATGACTGCCTTTGGAAGTAGACTTGCATATTGGAGGTGGATTTTTAGATTTTTGGCATACTTGTATTTTCAGGGGAGAGTTTACATGTTCAATTTATGTTTAGTTGCATAGACTAAAGGAGTTTATAAAAACACCAATTAATCTATGATGATCTATAGATCATTTATCAACTACCAAGTAATGTAAACATGGAAGACTATTCAAAATATTTGTTCATTGAGGAAATATACATAAATTATAGAAATGAATTATAATTTAATAGAGACTAACATGTCTCTAACCATCTATTAACGAATAATTTCTTGTTAATGAAACAAACTTGTGATGATATATCACTACAGATGATCCATATCCAACACAATAAGGAACCACACGTACTTATTGTGCATCCTAATAAACCATGTGCCAAAGAGAGCAAAGCTAAATAACTCAATCCAAA
>VDFB02271358.1:1038009754-1038196310 GCA_007258455.2 Sequoia sempervirens | reverse complement strand
GAATATCATGGAGGCTCTTGTGTTGAAGAAATCCAACATATCAAACAACAAAGGTTACTCCAAAATGGGATGATAAGGTTGTTCTTGTTTTAGATTTAATTATGTCTTTTGAATTGATTAATTGTTGTTTAAATTTATAACTTGTTTGCAATCATATCTCATATGTATTGTGGGTTTATTCTTATAATTCATTCCATATTATTCACCTTACAAATACGCCTACTAGGATTAATTAACTATGCAAAATTAGATAAAATAATAGTAAGAAACATATGCTAAACTAATTTTTAATTTTAATTTCAAACAAATTCTTGAACTTTATTTCACACAGTTTACATGGTTTCCATGACAATAAAGTAAAGTGCAACTTTGAATATTTAGTTTATATTCTAACTTGAAATAACTATCAATCATAAATGTAATATTCAATTTTTATAACTCTCAAATCAAATAAAAATAACTATAAATCATGTAAGGTATTGCATTAATAGACATGAGTTGTTGATGTAGTTACAATAAATACCTAGGGTTACAAGGTTGGACATAATTTGCATAGGCTACTAGATGGCAACTAAGCAGTCAAAAATCTCATTGATTACCATGAAAATAGATTTATTTGAAGCATTTTTCCAAGTAGACTACATGGATCGTTTATGCTTCCATGGTTTTTAAAATCTCTTTATCATTTATGCTTTGATCATTCTCTACATGTTACAAATCTTTGATTTTAAGCTAGGAGGCTAGTAGCATATTTGAACTAATAAGGTTGGGAATGTCTTTGTTTTATTTGTTGAAACATGTAAATGCATACATCTATAATTAACATGCATATATTTATTGAAATTTCAGGGTAAAAAAGAGTATATAGGAAATTATACAACAATTAATTTCTCATAGACCTAAAGCAATACCACTTGCAAGAGAAAAAGTATGTATGCCACAACATGTTTGATATATCAAATCTAATATCTATTAACATTGGAATGTATTTTAAATTCTAACATCTTTTATTCTTTTTAGTAAACCTAAGGATATTTGTTATACAAAAAAGTATTGATACTAACATGGTCAAAATAAAGATAGGGTGGAAAATTAATCTTGTTAAGAATTATAGTTCCAATATCACTTTCAAATCATCCTAATGTGGATAAGATATTGCATCACATTCAACAAGTTGTCAACAACCGAGTGTTTGGGACAAATAAACCTATAGACCTTATAGTTTCTTTGAGGTATTTTGCCAAATTGTTCACATGAATTATTTATGCTTTAAATATATTTTACATACTAGGCACATGCAACTACATCATCTATTGAAATTCCTCTTTTTATTGTGGTTTGACAAATTTATATGCATTGTTCCAAAGCTCCCATATTTGGATAGGTTTAAAATCTCAAACTATGGAAGGTACAAAAAAACTCACATAGCCTTTCCATTGCAATGGAAAACACCCTAAAGTTATTTAAAAATAGAAATTAAGCATTTCACATTCTTGAATAATGTAATATCAAATCAATGGAAATATGTAAAATATAAACCTATTTTAGGTTAGAGAAGATATGATACAATAAAGGAAATATGATATATATATTAAAGGCTTAGAAAAGAACAAATAAAAGGATAGAAACCAACTAGAATATTCCGTTTAACTAGTTAGATTTTATTTTTCAAACTAAACTAATTAGAGTTTGTTCTTCAAACTCAAAGCTAAATGCAAAACTTGCACTCTATTTTTTAAAAATTTGAAGTGCATTTCACATAACTAAGTTCAAACCTTAAAAATTCTATTGGTGAACATATATATTAATAGTTTTCCAAAACCATATTGTGAAAAGATGTGCTCCAAACCAAACATGCCTCCAATACTATCAATAACAACAAAATAAGCATTAGAATGCAAGAAAATTTAAAAGAGGAATCTTCTTTTCAAATTTCAAACTAGAAAATGAGTTGTAATTGACATAATTAGCTAGGTATGTACATTGTGAAGCCATTTTGACAACAATAAAAATAATGAAGATTAAAAATTTTATTATTCTTTTATTATGCTTTGATGCATGTCGATACCTTGCTCCAAAGTTACCCATTTTGTATAGGTTTCAAGGATGTTGACAAAGTTTAGAGAGAAAAGATTTGTAAAAAAATATGCTTATGAAGGCACTTGCAAATGTATAGAGACCACATCATACATCAAACATGAAATATTCTTTGGAATAGCTATGAAAACTATAGGTCATACAACATGACAACATAGTGCAAAATATATGTTGTTTTTGTAGCTTACTGGCTTAGTCCAAGTTAAGGAAAAATGTCCATACAAGAAGATTTTGCTAAATAAACTTATATTGAAGAGACAAAGCTAAGATAGTGGATTCATTGTAGCATAATTATGAATCAATAAATTATTTGTTGCATATGTAGGATCCATCTTATATCTTTTTATTATGAAATAATGATTTATCATTATTTTTTAATTTTTAAATCCTAAAAGAATGAGTATTCTATTTTTAAGGCTACAAATCACATACTATTCCATGTGTGTAGTTTTCACCAAATCACAACTCTTTTAGTTGTTAGGATTAAGGTGTCATTGACCTTGTAAAACCTATATTATTGAACTTATTCCATTTTTTAAGGCGTCTCTAAGCACCTAGGGTGTGAGTGGAAAATAATTTGTAATAATATTCCACCTATAGTTTAAGGGATGAGGGAGTTTATCAATAATATTAAATAATTACTTGTGGAAAAAATTAATTAACTCCTCAAGTTGGTCTCTTGGAAAGGAGGGAAATGTGTCTCTTGGTGTTTCATCTAAGTGGCTTTTAGCTTACCCAAGTTGGGCTCTTGGAAAGGAGGGAAAATATGTCTTTTGGGATGCCAATATGATTAACTTTACACATTCCAAGGGGAATTCAAAAGACTAGTGGGACATTTACTATTTACAAGATGCTTATATCTCTATAAATTGAAACCTTATTATGGTGATAAGATATACTAGATATGCCTTCATGAATATGCTTTTATTGAATGCTTTTCATTGATATTTCAAACATACATTGGTTTTGTTAGAAAGAAGGAAAAGTAGTGATGAAAGTGTGTTGAGTTGTAATCTTGTTTGAAGAAGGTAATACATACTTGACGTCTCTTCTTGACTAGTGGATTTTGTTTTTGTAAGGTTTTCTTCATGTGAATATTGTGTAGTTTGATGTTCTTATGGGGTTTTTTGATTTCTTATGTTGTTGGTTTGAATTTCTAAATATATTAATGGTTTTCTACTTGATTAAGCATAATTTAATTGAGTGGTGTTTCATGAATAACCATAATTAATTTCATATTTCCATATTGTATTAGTTTACCTATTTTATCCCAAAATTTTCTATCAGAGTTTGGCCACCTTTGGTTGGAATGATTTTCTAGGTTGTAGTGGGAGTTCTAGCTATTTTTTTTTTACAAATTTGTGTGTGGAAGCCATGGCTACATCTTCATCTTATATAGACATTGAGAAATGTATTTATATAATTATGAGTTATGAAAGCTAAATATGGAAGACCTCATAGAAGAGAGATCAATGGAAAATAATGACAAAGGAATTTTAAATTGAAAGTGTTTCCCAAGACTTGTGGGGCTAGATGCATAAGAAAGCATGGGGGATGATTCAATTGTGTCTTATGTACTCTATACTTTTAATTTTTTTAATAAAGGCTACCACTTATTCCTTATGGAGAAAGATAGGTGAAATAAATAATAAGATACACTACATGCAAGGAAGAAACAAGAGGAATTAGAAGTAACATTAGTTAAGTATTTCCCACATTGTTAGCAAAATAAATTTAGTTATAAGTGTAAATGGGTAGCTAGCATTGCCTAAGATAGGAAAGAGAGGAAAGAGTTCAAGGTGGTATAAGATGAATATGTATAACAATGGAGATGGTGGTCACCAAGACAAGGTATGCCTTAGGACCCTTTATCTTTCAATACTCCATTTTCTAATTCATATTCAAACACTAGAAATTAGTACAAATCACCACTGAACTACATGTCATCCTAAGCCTAGAAAAACCCAATACCACCAAACTAGACATCCCAACAAGGAGCATGGAAACAACAACCATACTAATCACAAGTCCACAATCAATAATGGAAAGGACCATCTAATACATGGAAACAACAATGGAGAGGAAACTAGTCATGGTTCAACCCCAACACTAGCTTCAAAAAATAGTCACAACCTTCACAACATAAACAACTATTATGCCAAAATTTTCTACTCCTATCCCCACCAATAACTACACAAATACCTATCCAAATTTCACCTAACCCAAAAATAATTTGGTTAGGCAACATGCAATAAAAAATAATTCAACACTTAACCAACATGGTTGAGATGGGTGATGTACAACTCAACTTGGGCAAGGTATGTTCCACTCCTACCACACCTATAATTATGGTGCTCTTAATAGAAACTCTAATCTCATAAACTAATATGTAGCAACATAATAAGTCACTAAACCTTGACCTAGTGCCATCAAGAATTAAAATCATAATCCATAACCCTCCATTTCCAAAGAGGTTGACTACACAAAAGAAAGAATATACATTTGAGCTTAAAATTTTGGGGCAATTAGAAAAAGTTTGTGTTTCAAAATTCCTCTGTTCTAGGAAATCAAGGATGTCCCCATCTATACTAATATTGATATAGAGTTATGTTTAAAGAAACTAAGGTGTAAGTGGAAGGACCCAAAAATTATCCAAGTCATTAGGAAAATTGTAGATTATGCTTGGGAATATTGTCATTCCTAAATATAATCTAGTCATAGCACATTAATTGAACTCTCATAAAAAAAAAAAAAGATTTACCTAGGTACAACCACTAATATTATGACCAAGGATATCATGCAATCCCTAAAAATTATCAATATTTGGCACACTCCCATGATATTTCAATTAGAAGATCAATCATTTGTTAAAGCATATAAAGTAATCAAATATTTAGTAATTACACTTGATTCATGAGGGTATCCAATTGGTTTCAGGGCCTTGCAATCAAAGGCCAACTTAGGAGGGTATCCCCTCATCTTAGGAAGACCTTGGTTGTTTATAGTTGATGTTTCTATTGGTTGCATGTTAAAGAATATGATTGTTTCTAATGGATATGTGACTAAGAAACTAGTTTTATATCCACTAGATCAGCCCTATTTGGACCATAAATAACTTGTGTGGTTGGAACTTGAGGATAATGATCAATATTTAATCTAAAATTAATGAATATTGGAAGAAGTCCATTAATATAAACTCAAGATGAGGATACCATCCTTTTCAATATTCTACAAAACACTTACAACATTGAACCATAGATGGATAATTAACTTAGATGTGTGTCTTGTCAACTTCATAACCTTTTTTCTATAGTAGATTCTTTAAAATTTATTTCATAAATTTATACTTTCCATCATTTATTTCCTCATAGCTATATTTTTAATATATAATGTAGAAACATTACTTCAATGAAAATAGTATTCAAACAAATTGAAATTTCTCCCAACAAGCCACATAATATTAATATTCAATTGAACCTAGAACAATAGAATGAACTAATATCCATGATACAAGGCTATAAAATAACATTTCATGGGATTATCACGACATGAAAGGGATCATCCCAAACCTCTTCACCCATGGACAATATCTATATTAAAGAGGTTTTCAAACTCATAAGTCAACTAAAATATAGGATCAACCCTATAATATGAGATATTGTTAAGGAAGAACTATAGAGACTCTTGGATATAGAACTCATCAACCCCATATCAAATAGCCAATAGACTTTACCTCTAGTGTTAGTGCCAAAAAAATTAGGTAAGTAGTGTTTTTGTATTGAATACAAGGAACTTAATGTTGCCACAAGGAAGGATCATTTCGCCCTTCCCTTTACTAACTAGGTTTTGAAAACATTAGTAGGAAAAATATACTTTTTCCTTTTTTGATGGTTTCAATGGTTATAACCAGATCATGATTACCCCTAAGGAAAAAAAAACACATTTACATGCCCTTGGGGTACATATGTAGATGCAATCATTCTATTTGGATTGTGTAATGTCCCTTACTACTTTCTAGAGGGTTATGTTGAGAATCTTCTCTAATCTACCCACAACCATCTAAAAAAATATACAAGGATAACTTCATAACATATGAATATTCCTATAATGAAGCCTTGGGTAATTTGGATAAAGTATTATAAAGATTCTAAGACCATAACATATCTTTATGCAATGAAAAATACTACATGATGATGGAAGAAGGTATATTTTTAGGACAATACATCTCTCAAGTAGGAATTCAAGTGGACCCTACTAAAATGAGGTTATTATAAAATACCAACATCCCAAAAATAGAAAAATGTTAGGAGATTCCTTGAACATGTAGGCTATTACCACACATATTTATCAAGGACTTTAGTAAAAAAAAAACCTTATTTATGTTAATTTCCAAGGATGTTTAGTTTTTTTGGATAAATACATGCCAAGAAGCCTTTCAAGCTCTTAAAAAATTGTTGAACACAACTTTGGTGCTACATGGATTGATTGGAAAATTCCCTTTCATATTAATATTGATACATTTGATTTAGTTATATGTGTTTTTCTTGGGAAAAAAGATGGTCTAATAAAATATTCCATTTATATTATCAACAAAAACTCAAAGTTGTCAAACTTAACTTCATAGTAACTTAAAAAGAACTCCTTGTACAATCATTTATGCAATCAATAAATTTTGTCACTATATCATTGACTACTCTATTTTTCCATACTAATCATGCAACAATTAATGAATAAAATACTATTTAGTGGTAGACTAGTGCATTGGTTGTTACTGTGAAATTTTGACATCACTATTATAGATAAACAAGGTAAAGACAATGTGGTGGTAGATTTTATTTCTAAAATATTTTGATACATACAACACTATTGTTGATGACTCATTTCTTAATGAACAGTTATTTGTTCTAACCATTAACACTCTATCGTATACAAATATTTCTAAAATATTTTATAACATTTTCTACCAAGGGAAAAACATAGTTAGCAGAAAAGAGTCTTCCTTACTCATGGATCTTTGGCCATCTTATATACTAACCTTGAGCATGTCATGCACCGATGTATTCATGAATGTGAGGTCTTTTAAATATGGCATATCATGATGAACCATGTGGGGGAAATTTTGTAGCCAATATCTTCCAAAGTGATGCCACTAGATATTAGTGGCCAAGACTACACAAATATGTAATTCTATATACATGATAGTGTGATTGTTGTTAGTGAATGGGAAAGCCAACAAAATCAGATGAAATGCCCTTGTAATCACAACTAGTGTTGGAACTATTTGATAAATAGGGAGTAAACTTCATAGGTCTTATTGATCCTCCATCCAATGAAAAAATGTACATACTAATTCGTACACCCTACTTAATTAAGTGGGTAGAAGTCAAAGCTTTAACACATGTAATTGATGAAAAAGTAGCAAATTTTCTATAACGATATTTTCACTTGTTATGGATTTTCAAGGGAAACAATTAATAACCAAGGCCCATATTTTACATCAATTTTGAGCAACCCTTGTTCATGATTATGAGATCTGTCATAAGAAGTCTACCCCACACCATCCATAATTTGATGGCCAAGTTGAGGTGTCAAATAGGGAATTAGAGGATTCTTACTAAAATAGTAGCTTTACACCACTAAGATTGGAAAACATTCCTTCTTAGAGTAGTGTGTTCCTATATAACCTAGGGTTCACACCCTATGAGCCAGTTTATGGTAAGAAAGTTATCCTTCCCATTGAATTTAAGCATAAAACTTTAAGGATTTCTCTTGAACTTGGTATGAAAATATTTGAAACACAAAGAGAAATGATCAATTAGTTAAATGCATTAGATGAGTTAAGAAAATAAGTTATCCATTAGACAAAATTTATCTAGAAACAACAAATACATTGGCATGAATGGTTTATCAAAACCAAGGAGTTTAAGCAAGGTGATTAGGCATTGATATATGATTCAAAGTACAAATATCACAAAGGAAAGTTGTAATAAAGATGGCTTGCTCCATATGAAATAGAAAATGTGTTTCCAAATGGAGCAATCAAGTTAACAACCATTGATCTAGCTAGACTCTTTTTGATGGTTAATGACCATCATCTTAAGTTTTATTAAAAACCTTATTATAAGGAAGCCTTCATCTAATATTTTTTTAAAGAAAAAGGACCTAGCATTGATAAAATACTCTCTCAATCACTAGCTATAGAATATGGTACACCAATGGTAGTTGTGGATGATCCTACTAGCTCAGAAGTTGTCCCACCACATGTATGATTTTAATTCTCATATATTCTTTAATAAAATAAATAATTCAACAATGAAAACCTTTAATTATTGTTGGAAGGAAAATCACTTTTTGGTCAATATCACATCTACTTTAGGTACCTTGGGTACCACTTTTAGTCCCTACAAGGGACCCTAATACTTTCTACAATATTCTTGTGAGTTGTTGTTGGTGTTCTCTTTCTACAGGACCACTGCAGGTGTACTCATAACCACTCCGCACTTTGAAATCCTCACTATAGGCCTTTCATGCATTTCTTTTAATGTTTTCATTTTGTACTACTATTGTAGGTGAACCCACAACCCCTACACAATTTACACATTCTCCTATACATTTCATATAGCTTTCACATGCATTGTATTAGGTGTTATTCATCCACCACTATTGTAGGTCAACCTACAACCACTACAAGGCCATTATTTTTAGTAATCACACCACTCCACCACTAGTGATTTTTATAGTCCTTCATCACTACCTACCTATAGTTCCTTTATTCTATGTGGTTGAATTTTGGATCTTAATTATAGATATTATAGGTCTTGACCACATAGAAGATGAGCTATAACTACTTAATTTCCATCATTTTCTAGCAAAAAAATTAATATATTCAACTTTTTTGTAAATTTTCACCTCACTAGTTCCACCTTGATGTCAATTATTTCCTACCTAACACATCAATCCTTTCTCATCTAGTCACCTCAATCAAACGTGGTAATAAACTCCTTATACTAAGATCACATTTCATATATTTTGAGCTAATAATTTCTTTTTATGTATTATTTAATTATGGTTACATTGAATTGGTGCTTTATTCAATTTATTAATTATTATACAAACTTATCCCTACCCTTTTGAACCACATCCTTATTAAACCCCCTAATAATTTCAAAATTTCCTTAGTTCACTTTAGCTATACACAAGTGTTTTTTTGATGGGGATGTTTGGCATGCTTGGCCTAATTGATGATTATATTTCTAAGTAATGTGGTGACTAAATAATAATGACATTGCAATTTTCTAAAGCATTCTCCTTAGTCTTGTTGTACTCACACATGCATGAGTTCTTAATCCTTACAACCTTAATTATTAAAATTCTTTAAAACTTGTGACTATTTTGAATTTCCCTACTAAAAAATTGTGTTCACTTTTGAAAAACCTAGAAAGCTACTAGTAGCCTCAAGAAATATACTCGTTAGTAGCATAAAAGAACAAAGTTATATGAAACTTCTAATAAATTGCCACTTTTTTCACTTTCTAATATAATGGGTGTAGATAGTATGCACAAACATCCCATGATATACCATACAATAATCTATAATGACTAGGCATGTGTGCTTGTCTTATAATAGTTAGGTTGGTTGTATTATTTTTAGTGATTAGACAAATATAATGATGAGATAGCTCATGAATTTGTAGGGAAATTTTTTAATGATATAAAAGTTTTGAGAGGACTCTAAGT
Source organism: Sequoia sempervirens (assembly GCA_007258455.2). Classification (NCBI taxonomy): domain Eukaryota; kingdom Viridiplantae; phylum Streptophyta; class Pinopsida; order Cupressales; family Cupressaceae; genus Sequoia; species Sequoia sempervirens. Next base: position 1,038,186,476 of record VDFB02271358.1, on the reverse strand, counting down.
ACATTTCTTTGAGGGAACTATTGTAGAAATTTTAGTATTACTTGTAATTAGAGAGATATGGCTAGAAAGACCCAATGTAGTACTAGAAATGAATGATTTTATACTATTAGAAGAGCAATTTGAGCCTCCACACAAGACACTAAAAGGATATTTCTGCCTACATTATAGGATAAAGTAGCAACACATATCATTAGGTACATTAGCTATGAAGGTAGGTAATATTTACTATATATTATATTCTTCAAGCTTTTAAGCCACCTCCGACACAGTAGATTGGTGAATATCTTCAACTTGTTGCTTAATTTTCTTAGAATAATGGCCATAAAATACCAAAAAGGTAAGTGTAATTCTTTGTCACACGACTATTTAATCTAATTGCTCATTACGAAAAAAATGCATGATCAATTTCTAAAGTTTCATGGGAGGAATTTTTTGTGATGAATGATATTGGAGATCAACCAAATATAGGGAAATTCTCTCATGGTATAAATTTAAAGGAAAGAAAAACACAAAGGCTACAAGAGGAATACATTAGGAAAAGTAGAATACTGAGACTACAAGAAGGTTTAGATGAAGAAGAAGAGCACAATGTGGAGGTAGAGTGTGCACTATCCTTCTTTGAACCTAAAACCATAGGTTCTATACATGAAAAATCCTCCTCCATGTCTATAGCCACACATTTTGCACATGCAACATCATCCATGTACATGTAGTCATGCAAGAAGAGCTTGAAACATCTCCCTTTGTGCTTGTAGATATACTAGTCATTGTGGACACCCTTTCCTCCTCCCAACTAGCTAAAAAGAAATATAAGGTTGCCTCAACACACAACCTCCCTAACCTAGGTTCTCAAAACATCTTAAGGAAAATGGGTTAACCCTAGGCACCTCAAAAATTAGCTTTCAAAGTTATTTTCATTGATATTGATATATATTATAAGTGTGAAGAACTTTTTATTCAATGGATAAGTGAAGAGTCAAACACTTTAGCAACTTTGGTTTTAATCTAGATGCAGATTCAACTCCTTCCTTTGAACTTGTAGCCTAAGAACATGAAATTAAACCAATCCCTACAATAGTAGGGGAAAATATACATATGCAAGCTACCTATGAAAGATTGAGCAACTTGAAGCTAGGCTTTAGGCATATGAAAATTAGATAAGTAAATTGGAAAAATTAGCTCAAATGGTAGAAGAAGAAATGTAACATTAAAAAGCTAATTTTGTGCAACATGTAGCTAAGGGAGAGTCATTTGTAGCCCTACCTACAACCATTACCATAGCTAATCCTAATACCAACCACAAAATCTTTTCAAATTTACTAAATTTAAATAATTTGAAATAATATCCACTTAAATTGACCTAAATATTGTGGAAGATGGATGAGGCTATTAGGTCAATGGAAAAGGAACAAGATGAAGAGAAGAAAGAGATAGAAGAAAAAATTAATGATGAATTAAAAAAAAAGAATGAATAAATCTATAGGTTAAAGGAATTTAGGTAGATAAAATGCATAGAATTACTATATAGATAATGAAATGTCACCCTCTTGTTAGGGTATATGAGCCTTGTTTAAAGAAGCAATGAACCACTTTTCAATTTATGCAAATTTAGTGTGATTTGAATTATAAGATGAAAAAATAGGTCATTTTTTTTAGTTTATTAGGAGATCACATTTGAGCTACAATGCCAATTATATTAATTCTACTTTCATGAACAAGTAGTGCAAAAAAAATCATAGTGGAATCCCCTTTTGTATGTGGGAGATGTACAAATAAAAACATTAATCTATTCTATGAGAAATAAAAAAAGTGATGGGATTCCTAATATGATAGGGTATCCCCCCAATGATGCCTTTGGAGATAAGACCATGAAGTCAGCAGGGTATTCCCAGGAATCCAAGGTGACTACCAAGTCCTCAACTACCCCATCAGGTTTGACAGTAGAGCTATCAGCAAGCTATAATATTGTAGGTGTAGTTCTTACTTCTGAAATATTAATTTTTACAACCAGGTCCTTTGTCATGATATTGATAGCTGCACCAAGATCTACTAAAGCATTCTTAATTTGCAACCCATTAACATTTATCTCCACAACAGGACTTCCTGGATCTAAATATTTTGGAATGTTGAGCTTCCCTAGCATTAAATCGGAGAGTTGGCCTATTACATGGACAGTTTGAGGGTCTTTCTTTTTCCTCCCTAGTTTCTTCAAACATGCCTCCTTGATGGCCTTGCCATAGATAGGTACTTCTTTGATTGCTTGGAACAAAGAAATTTTCACACATATGTGCTTTAGCTGGTCAAGGATATCAAAGGTGGGTTCCTCTTGTTTCTTCACATTTTCACCTTCCAATCTTTGTGGAAAAGGAGGGGGCACTTTATCAAATGACTTAGGTAATGATGGGATCTGAACTGGCTGATTTGGTTGGGCTTGGTCATTGATATCTTCTTCTTCTTGGTCAATCTCCTTAGATGGTAATTCTGATATTATGGGAGGAGATGGTGTGGGTAGCACGGTTCCTAAACATAAATTAATATTATTCAAGTTAAGAGCATAGGCAGGCTAATGATTAGGATCAGCAAAATAGACTTATTGCTGCTGCGGTTGTTGGTTATTTGGATTAGGTGCTTCCTAAGCCGGTAGTTGGGTTGATTTTGGATACGAACCTTGATTAGCTGCAAGGGGTGGCATAATGGATTGTTGTTGGGGTTGTTGCAGGAAACCTGCAGTCATATTTGACCATTGTTGGCCTCCTCTCCATTGGTTAGGCTGCTGCCAATTCCCTTGTGGAGGCTGCCACTGATTTTGCTGAGGTGGTTGCCAGTTTCCTTATGAGGCTTACCAACATTTTTGCTGGGCATTTGGCCAAGGGTTATTCCACTGAGGTTGGGAGTATGGCCCATAGTTTGGAGGGTACTAATTTTTCCATTGACTATTATATGAACCAAAATTTTGCAAAGGGTCTTAAGGCATACCTTGTCTTGGGGCCCATGGCCTCCTTCATGCAACAAAGAATACTTGATCATCATCACCTTCAATCATCTTAAAATCAGTAGGCAACTATTTAGCCTCCATATTGGCCACCATCTTGCATCTGCAGTCACGTTTCTTCTATCTACAATGCGGGCAGAACTCAGCCAACATTGCTTCAGCTTCCTCATGCTTCTTCCGAGCTTGCATGGTGTCCAAATGTGTAGCCATGTTGTTTATGATTTCCTACTTGAAATCAGATAGCAAATTTGTGATCTCCATCTAGGAAACTCCATGGAAGAAGACTTGCCCACTGTAGCTTGATGACCTCTACCTTTCTTCACATTTGCTCAGGAGTAATTAAGACATATTTCATGAATATCATCCCAAGGCAGTTGGGTTATATCACCTCCTCCCATCAGGTCCAGAGCATCTATACAGGCATCACTGATTCCTCTTAGAAAAAGTAACTTCTGAGAGTCTTCATTGAGAGTATGGTTTGAGTTCTTTTTCAGAGAAAACAAGAATATTGAGATGTAGTCTTCCAGGCTTTTGTCCTCCTTTTGTTGAATTCTGAATATATCGTCTCCCTTACTTCCACTCTTACAATATTCCTTGTATTTGTCAAGAAATTTTGTTTGCATGGCTGCCCAGCTATCAACAACACCTCTTCCTAAACTCATGAACCATCTAAGAGCCCCTTCTTTCAAGGTGGAAGGAAACAATTTCAACTTGTGTGCATCTGAAGTGTAATCATAGCTGCGACAAAGGATATCAAACTCAAACAAGAAAGTTTCAGGATCCTCCATAACTAGGCCATAGAACTTGGGAAGTAATGAAAAAGGAATATTTTTAAGGTTATCAGTATCTCACTGAGGAACAATGGGAAACTCAAAAGTAGGAGGTGGATTAGGTGGATTATTTTCCATATTTTCTTGCTGGAATATTAGAGCGAATAGATTTTCCTCAGGTTCTTCGTCGGCTGGGTCAAATGGCAATTCAACAAATAGGTTTTCAGGGAGAAACCCTCCCAGTGCATCTCTTCTTCTATGCATGCAATAGAATGAATGGTGATTTGAAGGATTTTGAAAATTTTTGATTAACAGACTAAACTAATGCAAAAAATGACTTCTGACAAGTTCTTAGCTTGACACCATCCCCAGCAACGATGCCAAAAATGGTCGCGCCCACAAAAGGATATGAAAATCACAGTAAAACCTATCCTAGGAATTGGGCATTCCAGCAGGTGACTAATATCTCTTTATGGACGTTAATTTACTTGTCAAACCAGGGAACGTATACTTTGAATGGAGCAGCACAATATATGCACTAAGAACTAGTTTCATTCACAACTTAACAGAAATAAATACTTGGAAAGAATTCTATCTATGCTACAGGAAGGTAATGCAAAGCTATCTTAACTCAACCATGATTTAACCAAAGCAGTAAGCATAAAAGCTACAACTGAGACACAAACTTTGAACTGGCCTTATGCTGCAGGAACAGGCACAGGGATGGATTCCCGATGCTGCAGGAACAATATAAGACTGAGTTTGTATGAAAACTTCAAAGATGAAATCTAACTGATCATCAACAGAAAAAGAACAGCTAACTAACTAGCTACAGATACTTACTAAGTGGGCCCCCTTAGCAAGCATCTACTGATTACGCAAGTGCTGAACTCAGAACTTCATCAGATTTTATTCATAAACTCAGAATGGTGTACATTGCTTTGTTGATATGAAAACTAACAATAAACTTTGTCTCTTATCATACAGATTCTGCTTTTGATTATTATCATACTGACTCTTACATGATATCTTCTATTTTCCTATAACTATGCTTTTATCTTACTTCTGACCATCCTCTTGCTCACTCGCACAGGAGGAGCGCTTATTTAAAAGTTAGGAGAACAACTAACTAACCCTAACAAAGAAAGACGTGGAAGTACAATGTATCCCAAAATCGAGGAATAGACTTTATAAATGAATTTATCCGTTCAACCCGATCTAGAGAGAATCTAGCGCTCCACTCTCTCCAGATTGACTGTCATTAAAAATCTTTCCAACGGTTTCGGTCAAAGAGTCTTCGCCAAAGCTTCCTCGAAGTTGTGCAGGAAATAGACTTTACTGCAAGGCCGAGATTGGCTGCGCTTGACTCGATGCGAAAGAAAAGGCACATGGCACATACACAATATCCATTCATTAATCACATATTTAAATCTATTTCATCATTCAAAAACCATATGCAATATACCAGTCATTTAGGGAGTCAACGGGGTAATAAATATAGATAAGACAACACGATAGGCTACAGGATCATGAAAGTGTATTGCTACAGGATATCCCAATAAAAGGTTTCAAAAGAGTTTAAACAACCATGAATAACGAAAGTAAAGGTATTAAAAGTTCATTATGATATCCAAACTATGAGCACATTTTGGGCTCATCAGACCCTTCAACTACTTGAGGTAAAATCACTTTTGTTCTTCAATCCTTTCCCATTTGGCATCTTCATCTTTCTCGTCATATATTATATTTCCTTGATAGGTGGGAATATGAAACCATAAAATAGGTGGATGAAAGGTTAGTGGAAGGCAACCAATGATGTAGCATTAAGTTAGTTGGAAGTACCATGTTTCCCTTCTCACTAATACATGGTAATTATATATGGAATAAGGTTCTTTCCTCTACAAGTATATGGTGTGAGCTCTTGCCATTTTATTTTATTGAAAGCAAAGGATTATTTTTCAATTTTTGGTACTAATTTTATTTACATATCATGGTCAATATTTTGATCATGTTGAGTCTTCTCAGCAACTATAGGGATGCCCATTAAGTGTATACATTCATACAAGTTCATCTAGATTTCTAGCTTCACCTCTAATTTTTAGAGGGATGGAATTTTCACACTTTTTTATATTTCTACATCTTGGTTGGCTACTGTTGATGCTTGCATTGGTTGTAGGTTGGGTGACATGACAATATCCGATAGATATAGTACAAAAAAACTTATCCTCTATTCTCCAGCACTACCCCAACTTGAGTCTGGAGATGTTGCTTGGCTAGATTTGGGAGAAGAGGAAGAAGTGAATTCTGTGGCCAATTTAATGATGATTACTAGAGGCCTTTCATTGCACAGCAAGAAGAAGAAGATATACTGTCCAATATCCTGCTGAATAACTATGGTACTGAATACTTTCATTGTGAGAAAAATCCATGTTCCTTGTAGACTATTCTTCCTCCGACCACATCAGCTCATTATCCTACAACAACTGATTGTTTACACACCTTACTACCCCATGAGGTAAACATGCCATTTCTGTCTGAAGTATCCATGATAGACTTAACCTCCCAAGTTGAGGTAGCTGTAGGAAAAACCTTGTGCATTAATAAAAACCTCACCAGTGAGCAACAAGAATCTATGATCAAAATGCTTACTAGTCATAAGTCAGCTTTTGCATGGGACTATGGAGATATGAAAGGTCTAGACCCAAAACTCTATACACATCACATATATATTAACAGTGATTTCAAACCTGTCAGGTAGCCTCAAAGAAGAATCAATCCAGCTTTGAGAGAGATTGTTAAAGAAGAATTACAAAAAATGTTGACAGCTGGCTTTATCTACCCAATCTCTGATAGCCAATGGGTTTCCCCATTGGTCATTGTTCCTAAGAAAGGAGAAAAATGGAGAGTATGTGTAGATTACAGAGAACTTAACTTGGCAACAAAGAAAAATTACTTTCCTCTTCCATTTATTGATCAAGTTCTGGATAATTTAGCTGGAAAGAAGTACTTCTCATTCTTGGATGGCTTCAGTGGATACAATCAGATCAAGATTCCTCCTAAGGACCAGGAAAAGACTACTTTTACATGCCCTTGGGGAATGTTTGCCTATTCAGTTTTTCCTTTTGGTCTATGTAATGCTCCTGCAACCTTCCAAAGGGCAGTCATAAGCATCTTCTCGGACATCTCATACGATTGCATGGAAATATACATGGATGAATTTACTGTTTATGGTACAACATTTGAAAAAGCTCAAGCCAACTTGGAAAAAGTACTACAAAGATGTGAGGATCACAACCTATTACTGAATAGTCAAAAGTGCTTTATGATGATGCAGGAGGGAATAGTGCTTGGTGACTATATTTCTGCTGTAGGTGTAGACATCTAAATTTGGACACTTAATTTATCCAAATTCATCCCCTTTCATCTTATTTTCATTAATTAAGTAATACTGCTATTATTTAATTAATATCTTTAATTCTACCAAATCCCTAAGGTATTTAATCAATAATACCTTATCTCTTTAATCCTCCTTCCATCAATTGAATTAAATAAATATTCCATTTATTTAATTCCCTTCATGTCACATCCTCCATCATTTTTATCTTATCCTAATCCATCTTCTAATCTCATCATTAGGATGTGCACATGCCTAATCCTTGATTAGGATGTGTCACATCCTCCAAATTTTGCAAGTTGGCCTCTAATCTCTCTTAGCCACCTAACCATCCTCTAATCCCTCACTAACTAGCCTAATCAACCTCTCAAGGAATTTTTAATTCCACTCTCATCTTTCAAGGAATATTAAATTCCTTTCTCTCCCCTATGTCCCTTATGGCATGTGTCCTAAGTCAACCTTATTAAAGGCTTTCTCCTTTTGGACAAGGCACTCCACTTCCCCATGTGAATTTTTAATTCACCTTTTAATCCCCCAAGGCACCCAAAAGGAATTTTTAATTCCTTCACTTCTCCCCACATGTCCTTCACTTATTCTTTATTCTTTCCCATCTCCCCATGAGAATATTTGAGGAATTTTTAATTCCTCACATGTCCTCTCACCCACATGGGGACAAGGACCTCCTTTATGAGGAGATCTTGTCCAATCCCAAGGTACTTTGTACCCCCCTCCATGTCATGTCCTATCCTTCCACTTCATCTCCACGTCATCTTTCTTAAGCCTCTCCCCATGCCACATGTGAAGATGTGAGGGCTTGTGAGTTCCCAACTCACCTTAGCCCTACATCTTGATATTTGGTGGCTCAATCTTGGCCATCCATCTCCTCTAGGAATTCTCAAAATTCCTATAAATACCCCCTCTTTTCTCTTATTTTGGGGGAGATCATTTTGCTAGCCAAACTCTTGCAATTTTATTTCTCAATCTACACTTAGCCATTTTCATGCTTTCATCTATTTCAATCCATCTTCACATCCTCATCTAGCTTGCATCTTGCCATCCAAGGAGCATACACATCAAAGATCAAAGGGCCAACCAACGGATTAATTCGAGACAAGGTATAAGGTTCCATTTGTTTCTTTTTATCTTGTGTTGTTTCCAACTTAGGCTAATCTTGAGTGTAGGTTGTTTTGGTGTTTATTTGCACTCTTTTACTTGCTGCTCGTATTCTAACGCTCACATTTGACCTATCATAGTAGGAATTTAGGTTGATCCTGCTAAAATTGAGATCATCTCTAAGTTACCCTCTCCTACTAAGCAGAAGGAGGTACGGAGCTTTCTAGGCTATGCCGGATACTACAGAAGATTCATCAAGGACTTTAGCCAAATAGTAGGCCCCTTATACAATCTGCTGAAGAAAGATGCAGAGTTTTCCTAGACAGAGGAATGTGAAAGAGCATTTATTGACTTGAAAGCCACCCTCACATAGGCACCTGTTCTGAAAGGACTTGATTGGTCACTCCCATTTCATATTCATACTGATGTATCAAATTATTCAATTGGAGCAGTGTTATGGCAGAAGGATGGATTAACTGAACATGCACTGTACTACATAAGCAAAAATCTGCAAGGGGCTGAATTCAACTACACTGTTACAGAAAAATAAATGTTGGCAATCATCTATGCCCTCAATAAATTCAGGCATTATATCACTAGTTATCAGATATTTGTCCACACTGATCATGCAACAATTCAGTATCTCATGAACAAAAGCTCAATATCTGGGAGACTAGCAAGATGGTTATTGTTGATGCAGGAATTTGATATTACAATTGTGGACAAGCTAGGAAAAGCCAACGTAGTTGCTGATTTCCTTTCTAGAATTCAAAGGCAAGATGATTCTGCACTTATTAAAGACTCCTTTCCTGATGAGCACTATTTTCCATCAAGGTTATTCATCCATGGTATGCTAATATAGCAAATTATCTGGCAACAGGAAGAACTCCTCAATTCTCCCCTAAGGAAAAGAGATTATTGGTAGAGAAAAGTTTTAACTTTTCTTAGATTGCAGACTGCATGTTTTATACAGGGCCATATCATGTTATGAGGAGATGTGTACTAGAGGAGGACACTCATGATATATTGCATGCCATCCATGATGAGCCGTGTGGTAGACATTTTGCTACCAAAAGGACAGCAATGAAAATCTTAAATACTGATTACTATTGGCCAACTTTGCATAGAGACGCAGCTAAGTATACAAGGAGATGTGACAGATGCCAAAGGATGGGAAGGCCAACTCGCTCTAATGAAATGCCACTATTTTCACAAATTGTAGTCACACCATTCGACAAATGGGGACTGGATTTTGTGGGACCAATTGATCCACCTTCCAATGGTAAGTCCTACATTCTTGTGTGTACAGATTATGTCACAAAATGGGTAGAAACTAAACCTATGAAACATGCTAGGGATAATAAAGTGGCTGAATTCCTCTATGAGGAAATATTTACTAGGTTTGGTGTTCCTAGGGAGATAGTGACAGATTAGGGAGCACAATTTACTTCTACACTTATCACAGCTTTAGTCAATGAATACAATGTACGACATATAAAATCAACTCCTTATCACCCCCAGGCTAATGGCCAAGTCAAGGTTACCAATAGAGACATAGAGGCCATTTTGACTAAAACTGTAGATTTGCATAGGAAGGACTAGGCCGCAAGGTTACCTGAAGCTATATGGGCCTACTGTACTACCTAGAAAACTGCTACAGGATTCACACCTTTTGAAATGGTGTATGGTAAAACAACTGTGATGCCCATAGAATTTGAACATAAGACTCTCCGGACAACACTGGAGCTGGACATGGATTTAATTGATGCACAAAGGACAAAATCATGTAGCTCAATGCTCTGGATGAACTCTGAAAACATGCCCTGCAACACACTGAGATGATACAGAATCAACGAATAAGGTGGCATGATAAATATATTAAGGAAAAGAAATTCAAAGTAGGAGACTGGGCTCTACTTTATGACTCACGGTATAAGGACAGTCCAGGGAAATTATAGACCAGATGGTTGGGGCCGTATGAAATTGAGAATGTATTTGGTAATGGTACAGTTCAACTTGTTACAATTGATCCTATTTGATTCAAGCTATTAGTTAATGGACACCGCCTCCGGATGTACCATAAACCGGTCTCAAAAGAAGAATTCATGCAGCAGTTCATTCGGGATCCTGCCGCTACTCTTCCTGCAGCAGAAGGCTTTAGCCTTTTTCCTGCAACTTCACCATAATTTTGAAAAGCATGCTCATAATAAAGGTTTTATTTTTAAGGAAACCCCTTTTTCTTCATTTCCACTTGTCGCCACATCTCACTTATTTATCTTCCATCCATCCATTCCATCCATCCATTCCATCCATTCATCTCATCTGTCCACGTCACCCATCCGCCTCATTCATCTGTATCGCCCTTAATTATGATATCATTTCCAACTATCACTTCATGAAGAAGCCGTCATCTTTCTTCACACGTACATGCATTTATTGAAGGTGCACCATATCTTTTGTTATCACATATTTAATTTAATTTATTCTATTCATTTACTGTTATGTTCGTACCAGTCATTATTACCTGATCTCTGCCTATTCTTTAGTACATGTGAGGACACATGTCATACTCTAAGTAGGGGGTGGGGTAATCCATCTTTTAAAACCTGTCTTTTCGCCATTGCCACAACTGCTCAGATAACCTTTCTTTATTATTTTTTGGTACTTTCAAAATATGATCACATGTCTTTTTCATTGCATGTTTTTCTTGTAATCACAATCAAAACTGCTTGTTCAAAAGTTCATTTTTGGAAAAGAGAGAAATGTGACGGCATGACAGAAGAGAAAAACAAGAATAGGAAGGGAAGCAGAGAGGAAATTTTTTGAATTTTCAATAGGAAGTTTAGTTCAGCTGAGGGAAAACTATGAACATGGGTGGTCAACTGGTGCATCATGAGCCTATAGCTCATGAGTTGCTATTGCAAAATCCTCAAACAGTCCAGGCATTCAGCCTCTGTGGATGGTTAAATTACTTCTTGAGTTTAAATTCTTTCAATGAGAAGGCTGCTAGTGAATTTTTGAGAACCCTTTTTGAAGGGGAGGCTACTGTATGGGGTCTGACGGTTGTTATAACTGAAGAAAGAATTGCTAAAGTAACCGGGCTTCCAGTCGTTGGAGAATTTTTTTTTTCGGATGCTACTTCTACAAGGGCTGAATTTTCAATACCCACTGATGGAACTTTAGAAGTCTCTAAGCAGGGATGCAAGCGAGTATCATTTCCTCCTCCTTATTCAGAATATACTGCTTACATAATCAGGTATTTAAACTGTGAAGGCCGTTTCTCTTACCTGCATTCTCACCATTTCAAATTATTAAGTCATATGAGGCATGGGTTAGTTGTAAATGTACCGAATTTCTTGTTAAAATTTCTAGAACAAAGTGCCCATGGAACCCAACAGGGGAAAGATAATTCTATTGCTCACCATGGCCTTATCAAATTATTGATTGAATGCTCCTTGAGAGATGTGTCACCTCTTTCCTGGCAACAATTCATTGACCAAAAGAGCTTGCAAGTTCCACAACCCCCTAGGGTACTTACCCCACGGCCTCAGAAAAAGAGAGAAGAAATTGCGTCTACCAGTAGAAGAACAGGGCAAGGGTCATCTGCTCCTGTAGCACCTGTTCTTGCAGCTCCCACACTAGAATCCTCTGCTCGGGTACAAACTAGGTTTGCCACTAGGAGAGAGAAGGGAAAAACAAAGGCAAGAGAGTCATCTGGGGCGGAACAAACCCCAGAGTCTGACCCTCGTTCTTAGAAAAGGAAATGCCCTTCTCCTGCAGCTTCTTCCCCTGTAGTTGTCTCTCCTACAGCAACACCCATTGCTATCACCAGTTCACCATCGTCCTCTGGTAGGGCAGAACCCTCTAGACAGTCTAGAAAAAGGAAGGCTACAAGAACACCTCCTGCAGCCGCACCAGTGCCAAGAAGAGTTTCCACAAGGAAACGATGTAAGACCTCCCCTGTTTCACCTCAACCAGAGGTTATTGTAATTTCAGAAGAGTCCGTGGAGTCTGAATTTGATGTTTCTCAAAATGTGTCTGAGAATGCTACACAGAGTTCATTCGTTCCTGAAGAGGAACAAACTGAGACAAAGGAAATTGAGCACAATGAAAAAGGGGTACCAAGTCTTGATGAATTGGTTGCCGCTGCTATGCAGATTTCAGAGGAAGCACAGTCTTCTCCACTGTGGCAACAAGAATTCATCCTGCAGCAAGAGCAGGATCTGACTGAACAATTGGATGTGGCCAGTGAAGTTACATTTCCCCCTGTGAATTGTCATGCCATTATGGTTTATAAGAAGACATTTTTGATTGAGTTTCTAGAATATGTCAAAGCTAACTGGGAACCAGTTACATTGCAAACCCTGACTTTCTGACACCTAGCCCAAACTGACCTGCAACAAAGTCTATGGGAGATAGAAAGGAAGAAACTGGAAAAGGAAATTGGAAGTTAGAAACAGGAAATTCTTGAGTTACAAGGAAAAATGGATAAAATGTTAAAAGTAGCTGGCCAGATTATGGAATGTAGACCACCACCCAGAGTTTATGCTCTGTGCCTTAAGGAACAATTCTTATGGTTCCAACTAATGAGCATTTCCAGAAATTAAGATCCTATACTCTACACTGCTAAAGAATTCTACGACGCATACCAGGCAGCCCCTAATTGGTTAAGAAATTCTCTGTGTGAATTTTATTTACACGACTTTTTAATTCCATTTGAAACAGAATGGAACCCTCTTCTATATATTGATGACATCCATTTGAGATCATTTATGTCATGGGTAGCAAATGAAGCAAATTATGGCAGACAATGGGAAACATATGAGGAAACCGAAAGGAATGAGCCTATCCCTTTGCGCCCTCAAAGTTCAGACCCCCATGCAATGTTGAAAACCTAGTTTACTCTGACATATGACATTCATAATAATACAGCCAAGGTGAAAATATTTGATCTCAGGAAGCAAGTATATGATGAATTTCAGGAACAACCATATTCATTTTGGATATTGTCATACACCAAAAGTGAGAAAAGGTGGGAAAGATTAACTGTTGGGCTAAGAAAGTTTGAGCCTCACAGTCCCTTAAATTTCACAGCAACTCTTAAGCGATCAAGCAAATATATACAGTTGGGACTTCAAAAGAGATTTGAACTGTGGTTGCCATTGACATTCAAACCTCCTATGTTAATGTGGCCCCTTTATCCTTACCAGGCTACAAATCTTAATGACAATTCAGAAGCTCTTAGGTATGAAAGGTGGCAGACTTACAGAGGATTTTATTACAAGTTTGGAACTCCATTTCAGAGTCATGCTGCAACCACGGATTTCAGGGAGACCATCCGAAAAGTTAATGCTGGAGGACCAGCAATGGGCTAAGTAGGGGGAAAATGATGAGCCCAAAATGTGCTCATAGTTTGGATATCATAATGAACTTTTAATACCTTTACTTTCATTATTCATGGTTGTTTAAAATCTTTTGAAACCTTTTATTGGGATATCCTGTAGCAATACACTTTCATGATCCTGCAGCCTATCGTGTTGTCTTATCTATATTTATTACCACTCCCTAAATGACTGGTATATCGCATATGTTTTTGAATGATGAAATAGATTTAAATATATGATTAATGAATGGATATTGTGTATGTGCCATGTGCCTTTTCTTTCGTATCTGTTACCTTGTGTTTCGCAGGTTGTTGAAGAAAGTTGATCGAGTCAAGCGCAGCTGATCTCAGCCTTGTAGTAAAGTCTATTTCCTGTATGACTTCGAGGAAGCTTTGGCGAAGAATCTTTGACCAAAACCATTGGAAAGATTTTTAATGACAGTCAATCTGGAGAGAGTGGAGCGCTAGATTCTCTCTGGATCAGGTTGAACGGATAAATTCATTTATGAAGTCTGTTCATTTTGGGATACATTTTACTTCCACATCTTTCTTTGTTAGGGTTAGTTAGTTGTTCTCCTAACTTTTAAATAAGTGCTCCTCCTGCGCGAGTGAGCAAGAGGATGGTCAGAAGTAAGATAGAAGCATAGTGATAGGAAAATAGAAGATATCATGTAAGAGTCAGTATGATAATAATCAAAAGCAGAATCTGTATGATAAGAGACAGAGTTTGTTGTTAGTTTTCATATCAACAAAGCAATATACACCATTATGAGTTTATGAATAAAATATGATGAAGTTCTGAGTTCAACACTTGCGTAATCAGTAGATGCTTGCTAAGGGGGCCCACTTAGTAAGTATCTGTAGCTAGTTAGTTAGCTGTTCTTTTTATGTTGATCATCAATTAGATTTCATCTTTGAAGTTTTCGTACAGACTCAGTCTTATATTGTTCCTGCAGCATCGAGAATCCATCCCTGTGCCTGTTCCTAGAGCATAAGGCCAGTTCAAAGTTTGTGTCTCAGTTGTAGCTGTTATGCTTACTACTTTGGTTAAATCATGGTTGAGTTAAGATAGCTTTGCATTACCTTCCTATAGCGTAGATAGAATTCTTTCCAAGTATTTATTTATGTTAAGTTGTGACTGAAACTAGTTCTTAGTGCATATATTGTGCTGCTCCATTCAAAGTATACATTCCCTGGTTTGACAAGTAAATGAACATCCATAAAGAGATATTAGTCAACTGCTGGAATGCCCAATTCCCAGGATAGGTTTTACTGTGATTTTCATATCCTTTTGTGGGCGCGACCAGGGTCAATAGATCTATTTGATTTCAAATTGCTCATTTTTATGTATAATTAGTGGCATAAGTTACTTGAGGAAAATAAAAACCATAATTTAGGGGTATCATGAGACTTGGAATTGCCTCATTTGATTATCCTTTTTCCCTATTTTTCATCTAGAAATTTCCATCTTTTGAAACAACCCTTTTAATTGATATTTTGATAAAAGTACTAAGTTTAAATTTATGTTGTTTAATCAAATGGATATATATTAAATTAATTATTTTCATAACAATACAATACTTTTTTATCTTAGTTATGATAGTTGGTATGCTTATGAATATTTATAGTGCAACAAAATGAATTTTAGTAAAATTAACTATTTTTTGCAACAACTAAGGTTTGTAGCTTGCAACTATGGTTATAACATGCCAACAACTATGATTGTAGAGGTATTGTAGTCATGCCAACAACCCACTTGTATCCATGAAAAAGATTATCTACAACCATGATGGTATCCTCAATGTAACTGCAACAATAGTATTCATGTAGGTAGGAAAGTAGCACACTTGTATCAAAGAAGAGTCCTTGAATAGGTGGAAAAGGATTGATTCCTCAACATGATAAATGGAGTTTACATAGAACTGAATAACTTACCCACTCATCCTTATTTTTCCCAACAAACTTCTTTTCATGAACATGATGTATTTCCTTAATAGGAATGCTTTTCCTATTTGCTTTAGATTTAATTTCCTAGTTTTATTATTATTTCTAAAGTAATATGTTCTCTTGTATGACTAAGAGTGAATAGATAGATGCAATATAAGTTAAAAAATTTAGAATAAAGACACAAATGTACAAGATATTAAATATAATAACAATAATTTAATAGTGATATAGCTGTGCAATCTAGAATATGTATAGTATTAGTAGATTTGAGAATGTGTAATATATTTTGCTAAGTTAATAGAAGATTGAGTTTTCTATTTTATGAGTTCTTTCATTGTCAATGTGTCATGAATTTTACAAGCATTTTTATCTAGTCAATAGTTTACTTAGAGGAAGAGAGAAAGATGTAGTTTAACCCAAGCAAGTTTCCACTTAAGGTGGACTACAGTGTTAGCTTTTTCAAGATCTCTACTTGAATGCTAGTACCAATGATTGATCAGATGAAATAAATACAATGATAAATAGTATACATATAGGATGATGAGTTTGAGTCATTGTAGGAGTGTTTAACTCAAGGTGGAAAGGATGCTCCACCAAGTGACAAATGAGAAGTGCCACTTATCATTGAAGAGTGAACAACTAACCCTCCTAATGACATAACACCACCTAAGGTGGCTTAGTACATATTTAGTAGAATATTAAAATAATTAAATAATAATTCTAATCTAACACCCCCCTTTAAGCTCAAATTAGGCAGGAACAAAGATGAATGAGTCTTAGAAACTAGGTTTGATGAGGTACCCATGTACAATGAAAAATTCCCATAAAGTGGAGAAAGGTAGAAAACCTTGGGGAAAAAACTACCCCAAAAAAGATGATAAAAATAAAGTAAACTATACATGAGATAAAACATGATACATCAAAGGTGACTACCTATATCCTCAATGGGGTTATCATTATACTATTGTGTAGAATCTTTGGAAGTTTTATGTGAACCACCTTTGAACTCTATAACAACAAGTGATGAACTATCTATGGATGCAAGTGAGTGTACCATAGAAGAATACTATGAATGCATACAAACAATAAGAAGTATCAACTTTTACAACTACTCTATTGAACAAGTCTCAATGATTACTAAATATGGTTGAACCTCAATTATTTTCCCAATCCCACTATTTTTAATTTGATGAATAGAGAGAAGGTTCTTGTTCAATTCTGGGAAAATGAACATATCAATGAAGTATCTATTTCCTATCTATATGGTACCTTTGCCACAAACTCACAAATAAGTGTTTTTTCTATTTTTATTTCAACTATCTATATAGGATAGAATGAAATAGATTGCTATGGGGAATAAGTCATATGGTGGGAATCTGTTAAGTCAAGAAGCCATTTCTATGATTATGAAACTATAGATGTTGCTAGTGTCATACCCTTTGATTTATCTTTGAAGCTGTTTAGTGATGATGAAGATTCAAAAACCCCTTTATTCTCCTCAAGAAGATGAGTAAGGTGTTTGGTATTTTTCTTCATACATTTATATTTATTTTGTCCCAATTGTTTACAATAAGAACATTTTGTTCTTTCTTTATTTTTTCCTTGATTTGAGGATTGTGATTTCTCTTCATTATTCTTTTGTTTCTCATATTTTCTTTGAACCCATGATTTTATACTCTCAGTAATAAGGACTTGGGGCTTGTAGGAATTTATGGACCCATCTAAATTAATTTATCTTGCTCCCTGGTGAGATCTATAATGAAATAATCAAGTGAAGGCATCGACCATGTTGCACCAAGAGCCATGTTGGTGGAATAAAAGGTTGAGACAACGATTGAGTAATTAGGTCCCAACTTTGAAAGTGTGGAGGGAATGAGTTGATCATCTTTCCCTGCATTCCTTGAATTGAAATCTTAATAATTTAATTTTTGTGAAGTAATCCTCTATAGTATTATAGTCTCTTAGAATTATGAGGTCATTTTCTATCTTGTGGCTCCTTAGTTCTTTGACCTTCCCTAAAAAAATTTAAGTGCTTTCCAAAATTTGTTGGGAGTTTTCAAGGCCTTAACATGGACTAGAAGCTCTAGAGATAAATTAATGCATAGAAACCCAAAGGCTTGATTACTCTTATTATACCACTTTTCTTTATCTTTTGTTGAACTTGGTTCCTTTTAATTTCCCATTTGTGACTCTGTACAAACCTTTATTTTTTAATGCCAGTTGAACATTGACTTTCCACTCATGGTATTTGAAAGGTGTAAGAGACTTGATTGATAGATTAGGCTTCATTATTTTGATTGCAAGCTTAGAATCATAGAAGAAATCTAAGAGAAGTATACATGCACAAGGAACAACACAATGATACTCCCCCTTATTATTCTTTTGATCCCCATTGAATTGGCACTTTGTACATATTAGTGCATAAACAATTTCAATCTAACAAAAATATCACTTTATAATTTAGTGTGATATTGTTTCTAATCAAGTGGGCAATAAATTATTCACTTTCACATTTAAGTAATACTCAATTTGAGTAGCTAATAAAAATAATAATAATTTCTATTTACATAATTTGCACTTAGAAATTTAAAGCTTGTCTTTTGAGAGAAGAGATAGAATATGTGTTAAACAACATAATTTTTAAATTGTCTTGATGTTAAAGTCTTTTGAATGAAAAGATATTTTCGTTGACTATTCACAATCAATAATATGAATTACTCTTTGCAAGTTATGCCAAAATGAAAAAGACTCGCCCCTTACAAACATGAATAAAAACTTGACAATTTATCTTAACCACTAGTGGTTAGATTAATTTTGCAACATTACTATAAAAAAACTAATTATATAATAAATATAATGTGTTGTTTTAACTACCAAAGAGGGAAAATATTGGAGTGTCGTGGAAAATGTTGAAGGCCACATGGGAGTTGAAATAGGAAGAGACTGCAGTGTTAGTGTTTCCAAGATCTCTGCTTGAATTTTAGTACCAATGATTTATCAGATGAAATTTACAGTGGGAAATATTGTACATATAGGATGATGAGTTTGAGTCACCATAGGAGTGTTTAACTCAAGGTGGAAAGAATGCTCCACCACATGAAAAATGAGAAGTGCCACATATCTTTGAAGAGTGAACAACTAACCCTCCTAATTACATATCACCACCTAAGGTGGCTTAATACATAAAGTAGAATATTAAAACAATTAAATAATATTTCTACTCTAACACCACCCTTTAAGCTCAGCTTAGGCGGGAACAAAGATGAATGAGTCTTGACAAATAAGCTTGATCAGGTACCCATGTATAATAAAAATCTCCCATAAAATAGAGAAAGTTAGAAAAACATGTGGGAAAAAAACTACCCTAAGAAAAGATGATAAAAAGAAAGTAAACTAGACATGATGTAAAGCATGATACATCAAAGGTGACTATCTATATCCTCAATGGAGTCATCATTATATTGTTGTGGAGAATCTTTGGTAGCTTTATGTGAATCACCTTTGAACTCTATAGCAATAAGTGACGAACTATCTACACTAGATGTAGGTGAGTCCATAGAAGAATAGTCATCAGGAGCAAAGTCTATGAATGTATACAAACAATTTAAGAAGTATCAACTTTTACAAAAAATATAATTTCTCTACTCAACAAGTCTCGAATGATTACTAAATTTGGTTGAAACTCAATTATTTTCCTAGTCCCACTATTTGCAATTTGATGAATAGAGAGAAGGTTCTTGTTCTTCTGGGAAAAGGAGCACATCGACGATGTATCTATTTCCTATCTGAATGGTACCTTTCCCACAAACTCGCAAATAAGTGTTTTTTTTATTTTTATTTCAAATTTCTAGATATAGGATAAAATGAAATAGAATGATATGGGGAATAGGTCATATGGTGGGAATCTATTAAGTCAAGAAGCCATTTCTATGATCTTTTGAAACTATAGATGTTGCTAGTGTCATACCATTTGATTTATCTTTGAAGGTGTTTAGTGATGATGAAGATCCATAAACCCCTTTATTCTCCTCAAGAAGATGAGTAAGGTGTATGGTATTTTTCTTCATACATTTATATTTCTTTATGTCCCAATTTTTTGCAATAAGAATTTTTTTCTTTCTTTGTTTTTTTCTATTTTTATTTCAAATTTCTAGATATAGGATAAAATGAAATAGAATGATATGGGGAATAGGTCATATGGTGGGAATCTATTAAGTCAAGAAGCCATTTCTATGATCTTCTGAAACTATAGATGTTGCTAGTGTCATACCATTTGATTTATCTTTGAAGGTGTTTAGTGATGATGAAGATCCATAAACCCCTTTATTCTCCTCAAGAAGATGAGTAAGGTGTATGGTATTTTTCTTCATACATTTATATTTCTTTATGTCCCAATTTTTTGCAATAAGAACATTTTGTTCTTTCTTTGTTTTTTCCTTGATTTGATGATTGCGATTTCTCTTCATAATCCATTTTTTTCTCATATTTTATTTGAATCTATGATTTTCTACTCTCAAAATTAAGGACTTGGGGCTTGTAGGAATTTATGGTATCCATGTAAACTAATTTGTCTTGCTCTCGGGTGAGATCTGCAATGAAATCATCAAGTGGAGGCATCAACCATGTTGCACCAAGATCCCTCTTGGTAGAATAAAAAGTTGAGACAAAGACTGAGTAATTAGGTCCCAACTTTAAAAGTGTGGAGAGAATGAGTTGGTCATCTTTCCCCACATTCCTTGAGTTGTGGTGTAGGAGCAACATTGATCAAAATTTGTCAAGCAAAGCTGTTAAGGTCTAGGTTTTAGGAATTTGGAGTTTTGCATTAAATAAAGTCAATAAGACCAATTTCTATTGTAATTAGTAATTTTGATGGTCATTAGGTGTTTAGATGGGTTGGATTACAAAAAGTGAAAAAAGATGAAAAGTTGTCATGTATTGGAAATATTGTAAAGTTGCAAAAAAATAGACTTTGTGGAATTCCAACAATCAAGTCATCTTAAAAGGAAGTTAGGTGGTTGTGGGAAGTTGATTCTAGATGGAAAAAGTATAAATAAGAGGAAATGCATTGTTGTATGACTAATTTTGAAGATTTGAAAAAATAAACAATTGATATTTTGTTGTGTTACTAGTTTTTTTGAACTGTACGGTCCGTACACTTGCAAATTGAACTAATCTTGTTGAAAAATCATTAAGGGGTGTGTTTTGACTTCTATTTACATTTGTTTTGAGCATCTAACAATGTTTTGGGTGGAAGTTTGAGCAAATTATTTGTGACTAGTTTATTACCCTGTTTTAAGGGTTTGTAACCTTTAAAATGTAATCTCGACCCATTCCACTTTCCGTGGCACCTATAACTTGTGGAATGGGTCTGAAATAGTAGGAAATAGGTGTGAGCATGTGGTGAAAGTGTAGGGGAGGTCAGATAGTGTATTGGGCATTAAGCCCTAGGTTGGAAAGTTAAGTTTTCCATGTGAAAGGTGAGGTTTTGTGTTGGTAAAGTGTGAATTGTGCTGGGAAAGTGTTGTTTTATGATAAATTGAGTTTTTGTAGGTCAATTGGGGTCTGATTGAGGTGATTTGAAAGTTGTGAGAGGATTGGAAGCAATACTTTCAATAAAACCCTAGATTCTTGGCAAGAAAAGAGGGTTTTGAGTTTAGGCATCTTGGTAGATGAATTTCTAAAAAAAAATTGTGGATTCTTAGGTTTGACATGTGTATATTGCTGCCCCAATGAGTTTGGTGGATTTGGAGAAGTATTTAGGCAATGTCCTTTGTAAAAGAGGCCTAATTTGAGGCCTAAAAAGTGTACAAACCCAGTTTTGAAGGAATTGTTTGAAAGAAGTCCATTGTGATTTGTTGATATGTTTTTGGACACCTTAATGGGTCCTTGAAAATTTGTTGGTCTTGTTCTAAGAAGATCTCATTGTGAAGATTTACCCAATTTAGTCTATGTGCAAGGCTACAAGGAATTGATTTGAATTGGTGAGATAGAGTGAGTTTGAGGGTTTGATGTTCTAACAAGTGTTGTAGTTGGTTGAAATTGTGTTGAGTGTGTTGTAGGACCTCCCATGATTGCATCAAGTTGCAATCTTAAAGATTTAATTTTTGTGAAGTAATTTCCTCTATAGTATTATAGTCTCTTAGACTTATACTTATGAGGTCATTTTCTATCTTGTGGCACCTTAGTTCTTTGGCCTTCCCCAAAAAAAAATTGTGCTTTACAAAATTTGTTGGGATTTTTCAAGGCCTTAACATGGAATATAAGCTCTGGAGATTGATTAATGCATAGAAATATAAAGGCTTGATTACTCTTATTATACCACTTTTCTTTATCTTTTGTTGAACTTGGTTCCTTTTAATTACCCATTGTGACTCTATACAAAACTTTATTTTTCAATGCCAGTTGAACATTGACTTTCCACTCATGGTATTTGAAAGGTGTAAGAGACTTGATTGATAGATTAGGCTCCATGATTTTAATTGCAAACTTAGAAACATACAAAAAATGTAAGAGGAGTCTAAATGCACAAGGCACAACACAATGATTTCCCCCCTTGATTATTCTTTTGATCCCCATTGAATTGACACTTTATACGTTCTAGTGCATAAACAATTCCAATCTAACAAAAATGACACTTTATAATTTAGTGTGATATCGTTTCCAATATTTAGTGGGAAAAAATTATTCACTTTCACATTTAAGCAATACTCGATTTGAGTAGCTAATAAAAAAATATAATAATTCCTATTTGCCTAATTTATACTTAGAAACTTAAAGCTTTCCTTTTGAGTGAGGAGACAAAATCTGTGTTAAACAACACAATTTTTAAATTATCTTGACGTCAAATTCTCTGAAACAAAAATGAATTTTTGTCGACTATTCACAATCAATAATATGAATTACTGTTTGCAAGTTATGTAAAAATGAAAAAGACTCCCCCCTTACAAACATGAACAAAAAGTTGAAAGTTTATCTTAACCACTAGTGACCTTAGATTAATTTTGCAACATTACAATGAATTTTATTAGTATAAGAAAACTAATTATAAAATAAATATAGGGTAGAGCACCTAGTAGTTGAGCACCTTAACTTTGTGCTTCTAATTATCCTACGTGGAAATTTCAAATCACTTCCAATTTTTTTACAACAGCTTACTTGGCAAGTCCCCTGTTTATAGCTTTCGTTTCAGGGCCACATCTTCAATTTTTTTGCCACATCAACATGCTTTTTATCAAGATGTAGTTGACCAATACTTGTGCATTCACATCATGGATAGTTGAACACTAATGTGGCATTACATGATTGATTTCTTTTTAGATCAAAGGAATACATTTTGTTTCATTATGGGTAGTCATGTCACAATGGTCCAATATTGATAAAAATATTGGACATTATATAAACAACTACTATCACAACTATTGAAACATGCTCAACTAGTAGGTCCTCTCCCCTAATGTGTTGTTTTAACTGCCAAAGAGGGAAGATACTAAAGAGTCATGGCAATTGTTGAAAGCCATGTGGGAGTCAAAATAGGTAGAGTGCATGGAAATGTGAGCAATATCCCACTAGGGGAGAGGGTCCAATAGTGGTGTAGGTACTACCAATAGTTGTCATAGTACATGTACATTCAAAGCCCAATATTTTAAAACTATGGAACTAGTAATTGTAAGATAGGACCCAATAGTTGAAAAAATATGCCCATTACATTCAAAAAGCAACAACTCATATGATGCCACATTGACACACTAAAAAACATGACTTAATGCACCACTATTGGTCTATCTTTTTTTAGGGGTCTATTATGACCCCTCAACAAAAATCATGTTGATGACACCTTTTTTCTCGGTCTATGCGGGTGAAATGAAATATTTGAATTGTCCACGTCCCTAGCCACTCAGAGATATAATTTTTTAATGTCAATGTTGCATGTTCATTGCTATGTCGATCCATAAAGTTAGGGTGCACTAGCATTGGGCCCTCTCCCCTAATGTTGGAGTATTTCAGGATACTTATATTTATCATTAAAGAAGCTTTGACTTGACTGTTGAAGGTTGTTGAAGTCACTAGTGCTGAGATGGCATATGGGGCTTCGTGGGGCCTAGAGGGAGGTGTACACTTGTCGATGCCTTCAAATACAATCACACCACTGTATTGTAGTGCTTGGGCAGGGTTACAATGGTGGAACAAAAAATTGTTGAGAGATCTTATCGCCCTACGTAGGTCTATTCTCCTTCAAATTCCCCAACATACAATCTTGCAGGTGATGCCTCCACATATCAACATATCACTTAAATTACCAAGTCAATGGAAATTGCATAAATAATAGGTTTGATGCCTTTTTGGCAGATTTGCAACCATTCTCTGCACACATTTGCAGGTTCGCGACCTAATGCACAACAACAAACTTTCCTCGCATTCTATCTAGAGAACTTACGCCCTTTATAATGGATTTTGACCCACATAAAATGTGTATCATGTTGACTGGTTAGATGCATCAAATACGGTTCTAGGAAAATTCATCACCAATAATTCACCGTAAAAAAAATCACCTCCAACAATTCATCGTTAACAATTCATCGCCATGAAAAATTCATCTTGTGGAAAATTCATCACCAACAATTCATATCATATTGCTCACAATGAATTTTCCACGAGATGAATTTGTCAAGGTGATGAATTGTTGGAGGTGAATTTGTTGGCGGTGAATTTCCGTGATACCATCAAATACATAATGACTTTGATATCATGTTAATGTTTTCGAGATTTGTGTTTGAATACTAGTATCAATGATTGATCAAATGAAATTTACAATGAGAAATATTGTACGTATAGGATGATGAGTTTGAGTCACTATAGGAGTGCTTAACTCAAGGTGGCAAAAATGCTTCACCAAGTGCCAAATGAGAAGTGCCACATATCTTTGAAGAGTTCAACTATCTTTCCAAATGACACATTGCCACCTAAGGTGGATTGATACATAAAGTATAATATTAAAACAATTAAATAATAATTCTATTCTAACATGCAGTTGAACCTTTATTCTATTTAGGATAGATTCTTGTATTTTTAGTTTTAGCATGCTAAGTAATAACTTAATTCTCCTAACCTACAAAATTTGATTTAACTTGTTCTCTATGTATCAACCTATAGCATCTATTGTATAGCTCATGTGGTCTATTTTAAAGAGTTTTCTAATCACATAATAGATTTATTTTTTCAAATAGTAGTATTTAATTTTTTATTTTACAAGTTTTATTTCTTTTCCTTATATACAAGGTTAGAATTTCAATTGCCAGGAACCTAATGCGATACATATACTATTGAAACCATGCCAAAAGATACATGAACTTTGGTTGACATATAAATAAAGTAGAAAAATTAACCATAAGACTGCTTGATTAGTGGTTATTATATTCATTGTGTTGTGTGCGAGCCTAGTTGCACCAAGTTTAGTTGGGAATTGATTCCATTGATCACTAACCATGATAGGATCCAGATAATGACTTTAGATATGCATTAATAGGGTCTAATGATGCATGATTTGATGGTGACATTATGCTCAATGCTAAATGGAGGTTGAAGGAAGGAGGAAAGTCCATGCAAATAGAAAAGCACATGTTACTAACATGCTAATAAGATTCAATAAGATCCGATAAAGTGTCTTTGCAGAGTTCTTCTGTTTAAAGACAAGGGAGGATTGAAATAAAAAGGAATGATTTTTTACTCTTTTAGCATCTACCAAATTTTAATTTAGTGTACTAGCCTATGCATACTTTTGTGTATCATTATAGTTGTTTTTATGTTGTTTCCAAGCTAGATATTTTTTTATATTAGTTAACCACCTCTAGATTTTGCGTCTTCAAGACTTCTATTTGTGTTTTTGTTGAATATATTATTGATGTCAACCTTTATTTATAAATGATATCTACCACGAATACTAAACTTTCCTATTTCTCGTCTCATTGCAATGCATCTCCCATAAAGGCCTTACATAGGGATTAAAATAATTTATTAAGATTGAAAAAAAGTAAAACCTAAATTATAATATGACTGCCTTTGGAAGTAGACTTGCATATTGGAGGTGGATTTTTAGATTTTTGGCATACTTGTATTTTCAGGGGAGAGTTTACATGTTCAATTTATGTTTAGTTGCATAGACTAAAGGAGTTTATAAAAACACCAATTAATCTATGATGATCTATAGATCATTTATCAACTACCAAGTAATGTAAACATGGAAGACTATTCAAAATATTTGTTCATTGAGGAAATATACATAAATTATAGAAATGAATTATAATTTAATAGAGACTAACATGTCTCTAACCATCTATTAACGAATAATTTCTTGTTAATGAAACAAACTTGTGATGATATATCACTACAGATGATCCATATCCAACACAATAAGGAACCACACGTACTTATTGTGCATCCTAATAAACCATGTGCCAAAGAGAGCAAAGCTAAATAACTCAATCCAAAAAACTCCTAAATTTTTGCTACAACACCATGTAAAATGTGAAACAATCTTGTCCACAAAGCTCTCAAACTCAATAAGGGCAATTTTAGACACCAAAAAATTGCTCTTCTAATAGGAACATAATTTTGATTGAGCCAATTTGACACTAGTAGAGGAAGTTTCAACTTGACTTATATTTGTAAGTTGCCCAAATACATATTTGATGGGTTTCAAATACTTTTGTACATAAGACCCACTAAAACCTTATGATCAAGAGCACGTTTTTTGTTTGCTTTCTAGAAGACTCTTGGACTCTCACAATGGATTTTGAATAAAAAATAATAGCACTAGACATTTTGTTAGATTTAGACATGGGTTTTGTAACATGCCCATTGTTCTCCCTAGTAAATCTACTAAGTTTTACCCATGTGTAATTTATCTATGCATCCAATGTAGAGCAATACAAATTTAGCTTTCTACTCAATAATAAATGCATCATTTAAAATATAACTTTATCCAAACTTTTCCATTGCATAATCAAAAAATCATTTCCAATAGTATAAGTACAATGTAACTTTACATAAATATATTCAATATAACATTTCAAATTACAAATTCCATAAAGATGGACACATGATACATACATAGCTTACGCATGCTTACATGAACTAGAAATACAAATGGTCCAGAATGTCCTCCCAAATCTTGGCTTCCAAATGCATGAAGAGAAGCATCACTCAAGCACTTTCCTGCCAACCATGGACTAACTACCATACCTCACACATCTATCAAATTGGTAGATGGTCCTACCCTTTGATGAAGAGATTGGTTTGGTAACCTCATTTTTCAAATAGCCTATTCTAAGCATAGTGATGTGTCCTACATGACTAGAGCTTACCATAAAGCCAATCTCTATTTCTACGATATTCTCAACCTAGTATGTATTTGGACCACAGTGAATTGACAGTGTAGATAGTGGCTACCTACACGAATTTGGCCAAAGATTCAACACCCAGTACTTCAAGTGAGGGTTATCTATATTCACCACTACAATTGTTCAATTTTTATTTTGACCATTAGTATTCCATTCTATTCTAGATTATTCCCTTTATCATGGATTATCCTAATCCTAGGAATAACCTTCCCTTTGATTCACATTATATAACATGACAATCATATAGTTCAAAGTAACTCTATCTCATGCAACACATGGCCTAGAGTTCCACTATACTTCATAAAGTACAAACAATCTACGTATAGTACAAATAGTATTTATATCCATATAATAATATACTCAACTTACACATATCTATATGATCAAACATCAAAAGTAAGGTTTCATAAAATGAGAAACAACCAAGTGATATGCAAGCATATCCAAAAATTTCACACAAGTAAAAGACAATCTTTCAACATGACAATAAAATAACAATCTTTCCAACAAAAGAATAGTGAGGTAGAAATCAACATGCCTATTATAAGATTCCAACTGAATGAGCACCTCTATTTATACTAATTTGTGAGCAACCGAAGGCTACAAACAAGTATTTCTACCACCTTTCTTCCTCATGTAACAAATCACTCATAGGTTTGCAACACATGATAGTTTCATGGCTGATTCAACTTAGTATTTGGGACAACAAGCTAAAAATAGGTTTCCTAATTCGATTTCCATTTCAAAATGATGCCAAGTTTGCACTTGAATGATTCAAAACACTTATTTGCAGGCTTAATCTAATTCATATACTTCTATTACATTCCAACTACAGGAAAATATGGCGCCACCTCTAACTCTTGGCGCCACCTTCTCAAGTGCATGGGCTTGACAAAGTCTATAGTTTTAATCTGCATGAACACTTCAAAATGCTTACACACCAATATATCTTATGTGTGCCTTTTGGTTTCATACTTTGACTTAGTCTTTATAAGACTTATGCGTTGGCTTCTTTTCCCATACGCTGCACCATATACTTGTGCACTATAAATGATTTATGTGCCATTTGTAACTATATGCGCTCTACTTTATATTGTTAATAATAATCAATGCTTATTAATGTGCTAGGAAATTATATCCAAAGCTTATTCATATGTATATATTATACATATAATATATATGTATATATATACACACACTTTTATCCATTTAAGTATATATATATATATAACTACGTTTACTCATGTACATATTTACTAACACATATGAGATTACCAAAGACACGTACATATATACATATATACACATTAAATGTACATATCTCATCGATATAAAAATAAACACACAAGGGAGGATTCCACTAATCATCAAGACTCATCACATACCTCATTCCATACATTCATAAACAAGATCACAAATCAATATAACATAAACAACTAGTGTGAAGATCACTTACAATCTACCCAACTAGCTTGACTCAACTAAGACCATCTAGGGTGTGAGTGTGTGAATACTCAGTAAGGCTGAATTAGAGGTTACCAGACCAAGTTCTTCTCTTGAGTGATACTTCCCCTCTCTTTTGGAGGCTTGAACTTGTTCCTACATTTCAACTTAGTCCATCATAGTAGTAGTTAGCCGAATCAATGCATTCATATACTTCTCATATATGTCATATTCACATTGTATATTTCATATACTGAATCATAAATCATTTAATTGAATAAAACATGAACATTCAACATATTCCATCATAATTCATAAATAAACACATTTACATTTATTGAAGTAATTCGCCAAACAAGGTATTAGTATATAGGTAATAACACATGGGGTGTAACAGATTTTGACTAGAAAATAATAGCACTAGAAATTTTTCTAGATTTAGATATGGGTTTTGAAAAAAAACTATTTGATGTAGACATAACATTGTTCTTATATGACACAAGAGAAGATGGAAGTTTAGAACATGTATTTTCTTGATTTTGAATACATTTTTTTCTCTTTTTCACTTGCTTGTTGTGTGGAAGTGCTAAAGGAACATCTTTCTCAACATCTTTCTTCTAGGCTAAGGAATTGGGTATCAAACCTTGTAACCTATCTATTTCTTGTCATATAAAAATATATTAAACACAAAACTAAAAGAAGGTAGGCTTAAATTTCCTTCAATATTCTATTATTCAAACAATAGTTCACAAACTCGGACTCATAGAGTACTCGAGAAGCCAAAAAAAATTGACTCGGAGAGTACTCGACATCTTAAAAAACACTTAAATTTTTGAAAAAACATAATTTTTTGAAAAGATAATAAACTTTATGCAAAATATAGCTACAAAATGAATCGAATGAGTTTGATGGGGGTTTGGGGGAAACACCCCTAGTGAGGTGCAAGGGTTTTGGGATAGCCCCTCTTGTGGGGTTGAGGGGCAATGCCCCTCGTGGGGTTCAGTGGTAGCACCCCAAATGCATCCCTGTTGCGATACAGGGTGGGGTAGAGGGGCAATGCCACTACCACCAAGTCCAAATTAGGGCCTTTGAAACCACACAAAACTTCATCCTGCACAACATTTTCACAATTTTATCAATTAAGGGAGAAATTAGGTATTTGACACATTTTTGTTAAAATTATTTTCTCTCAAACTGTTGTAAATGTGAAGTTGCCCAAATCCTCTAGAAATCATAGTCCAAATCAACCATAAATCACATTCCAATTTGTAGTGTATATGTAGGGTCGATTGTAGGGTTCTTATAGGCCCAAATCACACCAAAAATTGCATCAAAATGCATTTCACAAACCCGTGTTTGAACTAGCGAGTTTTTTGGAGAAATCAAAGGGTTTTAGGCAAGTTTTTGGCCACAACTCGATGAGTTTTGGACCTTTTCTGAGCCGCAAGTCACTCATGGAGGACCTATAACCTGCAAGTACTTGCAAACTTGGTGAGTACTTACTGAGTTTTCCTACTATAATTCAAATAACTTCTTTTGAGTTGTCAATTTTAATGTATAAACATAAAATTCCATCTTCATACAAAATAGATCCCATGATGTAGACTTAACCAATAATACTCAAAAACTAGACACTTGACCTTAACTTTAAACCATGATTTATAATTTAAAAATTATTACTCCACCACAATTTATAACCCTCTTATTTCCCAAATAAAACCCACTTACATAACAAAGGCAGCTGTGAGTTAGCATGCAGTTATATTCTTTGGTCACACATAACTGACACAGGCTATGAATTACAACATTGCTTTTGTAATAACTGTTAATCTGAAACTGTCAACCACATTCGAGGATGCACAAGACGTTTTGGATACCTTTTAAAATCTTCTACAAAGGGTTATGCTGGAAATTAATCCTTGTAGGGTTTCATGCACAAAACAAAATTTACATGGTTGTTCATTTTACTATTGGTCGCACCTCTCTCACGGTGGCATTGACATCTTCCACTGCACAACTTACAGGGCTTGACAAAGAGTCACATTTGAGAGAAATAGATGCATGATACTGTCTTTAAATCATATTTATATGCTTCAACTTCAACATTAACATGTATACAAAGTGTGTATATCCTTCTTGGCTGGCTATGCTCCTCAATGCTTTACAATAGATTTGTAAACTATTTTGCCTTTCCAATGCTAACAATAAAATAATTTAATTTAACTCTTATGCAATTTTCAAATGCATCATCTTTTGATTGTGGTAAGTAGCATTTGTGAGCAGCAAGTCTTTGTTAATGGTGTGAATGGAAGTACCTTCAATCTCAAGCTATGAACGATTCATTCCTCATTTCAGCTATGATTTCACAAAAATTTTATACCAAATAAAAGCTTTTATAAGAATACCAATTAATTTATGATAGATATGTAGATCAAAACAATAAAATAATGTAAAAGTAGAAGATTCTTCAAAATTTCCGTATTCATTGAATTTAAAAAGAAAAAATTCGTTGAAATGAACAAGAACTGAATAAAAACTAGCTCATTTTTAACTACCTACTAACAACTGAGTGCTTGTTAGTAAAACTAACAAATAATATTCATCCAGCAATGTTGGTTATTCTTTCATAGACAACTTTGCTTTAGATTTCCAGAGTGAGAAATTAGAGATTTTATAAAAAAATGTAATTTCTCTAAACTCGTAACAAGCTAATTAGTGCATTGAAGCTTCCAAGCATTATGCATAGATTATTTTTAGACCTATAATATTATTACCTCTAACCTAATCACATTTTGGCCATTAACTGATAGAAAATAAACTTGCACTCTGACCGCAGATCTTCATTTGACACATCATGGATGGAGCCTCAAGAGAACAACATGATTAGATCATAGCGATATTTGAAAATAGACCTCATGGATGAGAGCACTTTCCTCTTTCACTATATTTAGGTTATGCCAGTTCTCAGATTTTCTTTTTTATGTACATATTTTGTTCATCCTTTGATGTTTTCAGCATCTCAAAAGTGGCTGATTTGATGGGGAACATTCTTTTTTAATTGCAAAGGTGATATTGGCATGGGTTTTGTGTTGAGAAAACTCTTGTTCAGACTATCTTTGCATTATTAGCAACAATATGAATCTGCAACAGAACATAATGAACAGAGCACACAAAACAGAAAGAACAGAGGATACATGATACAGAGAATATAGAGTACATAAAATGTGCTGATGAAACAAAAAAAAATATAAAGTACTATGAGCACACACAACAATATATAACAGAAGAGCCCAAATACATCTTTCTGCTGCTGCACAATAAACAGAGCTTTTTTTTCTTCTTTCTGCTTACAAAAAATGATTACAGATGCCTCTATAAATAGAGGTCTTAGAATTATTTGGAAATGCTTTGCAGTCAAAAAACATGCATAAAATGTGGATGAAGGAGGAGAGATTAGACTGTCGGTGAAAGAGAATGGTGGTGAGAAGCTTTCATATTTAAATGCTGCAGTTGCCCGAGAAACTTCAATTTTAAATGTTGTTTGACCTAGGGATGAGAAGCTTTGATCCACACCTTTATTTGCTTCATATTGGCACGTGTTCAACATACTCCCACTTGAAGCAAATGAAGGGTTCTGAATAAGCTGTAATCATCAAGTCACCCCTAGGCCTACCATGTCTCTACATGTAGCACTTGCTTTTCTCTTGGCAGAATTTTAGTGAGCATATTAGCAGGGTTCTTATCTGTATGGATCTTTTCCAAGGATAATTGTCCTTCCTCCAACACCTGCAAAATCCAATGACACCTCAAGTCAATGTGTTTTGTTCGTGAGTGAAAAACTGGGTTTTTCGCAAAGTGAATGGTGCTCTGACTATCACAATATAGCACATACTTGTCCTGTTTTATTCCTAGCTCTCCTAGGAATCGCTGCATCCACAACATCTCTTTACAAGCTCTGTTGTAGCTATATACTCTGCCTCTGTACTAGAGAGAGCTACAATTCGTTGTAGTCTGGATACCCAAGATACCGCAACACCTACAAATGTATACAAATAACCAGTGGTGGATTTTCTAGTGTCCAGGTCTCCAGCCATATCTGCATCTATAAATCCTTCAAGCACCATATCAGTATTGCCAAAACATAAACAGTAATGACTAGTACCCTTGAGATACCTAAAAATCCACTTTACTGCTTGCCAATGTTGTTTGCCCAGATTTGCAAGGAAACTGCTCACTACTCCCACTGAATGTGCAATATCCAGATGAGTGGATAGCATGGCATACATCAAGCTACCAACTGTTGAAGTATAAGGAATCTTTTTCATTTCCTTCTTCTCCTTGTCGTCACAAGGGCATAAATAGGCACTCAATTTAAAATGAGAAGCAAGAGGTGTACCAACTGGCTTGGCATCCTTCATATTAAATTTGTCTAGCACCTTTTCAATATATTTTTCTTGTGACAGCTACAATTTTTTCTCCTTTCTGTCATGAACGATCTTCATGCCTAATATTTGTTGTGTTGGACCCAAATCCTTCATTGCAAATTGACTGTCCAAATCCTTCTTTAACCTGTTAATCATATTCTTATCCTGTCCAACAACTAACATATCATCCACATATAACAGTAATATAATGAAATTTCCCTGATCATATCTCTTGATGTAGACACAATGATCAACCTCTAGTCTATTAAAACCATGCTTCAACACAAATGAATCAAATTTCTTATACAACTGGCGAGGTTCCTATTTCAACCCATGGAGACTCTTCTTCAACTTGCAAACCAAGTTCTCTTTACCTTTTATTTTGAATTCTTCTGGCTGCTCCATGTAAATCTCCTCTTCCAAATCTCTATGAAAGAAGGTTGTTTTTACATCTAATTGTTCACACTCCAAGTCTAAAACAGTAGTAAGACCAAGAATAACTCTAATGGATGACATTTCAACAATAGGTGAAAATATTTCAGTGAAGTCAATACCCTCTTTCTGAGCGAATCCCTTCACTACCATCCTTGCTTTGTATATTTCCTTCTTCTCATCACCCACATGCTTGATCTTGTACACCCATTTGTTTTGTAGGGCTTTTCTTCCTTTTGGAAGCTTTACCAACTCTCAAGTTCTATTTTCCAGCAATGAGTTCATTTCTTCCTCCATCGCCTTCTTCCATTCTTTGCTATGCTCATTTTTACAGGCTTCCTAAAAACTATTAGGTTCACCTTCATCAGTTAACAAAATATAATCTAAGGGTGTATACCTTTGTGAGGGCTTATGAGGCCTAGTGGATCCGTGAACCAACTGTTGTGTTGTATTTTCAGATTGAATCTCTTGTAAAGGCTCCTGCAAGGTTTCTTCTTGTTGTTGTTCCACATTCTCCTCTTGTTGTTCATCATACTCTTAATCTTGTTGCCCATTTTATTGCAATGGTGGGATATTTTCTTGCTGTTCTTCAAACCTATCAACAATTTTCTTAACCTCCAAATTAATTGTAGTCCTCTTAAACATCTCTAACTCATTAAATATAACATCCTTGCTTCTAATAATCTTATGTTTAACTGGATCCTATAAACAATAACCAAATTCACCATCCGCATATCCCAACAAAATGTATTTCATAGATTTATCATCTAGCTTAGTTCTATTCTCTTTGGGAATATGCACAAATGCTTCACATCCAAATATTTTCAAGTGAGAATAATTCACCTTCTTACTAGTTCAAAATTCTTCAGGAATGTCGCCGTCCAAGGCTGCAATAGGCGATCGATTTATGAGATAACAGGTTGTTCTCATTGCTTCTGCCCAAAAATGATTTTCTAAACCGTAATTTGACAAAATACTCCTCACCTTTTCCATGATAGTGCGATTCATCCTTTTTGCAACACCATTCTGTTGAGGAGTACCAGGGACAATCTTCTCATACTTAATTCCAAACTTGTTAAAATATTCCTTGAATGCATTTGAGCAGTATTTTGCACCATTATCTGTCCTCAAGCACTTGAGAAATTTGTTAGTTTCTCTTTCAACAACAACATGAAACTTTTGAAATATCTCAAATACATCATATTTTCTTTTCATGGGATAGGCCCAAATCTTTCTAGATCATGCATCATCTATGAATGTTACAAAGTATGATGCTCCTTCTAATGATTTAATATTAACAAGCCCAAATACATGTAAGTGTATTAATTCTAACAATTTTTTCTTCCATTCATGACCACCTCTAAGAAATGACACTCTTCGTTGCCTACCATAAATACAACGCTCACAAAGATCAAGATTATAAGATTTCAAACCTGGTAGCAAATTTTTTCCCATGAGGATTTTTAGGCCCTTCTCACTCATGTGACCCAAGCGCCTATGCCATAGATCTGCTGAGTTTCCTTCTTTTGCAACAATAGTTGTATTTGTTCTTTCTATCATTGTCGTCAATGTATACAAAGTCCTGCTCTTGGGTCCTTTAGCCATGACCAATGCTCCTTTGCTGATTTTCTAGCCACCCTTTTCAACTTAGCTTACAAAATAGCCTTCATCATCCAATCATCCCACAGAGATTAGGCTCATGCGCATTTCTGGTACATACCTAACCTCTTTCAGTAGGATATCTTGTCCTTCCTTCATCTTGATCTTGACATCTCCCACTCCAACAATGTTGCAAAAATGATTATTTCCCAAATGCACTCTACCATAATCACCAGGATTATATGCAACGAAATTCTCTTTGCATGGAGTTACATGTTGAGATGTCCCAGAATCAAGGATCCAATCAAAGCTACTGCTAGAGGTATTCAAGCATACATCTTCTACGAAAACAATAAGTAAAACATCTCCACTTTCGTAGCTATAGCAGTGGTCTCACCTTCATTTGTGCTAGTTGGCTTCTGATTTTGATCTTTCTAGCTTCGCTTCCAGACTCGACACTCTCTCTTCACGTGCCCTGACTTTCCATAATGATAACAAGTGATCCTACCCCTTTTTGATTTGGATTGGCCTCTCGATCAGGAGCGTCCTTGATGGCCTCGATCAATCCTCCTACCACGATTAACTAGGGCTAGAGCTTCTCCTCCCTGGTTTTCTGCAATTGAATTTCGTCGTAGCTCCTCATTCATTATGCTGCCGCTGACATCATCAAACTTTAGGGTTCCTGTATGCGTTGAAGTGCTCATAGCGACAATCGAATTTTCCCAGCTGTCTGGCATAGAACACATTAGTAAAATAACTCTAATTTCATCATCCAAAACAATTTTAATAGAGGCAAGCTGACTAGTAATGATATTAAATTCATTTAAATGTTTTGCAATCGAAGCACCCTCCTTCATCTTGAGATTGTATAATTTTTTCATCAGAAATACTTTATTTGACACTGTGTTCTTCTCATATAGACCATGAAGCTTTTTCCATAGTCCTGCTACTATCTTCTCTCCGACAACACTAAAATACACATTCTTAGCCAAATATTGACAAATGGTTGCAATTGCTTTTCTATCCAACTTGTTCCAATCTTCATCTTCCATCATTGTGGGTTTCTTTGATATTCCCTCAATTGGAAAATATTGATCCTTCAAAATTAGTATATCCTCTATTTGGGATTTCCATAGGGAAAAATTAGCCCTGTTTAACTTCTCCATATTGCTCACTACTGCTGCCTCCATGCCTGCTCAACGAAGCCCCACATGCACCAAAATTTCAACAACTTGGCTCTGATACCAATTGTTGAGAAAGCTCTTGCCCAGACTATCTTTGCATTATCAATAACAATATGAATCTGCAATAGAACAAAATGAACAGGGCACACAAAACAAAAAGAATAGAGGATACAAGATACATAGAATACAGAGTACATAAAACATGCTGATGAAACAAAAAAAATATAAAGAACTATGAGCACACACAACAATATATAACAAAAGATCCCAAATACATCTTTTTGCTACTGCACAATAAACAAAGCTTTTTTTTATTTCTTCTGCTTACAAAAATGATTACAGATGCCTCTATAAATAGAGAGGTCTTCGAATTCTCTGGAAATGCTTTGCAGTCAAAAAACATGCATAAAATGTGGATGAAGGAGGAGAGATTAGACTGTTGGTGAAAGAGAATGGCAGTGAGAAGCTTCCATATTTAAATGTTGCAGTTGGGAGAAACTTCGATTTTAAATGTTGTTTGACCCAAAGATGAGAAGCTATGATCCACACCTTTATTTGCTTCATATTGGCACGTGTTCAACATTTTGTTAGTCTTTTTAGTTTCCCACATTTAGGTTAGATGATAGCATTGATTTTTTCTATAGAACTACTTGGATCAAGTGAATATTTATCTTGGGGATGTGCAAAACATACAATTAAAGTTGGAACTACTTTCTAATGTGTTTAAATACTTGTAGAACCATTCAAATTTTAGAGCAATTTTCTGTCAAGCTACACTTGATACACACATCTCTGAAGATATCCTTGGAGACTTGTCTTGAGGGAAGTGGCTATCTAGCTCCCTAAATTTACCAGAGGTATGGATGGGGTCATACATCATGCATTTAACCATCCAATCAATAGTTAATTTAATGTTGAGCAATAATATTATGCATCCAATAGTCCAATCAACAGTTAACTTAATGTATGACCCCATCCATACCTCCAATACATTCACAGGGCCACTTCCCTTATCAAAGACCTTGCATTTATCATTACCTAAATAACTTACCTTGGGATTTTCTATTAGAAGCCATATAGGTGGGTATCACTATGTTAGTCTATGATGGACATATGCTATGCTTTTGTGGGAATGTGCATGCTAAAGTGTAAGATGAACTTTTAGTTTCATTTGTAAAGAATTTGGGTTTTATTTTTTATTTTTCAAGGATTGATTAATTGGCCACATAGACCTTTCTTCTAGCCCAAATTTTTTGCAAACCTAAAACTATGTTGTTGTACCATAATGCTACATATGGAGTTTGTGAAGAACTTATTGAGTGGTTTTTTTTATTCCTTCATTAGAGTGAAGGGCTATCAAAGCATGTACCTTCTTTCCTCAAGGCCTTATTATTGTTGGATCCCAAAGCTCAAATGTTACAAATACTAAAATGGCTATTTGAAAATGATGTAAATGACGTTAATACTTTGTAGTTTTTGTTTTCTAACTTCTATAAATTTTATAGTGAGGTAAGTTGGGCATAATACGTTTACGGTAGAAAATAGATTAATTTTTTATTAGATGTGATTTGATTAATTATGTTTTTAAGAAAATTTGAAAAAACTCACTAATAAAATTCTCACAGACCAAACACTTGCTACTAGGCTATTCCAGAATGGGAAGACAAGTGATATAATTTTTTTGACAGATATTGTAGCTACCACTGCTCTTGTAGACATGGATGCAGAGTGCCCCTTTTAGTCTATATGTGGTGGTTTTCTAGAATTATATATTTGTAGTGGATTCTTGGCACTGCAATGATTATTTTGGGGGATTTTCTATAATATGATTTTGATAAAATTAAATATTTATATCTAGTGGAAGAATTTTGAGGGCTTGAAGTTTAATCGTTATCTTGTGGGTGCTGTCATAATAGTGGTTTACAATTCCTGAGAGGAATGAATTTTAGCTGAAATCACATATTTTTAGAAAATATAATGATTTAAGCCTTAAAAATTTCCATTTTAAGGATTCCAATTGAACAGGGTTTGATCAAATCACCTAGGATCAAACCCCCTTGGATAGAACCTCGCTAGTTTTAAACCATACCTATAAACGCGTCTCCTTTACACCTATCAAAATCTTGATAAAACTCACTTTTTGATTTAGATTTTGGGGATCAAATGAATTCATTTAAAATTTATTTCAAATGATTATGGTATTCCTCAAAACAAGCTATCAATGAATATAATTTTAATATGTATTTGTTTTTTAAGTTTTATTAAACATAGGTTTTCATTGAAAATGAATTTCTTTGTTCTTCACATGTGGAAAAATAGAGATTATCAAAAAAAATTGAAAAATATGAGTGCACCAGATATTGAAGTCCTTGATCCAGCAAAAAAAAATAAATTAAATTTTGACATATACAAAAAAAAGAGTTACGTTATCTGATTGTGTTTGAATTGTAATTAGTTTGACTTTGAAACTTGATTAAGGAAAAATATTCAATAAAAACTATCTAACAAGTGGAAACACTAGATATTAGAGTTACAAATCTAAATTTGAAAAGAATTAGAATTTTATCCTTCATGGAAAAAAAGTTATGCTTATATGGTGTGCGCCACTTTTTAAAATGTTGTTTTCTGAAAAAAATCAATTTTACGTGGGAGATGGAAAAAGAAGTGCAATTTGATTCCAAAAATTTTGAAAAAAATATTTTTAGAATCTACAGACAAAATTTGATGAGACTCTAGTTTGCACCATCTTCAAATTCCTCATAGTTTAGCCACTATAGGTGCCCGAATGTGAAGATTTAATTAAAAATAATAATTTCAGTGTCCAGTTTGGCCAAAAATTGTAAACCACTATTATGGGATCACCCTTGTATAGTAGTTCTCATGTCAAGTATGGATTTCTTTGAAGTTTAGATTAGTCTAATACATATGTACATACATATTATATATTTTATTGTTTATCGTTTACAATTATTTTTCTCTTTCAAGCACCAACACGAGATCAATACAAGCTCTTGTAAGCACAACCATGAGACTAATAACAACTCATTTCGAGCAACCAAACTAGAAACCATCTATGAAAGATCAAGAGTTGCAACTTAGAAATTCATTTGTTTAGAAACCACTTTCACATTAGAAGCCAACTATTGAATACCAAGAGTCACAACTTAGAAATCTATATTAGATGTTCTTTTGAGATTTGAAATTGGGTCTGCACAATAAGAAATCAATGCTTTAACCAATTAAGCTCAACCATTTTGACTAAAATCTATATATGCATGTACATACAAAAATAGAGGGAAAATGTATATATTGCAATTTAAGGTAATCATATTTTAATTTGAGCTAACTGAACTCAAAACATAATAAGAAAATTGTAATTTTACTTAACAATGAAAGCAATAATGGTGAATGATTAGAAACATTTAACTATTAGACATCACATGAATTATGCCATAGTTGAAATTTGGGCAAGGTGGGCAGCATGAAGAAGCCCCACAATTGGATTGTTGGAACTTCAACAATAAGGTGTCAAGTTTGTATTCAAAAAATTGATTTTTAATTGTTTTGGTCTAATTGGTGGGAAAAACTTATTTTAGATCATTATGGTTCAAACAACATAAGCTAATACGGTTCAAACAACATAAGCTAATACGGTTCAAACAACATAATTTAATATGGTTCAAACAACATAAGCTTATTTCAGTAAATGCCATGAGAATGAGTAAATATATTGTGCATGCCCTTGAATGATACTGTAGCAGAGAAATATTGTCATATTCTGAAAAACAATGAAGTCTAGTTGACAAAATTGTATTTTTAGTATATGAGTGAAGTGCTTTTTATTTCTAAATATGATTTCTTTAATTAGCCAAAATTTCTATGAGAACCAAAAGGATAAGTGTGCTAACCCTGTGGTGTGGACGTGATGTTAAACGAAATGAAAGCTACACTTTGAAAAGCACTTGATTTTTTACTATGTTTCCTACCAAAGGTGAAGGCTAGTGATCTTTGTGGTGATTAGATAATTTCTTTATTAGAATTTTTTTTATTTTAGTTATGCTCATTAAAATGTATAACTTTGTTAATTTAGCTTAAAAGGTTCTAGATAATTTCTTTACTATATTTTCTTGTTTTTGAAATGGTGAGAAAAGGAGAAACCCTAATTCCCTTAATGTAAATAAATTATGGTTTAAGGACTCTCTTCCCAAGATTTCATTAGAATGCACCAACCATAAAGCCAAGAATTTTACTTTTAACCTGAAAGGTGAGTCAATTAGACTTGGGTTGGTGATTCTTTAAGGACATAAAATGATTAGGAATGATTTGAAACAATGCAACTAAACAAAATATATGACCTAGCATGTAAATTATAGATTCTCAAAGATACACAAACTATAACAAAAGTTTGTGGGTAGATCTGGGGGATACATGAGAGCATGAACCTACCACTAAAAGTTGATTATGATGTGTGCAGAGGGACTAGTTCACCCCTGGGTGAATAGGTCTTTGATAGGGATTTTGAAAATAATTTTTACTATCCTCTGGTGCTAGATCCGAGATGTTGATTTCTACCTACAAACTTGTCAGAATGATGGAAATAGATTCTGCAACTTAGTTTTCATGTCTTGACAAGAATGATGACAAAAAATGAAACAATGCAAAATTGCTCTTCAATATATCTTCAATCTTTCTTCAACCTGTAATCTATACATACACAAAGATGGAAAAATTGTTTGTTTGTTAGTATGGGGGTTTGTGTTGGTCAAACCTCAGTTTGGTAATTAAACCTTGATAAAATCTATAATAAAATGGAATGAAATGATGAATGAACACTTGCTACAACTCACCACCCTTCAACAGATTCCTTGGAGGACTGAAGTCATATACATCTCTTCAAAGGAATCAGATCTTGCTTGCTTGATTTTCTTGAATGCTTGAATATATGAAGACCTACAATGCTTTGTTAGCCTTCACAAGACAACATGAACACACATAAACCTTGACATGATGTCAGGATCTTGATTGTTGTTGTAAATGACTGATAATGCTGCTCTCGAATGCTTTTGACAATAATATTTGCTCTTGAATTGTTCTCATAAAGTGTGTTCCTTAAGTGTTAGATTTCAAATGATCAAATAACTATGTATTTATAGGTGTTTATCTAATTTCTCGAAAATTAGATTCCAAAAGCCAACACTTACAATTTGAATTTGGATCATTAAAAGGCCACCAAAAAAATATTTTAAAATGGATCCTAGCACATAAAAGGGACCCATTCGTCTGGAGAATGGGTCTTGGCCTACATTTCTAGGACACTCATAATCCATGGAAATTAAATAGTAAATGCATTTATTTAATGTTGGTTCTCCTTTCAAAAATGGCAAAAACAAGGCTTTAGAATGCATAATTTGGAAAATTAGAAGCTTAATTAAGTCCAATAAATTAAGGGACCCAAACATAGTGTGAAATCGTAAAGGTATACAATTTCCTACACTACAATTTTAATTATGTTTTTTTATTCTTATTATGTTAATCAAAATTTATAAATTTGTTAAAAGGTTCTTGGAAGAAAAAGTTCCCTTCAAAGATGGGTATTGTGAATTATTGCATAGCTCCATCAAAGAAAATGAATGATTAATATTATACAAATGTGGCCTTCAAAATAAATGTAAATGTATGCACATGATAATATTATACTAATTATTTTATTATTTTATTCTTCATTTAAGTCGGTGGGCTTTACTCTAGATTCTCTATATAATATATTCTTCTATATTAGGTATATCCTCACAACCTATAGTCATTAATGGTATAGATATTTTTCACACTATTCTCAATGACATGGTGATGCTCCTTCAATTAGATTTATAAGTATTTTAGGAACACATTGTTAATATTTCCAATTTAAACATGATGAGGAGTCCTAACACAAAGCTATATTGACATTAATAATAGTACATAAAGCTAGAAATTTATAGTTTAATATTTTCTCTATTTTTCTCTCATAAAAGGTAATGTGATTTGTGATAGCTATTTTCTTAGACAAAATAATAGCTTGTGAGATCAACAATCCAAGTACTGTGGATGAGCTTATGAATCTCTTGGAAAATCTCAAGTTTTTTTGCAAAGTTACTAGTAAGGAAAATTATAGATCCTTGATTTTTTCATTTGACTTCAACAATTAGAATCAAGTGGCTTGCTGAGTGATTAAAATGATCTATCAATAATTAGATAAAAATGATAAAATTATGAAAAATGTGATGCTTTGGGTTGTCCTTGTATAAATATGGCAACAACATTGTTGTATAGTTTTACTACTCAAGCTTTCTATATTTCTTATTTGATTAGTTTATTGATTTTTTTTTTTGATGAATAGACAATTATCTATATTAATTATAAAGATAAAAATACATATTCACAAAAAAAGGTGGGCGGTAAGAAGGAACACCACGAGAGTCACATGGGCAGCGCCCAAAAAACCAAAAAAACTAGTCACATGGGCCTAGCCTAGAAGTCCATGATTGTATTTGATTAGTTTATTGAATTTAGAATGACGGTTGTAACTTATTTTCCAATAGATGCATTTTTTGTTGCTCACTTTTCTTAATGGTATGGATGCTAACTATAATAATTAGGAAATAAAAAGTTTAAACTAGGCCGTTTATGTGTGCTACCAGAAGAGTACCTTTACATTTGTTTTTGATATCGACAATCTAACTGGTAGTCTCAACACAAATGGAACATTGATTTTGAACACCATCCTTAGTAGTAGGGGCCTATAGAATTTCAAGTACCTTTACATAATTTGTTACATGTTAACTTTATTTCTTAAAATTGTTATTAGTATTGTTGTATTGTCCATGTGATAGCTTTGTATTCAATTGAGATTTTGAACCTTAAATCTTTATAGACTAGTTTTTTAAATATATGTAGAAGAAGAACATAAACTAACTTAATACAATAATC
Source organism: Sequoia sempervirens (assembly GCA_007258455.2). Taxonomy (NCBI): domain Eukaryota; kingdom Viridiplantae; phylum Streptophyta; class Pinopsida; order Cupressales; family Cupressaceae; genus Sequoia; species Sequoia sempervirens. The sequence goes on along the minus strand of VDFB02271358.1, from coordinate 1,038,143,433 downwards.
AAGATTGAAGCATGTCTCCCACAAATAGAAAACAACAAAGTCCCAAACCCTTATTTTTGTTTTCATTGGAAAATGTAAATATTTAACAATTCCATGAAAACTATACTATGGAAAGACATAATATACACTTCAAGCCAAGCACAACAAGACAAGCATTAAAACACCAAGAAACTTAACCACAATTTTCTTCACAAACTTCACACTAGATGCTATCTTTTAAAAGAGAAATAATTTTACATTGTAGTTTTCATAAATGAATTGTAATTGACATAACTAAAAAATATAAATGTAGCCAAAGAAAATGATAGTGGGCACATAAAAAAATTCAAACACAAATAATATTTAAAGAAAAAGAAAATTAGGAAAAAGTAACAATATTAGAAAAGTGGTTTAATTTTTTCCCTCACTTGGTAAGTAATGACAGTAGTGTGAAGTTTGAAAAACAAATTCTATTTAAGTCTTCTAGCATTCTAATTCTCATTATGTTCTTTGGAAGCATGTTTCATTTGGAGTGCAAGTTTGTAGCTTTGTATGGTATGGTTTTGACAGAATTTTTAAAAGTTTACATTTGCTAACAAAATTTTGAGGGTTTCAAGCTTTGATGCATGCTAATTATGTGAAATATGTCTCAAATTGTGAAAAAATGTAATTCAATATTTATATTTAATGTGAAGTTTGAAAAACAAAATTTGTTTAGTTTAATTTGATAAATAAGTTTTAGTTGCTTTTTAAAGAATATCAATATATCTTGATTTCATAATAAGTTATATATTGATAGACTTCCATGCTTCTCTTTTAAAATGAGCTAATTGAATATAAAAAGTTGCATTTAAAAAAATATTTTGACAAAGAAAAAATTAAAAAATGAAAATTTTGAATAGATACTTGAAAAATATAAAACAAATCATATTTATAACTACCAATAATGAACTCAAATAAACCAACCAAAACTTATCTTTAAAACTAAACTAACTAGATTTATGTTTTTCAAATCTTAGTGCTTATCCCATCTCCCATTTTTTTTCCTTCTGGTTTATAAATTTTATCTGACATCCAAATCTGGTGTGGAATGCATCCATGGGGGATGGTTATAAAGAACAAGTCTGAGATGTTTTCATCATTATTTGGAGGTCTGATGTAAGGTGAATTAACTTCAGGTTTATTGTTACTATCAATGAAATTTTGGTGTCCTTTCTTTTGTTCAAGGGGTCAAATGCGTTTTAAGCATGTACAATCGAATTCCATTGATCAACAAGCCTCTAGCATGGTTTTTCTTTTTGTTTTGACCAGATAAAGATATCCCAAATCCTTGGAATTTTTGTTTTCTTTGTTCTTTTTCTTTCTCTACTGTTTCGTTCAAGTCCAGTCTTCACCCAGCCATGGCTGGCTTGGAGGAGAATAATGGATGAGTTTTAACTGGACTCTATGCTTTTGAACCAGTTAAGGGTTTGTTTAATAAGTTTATAATTGTCTTCACATTTTTAATATATTTAACAAAGTTTTATTGATCAATATTTATTTAAGAATTTAGCTGTTGCCCGAGGGAGCTTAGAGCCACAGGTTTTTTTAATAAACTCTAAATTCATATTTTTGTCATACTGTTTGGATTACACCAAATACCCACTTGCCATGAAATACCTTAATTTTTCTTTCTTTTTGTAGATGAACAGCAAGTTATGATCTTCAATACCTTTAGCCTCTGTACCTTTCAAGCATTACATGTTCATAAGATTTACCTACACTAAAATAATCGGTGTTTGCATAGTACTATATATTATTTTATTGCTCCAAGACAATAGATTGTAAATACCTTTCATACGAGGAAAAAAATCTTTTCAATTTTTTAGATGGCAAAATCTTGGTTATAGTGAGTTACATCTGCAATCTTATCTTTTCAATTTTTTAGATGGCAAAATCTTGGTTATATATAGCGAGTTACATCTGCAATCTTAACATCTCTTTCATCTTGTAGAGAGTGGGATCTGAAAAATTTTCTCCACAGTTTTTTTCAAAAGCTTTTTTCTTATATTCCAAGCATTGTTAAACATTTATGTTCTTAGTTTTGATACTCTTTTAGCTCAACCTTCAGTGTGTTTAAGTGTTTCTAGTTCTTGTGCTTGGTTATGGCAAGAAAGTATTTGAGATGTCAGGGTTTATATTCTTCTTGCCTTAAAAGATAACAGGCAATGTCTGATGACTTGCAAGAAAGTGTTATATTATATTTACCCCATAATGTAAAGCAACATTCACAATATTATTTTTTTAGATTGCAGGAATCAACTTAATCCTTTATAATTTGCAGTAATGTGATCAGTGATGTTGTGTGATGCACCCTTTGGTACCATGTAGACGGGGGATTGGATCTCATGACCTCTTACTTGCAACAGGGTTCTCCAATCAAACCAAGACCCCTGCCCAACATTCACAATCTTGCAAATATAGAATTAATCCTATTGGATATTAGAAAAGGAATTCTTGTTAGATTTTCCCTTTCTCAAAAATACCTTTCAGTTCAAATTCATTCCAAAATAATTTTTAACATATTTTTTTAGCATATCGGAAGACTTATTGTCAGATTTTCCCTTCCTCAACACTCTTTCCAGTTCAATTTCATTCGAAACTAAGTTCTAACATATTTGGCTTAGAGTGTAATCTCCTCATATGTTCAAAGGATTGAAAATAAGTAGCTTGAGACTGCATGTGATTCTTGTATGTTAAACTTCTGGGTTGTTGTATTGTAAACGAGAGATTCTAATGGCCTACATGTCTCTTGGAGGAGAAACAACAGCTGTTGAGTCTGCATACCTATTAGAAAAGGGCTAGAAAGAGTTTCACTGGATCCAAGTCTGTGACTATTTTGAGAAGTTTTGTACCCAAGTTGGAGAGGGGCTTGCATTATTCAAGCATGAGTTTCAAGCACTCCTTTAGCTTCCATAACTATAATATCACGACCTTATGAAGTTAAGAAATAATCTAAATGAAAAAAGCCATAATCTAGGTGAACATGAACAGCTATATAGATTTGGGTCTATGTCTATATAATCATCCGATGAATTTAGGTCAAATATAGAGCAATGATAATGTGCACAATGGTATGATCTCTTGGTGAAGTGGTTCTATACATCACCAAAAAGAGACTTTTGGGGACACAAAAACAATTATCATGATTGCAATACCTGCTAACAAATGGTAAGCCTAAAAATCTAAGGAAAATTTGATCAACACAAAATGGAATCCATCTTCTATATTGGCTCACCAATGGTGGAAAGGGCAATCCAAATTTCTGGACCAAAAACTTAAAAATGCTCCTGAGCAATAATGTAGTCTTCAGATTTTCAACAAATTGATACTAATTCACTCACCAAATATCAATATTGTAAGATGTTAACAAACGCTGAAATTGCAACAACTCATGATTACAATCTTCTGGAGAACAAATTCTGCTTATGGATTTAACATTTTGATACCCAAAAAAAAATGCAGAACTACAATTTTTTTCACTAGATGCACTGCACAACAATGCTTCAGAAAATTAACCTAAGAACAGCAAGCACAACAGATGCCCACAAATAAAACTTTAAAAAAAAAAAAAACACAGAAGCAGAAATAGTGCCATTATTCTTGGCATTTTTTCTTCTTTCAAACGAAAAAGAGACCTGCATTAAACATGGACTCCATGACCAGAAAAAGCACCATACTGCATTACATCGAGTCACTCTGTGCCATTCCATGGATATTTGCTTGGACACAAACTTGATTTCATCTTCAAGTATAAGTTCTTTTTAAAAAAAAACCCTAGTTGCAATTCGAGAGTTCTTAAGAGTTCTAAAAAGCATGAAGAAGAAACGACCAAGGTAGCTGATGGGAGAAGATTTGGACTGCATAGTATTATTATGGCCATAAATTTGTACTTATTCTTGCAAATGAAGCAGTTTTGTAGTACAAGGATACAACCCTCAAGCTAATCCTCCTGGTCTTGTTTAGCACTAAAACAATGTATATTTTAGGAATAGGACAAAACACTACAAAAATTCCCTTTCACTATCCTTCGATGGATGTGCAGACCTTTTTACAAAGCTCAATGATAGGAACGTTTCAAACCTTCAAAAGTTTGCACATTAAATGTAAATTAAAACCATACCATGTAAAGCTCTGAACTTGAACTCCACACCAAGCATGTTTCCTACACACAAAAAACAAGCATTATAGTACTGACAAACCGCTACAAATAAACCGACCCCCGGTCCTCGGGAGGGAAAAAAAAAAAAAGAAGTAAGAATAAAATGAATTAAAATTAAAATTAAATACAATCTTTATTCTTTCATTTACTTAAATTTTTTTTTTGGTACAATGACAAAGCTTGATGGAAATATTTTTTTTTTTTGGCTGGGAATTACATAAGGGAGGTCCAAAACTATGATTCAATAGAAATTTTAATACTCAATTGAGTCTTTTGTGTGCCTCCACATATTGCATTCATGTCTGTCAAGGTAGTGCCAATTATGATTGTTGGAAAAACTGTCGTTGAGAAAGCTTTTGCCCTATTATCAGCAATGAAAGAAATCTACAAAAGAACAGATTAAACAGAGCACACAACAAAATTGAGGATACAGAGGATTCAAGATATAGAGAATACAGAGTACATAAAATGTGTTGATGAAACTAAAAACAAAGTTCTCTATGAACACACAACAATATATATAAGAGAAGAGCCCAAAATCTTTCTGTTGCTGCACAATAAACAAAGCTTTTTCTTCTTTCTTGCTTGCAAAAATAATTACATATGCCTCTATAAATAGAGGTCTTAGAACTCTCTAGAAACACTTTGCACTCAAAAAACATGTATAAAAATGTGAATGAAGGAGAAAAAATCAGATTGTGGTGGCTGAGGAAGTTTCTATTTTAAATGAATTTGTTGACTTGTGTGCTTTATTTGGTGAGAGAAAATTTCTTCTACTTTAATTGTTGTAGTTGGGAGAAGCTTCGGTTCTAATGTAGTTCATTCGAGGTGATCTCCTTCTTTCATACGACACCTTTATTTGCTTTACATGTTACGTTTTCAACATTCTCCCACTTGAAGCAACTGAAGGATTCTGAATAAGCTGTAATCATCAAGTCACCCCTAGGTCTACCATGTCTCTACATAACTCATGATTTTCTCTTGGCAGAATTTTAGTGAGCATATCAGCAGGGTTCTTATATGTATGAATCTTTTCCAAGGATAATTGTCCTTCCTCCAACACATGCTAAATCCAATGATACCTCAAGTCAATATGTTTGGTTCTTGAGTAAAAAACTGGGTTTTTCGCCAAGTGAATGGCGCTTTGACTATCACAATATAGCACATACTTAGTGTCCTGTTTTATTCCTAGCTCTCCTAAGAATCACTGCATCCACAACATCTCTTTGCAAGCTTTTGTCGCAGCTATATACTTTGCCTCTGTTGTGGAGAGAGCTACTATTCGTTGTAGTCTAGATACCCAAGATACCGCAACACCTGCAAATGTATGCAAATAACCAGTGGTGGATTTTCTAGTGTCCAGGTCTCCAACCATATCTGCATCTGTAAATCCTTCAAGCACCATATCATTATTGCCAAAACATAAACAATAATGACTAATACCCTTGAGATACCTGAAAATCCACTTTACTACTTACCAATGTTTTCCCGGATTTGCAAGGAACCTACAAACTACTCCCATTGAATGTGCAATATCTGGATGAGTGGATACCATGACATACATCAAGCTACCAACTGCTGAAGCATAAGGAATCTTTTTCATTTCCTCCTTCTCGTTGTCATCACAAGGGCATAACTCGACACTTAATTTAACATGAGAAGCAAGAGGTGTACCAACTGACTTGGTATCCTTCATATTAAATCTGTCTAGCACCTTTTCAATATATTTTTCTTGTGATAGCCACAATTTTTTCTCCTTTCTGTTGTGAATGATCTTCATGCCTAATATTTGTTGTGTTGGACCCAAATCCTTCATTGCAAACTAACTGCCCAAATCCTTCTTTAACCTGCTAATCATATTCTTATCATGTCCAACAACTAACATATCATACGCATATAATAGTAATATAATAAAATTTTCCTGATCATATCTCTTGATGTAGACACAATGATCAACCTCAAGTCTATTAAAACCATGCTCCAACATAAATGAATCAAATTTCTTATACCATTGGCGAGGTGCCTGTTTCAACCCATAAAGACTCTTCTTCAACCTGTAAACCAAATTCTCTTTACCTTTTATTTTGAATCCTTCTAGCTGCTCCATGTAAATCTCCTCTTCCAAATATCCATCAAGGAAGGTTGTCTTTACATCTAATTGTTCACACTCCAAGTCTAAAGCAGTAGTAAGACCAAGAATAAATCTAATTGATGAAATTTTAACAGGTGAAAATATTTCAGTGAAGTCAATACCTTCTTTCTGAGCAAATCCCTTCACTACCAGCCTTGCTTTGTATCTTTCCTTCTTCTCGTCACCCACATGCTTGAGCTTGTACACCCATTTGTTTTGTAGGGCTTTTCTTCCTTTTGGAAGCTTTACCAACTACCAAGTTCTATTAACAAACAAGGAGTTCATTTCTTCCTCCATCGCTTTCTTCCATTCTTTGCTATGCTCATCTTTACAAGCTTCCTGAAAACCATCAGGTTCACCTTCATCAGTTAATAGAATATAGTTTGAGGGTGTATACCTTTGTGAAGGCTTATGAGGCCGAGTGGATCTGCGAACTAGCTGTGGTGTTGTGTTTTTAGGTTGAATCTCTTGTAAAGGCTCCTGCAAGGTTTCTTCTTCTTGTTGTTCCACATTCTCCTCTTGTTGCTCATCATACTCTTGATCTTGCTGCCCATTTTCTTGCATTGGTGGGATATTTTCTTGTTGTTCATCAAACCTGTCAACAATTTTCTTAACCTCCAAACTACTTGTAGTCCTCTTAAACATCTCTAACTCATTAAATATAACATCTATGCTTCTAATAATGTTATGTTTGACTGGATCCCATAAATGATAGCCAAATTCACCATTCGCATATCCCAAGAAAATGCATTTCATGGATTTATCATCTAACTTAGTTCTATTCTCTTTGGGAATATGCACAAATGCTTCACACCCAAAGATTTTCAAGTGAGAATAATTCACCTTCTTACCAGTCCAAACTTCTTCAGGAATGCTGCCATCCAAGGCTATAGTAGGAGATCGATTTATGAGGTAACAGGCTATCCTCACTACTTCTGCCCAAAAATGCTTTTCTAAATTGGAATTTGACAACATACTCCTCACCTTTTCCATGATAGTGTGATTCATCCTTTTTGCAACACCATTTTGTTAAAGAGTACCAGGGATAGTCTTCTCATGCTTAATTCCAAACATGTTACAATATTCCTTGAATGCATTTGAGCAGTATTCTCCACCATTATTTGTCCTCAAGCACTTGAGAAATTTGTTAGTTTCTCTTTCAACAACAAGGAACTTTTGAAATATCTCAAATACGTCATCTTTGCTTTTCATTAGGTAGACCCAAACCTTTCTAGATGCATCACCTATGAATGTTACAAATTATGCTCCTCCTCCTAATGATTTAATATTAATAGGCCCAAATACATCTAAGTGTATCAATTCTAACAGAGTTTTCTTCCGTTCATGACCACCTCTAGGAAATGAAACTCTTCATTGCCTACCATAAATATAGTGCTCACAAAGATCAAGATTATAAGATTTCAAGCCTAGTAGAAAATTTTTTCCCATGAGGATTTTTAGGCCCTTCTCACTCATATGACCCAAGCACCTATACCATAGATCTTTTGAGTTTCCTTCTTTTGCAATAGCAGTTGTATTTGATCTTTCTATCATTTTCGTCAATGTATACAAAGTCCTGGTCTTGGGTCCTTTAGCCACGACCAATGCTACTTTGTTGATCTTCTAGCCACCTTTTTCAAAGCTTACAAAATAGCCTTCATCATCCAATCGTCCCATAGAGATCAGGCTCATGCGCATTTCTGGTACATGCCTAACCTCTTTCAGTAGGATATCTTGTCCTTCCTTCGTCTTGATCTTGAAATCTCCCACTCCAACAATGCTACAAAAATGATTATTTCCCAAATGCACTCTACCATATTCACTAGGATTATATGCAACAAAATTCTCTTTGCATGGAGTTACATGGTGAGATGCCCCAGAATCAAGGATCCAATCAAAGCTACTAAAATAGTAAGTAAAACATCTCCATCTGTAGCTATAGCAGTGGTCTCACCTTCATTTGTGCTAGTTGGATTTTGATTTTGATCTTTCTGGCTTTGCTTCTAGACTCGACACTCTCTCTTCACATGCCCCAACTTTCCACAATGATAACAAGTGATCCTACCCCTTTTTGATTTGGATCGGCCTCTTGATCTTGAGCATCCTTGATGGCCTCAATCAATCCTCATACCACGATCAACTAGGGCTAGAGCTTCTCCTCGCCGGTTTTTTGCAATTGACTTTCATCGCAGCTCCCCATTCATTATGCTGCTACTGACATCATCAAACTTCAGTGTTCCTATAGGCGCTAAAGTGCTCATAGAAACAATCAAATTTTCTCAGCTTTTTGGCATAGAACACATTAGTAAAATAGCTCTAATTTCATCATCCAAAACAATTTTAACTGAGGCAAGCTGACTAACTTAATAATATTAAATTCATTTAAATGTTCTACAACTGAAGCACCCTCCTTCATCTTAAGATTATATAATTTCTTCATCAAGAAAACCTTATTTGAAGATGTGTTTTTCTCATACAAATCATGTAAATTTTTCCATAGATTTGCTGCCGTCTTCTCTCCAACAACATTAAAATACACATTTTTAGCTAGATATTGATGGATGGTTGCAATCGCCTTTCTATCTAGCTTATTCCATTCTTCATCCACCATTGTTGTGGGTTTCTTTGATATTCCCTCAATTAGAAAATATTAATCCTTAAAATTAGTATATCCTCCATTTGGGATTTCCATAGGGAAAAATTAGCCCCGTTCAACTTCTCCATATCGCTCACTGCTGCTACCTCCATGCCTGCTCAACAAAGCCCTACACACACCAAAACTTCCAACAACCTAGCTCTGATACCAGTTGTTGGAAAAACTGTCATTGAGAAATCTTTTGCCCTGTTATCAACAATAAAAGAAATCTGCAAAAGAACAGATTAAATAGAGCACACAACAAAATTGAGGATACTGAGGATTCAAGATATAGAGAATACATAGTACATAAAATGTGTTGATGAAACTAAAAAAAAAGTTCTCTATGAACACACACCAATATATATAAGAGAAAAGCCCAAAATCTTTCTGTTGTTGCACAATAAACAAAGCTTTTTCTTCTTTCTTGCTTGCAAAAATAATTGCATATGCCTCTATAAATAGAGGTCTTAGAACTCTTTGAAAACATTTTGCACTCAAAAAACATGTATAAAAATGTGAATGAAGGAGAAAAAATTAGACTGTTGGTGACTGAGGAAGTTTCTATTTTAAATGAATTTGTTGGTCCTTGTGCGCTTTATTTGGTGAGAGAAACTTCTACTTTAATTGTTGTAGTTGGGAGAAGCTTCGGTTCTAATGCAGTTCGTTGGAGGCGATCTCCTTCTTTCATACGACACCTTTATTTGCTTCATATGTCACATTTCCAACAATGATTATTGACAAAATTTCTATATCCTTAATGTACATCCACACCCTATTCCAAAGCTTTGAGTATGATATGAAAAACCAATTTAATGAAATATTAAAAATCTAACGAGTTGGTTAAGTAAATTGAGTGCAAATTGCATATATATATATATATATATATAAACATTAGAAAATACTTCAAATTTTTGTCAGATTTGATTTGATTGGTTGTGTTTGTTAATCGAAAATTAAAAAATCTTACTAGAAAAATTCTCACAGAGCGATCAAAATATTGAAAACCAATTAGTTTTGCAAAAGAAAATTAGAAAAAATAATAACATTAGAAAATTGGATTAATTCTTGAGTCAACATGTAATGACTAATTGAAAGTAAGTTGACTTAAGACATGATTAAATTTAAGTTTTGAAAATTGGGGTCAAGCATATATATGGGGTACAACACCCTAGCATAATTATGATATCTTGTTGATAGATCAAAATGAAGTAGGTCTTTGTCTTTTTATACAACACCCTACTAGGTAAGTTTAAATATTTCATTCTTGAGTCAACATGTAATGATTAATTGAAAGTTGGCTTGGGTCATGAATAATTTTTTTATTTTTTTAAATTGAGGTCAATCACAGGAGTTTTGAAATAGGTTGAAGGACATACCTAAAATTTTGAATTGGGATTAGAAACATCAGATTTAAAAATTGAATTCAAACTATGAAAAAGAAAAGACTAAAAATTAGATAAGACATATACTAGATGACAACTCTTACATAGAAATATACCATTTAAATAATAAACTATTAAACTAGAAACAAAAAATCCAAAAGAAATCCAAAATAAATGAATACTAAAAATACACTTTTACCTTGAAATATTATAGAATATTTTCTTTAGAATTAAAAATGATCAATTTTATACCATGTTGACAAATTGAATCAAAAGACAATTGAGCTTGTGAGAAACAAAATGTTATGTACCTTAAAAGGACCTTTGAATTCCTTTTCATCACCATCAAAAGGGTTAAAAAGGACCAAATTTCTATTGGACCAAAGGCACATGTGAACTTGCCTTATATTAAAAAGCATAACGAGTAATTCAATGCACATGAGGTGAGTGCTTTTGAAAAGAAGAAACAATAAAAATTTACAAAATAACTTTAAAAGGCCATAATCTACGGAAAGATAATTGAAATCAAGTTTCATGATTCAAAAATATTATTAAACCACATTAAATATATTATTACCATGTGCTAATCATAACATTATAAAATATAATTTTTGGGTCATTTCATATTTGTCCAAGTAGTGGATAGCATGTTACGAGGATTATGATTCAAGGAATTAAATAAGTGATATACCATGGTTATGCATATTTTAAAATCACAATACATTATTCTGTCTAATTAATAAAATATTGTATATAGTTACAGAGATGAGATTTGTATAGTTCATATAAATAAAACTAAAATGCTTTATAAAAATGTATGAATTTTTTTTTTTTTATCAAAATTAAACTTAACAATCTATTATTACAATAATGAAAATTTACAATGAAGAAATTATTATTTTTTAAATTGTTAAGATTTGGTTTTTCAAATTAAGTTTATACACATAAAATTTTGAAATAAGAGTAATTATGTTGAGAGTTATTTTACAATGATATTATAGAGTTTCATGTCATGATCACGTAAATTTGTTTTTATTCTTTAAATTATATGACTAGTATATTGTTTAAAAAATACAACTTAAAAATTAATCTATAACATACAAAAAATAAAATATAACACATACATACATTTTATTTTATTTTGGAACTATTTTATTTATTACTACACAAATGTAGACATAAATTTTATGTGCTATTTATTTTAAGAATATTACGCTTATTACCAAATATTAATATTTTGATGTGTAAATGGCTATCAAATTTAAGGTAACAAGTAAGAGTTTTTGTTATCACACTCACCCCATTACAGTCCAACCCTTGTTGTCATTGTAGAATGCCTCTTGCAATTAAAAATACGATTGAAATAATATAAAAGATGGAAAGGAGCAAAAAAAAGGATAAATTGGAGAGATATATTAGAGTTTTTTTCCTTATGGTGAGTAAATACTTAAATAGTTTGATATTGTTTGTAAATTTATTAAATCATTATGGACATAAATTTACTTGAATCTATAATAATGTCATTTGGGAAAACAATTACAGGTGTTGACTTTTTTTTTTTTTGGAAGTTATTGAATTTATATCTTACATGTTAGAAATTTCTACATATAATACAACTAACTCTAATATACCTTGGTAGTCCATTAGGCTTGGCGCTTCTTCATTATTGGCTTGACCAATAGGATGTCTACATTTTTCGAGTGTAGTTGTGATTAAAAATCTTTGTTTCATATAAACACTATATTTTGTCAATAGAATTTATTACAACAAAGTGTTTAAGGTGAAGGAAAATTGTTTCCTTTGAATTCCATCATTTTTTGTAGATATAAAAGTAGACTAAAAGATTATCATCATTTGAGTAATCTACCAAATATATAAATAATGTGAATTCAAAACTAAAACAATTATGTAAGAGAAGGTCTATGAACTTATCCAATACTATTTAAAATTTATATTCAATGTAAGGTGATACAATAGACAAACTCATCAATCAAATACATTAAAATTTTATTTTATTTTTAAATAGAGGAATTCAAGATTATTTTATTTTACTTTAAAAATATTTTATTTTATTTTCATTGTTTACTATATATTAATTTTAAACCATTTTATTTACTTGAGATTTATTTTATACACTTAAGAATTATTACTCATATATATAAACTCCACAAAAATTATAAAGAGAAAATAACATTATTTCAAAATTAAGTGTATCATAGAATATGATTGTAATAGTTTATGCAATACAATTTTAATACCTCACCATGGACACTCAAGACATTGTCTAGGAAAACATTTTTTTGATAGCATACAACTTTCACAAATAAGACATGACACTACAATGTTGCACCACGTAATAATGAGAAAACAAGTATCAAGCAACACATGATTTTGTACTCACATGCACACAAGACATCATCATTGCCTAAGCAAGGTGATACAAATAGTAGACTTACAACACCTAGGTGTGATGAGGGAACTCTTGTTAGAATTGGCTATGGCTGCCAAGATCTTGAGACCAAATGGAAAGCACAAAAAGAGAGAATAGAATGTGACAAGAATAAATTGTATTCTTATCAATATGATTCAATGATATGATGTGATTGTACAATGTAGTAAAAACCCCTTAGTTATATAGCCAAGGTGAGATACAAGATGTCATAGGATTATGACAAGTGTTTTAATCATATGACATGAGACAACTAATCACACTTACCTAGGTTCACATGTGTTACAAGTCAAAAGATAAGATAACAACTAATGACAAATAACACCTTCTAGAAAGATTCCTTCCTAGGACCTAAGTAAACTTAACATGTGTAAATAAGTCCCCTAGTAATGAATTAACTAGGTACAAGACTTTATTTACACCAACACCCCCCCTTAAGTGCAACTTAGGGAGTAGCATATTATTATGCAAATGACACAAAGATGCAAGAATGGGTCCCAAATACTAGGCCATGTTACGTACCCATGTACATATGCAAATGCAATCTCTCACAAATAGAGAAAAGGAGAAAACCCAGTGGGAAAAAACTTCTCCCCAAAATAGAGATGAAATACAAAAAATGAATGCTCTCAATGATGCATGAGAAGGCCAAAACCCCATGTGAGGAAAAAGACCCCCCCCATAAGAGAGAAGTAGAGGAGAGATAAGGTAGCCCCCCCCTCAATGTTGAGTCTCCTGCAATGATGGTAGAAGCTCGACATTAAATGTTGAAGATGATCCAAAAGCATTGAACAACATTCCTCCCCTTAGGAAGAAACAAAACCATAGATGTAAGTAGGGTGTTAGGAATATGAATGATGTATGATATCTCTGAAGCATGCTCAAGTGTCTCCATGTCGATGCCAAAAGTTGTCACACTCCAAACAGGTGTTCTAGGCCACACTGTTGAAGAGGACAATCTAGAATCTAGTTGAGATGAATGTAGAACATGATCCAAATAAAAAGATATCCCCTTTGAAGACAAAGAAGCCTCCTCCAAATGTTGTCCAAAAGTATCCACACTCACACCAAACTAGGAAGAATGATCATGTAGATAACGAATAAGAGGGTCAAGGTGTTCCCTCACAACAACTAAAGAAGGATCTTCTCCATCAAAGAGAAGATGAATTTCATCGATGATGTCCTCCAAATCAATAATATGAGACTCCACAAACAAGTCTGAAATACCTGTCAAGAAGCCATCACAAATAGCCATATCTGGAAGTATACATATATCCTACTACATTGAATCACAAGGAGCCAAAATTGTTGAATCACAAGTATCATTAGGTACAACAGTAAATGTTTCTGCCAATGCTGGATTACAAAAGTCCTCAGCCTCAAGACGTTGACTCATAGATGAAGAAGATGAACCCTCTAAATTTGTATTAGGAGCCATAGAAATTGAAGTCTCAATAGATGTCTCTGTAGGAGGAGAAGGAGAAGGTTTTGTGTCATCAAAACTACCATACCTTTCCCAATCAACAAGTGTTTCAGCTATTTTATCATCAATAGGTCAAAACTCTACAAGTGGAACATGGACAATTTGCAATAGGATCCTCTGGGAATAGAGGTTCATTCGAGTCTCCATACATCTCCCAAAGTTTAGTCATAAGGTCACGAGGGATCTCAATACCATCAGTGGCCATTTGTGTATCAATATCACAACTACAACCAATTAATCCCAAGATATGTTTTGTTTTTATGTCGCACACAACTCTCTTCCATTTTTATGAAGGTTTAGGAACTAGTCCATAAAGATATATGGCAAAAGATTAAGCCACCTACAATGTGTTAGGATTCCATCTTGCCAAGACTTAAAGTTCCATCGATTTAACCTTATTACAGTAGGATGCTTTTTTGATGCCCATATTAAACTCCTCAACTTTAGTCACACAATAGACCAATCAAGAGACATAAGCCAACAAAGGAAAAATATTGCCTCCCAAATTACTCAATCATGAGACCCCCCAACAATATCTGATTTGACACTTTATATTTAGTGTGTTTACAACTACCACTTGCCAAAACAACGAAGTGGACTTTGATCTTGGTGCATGCAAATGCTAAATTTTGCCACATAAACAAGTACATTTTTTGGTACAAAATGAGATCAATTTGATCATACCACTAAAAAGTACACAAAAAATTATGCACTTTTTAAAAAAAATGCACCCAAAAATGTTAATGGAGGAGCAAGATATGAGCTCCTAAAGTTTCCAAAATGAGGACGAAACAACAACACCTGTGAGAATCCACAATTTTTGGAAAAACTAGGCATCAAAACCATAAACTAATTGCACCATTGTGAAGAGCACGAAAAATTAGCCCAAATAAAAAAACGCAAAACAAGGAGTCAAAATGACTGAGCTATGAGGCTTTGAAGTTGAATTGGAAAATTGAAATCTCTAACCGTGAGGGGGCAAAAAATTTGAAAACTGTACTGACGTCACCTTTTCACAAGCTTAAAATTCATGGTGATATGACTGTCACATGTAGGATGAGCTTAATTTTGATAGCCCAATGACTGTCATGCCAAAAAATGCCTACTTGTTTGAATATGCTCAGAATCAGAAAAATATTTGGGGAATCTTCTAGTGGACTAAATCTCCATGGAATCTTCATAATATTTTGTGCAATACAGTGAAATATTCATTGTTTTTTAAAAAATACTCCCACTAGTTTTAAAAATTGATGGCGTCGGTTTATTCAATCTGCAGCCTGTCGAAATTTCTAAAAAGCATCGCCGTTGTTTTAATATGTTTGGTGGAATGTTATTTTTGGAGTGGTCGGTAAATGTGGGGCGTGCCGGTTTGAATGTTGAGCCTGCGTGGTTGGAGGAGATGCTGCCACGTGGTCGCCCCAGGACAACAAGGACGTACGCTGGTCTACGGTACTCTATACTGTGGCCAAAAAAATATCCGCAGACAATTTTCTTTGTTTTTTATAAATTTTCTATTAAAATATTTGAAAACTATTTCAACGATACAATTTTTTTTTTTTAAATTTGAAAATAAATGAAATATTTTATTTTCTAAAATTGTACCGCCTGCAATTATGATGACTTGGGGGCCGCACGACTCTCTGGGCAATTTTTTTTTTGTCTCACCAAACAACTACTCTGATTTGGATGAATTGATAGTCGATCTTAGGGTTTTTGGCCATTCTGGACACAATGGGAGGGTCAGATTTGACCTAAAATGCTCCAAAATTGCAGCTACCTTTTTGATATGGCAACCACTCTTCAACTTCAAACTGTCATAGATTTGGCCTCGTATGTACAATTTGGACAAAAAAAAGGAAAAATAAACTTTCTTGAACACTCCAGATGCAATGGTGAGCTTTGATTTGCACCAGCAAGCTCCGATTTGAACCTGCAATAAAGAGCCAAAAATGGAACACCCCCAAATTTGGTATCTCTCTTTAGAAAAAGACTCTCCAATGACACCCAACCCACTTTGATACCATGTTAGAATTGGCTATGGATTCCAAGATCTTGAGACCAAATGGAAAGCACAAAAAGAGAGAATAGAATGTGACAAGAATAAACTATATTCTTATCAATATGATTCAATGATATGATGTGATTGTACAATGTAGTAGAAACCCCTTGGTTATATAGCCAAGGTGAGATATAAGATGTCATAGGATTATGACAAGTTTCTTAATCATATGACATGAGACAACTAATCACACTTACCTAGGTTCACATGTGTTACAAGTCAAAAGATAAGATAGCAACTAATGGCAACTAACACCTTCTAGAAAGATTCCTTCCTAGGACCTAAGTAAACTTAACATGTGTAAATAAGTCCCCTAGTAATGAATTAACTAGGTACAAGACTTTATTTACACCAACAACTCTTCACCTGAAATACCTTTCCAAATGCACACTTGACAACCTTCATGAAACCTTGGAAAACCAAACAAGAAGGTGATATCGATGGGAGACAATACACCTTAGCCAAATGGAACAACCACTATTTTCCAACACTAAACACATGAACCAAAGCCTAAGAGGAATATAATCTAGTAAGGGTCCTCTAGCACAAGGGTTAGACCCCTACAAGACATGTGGTAACCTTAGGAGATACAAGCTCTTGTACACAAGGAGAGACAATGGGTTAATTCCATGCAAGGGTATGTTTCCCAATATAAAATTTAACATATCTATTTAAAAAATAATCTTATTGATGAGATAATAATATGGAAAGACTCACATGGCCAAGGGGAACAACTTTCATGTCCAAAATTTCCCCAAAAAACCCTAGAAATACTTATTTGATGAATGGAGGAACAATAGTGTGCTAGAGGACTACAATGCATTAGAAGGACACTAGCACTTAGGTAGAACACTAGCATGCTAAAGTGAAAAAGGAATAAATCCATAGGTGTTTTAAAATTGAACCAACTTCCTAGTTTGGCACTAGAGTCCCAAAATTATGGTGTAGTCCAATCTTGGCACTAGTGTCCTATTCTCGTATTGTAGTCCTAGCCAAAGAGAAAATAAAAGCCCATTTCTTGATCTCCAAACCAATCATAACACTCAACACCCAAAAGGATAGGATTACAACATAAAACTAACTCAGAAATGACAAAAATGACTAGGATACCAAGGTGAACACTAACACCCAATCTCCAACCCACTAACACATGAAGGAGATAACTCTTAAGGGCTAAGGAGTCAATAAGAGACTCTAAACACAACCAAAGAAAAAAGGAATGAAGGAGATGTGTTTAAAACATATCTTTCACTCCAAAGCCACAAGGAGAACCCAAAATGACACCTCAAGATGACGAGTTCTCACCCCCAAACATAATTAGAGACACATTATGAACCAAAGATTCAATATATTACTAAAAATAAATGTTTTATAAGAATTGTATTCATTTTTAAACCTAAATTGATATGTTCTCTTTTAATTTTAACTAACATCATAATAAGGGTAAACAATATATAAATGTCATGTGTGTTTGACACCAACACCGATACAAGATAAAATCAATATAACACTAATATTACTTATTTGGTTAATTTATAATCCTTCCACTTAGGAGCATCCAAATTTTTTATTAAAATTTGATAGGAGGATTCAAATGTCCTACAATATACATTTGTAAGATAATAGCTCCAAGAACTAAATAGTGAAACACAAAGCTTTTTTCATCCTTGATCACAATCTCAGAGCTCTCCAATGAACCAATAATCTCCAATGATGATTCCATGCCACCCGTTGATAGTTTTTTTAGTACAAACAAGTATTGAATATTCTTTGTATGGGGAAAAATTCTAGGATAATTATTTCTCTTCCACCATGTCATTTTCACATAGATTGTGGGTTTTTTCGGCCTTCCTTCTCGAGGCTTCTCTTAATCATTTGTAAATTTCTCAATCTATTGAGTTCTACAAAGTTAGTGACCATGGGAGGTGACAAAAATAGAGCAAAGCCTTTCTCCTATGATACCGTGAAAAAAAGGAGGTGTGGCGAAGATTGTAGAAAGTTGGGCTTACACCTTACTTGGAGAGGTTTCATGGAAATAACCCGTAGGGGATGACCTCACTTGTCAAAGGATAGAGTAATAGGATTTCTATATTGGATGGCACTAAATTTGATGTTAATGAGGAATGCATTGCGAATATCATTGGTCTCTCAATGGAGTGAAATAAGGTTTATAGATACAAGAAGGAATCTAAGGTGACTATGCAAATTTTCTTCAAAGGGGATGAAGAAAAAAAGCTTAAGTAGGCCAAGAGTGGTGGGTACCAACATAGTTCCCTCAAAGTTCTGTGGGGTGATGTGGCCGAGGAATTGATGAGGTTCATTACTTTAGAAGATCGATTTGCTACTGTTAATGCTTATCATTTTATTCTTTTGAATCATTTTTTCCATAAGAAGAAAATATCCTTTCCTTTTTATCTTTTGGCATCTCTAGAGTATGGTTTGAAGGATCATAAAAAGAACCCTAAGAACCTTGTGTTGCATCTTGGTCTTATTCTTCTAATTACGGATTATGCTAAATATTTTGTGGTTCCTAGACCACCTGTAATGACTCCTAAGGGCAAGCAACATAAGTCGGTCTTGGAGTATGAGATTGTTTTGGAGGAAGAGCCGGTGCGTTTGAAAGGGAATAAGAAGAAAGTGGTTCTGGAGGAGGATTTTGAGTCGGATGAGGATGTGGATTATGTTTCAAATTCTAAAGCCTCTATGGAAGTGTTATCACAACCTCATTCTCTAGGGAAGACTGATAAAGGGGACTCGGTTCCTAACTCGAAGGATTATGAGACATGTAGTGAGAAGAGGTTGGTGAACAACATTGTAAAACTAGGATTGTCATTCCTTCTACTATCTTGAAGGATAGGATTGATATTGTTGAAGATGTGTCTTCACCACCCCTTGTTTCAGGGACTAAGATAAAGGAGTCAAAGGAGGGTAGTGGAAAGAAATTGGCCATTAGGTCTGCTAGCCTGGCGCAGGAGGTGCATGTTGCTTCTCCTCCAAAATGGGTGTTGGGCAGGAAGCTTTGGGATCTTCGGGTGTGGACTTGGAGATGTAGAATAGAAGGAGGTCCGTGGCTAAGGACATTGTTAGCTCTCTTCGTAAGATTCAAATGCCTATGGTTGGGGTTAAAGGCAAGGAGTTTTGTACGATCCAAGACAAGAATAGTTCTTCCCAGGAGGGTGATGTGGAGGATAAGGATGTGTTTAACTTTGATCAAGAAGATTTACCCAATGTTTTGGGCATGGCTAAGGAGGCTACCATTTCTTTGTTCAAACTTTTTAAATGGGTTTTTCATGAGCTCAACATGACTAATGTTAGGGTTCAGGGTGTTGTGAGAAAAGTGGGGGAAGCTTCACAGTCTTCTATTCAGAGTCAAGTTGATGAGATTTTTGATTCCTTGAAGAGTGTTGTTGAGGAGATGCTAAAAATGAAGCAGATGTTTGAGCAAAGAATTCTGACCTTAGAAGAACAAATGGACAGATTAGTGTAAAATTGGATAAAGTCATGGAAGGGACTAAATCTGTTGTGATGTATGAGGCTAAGGGAATTTCTAATCTTAATGAGAAGGCCAAGAAACGAATGGAGGTTGCTCCTAGTGAGAAAGAAAGTGCTGGTGAGAGGCAAGTGGTGGAGGAAGCTTCGATTGACAAGGTTGCTAGTTCGTAGAATGTTTTGGTAAATGAGGTAAATGTGGCTGGGCCCAGTGCTAGAACTTGCAATAAGACCAAGATGTAGGCCGGGGTCCCTAATAAAGATATGTTTTAAGTTATGGATGAACATCAGAAGACTATTGAGAGCGATATGGTAGCTGCAAATATTCTAAAAAATATATAGTTATGCTATTTATGTCCTTCCTTTTTGGTTGTTGTCGTGCTGATGGTTTGCTACATTTGGGCTGATGTTTGCTCTGTCTAGTTATCTTTCGCTTCAGCTATTCTTTTTTTTTAAGGGTTTCAGGGCCTCTTCAAAACCTTTTTGCCTCTAATAAAAAACAATAAATAACTACTCCTCTTGAAAAACAAGGATTCCTACACCAAGGTTTCTTTTAGGCCAAGTCTTGACTATGATGGATAGCTTAGTGGTTCATGTAAACTTGTTTAATAAGGGTCTTGAGTGATTCAAACATTCTAGAAAACATATTGAAGACATGAAATATCAAGTACAAAGGTATACTTCTATAACGCCTCACCATGTAACCCTATAGGATGAAGTAAACACAATGAAAGCGTAATTTTATTTTTAAAAAATCTAATTATTGAATTCCATTTCCTTATTTACATCAGTATAAAATCATTTAAAAAAAAAAAAAATCATTATGAAAACATCTAGTTTGTGCATTTGCATGCACCCATTAAAAAAAATCTCAACTATGTCAAATGCAAATTTAAGAACTTCAAATTCTTAATTAAGAATTTTACTATAAACAAAAATTCCATTTAAATAAAACATAATAAATATCTATAATATAACTTGATATTTACTTTTACCATTCCAATTGAATGGAAAATAACAATATAAACAATCATTGCATAAACAAATATTTTAAAATAGTGTACCTGAACTACATAAGATAACAAGTCTAATTACTAATAACTAATACTAAAATATGCTCAGCACAATAGGAAGATGAAATTCCAACTAAGAACTAAGTATGACTGGCTACAGGTAACTGCCACCTGTTGACGGTCCTTTTGGCACAACAACATGCAAACAGAATATTGCTACTCTGTTTCTCTTGAAAGAGAAAGACAACACATGGATATCTTAGCTCCCAAGGTCTTTGTAGTTGGTTCTCAACTGTGCTGATGTCCCTAAGTGGTCAATGTAACAGTAATGTTCAAGGGTCCTGCTGGTGTAGAGCTTCTGGATTGTTCTGAGATCAAACATAAACTTAAAACCTACTCTAACCAGGGTTTTTTAAAGAAACATCAAAAGATAGATCAGAGCTTTGGAACAAAAAAGAATGTTAATTCATCCAACTTAACCAGACTTATTACCTTTCAAGGAATTCCTAACTAAAACTGCAGAACAAAATTAACTTGTGACTAACACACAATTTCATTCATTCATAGTGCTGATTTCAACAACAGATTGCAAGTTACCATTTAAACAAAACATAAAATGAGACTCCAATCCTTGAAAGCTTCTCAAATCAAATGATTAAACCAAGATAAACAACATTCTGAAACACAATCTGAAGTAGATTTTAATCTGGTTGCTTCTACTGTTAGTGAAATAGATAAGCAACAATTACAAAGCTAGCACAATCACCAGTGTAAAGAAAATATGTGGCTCCAAATTGTTTCCATTTACACTAAGAAAACTGAAAGATACATTAGTCTTCTACTTAATCTAACTCCTAACTACCAGTTCTCTACCTACCAATTTTCTGCTCCTACTAGTTCCTAACCTTAGAAGTTCCCCCCCCCAAGTTCTAACCTTTACAAAGAGGCAAGAATGCCATATATACAGACTGTACCAAAAGAATGTGTTGTCCCCTTGTATTAGGGTTTACAAAATATCTACTATCTGTAGAAGAGTCGACTCTCAGATCTTTTTGAGGAGAGTCAAAGCTACATTCAATGTGAATCCTCGCTGTCCATGCTAATGAAAGATTGTTCTGGGAAATGATCTGTAGATCTTTTGATATTACAACATTAACTCTAGGCCTTGGTGTCCATCTTTCAACTCCTTCGAAGCCGCCTTGAATGCTCCAGAATATCGCCATTAATAATAATCTATCCCTGTCAGTAGTCACTACAGCTGTCCCTGTGAGTCATGGTTACTCCCTTTAGATCTGAACTTTCACCCGAGCCGATCCATCGATTTTGGATCTCAGGAGGAATTCATGTCATTCGTATACGGTTGGTCTTCATCACAGGGGTGGTCAATCAATCACTAGCGCATCTTAGCTCCTTCTGATTGGACGATCATATGCCACGCCAGATTCCCGAGCAGTCAAGAGCGGTCCACCTTAAATCGCATGTCAGTGAGACACTTATCGTGTCTCCCTGATGCGATTTTGTCTCATAACAGTTATCGGCATAGTGCGGACTAGTCGATGAGACTCTTCGGCAAGCTTTCGAAGTCATACCGATACCACAAGAACCATCGGCAAGACAATCGCTAATCGGTGGGGTATCTCGGCGAACTTATTCCATTCTCCTCGAGCTTATTTCCTTTCGATGAGACCCTGCCAGGTCAGTGAGACATCACAACGATGTTATCTCCTTCCAGCTCGGAGCTCCTATCGGCAAGAGTCCATCCTATCGATGAGATTTCATACCGATCTCTAAAATGTTACACCGAGGGCACAATCCCCTCGGCGAGACCATCACCTATTGATATGACCTTATAGCATAGCCTCTTCATTCGTTTGGAGTCTCCCTGACTCCTTCCTGTCCTCCTCGAGCTCTGGCCTTTTGTTTCGGCGTGACCTTTCCCCTTCGGTGAAACTTCACACTGAGCACATCTTTCTCTGGGATCCTCCTACCTTCTCGGTGAGACATCCGCTAATCGGCCAGACCTCCTGCTGAAGGAAAAAATTATCACCAAGACTTACCCCTTCCCTGAGACTCTATACTGAAGTCTCCCCGCTGCGTCGAGAGTTCATTTGAGTTCGGGAGAGCTTGTTTGATCGGCAAGACTTCCTGTCGACACCACATCCCTGTCACCGAGACTTGACCCGTTTCATCAAGACTACTCACCGAAGACACATCTCCTGCCGAAGTGCTAGCCCGGTCCGCGGTAGTCAAGGAGACATTACGAAGTCACCGAGACTTCACCCCGAAGTGAAACCTCTCCCGCCGATAGTGTACCCCTTTGCCGCCGGTCGGTGAGACATTGAGATCTCCCTGAGACCTTTCTCTGAAGGAGACTTTCATGCCGATGGGGAAACTCCTAGTCGCTGGGATGATGATTGATGTCTTGCCAATAGATGCTTGCAGGTGAATTCCACTCGCCGTGACATCCCTGGGGTCTTGCCGATAGGTAACACAGATGCTTATCGACAGAATGCACTGGTAGTCGGTAAGACATTTGCAAGGTCTTGCCGACTTTCTTCTTAGAGGAAAATTGTGACCAACTGGACTGAGGAATGCATCTCAACTAAGCTCCCTTGGAAAATATCATCATGTGTGCGATTTAATCCTGCAAAAGAAAGGTTTGCATTAGCACTTAGGGGAAAATAAAACACAAAATATGTCATAATGAAATCCATTATTGCTTGTGATTATTTCAGTGAGCTCTTAGCAAGAAGAAAACCAACTTAGGTTAAGACAGAACCAAAATTAGATCAGATAGAACAAGAAGACAAACATGGAGAAATAGAAGAACCCCCAAAAGCAAAGCCAATAACAGAGGCAAATAAACCAAAAGAGAAGGGGGGACCCATTTTGTTCCAAATCAAAATGGGGTGGTTATGCAGGGCATAACAAATGGCGAGTTGGTTGGGAAAATTGTTTAACCATTTTCAAGAATCTGAAGGATTCAGCTACCCAGAACTCTTGGTTCATGAATATCACAACTCTAGTTGGGTCAGTTATAACAAGCAAGGTTGAGTTAGAATCTCAAATGTAAATCAACACTAGCTTTCCCTGAATCTATGTGTGTGTTTTATAGTGCATCATCCTTTCATAAAGTTTTCTTGATCTTTCAGACAACAATGTGCAAGATTTGAGCTACATGAGTTGATTCCCTCTGGCTGTTGTGCAATGATTTTGTGGGCATTGCTCTGCTGCCAGTCAGGCGTCCATAGCCTCGATGGAGATACCTCTAGTTTTCTCACAACATTGCTCTACTGCCAGTCGGGCGTCCATAGCCCTGGTAGAGATACTGGAATCACCCATTCATATTGAATCTTCTTTCTCTTTCAGATAATTCTTTTCTCTTTTTTTTTTGTGTTTTCTCAGAGTTTCAGATATTTCATTCATTTCTTTTCAATATATCAGATGTTTAACATCTGATCTGGGTTGAGAACTACCATGGACCTCATAACGGCATTTGGAAATCGGATTTTTCACTCAAATCTTACAACACTGTCATCCTAGGACAAACATACCATTACAAGAGGAGATGATCTTATTGATTTGTGATAGATCAGGGGAGCTGATGAAGGCTACTTACTTTGCACATTGTTTTCAAAACTTTCCACAACTCTTATTGACAACGAGTATGAAACAACGAATTGAGGACAAAATCACCCAATCAGCAAACCTGAAAATCCCTAAACCACTTCTCTCCTAATAACCATAGTATGCTTTAGACAACAACCCATCATTTCAAGATGGAAAGAAATAGAGGAAACCCCAAAGAACAACAAGACAAAACAAAAACTGAAATAGCAAAGGAAACAGAAAGACAGAAAGAAAAGGACAAACAAACAAACAACAAATTATTTACAAACGGACAAAATATTTACAACAAAGAAACAAACTATCTACAAATAGAACAAAAAGAAAACTAACTAAACCAAAAACTAATACTAACCAATCCTACTCCTAAACTAACTCCAAAGCTAAGCCTTGCAAACACAAGACTGTAAAAATTTATACATTGACTTGACTGATTTTTCATTATGTGCAACAATCTTAACTTACTAGGCATAGTTCTAAACCTAGCAAATTTATCTTTATACTCAAAAGTATGAAGTTTATAGGCAATAAGTTCATTCTGAGGGCATAAAGCTTGAAATATTATCAGTTGTGGGTTCTCAGTTTTGTCATGATTTACCCACAAACAGGTTTTACTATCCTCTATGCCATAATTGAACTAAAAATTATTAGAACACAGAGGATAATGAAAGGACACCACCTGATTTTTAAGATTTCTAGTTACCAATGCAGGCTTGTGTTGTATGATCTCCTCCTTACAAGGTCTCAGCTCATGGAACACCACTGAATCAAGGTTCGTCTTGCAGTTAGGATATTCACTCACCAACATCTCTATATTCATCTTGGGAACAGAGTCAAATTTTTTTTGGATTTCTTGAGATGAAGCCTTACTTTCAATACTTTCTTGAAAGATGCCACCCTCAAAGGTTTGAAAATCTACATCCAGTTTATCACCATTGATGTCAGGGATACTGGAACATGGTGAACAAGGATTTCCTTCGAGCTCATTTGAATGCACGGAGTCAAAGTCAGGAAGGCACTTTTTCAATTCATATTCCTGCATATCATCAACAAGAACATGCCAATCAACATCAAATTTATCAGTATTAGGATCAAATTCATTTGTGGATGCTAAGCAAGGACTTTCTTCAATCAACATATTTGAACAAATAGAATCAAAATCAAGAAAATACTCCCTTGAAACATTCTCTTCATCATGTTGAAGGGATTCAACCTCTGAAATAACCTCTTGGTCCTTTTCTTGGAACCCCTCTGCTTCATCCAAATGTACCCCATCATGAGTTTCTTCAGGGAACCCTTGACTGATCTGCACATCTACTTGAACTTCTTCCCTTAAGATTTCATTTTGGAATTTAAGTCCTTGTCTTTGACCACAAGGTTCATTGGAAATCTCATCTTGAAGTGTGTTATCTACTTCAATTTTCCCACTACTTAAATCAGCAGAGTCATCTTCTTGCACTAACCCACCAAAGTGTGTTTCTTCCTCATTCACCACCACGAAAAAATATATGAATGCATCGATGAATCCATTCTCCACTTCTATCAAGCCCTCACTAGGTAGAGGAGTTTCATCAGTTGTTGAATCCATCTCACTGCAAGGATCAAGGTCATCAAAAGATAGGGAAGAATTAAATCTCCTCGCACAGTCACTCTCATCATTTTGGATGAATTGATTATCATTTTCATGCATGCCAGTTGTTTCATCCTCTTCATTGGGGGGATACGCACCCCAGGGATCCTCCATAAGTATTCCCTCAATAGAGATCAGTTGCTTGAAATACAACTCCATCCTCCCCAGGAAGACATGGCAGTCCATCTGAGAGTGTTGATTAGTTCAATGTATCCTACATCCACTTGGCCCAACAATTTTTGATAACTTTAGATCCCCCAGCTCTTCTAATTTCTCCCTTATTCGATTTTTCATACGAAGGATATCAATCCAACCTGAACCATGCTCCTTTATCCACTCCTCATTACCCTGATTCTCATCTTGATCAGAAGAGTTGCTCATATCATTGGAAGGCATTGTTGATTCCCCATGACAACAATCCCGCGCTAATACCTCATCTCCTTTAAATCCATCATTAGTACTAACATGTTCAACAAAGCTAGATTCTATCTTGAGATTTCCATTATGCTCTAAATTTACATAGATTTCATACTTTTCACCAAACAAGTCATCAAAATTATATTCTGGCGAATCAAATGTTTCATGTAGAACTTCATTGTGATGTAATAGAATATGCTTTGGAAGATGACTAAAAAGAGATGACATGGTCACAACTTCATTGTCAAGTGGAGTACTTAGCTCTGTGATTGGATTTTGCAGGGATGAGTTCTCCCAGTGGTCTTGTGTGCGAGGACCAAATTGATCTAAGAATAAGATTTCTAACTCTGCCCATGAACAAATATAATTTGGTGGAAGGTTAACATACCATTGTCTTGCTGAACCTTGAAGTGTTCTGATGAAAAATTAATAGACAACATCCTCATGCTAAACCTGGAGAAAAGTAAGTACACACCTGCAAATTCCAACATGTTCAGAAGCATTTTGCCGCCGTTAGGGAAAAATAAAGCCTATCATACAGGTGACCAGGGATTTCATGGACAAATCATAGTATATACAAAGGGCTACCCATCCTAGCTAGGTCCTCCAAGACCTAACCCATTCAAACTCACAACAGTCCAAAATTACTCATAGGCCCTCCTTCTAGCGCCAGCTTCTGTTGACGGTCCTTTTGGCATAGCAACATGCAAACAGAATATTGCTACTCTGTTTCTCCTAAAAGAGAAAGACAACACATGGATATCTTAGCTCCCAAGGTCTTTGTAGTTGGTTCTTAACTGTGCTGATGTCCCTAAGTGGTCAATGTAATAGTAATGTTCAAGGGGCCTGCTGGTGTAGAGCTTCTAGATTGTTCCGAGATCAAACATAAACTTAAAACCTACTCTAACCAGGGTTTTTTAAAAAAACATCAAAAGATAGATAAGAGCTTTGGAACATAAAAGAATGTTAATTCATCCAACTTAACCAGACGTGTTACCTTTCAAGGAATTCCTAACTAAAAATGTAGAACAAAATTAACTTGTGACTAACACACAGTTTCATTCATTCATAGTGCTGATTTCAATAGCAGATTGCAAGTTACCATTTAAACAAAACATAAAATGAGACTCCAATCCTTGAAAGCTTCTCAAATCAAATGATTAAACCAAGATAAAAAACATTCTGAAACAAAATCCGAAGTAGATTTTAATCTGGTTGCTTCTACTATTAGTGAAACAGATAAGCAACAATTACAAAGCTGGCACAATCACCAGTGTAAAGAAAATATGTGGCTCCAAATTGTTTCCATTTACACTAAGAAAACCGAAAGATACATTAGTCTTCTACTTAATCTAACTCCTAACTACCAGTTCTCTACCTACCACTTTTCTGCTCCTACTAGTTCCTAACCTTAGAAGTTCCCCCCCCCAAGTTCTAACCTTTACAAAGAGGCAAGAATGCCATATATACAGACTGTACCAAAAGAATGCGCTGTCCCCTTGTATTAGGGTTTACAAAATATCTACTATCTGCAGAAGGGTCAGCTCTCAGATCGTTCTGAGGAGAGTCAAAGCTGCATTCAATGTGAATCCTCGCTGTCCATGCTGATGAAAGATTGTTCTGGGAAATGATCTGTAGATTTTTTGATATTACAACATTAACTCTAGGCCTTGGTGTCCATATTTCAACTCCTTCGAAGCCACCTTGAATGCTCCAGAATATCACCATTAATATTGATCTATCCTTGTTAGTAGTCACTACAATTGTCCCTGTGAGTCATGGTTACTCCCTTTAGATCTAAACTTTCACCTGAGCCAATCCATCGCTTTTGGATCTCAGGAGGAATTCATGTCGTTCGTATCCGGTTGGTCTTCATCATAGGGGTGGTCAATTGGTTAATGGCCCATCTTAGCTCCTTCTGATTGGATGATCATATGCCACGCCAGATTCCCAAGCAGTCAAGAGCAGTCCACCTTAAATCACATGTCGGTGAGACACTTATCGTGTCTCCCCAATGTGATTTTGTCTCATAACAGTTATCGGCATAGCGCGGACCAATCGATGAGACTCTTCGTCGAGCTTTAGAAGTCATACCAATACCACAAGAATCATCGGCAAGACAATCGCTAATCGGTGGGGAATCTTGACAAACTTATTCCATTCTCCTCGAGCTTATTTCCTTTCGATGAGGCCCTTCCGGGTCAGTGAGAGATCACAGTGATGTTATCTCCTTCTGGCTCGGAGCTCCTATTGGCAAGAGTCCATCCTATCGATGAGACTTCATACCAATCTCCAAAATGTTACACCGAGGGAACAATCCCCTCGGCGAGACCATCGCCTGCTTCACACCGAGCACATCTTTCTCCGGGCTCCTCCTACCTTCTCGGTGAGACATCCGCTAATCGGCCAGACCTCCTACCGAAGGCAAAAATTATCGCCGAGACTTACTCCTTCGCTGAGACTCTATATCGAGTCTCCCCACTGCGCTAAGAGTTCATTTGAGTTCAGGAGAGCTTGTTTGATCGGCAAGACTTCCTGCCGACACCACATCCCTGTCGCCGAGACTTGACCCGTTTCGGCAAGACTACTCACTGAAGACACATCTCCTGCCGAAGTGCTAGCCCGGTCTGCGGTAGTCGATGAGACATTACGAAGTCGCTAAGACTTCACCCCGAAGTGAAACCTCTCCTGTCGATAGTGTACCCCTTTGCTGCCGGTCGGTGAGACATTGATATCTTGCCGAGACCTTTCTCCAAAGGAGACTTTCATGCCGATGGGGAAACTCCTAGTCGCCGGGACGATGATTGATGTCTTGCCGATAGATGCCTGCAGGTGAATTCAACTCGCTATGACATCCTTGGGGTCTTTCTGATAGGCAACACAAACGCTTATCGATAGAATGCACTAGTAGTCAGCAAGACATTTGCAAGGTCTTGCCGACTTTCTTCTTAGAAGAAAATTGTGACCAACTGGACTAAGGAATGCATCCCAACTGAGCTCCCTTGGCAAATATCATCATGTGTGCAATTTAATCCTACAAAAGAAAGGTCTACATTAGCACTTAGGGGAAAATAAAACATAAAATATGTCATAATGAAATCCATTATTGCTTGTGATTATTTCATTGAGCTCTTAGAAAGAAGAAAACCAACTTAGGTTAAGACATAACCAAAACTAGATCAGACAGAACAAGAAGACAAACATGGAGAAACAGAAGAACCTCCAAAAGCAAAGCCAATAACAGAGGAAAAGAAACCAAAAGAGAAGGGGGGACCCGTTATGTTCCAAATCAAAATGGGGTGGTTATGTAGGGCATAACACCACCTAACAAGAGTGATATAAGGATAAAGTAGATAGATATACACCATGCATAGAGAATTTTTCTTTTATGATCAAATGCTACATCTATTATAGGTAGACGTTGGAATCAAGAAGATTATTTAAACTTCTGCAAGATTCTATTTTCTAGTGCTGCAGCTGTGAAAAGTTTCCAAAGGAATCAGAAAGGTAACCCTAGAGGACGACGCAAACACAGCGGATGTGTAACAAATTTTTTTGCCACGTAACCCAAGAGGATGATGCAAACACAATGGAAGTGTAACATTTAAGAAAAAAAGTGTAATTAATAACAAGTAAAGTGAACTATACACTTAACACATATATCCTCTAAGGTACGTGACAATGCTTACATTCGAATTCCCATAACTTACAAAAGTGAACTAACCATAGTATATAAAATTAAACTCATGATATAAAGAACATAGATTCAAAAGCATTAAACTCATCATATAAGATACAAAGTACATTAATGAATCATTCATAGATTGCATTTATTCAATATAGAAGTTACAAAGCTCATTTCCAAAATGAGGAAGATCATACAATAATGTTACAATAACAATGATACAAGAATCCTCCTCGAATACAAATGAGGAGTAATAAATATACATAAGCATCCAATTGATACAAAAGAACATGAGAAATAGTACAAAGAAATTGGTACACGGAAGCTCTCCAATTTGGAAGATCCTACCATCACGAACATGAAATGGGAACCCAATGGTGTAAGGTGCACGTTCCACCCAACCAAGTGGTACCCGAAGGCCCACCCCCGTTCTAGGAGATAGTAAAAGGGCTTCCTAGGAAAAACCAACAACCTCTAGACACAGGAAACACACAATACTATACCATACAAGAACAATACATACCTAAAGGTTACATTGCTTCCAGAGTAAAACAATTAAGTATATCAACTACATAATACATACTGTTGTCATAGGAGGAGTGTCATCACAAAGCTGCATGGGTTACCCTGGAAAATATTCCTAGGCCCCGACACCCATCTTGGGTTAACCTGGTAGCCTCTCATGACCCCCGGCCCCACATGCAAACCGATGCAGAATCAAATATCTTTCAAAGGTTCAAGATAATGATCTTGCCATTCTAGGCCTTCCCATCTCATCCCAAGTCTAAACACGCCCTTGAGCCCATGAGCGAGGCACAATTAACAAGTTATAGGATTTAAGCTACCCTTTCCCCTAATACAATTATTTAATTTCCACTAAATTAACTAACTCTCACATGAGTTACCCTAGCACCAATTTGTGTTCCGGCCCCCATTGAGAGCCACTCCCCTACTGACAACACAAGGATCTAATCCACAACCGAGGGTAAACATAGTGCACAAAACATATATTAAATCCCAATCCAAAATATAAGAGACAACACATCCCGTTCGTAGTAACTGGGTGTTTAAACTGATTCACAACCAAGTGCACTACCCAAGGGAAATCAAAGGGTTGAACCATAAATTGCAACAACCCCCTCATAAAATAACATCATCTGGAAGACTTACATACACAACTGACCAATTTCCCCAACAATGTGAACAAAAGAAATCATAATTTAAATAGGCAATTCAAGTAGGAAATAAATATACCATTAGGATTTCCTAAATCCAATTTCCATTTTATTAAAATGCAATAATACATTGCCCAAAATAAACTAACTTAATACAATTTCAATTACAGACAATAGAGAAATTAAATCTAATTGTCTATTTCAATTTCTCAATTACATTTTAATAAAAACCAATTTTCCTTTTTTTATTTTTTAATTCATCGTAAATTTAAAGCTTGTAAAAGATAATATATTTGACATAATAAAATGTCTAAATTATATATTTTTTTAAATTAAAAAAATTAATTTCAATAAACATTCTTGAATAAGAATAACAAAGTATTACATTCACTTAACCACCTTATAGAACCAATCAAATTCTAACACATATACATACATACATATGTATATATATATATATATATATATGTGTATGTATGTATGTATGTATGTATGTATGTATGTATCCACAATTACATTGGAACCAATATATACAATTCGACTCTTAGACACATACATTTATTTACCTAAATAATGAAGGTCTCACGACATGCAATTATCTTGAATGGTAATGTACGCATCATGCAGATTTAAACTTCAGCTAAGCATGCAAGAGTTTTGGAGAAAGGTAACAATCCAAGACTGAGATATTAAAGGAGAACTAGCGTCTCCAAAGATATCTACAAATAGTAACAAGATTTGACTAAATTTTAGCATGCTCACCTAACAAAAAGGCAATACATCTCATGTTTACTAATTTTCATCTCATATTTTCAAATGTACGATTCCAAACTTCATGGGTTAAGGCATGCGATACACAACAAAAATGATAAAAGACTTAAAACTCTGAAATCAACATGCACATCGTGTGCAACTATTATCAAGGTAATTAAAAGAGAATAAGGCATCCCAAGATCATGACAAAAAACAACACAGCGCTGGCAACACCTACAAATCTTTAAACATGCAAACAAATATAACACATTCTATGGAGTGGCAGCTGCTAGCTACCGGTATTGAAGTGGACACTTAAGTTCTCATGTAAACAGATTGACATGTTAAGAAAGGAAAAACATCCAATTTACTTCTGATTACTACGCATGTGCAGGGAAAAAGAATGGCGCTGTAAGAATGGAGGATATGGCTGATGCCAAATGTAACAATCTGAAAATTAATCATGCGCTATGACCATGTTCAAGTGTTGCTGTTGTGATAGGTTACGTATGGAATCAGGGAGATAATCTAAATCTATACACCCTACCACGTCCAAGTGTTGTCATTGTATGAATTTTGATTCAGGTTTTTTTCAAAATAAAATTTTATCAGGAACTTTCTTCAACTATATATGTATATATATATATATATATATATATATATATATATCAAAATGATTGCTCCAGATGAGCAAATTTTCACAATTTTTCCTACAAAAAGTTATTCATAAAACTTTTTCTACAGGAAAAGATTTAACCAATTAACCAGAGGTTTCCAATTTCTAGCCAAATAGATCTAATAGGAAGAAAAATGATAATCTTCTATAGGAAGATCTTTTCCAATACAATCAGAGGTTTTCTACAAATTTTAATAGGAAGACTTTAAATCCATTCCTATAGAGATTTTCCAAATTTTTCTATTGTTTTCCCTCTGGGATTTCTATTGTTTTAAAAACAATTTCCTACAGAGGTTCTAAAGCTTTTACGACAATTTTCCAAACACAACAATCTTTCAAATTTACAAAATATATTAAAGCTTCTACACAGATAACATATTCTTCTTGTACAGGAAATCTTTTCAATTTGCATATAAATAAAAACAATTTAAAAAACCTATTTCTAGATGCTTTAGGAAATGATGTTTGAAGTAGAGCTTTGCCTTCAGATTCCAATTTACCAAAGCTTCTTCCAAATTATCCACTTTTCCAGAAAGATGAAAATAAAACCAGTGCCAAAATTTCTTGAGAAGTTCGAAGCAACCTCTTTCCTCTTTCAGTTAATGCAATTATTCTCTCTGAGAATTAATTCCCAACAACAGTGTTTAATTTTTTTTTAACACGTCACAAATAAAATATCTTTTCAACCAAATCACAGATATTTCCTATAAGATAATTATAGGAAATTTATGCATTTAATAATTCATAATTCACATATTAATTTCTAATTAAATTTAATCTAATTAATTTAATCACTTTATAAAATAAATTTAATCTCAAAGATTAAATTAATTACTTTACAAAATAAATTAAATTTAATTAATTAAATCAAATATAAAACTTCTAACAAAATTAATCAAAATTAATTAAATAATCACTAAAAACCATTATAAACATTAATTAGCATTAATTTCCCACAAAACATACCTTGCAAAATAAATAAACTACAAGGAAAACATGGACAACATAACAACAAAGCATACCAAAATAGGGACTGACGACACACTATGACTAGAGCTGTGGCTTGACAAGGAAACCCCATTACTATCTCCCAATTAACTATACCGTTGGGCAATGGACACGCTCAAACTTGTAAATCCAGGTGGAGTCGATGTCTTGTATCTGCAATCCTACAATAAAAACATATCTCGTACATATATATAAATCATGAATCAAACACACCGTGAAGAGAAAATCATGGAATCGCAGGGCACTTGCAAGTGAGTGATGCAATCCCATTCCCTTCACCAAAATAGTGTCACATCAAAACTGATGAAACTAAAACATCAATTAACTACAGATGAGCATATATCAATATCAACTCAAATAATCAACTATGCTAACCAGAAATCATGTCATAATCAATAATCATCCATATAGTGTACCATCACATCACAATATAAAAACCATCATTGCTCCAATGTCAACGATCAAATAACAACAACATAGTATCATGGTCTATCAAAGTAAAAGCATCATCTAAAAATATAAGCAAATCAGAGGGGTGCTACAACTTCTAGGAGTTCAAGATCAACTTTATGTTATTACATCATTTATTTAGAAAATCTATATAATTACTATGCTCTTTAAAGATTCAAAGTATCATAAAATAAATAGGAAAAATAGTGTTAAGAGAGAAATTAAAGAATAAACTTAAATTGAATGGACAAAGATAAATCTCATTCTATCCATTGAGTCTAGAAAGGTTAGGAAAAATCAAGGTAACTAGTACTAAAGTAATCAATATTCACTCAATCACTATTAATACCAATATAATCATCAAAGGAAATTTATAATCTCAAGATTTTTAAGCCACATCAAATTGAATTACCATGAAGCAAGTGTAGCTTTGAGACAAGACTCTATTCAATACCACTAAACCAAGATTGATTTTTCCAATTGATTGAATGATATAATTTAACCACACTGGGAGGGTACAAGAGACTGTGTAGAGGAGAGGGAATAACCTTTGTGTTATGTGAAGCCTTGAGAGTCTTGCTGCCCTATTTCAAGTAATTGTTTTCTTGATCTACCTCTTCCCTAACAACTTTTCTATTGGTACCTCTTCATTATGAGTTTCCTCCTCTACAACTTGTAGCTCTTCTTTTTCTTTGGGAGGAGAAGGAATATGAGGTGAGGGAGGAGGAGGAATTGGTGAATTGGTAATGTGAGGTGGAGAGACATGAGGAAGAGGGGAAGGATTTCAAAGTTATTTTTTGTTCTGTAGATTTCTCGTGAAGAACTCATTACAAGGAGAATACATGAAACATTGCTCATATCCATATCCTTTGAGTGTTTAGGATATTTAGTTTGTATGTCAAGAATAATTTTTTCTCTTTGAAAAACATCCTCATAATATTTCACATGTGTGTCAAAGTGGGGAAATAATGTAGTGGTAAAAATTGCATTCCAATGTATGTCTTTCCCTTATGTTTTCAATAAAATTAGACTACATTTTTTTGTATTGAAGAACAAGTCTACAAGTGGTATATCCTTGCATTAAATTTGGCTCACAATATTATCCTATCATTTCTTTATCATGAGTCAACCTCATGAACTAGTTTTGATCCCTAGATCTCCCATTTTCCACCATAATTTAGATTCATGGTTGTAGAATTGGAAAGAACTTAATTCATTGGAAAATTGACCAGAATGTGCCAACAATTTATGTTGGGTGACATAATTGAACCAAGTCACCTCCATTCTTGTGGATCTAAATATTAAAAAAAAATCAAATTTCATATTGAACATTGTTGACCCTTTCCTATTATCCATTATGAGTCAACATAGCACATATTTAAGTGAATTTGTGTTCTATGTTGTATTTAAGGGCATTCTTTATCCATTTGAAATATGATTCTAGAGAGAGTCACATGAGAGAATTTTCATAGCTTCATAATTTCACTTTCATCATCCATCATCATCCTAGGCATGTCTTTGATATTTATTCATCGGTGACATTAAATCAACCTACATAGTGACTTGACCAAAGGAGACTAAATCATTATCTAGAAAGTTCCCAAATGATGTTTGACACAACACCACATTAGACATAGGTACACCAAGCTAAGGCACATTTGCAATAGTTATCAATTCTTTTACAAATCAATCTTGTAGGTCAAATAATTTCCATGTGTATGGTTCACTTCTTATGGGTGCAAAGCTTAGTTTTGCAAGCAAAAATATGAACCTAAACAAGATACACTCAACATACAAATTTGGAAATATTCAACTAATAAGGCTCTATTTTTCTACACATTGTCAAATCAATTTCTAAGGTCTTTAGGAGTATATTTTCTCCATCCATATTTTGAGCTAAATACCATATTTAATTTATTTAAATTCATACATTCATTTTTTTATTTATCATTCTAATCACAACTATATAACCTAGTACACATTTGTCTATTATTGTGAATTAATTAATTTACATAGGATATTTATGTGAGTTGCATTTATTTTCCACATAATAGATAAGTTTAAGATAATAAATCACATTTCACCTAAATATTTAAGTTAATTAAATAATGCAAGCAATCACATTGAATTAACCTAGATAAATGAGTTGGAATTGAAACTAATAAATGCTAAATTAAATAAATTTAAATGCAATACTTAGCTGGATTACAAAGATGGGAAAATATTTTTAAGATGTATGGAATTGATTCACTACATAATTGGGATTTTAGTGCTTGCACATATGACTATCTCATGCTGAAAACTATGTTTCACCTTGGTTCAAATATGCACCTACAAATTGATCTTTATGATTGTAGAACTAATTTAGCATTCAAAAATAAATATTCATCCATGGGAATGAACTATAAAAGTATTGATACTTTGAATTTTCTCACATTGATCAGATGGTGCTTGAATTTAAGTAAGAATTGATAGTATCGAAAAACACCATTAGGAATTTGCTAAATTTTTACGGTCACATTATCCCTAGTTATAGCCCTAGTGGATTGAATTTATGGATTTGGAATAAGGATCAAGGATGGGAAGTAAGTGTACAATGGACCTAATATTATGTACATCTTGATGAAATTCTCTAGTAATATAGTTATAATTCTCTCATACATTCTCTATGATAATTATTTGATCCCTCCTAGAAGATTTTAAAATAAATGAATGTATATCTTTAAATACAACAATATAATATGCAAATCAACACAAATGTGTGTTGATAAAAAAATTTAACCCTTGAGTAGCCGTTGCTACTTTTTGAAAATTTGAATTCTAATTTAGTGGGAATGGGTTCAAACTATCTTAGTGTAGTGCATGTGGCCTCCCCTATTTTTATGCCTTGTCTAACAAGGCCTTGGATAGTACCTTGGTAGGTGGAGCCAAAATTTGGTCCCATGTTGTATTCTTAGAGCATGTTCTCATTTTTCTAAATGCAACAACTCATGTGATGTCCCTATTTTCTCATATTCTAAAGTCAATGTGATTGTTTCAAAGATGGCTAATGTGCTTTTTGGTAATTTTTTTCCTTCTACTCTAATATTGACCTTGTCCATAATGTACTCCTATGAAGTGGGATCTTAAAGGTCAGTTGTTGGTTAGTGCATTGTTAAGAGGAGTGTTTCTCTTTAGATTCTCTCTTCAAGAAGATCTACTCAAGGTACTTGTGGGTGGTCCTTGGTTGTATGAAAATAATATTATTTTACTCTATAGGTGGAAACTAGGTTTTGACCCTAAGGCTAACATATTGATGGTGACCCCTATTAGGGTGTGACTTCTTGGTCTCCCTCTCATTTTTTGGGGATGAGGATGTTTTCTCCTAGATATCCAAATATTTTAGATGTTTCTTGATTTTCAATAAAGTAATAAAGAAGAAAAATAGATTGATTTTTTCTTTCTTCTACGTTATTGTTGAAGTTAATAAGGTTGTCCCAACTTCCAAAACCTTAGAATCCAAGTTGGAGAAATGGGTGCAACCCATTACTAAAGTCAAGAACATAAATTTCTATTTCCACAAATTTTATTAGGTAGGATATCTCTTTATTCAATACCCTATTAATAAGGTGGAGTATTTTGATGAGCATAAACAAAAACAATACCCTTTTGAAAAGGATTTGTGTAAGATTTTAGATTCACCTTTTGATTTATGGAGAAGAAAAATGTTATGGAATTGGCTTCCCTCATTATTGATATATTGGTTTGTATAGAGGAGCTTATTGGCCCAACTCAATGATGCTTAAAGCATTATTTCTCCTTTTCCTCAACCAGATGGTAATAGCAAAGAATAGTTGAATAATAATACTTTCACAAAATGGATGCATG
Organism: Sequoia sempervirens; assembly: GCA_007258455.2. NCBI lineage: Eukaryota > Viridiplantae > Streptophyta > Pinopsida > Cupressales > Cupressaceae > Sequoia > Sequoia sempervirens. Next base: position 1,038,105,321 of record VDFB02271358.1, on the reverse strand, counting down.
ATTACTATTCTAAAGGATGACATAGAAATTAATACCATAGTGGTTGGTGGAATTAGTAGTGTGCCATATTTTTAAGGTTTGGTTGTAACTCAATCTATAAAAATCAAATAGTAGGAGATGATGGAAGCTCATCAAATAATACAAAACTTGGAGTTAAGGTTTCATCTCAAGAATTGAGGTCTAACCTTCTCTTATATGGAGGTTAAAAGAGGGAGAAATATGAATTGGGTTGTAATATTTGGGTGACAATCTTTATAGGAAAGGGAGAGGTCATTACAAGAAAGACACTAGGAAATTAGTAGAAGATGAGCCTAATAAAAAAAATTAAAGACCATCCAAAAGAGAAACAAGATCTAAATAAATTATTAAAGAAATAGTTAGAAAAATGAAAAAGGCCCTAGAGATGTCTACCTCTAGGAAATATTACAGATTAAGCTCTTATTGTGGAACATGAGAGGGCTCAATATCCCTCATAAATAGTTTTGGATAAAACATTGTGTTTTGGAAAATCATTTGAATATTCTTATCTCCAAGAAGTTAATGTCTAAAAGTAACTTCAAAGATGTTTTTAATGATATTTGGCCCAATTCTAAACTCTACATAAGTGTTTCTCAAGGTGCTTCAAGTGGAATCATCACCTTGTGGAGCCCCAACATTGTTAGTTGTAATATTTTTAAGTTCTTCTAGAAAATAGCTTAGAAGTCCTCTTTCCTTCTACTCATTCTTACTTGTAGTGGGTTTTGTCAAATATTTATGTTACAAACACTAAAAATTCTAGAAAAGAGTTATGTTTAGCCATAAATAATCTCATGGATAAAAACATTGTGTCCCATTAGATGTTGGCCAAGGATTTAATACCCCCCTTTTACCATCTAAGAAACTTGGAGGCCTTATGAATTTTATAGATAATAAGGCTAAAATTGTATATTTTATTTTTAATGATATTTTAATGGATGTTGACCTTAAAAATTTATGCTTTACCTAGTCTAATAAGAGAAATAGTGATAATGATATCATCCAAGTTAAGATTAAAAAATTCCTTATTTCTTGTAATTGGGTTCTTCTAGGAAATTTTCTCTTACTACTCTACCACAAGAAAGTTCAAATCATAATCCATTGTTCTTAAATTGGAATGACTAGAACTCCAAAAATATGTATCCTTTTAGGTATGAGATTATGTGGGCCTCTCACCTTGATTCCAAAGACCTTATTATTGAACAATGGAAGATACATATCCATAATTCTAGCATGGTTTGCTTAGCCTAGAAGCTAATTAATGTCAACAATAAGGTGATATATCTTGGAGTGAAATTTCCTTTGGTCACAAATTTGAGTAAAACAAATATCTAATAATTTGGCTAATATTCAAGACCTTATGGTTATTAGAATGGATGAAGAGGTATGCTTTGAGGAAAATAATCTATGCAATGAGTGGCACAAACTAATGAAGAGAGGGGATATTTATTGGAAACAAAAATATAAAATTCAATGGTTCACTAAGGGGGATAAGAATACCTCATTTTTCCATCGATCTACTCTTAAACATATAAAAATAAATAATATTACAAAATTATTTGATGAGAATGATTGTGAGTTTAACAATGAGGGTGACTTGGGTATGTTGGGTTCTTGTTTCTTTAAGTCCCTTCTATCCACAAAAATACCTACTCTAATGATGTTTCTGTTGGATGTTGTTGATATGTGGTTGTCATTGATGTCAACACTATTGACTTTAAGGCTGTATATGTCAAGGATATTGAGAAAATTGTAATAAAATAAGTTGTAGGTTGTTAGTAGTGCAGTGAAGTTCAGTATGTTGATGATAAGAGGTTGTGGATTAAACGGTTTGTTTTTCAGTATATCTAGTTTATCCACGTAAAGTTTCAGAGATCTGCATGAAGATTTGATCAAGTTATGAGTATATGTGTTTTGACAATTTTATGTTGCTTTAGTTGAAAGATGATGATGTGATTCTAGTAACTTGAGTTGTTGCGGATTCTTCTATGGTGATTCATGATGCTCGTGGATGTTTCTAGATCATGCTCTATCTATGTTGTACATCTGCATTGATCTTTGTGCTCGCGATTGGTGTTTTTCTTTTATGAGTTCATGTTTTTCTTGTTCATGGCCGACAGGGTGTGTTAGAACTGTAAAATTTTGAAAATTTTATCGCTGTATGTACCCGAGTTTCCAAAGAAGTCCTTACCATAAGCACATAAATCTACTTTGCATAACATATTTTCCCATATTCTGTCATGTGGTCCCATAGAATTCATCTAACCCTGAGTATTTCAATGTATAAACCATATCAGTGTAACATGATGCAGGTCTCACCGATCCATGAAACGTTTTATACTAACGTGTGTCTTTTGCAGTCTATCGGCAAGACATTGGGATTGTCGTACCGATGAGATTTCTATTGAGGATTCACATTGGGCAGACATAATTCATAGTCTCAATGAAAGAAAGATCCTATTGGCAAGACAATATGCATTAGGGTAAGTCATATCGAGTATATTTATGTCTTACCGATCGAAGACATAGAGACATATCGGCGAGACAACAATTGTCGGGATAAGTCATAGTGAGCACATATGTATTTTTCCAATGAGGCACAAAAGTGAAATATTGGCGAGACATGAGCAATCAGAATAACTTCCTGTAGTGTTCATTTGGTCTTACTGATAAGGTAGGGGAGATTATGTCGTTGTCATCAGGATGAGCTTATGGAGTCCTACCGACCCTCAATGTCACACCGACAGGATTATATAATGACTTAGCAATATGTTTAGAGGGAATATTCATTGGCGAGATAGGCTTCATCGGAGAGAGCTAAGAAGGTCACACCGGGTGTTGCTATATCAGTAGGAAAATTGCTAAGTCTCGGGATCAGAAAATGAATCGGAGGAGATGTCTCAGCAAGACACAAAGTAAGCTGTGGAACGTTTTTTCGACCCCCTATGTCACAACGATAGTTTTCATCGGCGAGAGTTACATCGACATATTCAGGACCGAAGGAATAATTCTCGGGGAGACTCATGACATCGATAGGACTGTAGGACAACGTAGCGATATATAATCTATTGACAGTTGAAGAGACTCAAGGCATTGGCAGAACTACATGATGTCTCAACGGGTGTCTAATGAACATGGAAAAGGCCCGAATGAAATAATTGCCCGAGATTTGAATATGAATGGATGCAACCCTTCATGTGGCCAATGTATAAAACCCATTTTTGACAACAGAGAGGAGGCTGAGATCAAGTAAAAAATACAGTAGGATACAAAATGTTTACAATTTTGACACTATGATGCATGTCTAAAACAATGGATATTTCAATTGAATTTATTTGATGTGGTGACTTTTTTATGGTTTCAGTTGTTTGTTGTGTTAATTAAAAGTATTTTTGTAGTTGTCTCCAAGGTTGATGTTTTCTAATTGTTTAAACTGATTTATCAAGGATATTTTTCAGTTTATTAGTGCACACTTGTTGTATCTGTATGATTGGATTAATTGGTTCTTTCAAGGAAAGATTAAGTCCTTTTAGTCAATCATAGTAATTAGGGAGTCTCATTTGGATCACTAAGAAGAACTCAGTAGTCACATCCTTACATGATTATACTAGTTATAAACTTAAAATTGTATGCCAAACAGTTTGAGTATCTGCCAGAAAGAAGTTATTCATATCAAATTTTCATTTGACTCCATACACCCAATAAGGCACTAGTCTCTACCATTCCACTATTTAGTTTCATTCATTTTTTCATATGAACACATTAGATTTTAGCCTTGATATTGCTTATACAATTTGTACCAAAATAAAACTCATTTATCCACTCCTATTTGCCATTGTGGGTCAATCATTTTAAAGGAATAAATATTGGTCAAGTCTGCTTCATTGTTATAGGTACACCCACCTAGGTTTGGCAGCACCTGAAGAGTAGAAGGTCTAAATCATTTGTCTTTGTCTGTTACCCTGAAACGTATCAAGAGATTGGAAACCTCTTGAGGTATTTTTCCTACGTTTTTGAGAGATAACGAATTGGCGACTCTGGTGGGGAGTTATTGCAGGATATTCGGTTGAAGACTATAATATAGAGTCATTGAAGAAAGATTCTTAATTTGAAAATTTTCAGAAAGAGTGATTCCGCTGGGGATACAATCAAGAATAATTTCATTTTTCTCACTTTTAACAAAGTGAGTAGTGACTCTGACAAGAATATTGCATCAATTCAACATGAATGGTAGAAGATCCCAATACAAAGGAGGTCTTGCTGGAGGTCCTAGTGGAAACAATAAGTGGATGTGGATGATAAGGTTGATAAGGGTAAGAAGATAAATGAGGACATGTGCATAACGAATAAAGACAAAGCATCAAGACCACATTGTGAGACATATGACCGTTATGATACATGGAGAGATAATTCAAGTGCAGAACTTTGTACCCCTGAAGAACAAAGAAATCCTTTTTATAATCCTCAGAAACAGGTGGAATTTGAGGCTAAACTTGAGGCTAAAAGAGTCACGTATCAATAGGAAAATGATCAAATAATGGAGGGTAACCAAAATGAGCCCATTGATAATGTAATCCCTCAAGAAAATTTTGAGTTCTTAACTCACAAAGAAATAGATGTACAGTTGGAGTTCTAGAGACAAGAAGTAGAAAGAGAAAAAGCAGAACTAGAACAATAGAGGCTCCAAAAGATGAAGGAACTCCAGGATTTGAAGTTGTAGGAAGCTCAAATTAAAGCTCAGACAACTGATTTTTCAAAGTATATACCGCCTCATAAGCAAGGAAACAATTATGCAGGGCCTTCATATTAGCCAAAGGTTCCTTAGAATTAGATGGGAAATCAATACAAATAGCCAAACTATCCACTGTATACTGCATCACAATATACAAATGTGCAACCAACTCATGGTCAACAATATGTGCCATATCTTCATACACAATACAACAATCCAATGTACCAGTATCAACACGTGCATAACCCTCCCCCTCAACAATACACAACAATGATCAGACAATTTGATTTGACAAGGTTTCAATTATACCCTTACCCTATGGATAGCAGTTGGAGAAGTCTTGTTCTTAAGTTTACAAGGAGCAGTGCAATTATTGTTGAAGATCATTTGAGGAATTTTAATGCTTTTGTCAAAGACTTGGATATATCATATGAAGATTTACATATGATTTTGTTCATGATGTCACTCACCGAAGAAGCTAGGGATTGGTTCAATAGCCTGCCAACAACTTTTGTTGATTCTATTCAAGAATTTCAGGATCAATTTCTTGAATAGTATGGAAATCTATGTGCACCAAATGCTGCTTTACATGAACTAGTACGGATTCAAAAAAAATAGAATGAGTCAATTTATGATCTTAACCAGAGATTCAACAAATTGTAGAATAAGATACCACTTGGGTCAAAGTTTCCAAACTCTGCAGCATTGAGTATTTATTTGAATGCATTTGATCCAAAAATAGGGTATGAACTAAGAAACATGTTTCCAAGAGATTTGGTTGAAGCCCAAAAGATAGCACTGACCATTGATAACAATAGGAAAGTTGTTGGGATGATCAATAAGAGCGACAATCCTAGGGTTCCTCAGCATGTCAATAATTATCAGTACAAACAAGAGAACATGTACAAAAATGAGAGGCCTCGGTTACATGACATGCCTTACAATACAAATTGAAAGGATGGAAAACCTATAATAGATAGACCCAGGAACAAAGAAACACCTGATCCATTAAGGAAGAAGGGGGTGTATATGGCCAATAATAATATTTGGTGTGAAGGTTGTGATGGGCCACATTCCCTAGATCACTATGTTGTAGCCCAAGAAATGCAGAAAGAAGGAATGTTAGCGGGTAACAGTGGAGAAGATCACACAGTGTATTTGAATTCAAATACTTTTCACCCTGTTGAGGAGGAACATTTATCTTCAAAAGATGAAGGCTATGAGTACGATGTTTCAAATCAAAGGTGCAATGTCCACATGGCTGAACAACAAGTTTTTTCCGATTATGAAGAAAATCATGTAGAACAATGCTTTGTTGAGGTGCCTACTCAATGCAATGTAAGAAGACCCACTGACGAGGAAATAAAGAGGTTAACCATTGCTGCAGTTGAACAAGAAAAGAGCAAGTATTGGTTAATAAATAAGACAATGAATTAAAAATAAGGTGTTCCCAAGGGAATATTTATGAAAGATAGAGAAGTAACACCAGGAGTTTTGAAGAAAATAGAAAATAAACATCATGATAAGAATGAACAGAAGATGGTCCAAAAGGAGGAGAATAGAGAGTTATACAAAGAAAAGCAGAAGTTTGTCCAGAAGGAAGAAAACAAAGAAGAAGCATCAGAGCAAAAGAAAACAATTAAGGCAGAGGGTACTTCTTTTGACTTCTCTCAAGCTTTATCTCAGGTAAAAATGTTTGTCCCACTACTCAAGATGATGATAATTAAGGAGTATAGGGATAGTGCAATTCAATTGATATCAAATGGAAATGAGAAAAGTACAAGTTCTAAAAATTAGATGGCCACTAAAATGGTTAATAAGCAAGAGAAGGTGACTATCCCAGAAGTGTGTCTAAATGATGTATTGGTAAATTCCCCACAAATTGATCCTTTTTTCACCACGCTGCTTATAAATAGAAAACTATTGAGGAATTGCATGATAGACTCTGGTGCTGCAATCAATATCATGCCAGTTGGAGTTATGAAACAACTTGGTATGTGGGTAGATACTAATGAAGGGAAGTGTTATGCAATGGATAGTCGGCCTGTTCCAGTAGTAGGTGTTATGAAAGATGTTGAAGTCAAACTAGCTACTTATCCTCAGGTGGCCTACAATATAGATATAACTGTAATTGATACCCCTCCTCAATTTGAGATGCTTTTATCAAGACAATGGACAACAACGGTTGGGGGAAATGTCCAATTTGATTTGTCTTATGCAACAATTCCAGTGAATGGCCAGGAAGTTAAGCTGTACAGGGAGCCAAGGATGAACCCAATTGTAGATTGTGTACCTCAAGATCAAGTCAATTTATTTTGTGATATGGATCTTGGAAGTTTTAAGATAAAACCAGCCCAGCCAGAATTAGTCAATGTTGATCCAATTGATAAGCATGTTGCAAAAAATTGTGATGGCGTGTGGAAAATGTACTTTGATGGAGCTTGCAGCCAAGAAGCTAACAGAGCAGGAATATTGTTTGTTTCACCTGAAGGGGTTACATTTAAATATTCATTTTTTCTGGCATTTGAATGTATGAACAATATAGCAGAGTATGAATCTTTGTTAACAAGATTGAATATGGCTGTAAAACATAAGATTAAGCTGCTAGCTATTCTAGGGGATTCTGAACTAGTTGTTCTCAAGTTAAATCAAAATATGCAGCAAAACACAAAAGGCTGAAGCAATATAGGAATGTTGTATGGGATACAATTGAATTGTTTGATGCTTTCTCAATTGAGTGGATTGATAGATCGAAGAACATAATGGAAGACCTTTTAGCCAATGTAGCACTAAGAAGAGATGACATCACATTGGCTGGAGTGTTTCAAATCGAGTTCAAAGCAAGACCTGCTATGCCTGATAATATATATAGTTGGCAGGTTTTTAATGATGATGTTGACCTCTTGAAATTTCTTCATTGTATAGATCAATATGAAGCTCAGGAAGTTGATTTCAATGCCTTTGTTGAAGAAGTAGATGGAAAGTAGACAATATTTGGGAAAGAGGTCTTATAGCTTAAAACTAATAAGCTTCCCAAAGGGATAGTAGCATTGGAAAGGGTATATGATGGAAATGATCGGTCCCTCATGAAACAAATACTAGTCAAGAGAGAGGATATTGAAGAGGTCAATTTAGGGACTGAACTGGCACCAAAAAAGGTATACATTGGAAAGAAAATAAGCCCAAAAATTTGAAGAATGTTGATTGCACTATTGAGAAAATATAAACATGTGTTTGCATGGTCTTATGAAGATCTCAAAGAATATAGGGAAGATTTGTTTCAACATGAAATCCCGTTGAAGCCAGATGAAAATCCATTTAGGCAAAGAAAAAGACCTATCAACCCAACATTGGAACTAAAAATGCAGGAGGAATTGGTAAAGCTTAGAGATGGGGGTATTATCAAACCAATCAGGCATTCAACATGGGTTTTGAACTTGGTTCCTATGAGGAAGAAGAACGGGGATATCAAATTATGTGTGGACTTCAGAAATCTAAACATGGCATCTCTCAAGGATAATTATCCTCTACCTAATATGGAGGTTGTACTACATAAAGTAACAGGGTGCGAGTTGTTAGCTATGATGGATGGGCTCTTTGGTTACAACTAGGTCAAAGTCAAAAAATCTGAGTAGTACAAGATAGTTTTTACAACCCCATGGGGAACATATGTTTATGTGAGAATGCCATTTGGTCTCACAAATGCAGGTGCAACCTTTCAAAGAGCTATGGACGTAGCATTTGCAGACTTGATTAATGCTATCATGGTGGTATATCAAGATGACTTTACTACTTATTCAGAAAGGGCTGAAGATCATGTAGAATATCTGGAAAAGGTATTTATTAAAGCTTTAGAATATGGTATTAGTCTGAACCCTAAAAAATATCATTTTGCAGTCATAGAAGGTAAAATCTTAGGGCATATTGTGTCAAAGGAGGGGATTAGAATAGATCTTGAGAGGGTTGAGGCCATAGATAAAGTTCCTATTCCTAAAACTATCAAGGCCATCTAGTCATTTTTTGGACAGATCAATTTTGTTAGGAAATTTGTCTCTAATTTTGCTGAAATTATTAAACCCATATCAAAGATGTTAAGGAAGGGAAAAAAGATAGAGTGGACTGCAGAGGAATTGGAAGCTTTCATATCCATCAAAAGGGCCATCAAGGAGGCTCATGTCCTTAAATCTCCAAATTTTGCAAAAAACCTTTTCAAATATTTTCATTTGCTTCGTTACATACTATAACTATTGTTATGTTACAGAAGAATGAGGAAGGTCATGAGCAACCTGTGTCTTTTTTTAGCAAGTCATTGCAGGGGTCATAATTGAAATATGATATAATGGAGAAAAAAGTGTTTGCATTGGTGAAAGCCATACAAGCTTTTAGACCATATCTTGTTGGAGCCAATGTGATAGCTTATGTCCCTCATGTAGCTGTTAAAGATATTTTGAAACAGTCAGAGGTAACTAGAAAGAGATGTAGGTGGATTAATAAATTAGTGAGAGGTCGAGGTTTGGCCAAGTTAATGGAAAAAACAAATATTGAAGCAAATCAAATTTGTAATGTAGAAGATGAAGGAAATGCAGTTGTAAGTATTGAGCATACTCCTTGGTATACAGACATCATGTATTACCTCAGATACATGAAGTTTCCTGAAGGATTAAATGATAATCAGAGAAGAACCTTGAAGCTGTAAGCATCCAAATATGTGTTCATGGGAGATGATTTGTTTTGGAAAAACAGGGATGGGATGTTGCTATGTTTAGATGAGTCACAAGCCAAGCACGTTATAAGAGAAATGCATGAAGGGGTCTGTGGAGGCCATTATTCTACAAAGACAATTGCACACCAAATTCTCAGGGCAGGTTATTACTGGCCAAAAGTCTTTAATGATTCTTTTTCATATGTAAGAAGATGTGAAGCATGTCAGAAGTTCTCAGGGAAAATGAAGTATTAGGGAGCTTTACCACTCAGACCTTTGCAGGTTGAAGCTCCTTTTCATCAGTGGGGAATTGATTTTATTGGGGAGATAAAAGAGAAATCAAGTGGACATAAGTGGATCCTGGTAGCTTATGATTACTTCACCAAATGGGTAGAGGCAGTCACAACCAAGCAAGCAACAAGTAAAGTTGTGATTAATTTTTTAATGGATAACATTATTACCAAATTTGGTACACCATTAAGATTGATTACAGATAATGGGATGTGTTTCAGATCTAATGAGTTTAAAGATTTTTGTAGTACATATGGTATCACTATTTCTTATGCAGCTCCTTATCATCCACAAGCTAATGGTCAGGCAGAGTCCAACAACAAAAGCCTTTTGAAAATCATAAGAAGAATGCTAGGTGGGAATAAAAAGGCTTGGGATTCAAAATTGAGGTTGGCTGTGTGGGCTGATAGGATAACCGTGAAAAAGGAAATTGGAAAGTCCCCATTTGAATTGGTATATGGAACACAAGCTAGGATGCCTTTACAAAGTTTGTTACCAATTTACAAATTTATCCTTTAGGAAGACATAGATATTCCAGAACCAATGAAGGAAAGAATGGAACAACTAGCAGAGCTTGATGAAATAAGAAGATTATCTCAAAACCAGAGTGTGAAGTTGCAAACACAAATGAAGTATTTATTTGATAGAAGAGCAAAAGATAGAAAATTCGAAGAAAATGATCTAGAGTTAATATGGAATGCAAGGTGTTAGGAGAAGGGAAAACATGGGAAATTTGAAGCTTTGTGGCTGGGACCCTTGTTGTTGTTGGTAAGAAAGGAGAAGATTAATATTACTTACAAAACATGACTGGTGAAGAACAAGAGTTTCCTGTACATGGGCAATTTCTGAAGCACTTCTTCTCTTAAAAAAAGGGAATACAAAGGATTAAGGGTTGCTAGTGCATGGACAACTCCTGACAATCCTCTCAAAAATTTCTATTCCATGCACATTAGTTTAGGAAATAAAAGGAACAAGAATTTCCAGTACATGGATAATCCTGACATTCCTTCTTTTTAAAATAAATCTTTCCATGTACAGTAGTATAGGGTCATGTTCATCTCCATTTCCATTCATTCCATCTTGCTCACTGGTCCATCACCTTGAGTTTGGTTTGCTCACCCAGAAATCTGGATCCTTGCAATGATTTCACAATCATTCATCCCTAGATGGAGCCACTATTAGAACTGTAAAATTTTGAAAATTTTATGGCTGTATGTACCCATGAGTTTCCAAAGAAGTCCTTACCATAAGCACAAAAATCCACTTTGCATAACATATTTTCCCATATTATGTCATGTGGTCCCATAGAATTCATCTAACCCTGAGTATTTCAATGTATAAACCATATCGGCGAACATGATGCAGGTCTCACCGATCCATGAAGCATTTTATACTAACGTGTGTCTTTTGCAGTCTATCGGCAAGACATCGGGATTGTCTTATTGATCAGATTTTTTTTGAGGATTCACATCAGGCAGACACAATCCATAGTCTCAGTGAAAGAAAGATCCTATCGGCAAGACAGTATGCATCGGGGTGAGTCATATCGAGTCTATTTGTGTCTTACCGATCGAAGACATAGAGACATATCGGCGAGACAACAATCATCGGGATAAGTCATAGCAAGCACATATGTATTTTATCGATGAGGCACAAAAGTGAAATATTGGTGAGACAGGAGCAATCGGAGTAATGTCCTACAACATTCATTTGGTCTTACCGATAAGGCAGTGGAGATTTCGTCGTTGTCATCGGGATGAGCTTATGGAGTCCTACTGACCCTCAATGTCACACCGACAGGCTTATGTAATGACTTAGCAATGTGTTCAGAGGGAATATTTGTCGGCGAAACAGGCTTCGTTGGAGAGAGCTAAGAAGGTCACACCGGGTGTTACTATATTGACAGGAAAATTACTAAGTCTCGGCAATTAGAAAATGAACCGGAGGAGATGTCTCGGCAAGATGCAAAGTAAGCTATGGAACGTTTTGCTGACCCCCTAAGTCACAACGATAGTTTTCATTGACGAGAGTTATAGTGACATATTCAGGACCGAAGGAATAATTCTTGAGGAGACTCATGACATCGGTAGGACTGCAGGAAAACATAGCGATATATAATCTATTGACAGCCGAAGAGACTCAAGGCGTTGGTAGAACTACATGATGTCTCAACGGGTGTCTAATGAACATGGAAAATGTCCGAATGAAATAATTTCCTGAGATTTGAATACGAATGGACGCTACCCTTCGTGTGGCCGATGTATAAAACCCATTTTTGACAGCAGAGAGGAGGCTGAGATCGAGTAAAAAATATAGTAGGATACATAATGTTTACAATTTTGAGACTATGATGCATGTCTAAAACAATGGAGATTTCAATTGAATTTATTTGATGTGGTGACTTTTTTCTGGTTTTAGTTGTTTGTTGTGTTAATTAAAAGTATTGTTGTAGTTGTCTCCAAGGTTGATGTTTTCTAATTGTTTAAACTGATTTATCAAGATTTTTCAGTTTATTAGTGCACACTTGTTGTATCTGTATGATTGGATTAATTGGTTCTTTCAAGGAAAGATTAAGTCCTTTGAGTAAATCATAGTAATTAGGGAATCTCATTTGGATCACTAAGAAGAACTCAGTAGTCACATCCTTGCATGTTTATACTAGTTATAAACTTTAAATTGTATGCCAAACAATTTGAGTATCTGCCAAAAAGAAGTTATTCATTTCAAATTTTCATTTAACTCCGTACACCCAATAAGGCACTAGTCTCTACCATTCCACTGTTTAGTTTCATTCATTTTTTCATATGAACACATTAGATTTTAGCCTTGATATTGCTTATACAATTTGTACCAAAATAAAACTCATTTATCGACTCCTATTTTCCATTGTGGGTCAATCACTTCAAAGGAATAAACATTGGTCAAGTCTACTTCATTGTTATAGGTACACCCACCTAGGTCTAGCAGCACCTGAAGAGTAGAAGGTCTAAATCATTTGGCCTTGTTTGTTAGCCTGAAACGTATCAAGAGATTGGCAACCTCTTGAGGTATTTTTCCTACATTTTTGAGAGCTAACAAGGTGATTGTAGGATGTTGTGGATGTTCGAGGATGTTGTTTTGGGTCTTCAATATTTGTGGCCAACATTGGTTGATTCGCATTGAAAATTATTTATGGATTGGGTCGACAGTTTGTACACATTTTTTTTTTTTTCTTAAAGCTGACATGTAGATGATCTTATTCCTAGTCGCAAATATATATGAGCAATTAGTTATACCATTTGAAGGCATGTATGTACGAGTGGTGTGCGAGATGTACAAATGCTATGTGTGAATAATGTTCTAATCTTTTGAAGGAAGAAGTAAAGTGTGAAGAAGAGTGAGTAGATGTGTATGTGCTTAACTAGAACTATAATCAGGCATTAGCAGATGCTATTTTCTTAGTTCAAAATATTTTGGATGTCATCCGAATGTTTTTGTAACATAGTGTTTCTTCGTTGGGCAGTAAGCCTTTTTGTATTTGAGCAGTGAGCTCTAGGTAGTGTGCCTGAATGCATGTGCATTCCCCATTTATAATTCCTTTATACTTTTAACAGAGTATAATCTTGTGGACTAACCTCCACCGTGATTTTTCCCCTTATAGGGTTTCCACATAAAAAATCTTGGTGTTATGCATGTTTCTGATGTGGTGATGGTTTATGCTTTCATGTTTATTTATTAGATCTGAGAATAAGTTTAATAAGTTTAATTTTTGTGACAACTAATTCACCCCCCTCTTAGTTGTCTACCCTTGTGTTGCCAACAATTTCTGGTGAGATATTAGATGTTATCTCAATAATAGTTTGTTCTTATCACAAATATCAAATGCTTAAAGAGGTGTCTAAAGTTGAATTCAAGGGTGTTGTCTTTTCAAATGGTGCATTCAAGGCACCTAGTCCTAATGCTTTTCCTTTGGCCTTCTTTCAATATTTTGAAATGTGGTGGGTATAGATGTCACTACTATTTCGTGTGATTTTTTTTTGGGTTGGTAATTTATTCTTAAGTAGCTTAGTAGCACATTTATAGATATCATTCTTAAGAAAAATGATGTTAGATCTATGTTTGACTTTTGAACCTTAAATCTTTGAAATTTGTGTATAAAGTGTTCTCGAATATTAAGCCTCTATTGTCTAAGATTATGTCATAAAGTAAAAAAGATTTTGTGCTAGGGTCTCAAATTCTAGATGTTTCTATTATCATATATGAGATCATCCATTATATGGATAAGAACAATAAGGAAGGAATGGTTCTTAAGTTGGAAATTTCTAAAGGCTATGAAAGTGTGTGAGGGGAATTTATGCTATCCTTGATAGATTTATTTTTGACTAGAATATTATTTGTATGATTCAAGAGTTTACTTTTAACTCTAAGTTTTCTATTTGAATTAATGGGATCCCCAAGGGTTTTTTAATAGTGGTAGGAGCTTGAGATAGGGAGATCCTTTGTCCCCTTACATGTTTATCATGTTAGCTAAAGTTCTTGGAATAAACATCTCATATCTAGCTCTTAGGGGTTCTCTTAAATGTAGTAAACCTACCTCACACTCTAATCCCTCATCTATTCAAAAAATTGTTTATTATATAGTTTTAAAAAAATCTTCTATAGTGAAAGCTCACAATCGGAAGAAAATTTTGGATAAATATGTTACTACTTTTAGCCAAGTCATTAACTATGATAAAAGTAACCTTTACTTCTCCAAAATAGTTGTCCCCATCAAACAAAAATATCCTCTACTTTGAATTGTACTTGTGCCAAATTTTCAACCTCCTACTTGGGTCTACCTTTAACTATTCATCATCCTTATTAAAAGACAATATTAGAAAGACTGCAAAGAAAATTAGTTGGGTTGAAGGAAAAACTATTGATTCAAGGTGGAAAATTATAGCTCCTCAAAGCTTCCCTTCAATGAACTCTTTTCTACTTCCTCTTATTATTCAAAATCCCCAAGTATTTTATGAAAAAGATTAAACATATTCAGAAAATATTCCTTTGGTGGGGTGTGGAGGAGAAGAAAATTATTTCTTTGATTAGTTGGGACAAAGTTTGCACTCTAAAGAGTATTGCAGGACTTGGCCTAAGGAAAATTCAACTAACTAATATAACTTTATTTAGCAAGATAATTTGGGGTTTCATGAATAATAAAGATTGGTATTGTATGATGAGAGCTAAGTACTTGGGTGGGAAAGAATTTAGTTCTTTCCTTACTAATAGAGAAATTCATACTGTTTCTCTTATTTGGAATAATTTATCAAAATAGAGGAGACTTTGGTGTAGGGGCACCAATACATTTTATGTAAATGAGGTCTTCTAATAGGTTTAGATGTGCGGAGTCTTATTTTGTCATTTAATAAGGCCATAATAGGCCATATTTTAATGTTTTGAGTCTATTTGGGTGATTTGAGGTCCTTTTGTCAAAAGTTGAAAATCTTGTAAAAGTTGCAACATTGTAAAAATATAAAAGTGCAAAATTGAGGGATACCAACGGTCATACAACTCAAAATTCAGTTAAGGTAGTTGGGATAGTTAGTTTTGATGTTGTGATGTTAAAAAGGCCTCTCACAACTCAAGGAAACTCTCTGATGTTCATCTTTGATTGATAAAGGCAAACAAAACTCTGTTTTGTGTTATTTTTCAGTGAATTTTGATGTTATCAAGAACTATATGATTATGTATGTGCTCCATTAGTTATGAATTGATAAGGCATGGCATATATTTCATTTTGGTTGTGGTTTGATCAAATTCCATAGAATTTTGAGCATTTTATAAGCTTTTCTTTGTAACCGGGTTTGTACAGTTATATTGAAGGTTTGAGAGTGTTTAAAATGAACTAATCGCCCATTCCACCATCTGTAACTCCTATAGCTAGGTGGAATGGGTCCAATAGAGTAGGGTTAGAAGTATAAATGGTTTTTGAGAGTAGGGGAGGCCTTTTGTGGTTCTGGGCATGATGCCCTAGTTGTCAAATGTGTGTGTTTTGAGTGAAAATTGGAGGTTAAGGGTAGGTAACTGTGGAAAACTCTTGGGGCAGCAATTTTTGGTTGTTGATTAAGCATGTGTGAGCCATTTGAAGCATGTTTGATGCATTGGTAAAGTGAGAAGAGGTTGAGAAGTGGTATTTTCAATAAAACCCCTCGTAACTTGCTAAAAAGGAGGGTTTGGTGGTTAGGTGTCTTGGAGGTTGTTTCTCTGAGTAAAAGTTGTAGATTTTGATTGTTTGTAGCCTAGTTTAAGACTGTATAAGGTGTTTTATGTTTGTAAGTGAGTTTAGGTGAGTGATTCTTTGTAAAAGTGGGCTAATTGGAGCCCTAAACAATGTACCAGTCCATTTTAGAGGTTGATGTCCCAAAACAAGTGCATGAGATTTTGAAGAATGTTAAAGTTGAGGAAAATGTGTATTTGAAATGCTAATTGAGAAGTGGGTTTGATGAGTATTTTGGTAGATATGGTCAAGGAAGAACTATAGCAAACCTGTAAAGGAATTAGTGAAATTGTGAAGGGAATCAACCTTGTTGGGATTTTGTGGATTAAGGGATTGTTGAAATTGTATCAATGGGTAAATTTCAGGGATTAAGATTAGCGTGATTAGATCAATAATAAAAACCCAAAGAACTATGAAGTACAATGAAAGCTAAAAAAATTGAAATGATTATACCATTTGATTCGCGAAGCCTTCATGATTCACCTCCATAGCACCTTCTAACTTGCTGATTGTGTTGCCCTCAGATCGAGTGTGTGAGTAATCTTTGACTATGCCAATGTCCTAAACAAGCTTTGAAGGATTTGATGACTATG
Organism: Sequoia sempervirens; assembly: GCA_007258455.2. NCBI lineage: Eukaryota > Viridiplantae > Streptophyta > Pinopsida > Cupressales > Cupressaceae > Sequoia > Sequoia sempervirens. Next base: position 1,038,088,753 of record VDFB02271358.1, on the reverse strand, counting down.
CCTATGTCTATGACAAATGATTATGCCAATAAATTCCTAAGACTTAATGAAATCAAGTAAAAAAAAAATGCTATGATATATAAGTATGAGCGTGAGTAGTAAAAACTGTGAGCAAAATTGTCATTTTATAGAAAATACAATTTTGGATGGACGAACGCAATTGAAAGCTGACAAAGCCTAAAATTTGTGGACAAGATTTCATGTGACAATCCCTAATTAGGGTTAGGGAAAAATCATTAAATGAGGGGTCAAGATGTCATCTAAGAAGATTGAATCGGCGGTCAAGAATAAATGAGATAATTAATCAAAAAGATAAAGATTTTTGAAACTCAAGAAGATAAAGACTGCTTGATTTGTGAGATTTGAAAAATCAATAAGATAAGAGTTGAACTAAAAAGCAGATTTGGAAAATCAAGAATTTGCTCAATTGCTTGATTTTTGGAAGAAGATTACCATTTTGAATTAAATTAATTCAAAATATGGATTTTGTGTGATAATAAATAATCGATTTTCAGATTATTTACTAAAATGAACTGACAGTCAAGAATGTGAGATCATTTTAAATAATTTCATTTATTTAAAATGAGGGAAATGTTAAATTTGGCAATTAAATAATTAAAGATAATTATGTAATTTATAGGATATGATTAATAATTAAATAAATTAATAAATTCATTTAATTATGAGAATTAGTGACATATTAAATAAATAAATGAAATTCATTTATTTAATAATCTGGAAGAATAAATGAACAAAGTTAAATAAATAAATTAATAAATTTATTTAATTGTAAGAAGATAATAGACCCTTAGTGACGTATTGAATAAATACATATAATTTATTTATTTAATAATCATGAAGAATAAAAGAGATATGAATTAATTAAATAATTATAAATTATTTAATTAATAGTCGAATGTGGACCAAGGACATAATTAAAATGTCATAATTATGCTAGGACGAAAGATGAAAAATTAAGCTTGCAGGCCTAGGTCATTTTTAAGTGTTTACATTTTGCCCCTCTTTGTCATAATGTAGCATGTCACATTATGACAGAAAATAAGTCAAAAATATGCCCTAGTGCAAAATAGGATGAGGAAGGTAGTGATATGCCCCCTTGAGAGGATAAACGGGTTCCAAGAACATGGGTGTGCTCTCGAAATTGATGAGAAGACTAGAATATGAAGAGACAAAGAAATGTTAGTGCAAAAGATATGGATGATGATATGGATGCAATGCCTATATGATATGGGTGAGAAAAGATGACAAGACAAAAGGAGATGCATGTTAGTTCCTAGACCAAATCCTTCAACATATTTTCATAGGACTTTAATATTTATTGCTCTTAATCATCATTGGGAAAATTATTGTAATGGCCAACAAACACCATGATATGACATAGATCAAGGTGTGCAAGGTTGTACCATCACTTGTAAGACAAGCAGTCGCAGAAAAGGATGATCATGATTCATACTAAGAGCACAATTGCCCCAGTCTTTTTGTCATAACCAACCACAAGCATAAAAAGACAAATAAAAACAATAAAGACAAGTCATGAAACGTCGTTGCTTCTCTAAATCTTGTATCTAGGACATTCTTGAGAATCTAGCAGCATGATTGCCAAAATACAAAATAGAGCCATTATCATGATATGTCATTGTTTTTCTAAATCCCAAAAAATAGGAACTCGCTGAGAAACTAGTAACATGCATGTTAAAAGTCAAGAAAAACATCATGATACGTCGTTGCTTCTCTAAATCCTGTTGTCGGGATCTCCCTGAAAAACTAGTAACATGATGAAAAAGCCAAAGATAAGTGCCAAGTGTTTGCCAAGTGTGTCTGGATGCCAAGTGTTTTAATGTCAAAATGTCAGATTTGATGATGTTGAGATGCCAGGGTGTCAAGGTTTTGACGATGCCAAGATGACGAATGCTGAAGATTGCCAAATTTAGGAAGGACACATCCTGAATAATGTTGATGTCAAGAGGATTGATCCCTAAATGTCAAAAGGGGTCCCTCAAAATTCCAGGTGATAGTGACGATGCCTAGGAAGGACACATCCTAAGGCATAAATGACAAAGTTTGTTCTTCAGAAGGACACATCTGAAGAATACTGATGTTGAGAGGAGTGATCCTTAGATGTCAAGAGGATCCCTCAAAATGTCGAATGACAGTGACGATGCCTAGGAAGGAAAAATCCTAAGGCATGAATGATAGAGGTTATTCTTTAGAAGGACACATCTGAAAGTTAACCAAGAGTTAACAATTTGACAGGTTATGATCATTTGTCTTGTTTTGACTGAGTTTGACTTGTGTTGACCATATGTCAATTTTTTTGACATGCTGATGTGATTGTCATGTTTGAATAAATGATTGCAATACTTTGTTTTAGGAGTTTTCCCATTTGGAAAATGATTTGTCTGGACTTGAAGAATTTTGACGTGTGTGCTAGTGTAATGTCAAGAACCCTAATGGACTGACCTAGTGCAGCCTCGGGGGCTCATCAACAGATGGCCTTGCCTACATCATACACTCAGAGACCTCGTAGTTTGACACGACCAATAACTTTGTCTTGATGACCAAATATTGAATCATGATTTTATTTTGACACACCTAAAAGGACTGACCTAATGTCTCGGGGACTCGAAATTGAGTCTTTCCTATGTAGTGAATGCACAAACAACGTAGTTCATACAAATGACAAGGACTAATTGATTTGACAGACTTGACAAGAAATGACTCTGTTTTTGGGATTTTGTCATGTCATTTTGACTTTGTTGGTGTTTCTTCAGGACGTTTTTCAATTTTTAGGTCTTTTTTCTTCAGGTGATTTTATGATTTTTAGGTCTTTCTTCAGGACTTTTTGTAATGTTTTTTTCTTTTTTCAGGACTTTTTGTAATGTTTTTGTCTTTTTTTAGGACTTTTTATGATTTTTTTTTTTTTTGGATTTTGACATTTTACGAGCACTATGACAAATGCATGTGAATGATTCCTACGCATGAGAATCCAAGGACAAACATGATTGTGCCCCTAGTCAAGTTGAATACCAATTGATAGGTAATGACAACGTTGTTTGACATGGGAAGGATGCATCCTGAAACAACATGGGGACGACGATAATGTGAAGAAAGTATCGAGGTCTACAACCGGGCCAGGAACAAAGTTAGGGAATGTTTTGGATGATGCGCTAGGATGCTGAGCAAGATTATCTGGATTAGACTTATTGCATTTGGAATGACGTCTTTTCAAGACTGAATGGGATGATGGAGTGTCCTTAGATCATTTGACAAGGGAAATCCAAGATAGGTGACATACATGAAAGGTTGATAGGTGGCCTTGGTAAAGGACAGGAGACATGACACTAAAGGAATCGTCATATGATTTTCCAGGACTATGTTGTATAGGGATAATGATGGAAATGACAGGATAGTTTGTGACAAAAGGATTTGACATGTCAAGAGTTTTCCCCAAAGCATGATTTATGTGTGCCCATTTTTATGTCAAGACCAAGGTAGGTGGAAAAAAAAAAAGGGGCTAGAATGATAGGGCTTAGATGGATGTAAATGTCATGAGGAAGGCATGGGAAATGAGATGACTTGCCCCCAAGTGTAAAAGGCTACATATATGATTTATTTTACACATGACGCCTATTTTCCAGGTTTTCATCATGGTACTTATCCATGGCGCTTGTTTTATAGATTTTCACCATTGGATGAAATTTCTCTTTACTATTTTCTTGACTTTTTGATTTTTTTGGTGTCACCAAGACACCTGTTTGCCAGGTTTTCATTAGGGTGATGATGTTTTACATTTTTCAATTTTTTTGTATTTTTGATTTTGCGGATAGCCTGGATGCTTTAGATGACCACTGACTGTTTTGAATCCACTGACGGTGCCGATGTAGAGACCGGTGCCATGATATGCCAACAATGACCTTGTTGAAGGAGTTTTCTTGTCAGGATCATAGCGCTTGCATACAACTGATCGATGTCATTGTGATCATTTCTAATACTAGAGTTGGCCTTATTAGAATACACACATCGCGATAGAGTGCCATGAGAGTCCTTGTGGTAAAGAGTTGCTTCCAAGATGTGACAAATGTGTGACATGGGATTTTTGGACTTTAGACGAGATGTAGGATTATGAAAAATGATGGTAGACGTGGAAAGGTTGTTTGGACGTTTGGATTCAATCAATTTTTATTTTCCAAACTTGGTATGGTGAATGACGGATTTTGGAGGGATGGTGTTTGGAACCAACACCTTTAGATTCCTTGCTTGATGACCATTTTGAAGGAGGTGGACATGTGTTATATGTGGAAGTCCTCTTGTCTTGTGGCTCCACATTTTGATTGAATTTTGTATTTGACTTGCTTGATGACCATTTTGAAGGAGGTCGACATGTGTTATATGTGGGAGTCCTCTTGTCTTGTAGCTCCACATTGTTATTAACTTTTTTTTTTGACATATTTTCTTTGCTTGATCTACTTTTCTTTGGGATCCATTTCAATTTCATTTGTCCACTTGTCTTTTTGTCTGATTCGATGGCCTTTGACATTTGATTTTGATCTTTTGATTTGTATGACTTTTGTTTTTGTTGGTTCCAAAGGGAAGGTTTAAGATGTTGAGAATGACAGTTTATGGTGTGGGTGGACAGGGTGTTGGCAACAATCTTATGACAAGGATTTCTCATGGACTCTATTTTGACATTTGTATCTGACAAGGTTTCCCCCAGTATCGAGGAGGTTCCACTGACATCATTTGATTTTCTAACTGAAGAATAGCCAAGACCTTAATGTCTGTAATTTTCCTGAAGTTGTATTGGTTCTTGAATGCCTTGCTCATATATGCCTAGTCCTTTGCCTTGATATTGCATGCTTTGAAATTTTTTATTTGCGACGGGGTATTTATTTTTTTGAAAGCAAGAGGCTAACCCATCATGATGTATGTAGACACTATTACTTGGAATATTTTCGTCTACAAGGAAGCCTGCTCGGACAAAGAGAGATGACCCTAGTTGATAGGGTGTCTTAGCTTCATTGACATGTTGGATATCTTTAGTCTGATTGGTATCTTTGCTCTAATTTTGTGACATGTCTGATTCAGATGTTTCTATTGGCATTTCCAAGTTGATGTTGAAACCGTCTTGATGGTCATTGTCATAAAGTCCAATAAATTCAGCTATAGCTCAATCATTTGCAAGTATGTCCATAATGGAAGATTCTTGTTCTTGAGGAATATCGTCTATGTGTGTCATGGAGGCAAGTGTCTCATTTTGGAAAGTGTCAATAGTCGGAGCTTGAATAGAGTTGTTGTCAAGTGTTTGATCATGAATGGCATAAAGGTCAAGGAGTGGATCATTTTGGATTTCTTAGTCAATGGTAGGGTCTTGGTCAAAGATGGGGTTGTCATGGATTTGGACTTCTTGGTCAATGGTAGATGTATTCTGTATGTCATGATTGTCGTGAAGGATTTCTTGAATGGACTTTAAGATAGGGTTATGGGATGGACTACCTTGTTCTTGACATGAGGGTGACATTATAAGGTCATGCTTTGGAATTTCATGTTGACATGTATCCTCAAGTTTAGACAACATTTGGGATTTGACTTTGGACTATGACAAAATTTTCATGACTAAATGTGGCTTGGGAGGGGGTGACTTGAAAAGGATTAATGAATGAAGGACTAGGATATGACATGGGGACTTGGACTAGACTAGTTGGTGAAGGACGAGGATATGACATGGAGACTTGGACTGGACTAGTGTGTGAAAGACTAGGATATGACATGGGGACTTGGACTAGACTAGACATGGGGACTTGTACTGGACTGGTGGATGGTTGATTGAAATAGGACATGGAGATTTGGACCAGATCGATATGGTATGATGTGGGGACCTGACATGAGTTGGTAGATAGTTGATAAGGCATGTAGACTTGGATGGGATTGATAGGTGAAGGACTAGCATATGATGTGGAGACTTGTAATGGACCAGTGGATAGTTGGTTTCCCTTGTCAAGGTTAGGATAAGGGTAATAAGTGGATGTTTTTTGTGAATTAATGTCATGAATGGTGTTAAGTGACTTTTGGCAGTGAGGGTAGATGGACGAAGGACATTGATTGTCAGTTTGGAGGAATTATCTCCTAAAGTCTAAGGCTTGTTGATATTGACCTCTACAGAGTAATTGGTATTCAACTTTACTAGTGATCCTATCAATATTTTGTTGAAGGGAAGAAAAGGTGGTAGATGTCATGATGTTGTTTAAAAAGGATGTTTAAATGCAAAGTGATAATGAGGACCAAAATGAATGATGGACAAATAAAGTGCAAAATGCTAGGTCTAAGGGAACTCTAAGGTGTAGTGCTGGATGATCTGGTTGTTGACAAAGACTATAGACAAAGATGCCTGGAATATGATTGCAATTGGTTAGCCTCGGGTTTTTGATAGTGATAATGTTTTCTGAGGTCACAGACAATTGCGTTGTTTCAGGTGTCAATTGCGATGCAATTTGTCAGATGCATCATTTAAAGTATCAATTGCATTTCAGGAATGAAAATGCCTTGCAGGAGTCAGACTGTTAGAGCTCAGGTTGATAGGAATTTATTATGAAAAATAGATGCATTGCAAGCGGTAGCAAATGCGTTGCAAAAGGTCGATTGCAACATTTGAGATAGCAAATGCAGTGCAATAGGTCAGATGTGTTGTTTGAGATAGAAAATGTGGTGCAACAGGTCAGATGCGGCATTGGAGATAGAAAATGTGGTGCAATAGGTCAGATGCATTGCGAAGACTGTCAAATGCGGTGTGATAGAGTGAATGCAGTTTGACAGATGCATTGCAAAATGTAAGAAGTCAAATTTTTGATGTTTGTTCAAAAACCTGAATTGTTTAAAGTTTTATAGTTTGCTTCCAGATGTTTAAGTGTTTTTTGTTTCATTTCAGTAACCAACAAACACTTGGAAAACATGATATTTTGAAAGTAATCAAACACAAAAGAGAACAAGTACAATCCTATGGTTAAGCCAGGACAGTATTTGCTAGATTCCACGTGGGTTTCCCCAATCGCATATCATAGCATGTGAATTTAGAAGCTTGGCTACACAGGCTCCCCCTTACAGTGCACTCTCTTGTCAGGCCAACCAAGTTTCCAACCCCCATGAATCTCCCATGGCAGATTGATCACCTCTACTATAGATTGCGAAGATATGGATTCCTTCACACCGACCGGTGTTGCACTAGCAAATAGAAGGTTTTTTGCTAAAAAACAATGGTGTTTAAATCGGGACCCCCGTTTGAGTGGGCATACATGGGGCACAAGATTAAGCTTCGTTTAGGAGGCACTCCAGCCTGAAGAGGTTAAGGTCAATAGGGTTTTGGAGAGTACTACTTGGTCCGTATGACATATCCACAATCGTAATCTTAGGTTTTCCCTTAAGATTCACATTTATATACTGGTCGGGGGTAGCTTGGATTTAGCTCCGTTGCCGGTTTGAGTCGCCTAGAGGTGATGAAATCCCTTGGCAGGCCCAATTTCTAGAGGCAATAATCATTTCTCTTACACCTAGGATCGCATGACTGCGCAATGGGAGATGATACTTCGGTTATTGCATCAAGGTTACATAGGGACAAAGTGGGTCTGGCTTTCTGATCACCTACTTTGCACAGGGTGAGAGCATATTCACCTACCACTTTCAAACACAGTCAGACATAATTAAAGGCATGTTAATTTTATGTGCACGAAAAGAAATATTTTCTATTCTAAAAATCACAGACACAATGTTTCAAATTTAGACTTCTTGGACAAATGAATTTGCAAAACCACAAATTAGTAGTTTGAACAAATTGTCTTGGACCCTCAAAATGTAAATGCCACACGCTGCCAACAAGGATTAGTAACCAAAAATCTCTAATCTAAAACAAGCAATCTGTTAAAATCCTAAACTAAATTAAAAATTAAAAATATAAACTAAATCAAAAAGTTAAAATACTAAATTAAATTAGAAATTAGAAATCTAAACTAAATTAAAAAGTTAAAAAATATCTAAATTAAAAATATAATCTAAAATCTAATAAAAATCTAATCTAAAAAACTAATCTAAAATCTAATTTAAAATCTAACTAAAAGCTAATTTAAAGATCTAAAAATCTAATTTAAAATTCTAAAAAAACATCTAACTAAAAAATCTAAAGAACATCTAACTAAAAGCTAATTTAAAAATCTAAAAAAAAATCCAGCTAAAAGCTAATTTAAAGATCTAAAAAAAAATCTAACTAAAAGCTAATTTAAAAATCTAAAAATCTAATTAAAAAATCTAAAAAATATATATATAACTAAAAAATCTAAAAAAAAATCTAACTAAAAGCTAATTTAAAAATCCAAAAATCTAATTAAATTCTAATTAAAATTATAAAATCTAAATTAAAGAATTTAATTCTAAACTAAAAATCTAAAATTTAATTTTAAAATCTAAATTAAATTAGAAAAAGCTAAATTTAAACTAACTTAGAAGGATTAAAAATCTTAAATCTAAATTTACATCTAACTCTAAATTAATTTAAATGAAATTAATCTAAACTAATAAAACTAAAGTTAATGAAAACTAAAGTTAATGAAAATGACATTTCCAAATGTGAATGCGTCGCGACAGGGTGTTTGCGTCTTAGAATGCTGCGATTGCGTTGTTTTGTACCTGTACCTGCCAAAAAAAAAAGTCGAACAACTCTGTATGAAAACTGCATAAACGAATGTCAGGTTCACCAATGTATCAATGGGTAAATTTTAGGGATTAAGATTAGTGTGATTAGATCAATTATAAAAACCCAAAGAACTATGAAGTACAATGAAAGCTAAAAACAAATGAAACGATTATACCAGTTGATTCGCGAAGCCTCCATGATTCACCTCCATAGCACCTTCTAACTTGTTGATTGTGTTGCCCTTAGATCGAGTGTGTGAGCAATCTTTGACTATGCCAATGTCCTAAACAAGCTTTGAAGGATTTGATGACTATGCCTATGACTATGACAAATGATTATGCCAAGAAATTCCTAAGACTTAATGAAATCAAGTACAAAAATAAATGCTACGATATATAAGTATGAGTGTGAGTAGTCAAAAATGTGAGCAAAATTGTCATTTTATAGAAAATACAATTTTGGATGGATGGATGAGATTGAAAGCTGACTAAGCCTAAAATTTGTGGATGAGATTTCATGTGACAATCCCTAATCAGGGTTAGGGAAAAATCATTAAATGAGTGGTCGAGATGTCATATGAGAAGATTGAATCGGCGGTCAAGAATAAATGAGATAATTAGTCAAAAAGATAACGATTTTTGAAAATCAAGAAGATAAAGACTGCTTGATTTTTGGAAGATTACCATTTTGAATTAAATTAATTCAAAATATGGATTTTGTGTGATAATAAATAATCGATTTTCAGATTATTTACTAAAATGAACTGACAAGTCAAGAATGTGATATCATTTTAAATAATTTCATTTATTTAAAATGTGGGAAATGTTAAATTTGACAATTAAATAATTAAAGATAATTATTTAATTTAGAGGATATGATTAATAATTATATAAATTAATAAATTCATTTAATTATGAGAATTAGTGACATTAAATAAATAAATGAAATTCATTTATTTAATAATCAGGAAGAATAAATGAACAAAGGTAATTAAATAAATTAATAAATTTATTTAATTGTAAGAAGATAATAGACCCTTAGTGACGTATTGAATAAATACATATAATTTATTTATTTAATAATCATGAAGAATAAAAGAGATATGAATTAATTAAATAATTATAAATTATTTAATTAATAGTCGAATGTGGACCAAAGACATAATTAAAATGTCATAATTATGTTAAGATGAAAGATGAAAAATTAAGCTTGCAGGCCTAGGTCATTTTTATGTGTCTACATAAATCTGTTGAAATTATGTTTGTTGATTGATTGCCTCCCTGCTCTGCATCAGTTGGTATCAGATCTAGGTTGTAGATCTTTTGAAGGGAAAAAAGGTGTGAGGAAAAGTGGACAAGATGCCTCCTAAGGGAAACAATATGGCTAGGAAGATGCAAGAAATGGAAGAGAAGACTGAGAGAGAGATTAGGAAGTTGAGAGAACTGCAAAATAGATTGGTAGCAAGGCTAGAAAGTTTTGAAACAGGTTAGAAGAGAGGTGTTGGTGTAAGTGATGAAAGTGAAACTGAAGAGGAAGAGGATGAAGAGTATGAAGATGTGGATGGATAATTGGATCTTGAAGAGGAAAAGATTGAAATGCTACTGAAGGAAGTTAAAGGAGATAATCATAAGGTAAAAATTGATTTTCCTATGTATGGAGGTAACCTTAATGATAAAGAATTGCTAGATTGTATTGTAGCCTTGGATAACTACTTTGAATGTGAGGATGTACCTGATGAACAAAAGGTGAAGATAGAAAAAACCAAATTGAAGGGGCATGCACTTGTATGGTGGGATTATGAACAAGCTGAAAGGAGAAGGAAAGGTAAGTCAAGAATTGTTTCTTGGGAGAGAATGGTGGCCAAATTGAAAGATAAGTTTTTGCCAAGTGATTATGCAATTCAAATGTCTAAAAAGCTTCAAGATTTGAAACAAAGGGAAATGGATGTTAAAACTTATACTAATGAGTTTTATAAGTTGAGCATAAGATTAGGTCACATGGATGATGATGTAGAAAAGGTGGCTAAATATCTTGGTGGGCTAAGGTTCAACATTGAAGATGAGTTGAGTTTGCACAATCAAAGGACAATTGAAGAATGTTACCAAATGACAATAAGGGCTGAAGAAAAAATCAAAAGAAGGAAAGAAAAAAAATAAGAGGGAGAGGAAGCAATTCAAGAGGAAGAGGCACATTTAACACTCCAAGGAAGTCACAAGAAAGTCAAGAAAACTCAAGCAAGGTGCAAGAACAAGTTACTGATCAAAGGGGTGGATTCAGAGGTTTCAGAGGAAGGTATGGTGGAGGAAGAAGTTCAAATACATTTTTAGGGAGGTGTTATAATTGTAATTAGTTTGGGCATCCAACATTTAAGTAACCTGAAAGAAAAGGCTCTACTTCAAGTGGAGGTGAAAGAAGGAATCAGTTGGTACACGAAGATGATTGTGAAAGTGTAAACTGTCCTAATCACATTGCTACTTCAGAAGTTGGGGAAATATTGATGGTGAGAAGAACATTACTCCAAGCATTCAAGGAGAAGGAGATGACTCAAAGAAGATAATTTTTCAAGACCACATGAAAATGCAAAGGCAAGGTATGTAAGGTAGTGATAGATTCTGGTTCTACTGATAATATGGTGTCAACTGAGATGATAGATAAAATAAAGTTAGAAAGAATATCTCATGAAACACCATATAAAGCATCTTGGTTGAATGATAATCAGTTAATTTTGGTGAATGAACAAGCATAGTTGATTTTAGTATTGGTGGCTATAAGGATAGGGTTCTTTGTGATGTTTTACTGATGGATTGTTGAAATTTACTCCTTGGAAGGCCATGGTAGTTTGATAGGAATTCACTTTATGATGGAAGGATTAACACATATCAGATTGAAAAGGATGGTATTACTTTCACACTAACACCATTGTAGGAGGATGATAAAGCAAAGGGTAAGGCAACAAAATTCATCATGTCTGGCAAGAAAGAGTTTGTGAAAAGAGAGGAAGACAAAAGTGAAGAATGTGCAACCACTTCAAAGCTTGAGAATTTGAAGAGTGATGCAATGTTGAAGAAAAGAGTTGATAAGTTGGTGACAGAGAAGGTCAAGGATGAATTGACCATGAAGGTGCAAGATTGTTTAGAAAAGTAAGATGGGATTGTGGTAGGGACAGTGATATTTCCATTGAGAGAAAAAGAGGTGAAGGGGAAGTCTAGTTTTATCAGAATAGAGGATGGTAAGTCTAATAGGACATAGGTTTTAAGGGCAGAGAACTCAAGGACAGTGATGAAGACAAAAGGTGGAATGAAACAAGATGAATGGAAAAGACAAGTGAATGAGTTTGAGCATGTTTCAAGAATGAAAGAGAGGAAATTCAAAGGAAAGGTTGATAAAGGTTGGTGTGCAGGTGTCAAAGAAGGTACAAAATTAGTTTATGATGGTGAAAAGGTCAGGGAACATACATCAAGACAGTTTGCAAAGGTGGAGCAATACTCAAGTGGAAACCAGTTCAAATGTACAAATAATGGTTCAAACTTGTAGTACCTATTACAATGGAATGGATCACCACATGAAGGATTACTTGAAGGTCAAAGAGATGTTGGAAAGAGGAAGGATCTACAACAATGCATTTCCAAGGGACTTGGAAACTTTTAGGTCGGGTGTATGGTGCAAGGGCACCAAGACATTTTATGTAAATGAGGTCTTCTAATAGGTTTATATGTGTGGAGTCTTATTTTTTCATTTATAAGGCCATAATAGGCCATATTTTAATGTTTTAAGTCTATTTGGGTGATTTGAGGTCCTTTTGTCAAAAGTTGAAAAACTTATAAAAATGCAAAAGTGCAAATTTGAGGGATACCAACAGTCATACAACTCAAAAGTTAGTTAAGGTCAGCTGGGATGGTTAGTTTTGATGTTGTGATGTTAAAAAGGCCTCTCACAACTTGAGGAAACTCTCTGATATTCATCTTTGATTGATAAAGGCAAAAGTAACTCCGATTTGTGTTATTTTTCAATGAATTTTGTTGTTATTAGGAACTATATGATTTTGTATGTGCTCCATTAGTTATGAATTGATCTAGAATTGATAAGGTAGGGTGTCTACTTCATTTTGGTTGTGGTTTGATCAAATTCCATAGAATTTTAAGCATTTTATAAGCTTTTCTTTGTAACTAGGTCTATATAGTCATATTGAAGGTTTGGGAGTGTTTAAAATGAACTAATGGACCATTCCACCGTCTATAACTCCTATAGCTAGGTGGATTGGGTCCAACAGAGTAGGGTTAGAAGTCTGAATGGTTGATGAGAGCAAGGGAGGCCATTTGTGGGTCAGGGCAGGATGTCCTAGTTGTCAAATATGTGTGTTTTGAGTGAAAATTGGAGGTTAAGGGTAGGTAAGTGTGGAAACATCTTGGGGCAGAAATTTTTGGTGGTTGATTAAGCATGTGCAGACCATTTGAATCATTTTTGATGCATTGATAAAGTGAGAAGAGATTGAGAAGTGGGATTTTAAATAGAACCCCTTGTAACTTGCTAAAAAGGAGGGTTTGGTGGTTAGGTGTCTTGGAGGCCATTTCTTTGAGTAAATGTTATGGATTTTGATTTTTTGTAGCCTAGTCTAAGAATGTATAATGTATTTTAGGTTTGGAAGTGAGTTTAGGTGAGTGATTCTTTGTAAAAGTGGGTGTTGATGGTGTTTTTTGCACAACTTAGATAGAATACAATATTCTATCTCTCTTGAAAGGTAAATCTCTATTAGCAAGCCTCAAGAGATAACCCCAAGGTCTCTAATGTTAGGTTTTGACAATGCACTGTAGCAAATCAATGATAAATTTGAAAATTCTAATAATCACAAGGGACCTTACAAAACAAATACTGGAAGCTTCAAACTCATCAAATCTTACAACATGTTGATGCTTTTTAATCCTAAGCTAACTCAGATTTAAAAGAAATAGAAAAAGATAAAGGGTTAAAAGATATTTCTAAAACTAAAACCTAAGACCAATTGTGCAAACAATCAAAAATTCAAAGTGGACCAATCCTTCAAAACTAATTCTTGCTAAACCCAGATTAAACTTGCAATCTCACAAAAATAGTGCAATCTTCTAAGGTAATCAAGATTTTCAGATCATGGAGCATTCACACAAATCAACCTTATTTTATAATTGAATTGAATAAATACCCACAATTGAACTCAACACATAATATTTAGGTCCAAGCTAACTTTACACAACAACTTACAATCAACAAGCTCCTAAAAGTATGGACCAAGGATTGCTCAAACACTTCAAATATTGAATCATCAACACAATTGCATCACATCTAAATATAAAATCTAACATGCAATCATAACTTCAAAGCAATTTCCTAAAGATATGGAAAATAAGAACCATGCAAAGTGAACAACACAGGAAAGAGAACCAAAGAACAATGTCTTTACTTGTATTGAATTCAACTAGATCTACAACAATTCATGTGTCCACAATATTACATCACTTGCTCTCAGAAAATGACTAACTCTTTCTCAGTTCTAACTATTCCAACTATGTCTAAACTTTACAAATGAAGATGAGGCCTCAATTTATAGAGAAATTACTTTAGGTCGGCCAAAAATTAGGGTTACAAAATTAGGTTAGCCAGATAGGCCAACCTAGAGAGTTTTTATAAAATAAAATTACATTTCATATTTTAAAATAAAGTCTAGGTCAGCCAAGACCTTTCTAGAAATATTCCCTTGCTGGCATAGAATTCTAGGTCACCCCTCCTAGCTGTAAAGTCACATGACTGGCACTTTTTCCTAGGTGGCTCCAAGCTGGCTATTTTCTCCTTCCTTATTGGCCTCTATCCTGCTAGAGAGTTCTTTGACTTTTTCTAATATCTCCTTCATATCAGCTGGATCTGGAGTTGTAAAAAAAATTATTCTTAACTTATGAATTATCAACTCATCAACACATGACATTAATTCAATGAGGTTTATCAATATATGCTAAAATGATTCTGTGCGACCCCCAATCCTAGTACCTGCAAAACAACAAGAATAAACAAGTTAAACAAGAGATTGCAAGCTAAAATAAGGATTCCCCATGAAATCCATTTACAACTTCAAATTAGGAAAGAAAACAACAAAGAACATAATGAAACAAAGAAATATAGATTCAATCCTAATTTAAATGTGCAAACTCATGTTCCCATGGGGGAATTGGTGCCAATTTGATGTGAAAATTGTTCCTTTTCCAATTCCTAAGATGCAAGGTTGATATGTTGATAGAGATTGATCCACTTTGATGGTGAAGAATGAGAGCTCCAAGCCAAAATCCACAAAAAACCTAGCTAAGAACTCAAGATTGATGGATGGAAATGGCTAAATATTTTAGCATAATAACTTTGCATAATTTGTGGATGATCAAATGAGGATATGAGCTCTTTATTTATAGAATTCCAAGATGGATGAATGTCCAAATTTGAGTAATGTGGGACTAACATTCATCCAATGGAATGATGCCACTTGTCAATCTATGAATGGATGGAAGATGTGCAAGATTTGGGGATTGTGCCAATAAATGCATATTTTTGAATTTCAAATTTGTTGAAATGACTTGCAAGAGGGAAGGGAAATTGCAATAAATTCCAATTGGCTCAAGACAAAGGACATGTAAGATGAAGTTATTTCCTTGTTGGATGTACATGTTGACTTGGAATTTTTGAATTCAAATTTGGAGAATATTCCAAAAGATGCCTTGTGAGGAAAATAGAGATTTAATAAATGAATTAAATCTATTTTCATGTGCAACTTGCAAAATCTAGAGGATGGGACATGAGATGAAATTAAATTAATCAAGGGTTAATTAATTTAATAGGAGATGTTAGATGATGTGATCTTTTTGACTCAAATTTATGGATTTACTTAAATAAAAAAAGGGAGGAATATGATAAGAGATTAATTAAATAAGGATTTTGATTTATTTAATTAAAAAAGATGGTGTTAGACTAAATCAAACAAGGTTTTAATTTATTTAATTTAATGGATAGACTTTAGATATTTAATCAAATAAAATTAATTATTTAATTAAATAAGGATAAATAGATTAGATGGATTGATTTAACAAAAGAGATCGACTTAATTAGATAAAATGATTTATTCAATTAAGGGATGAAAGTTGATGAATTTAATGAGATAAGGAGATTTGATTAAATGGTTAGACCAAGGGATGATTCAGGAAGAAATGATGTTAGTAGGTCAGGATCAAGTGCACAACGTCAATCAGTATATTTTACGTGTACATTTTTCCCCTCTTTGAATCAATGTACTTGCTACGTTGGTTCAAAGAATAAGTGATCTCGATCAAAGCAAAAAAATTTGATATTTAAAAAACTTGCCCCACTGCTGCATGGTGAGAGAAAACATGCCATTATAATGCCCCCTCGAGAGATTGGACGAAAATTTCAATTTTTGGGTGATCTCGCGAAAAAAGAGGACCAAGTACCCAATAGGTTTGAAAGGGCTCCGAGAGGCTAAAAACGTGTGTAAATGCAATAAAACGATGAAGAATAAGCCTCAACTGGATGAAAATAGGTTTGAGGGCCCAAAACCTTAGCAGGACAGCCAATCAGGGTGAAAAAACCCTAATTTTTAGGCTTAAAAGGGGCCCAAGGGGTCACTTTCAAATCATTTTCAAACACCTCCAATAGTAATCTCGAGATTTGAGCTCAGACCTCCTGACGGTATGGCACAACGACAACTTCCTTTGCACATTTCTGATTGAGTTCAGACGTACCAGCGACCACCTGGCATCAGGGCACCGGTAAGTGGTCCTTACCCGAGCTTCGTTTTTCATTTTTTGCTTCATTTAATGCTTTAAAGAGTTGGTTCATCTACAGCGGCGCTATATGGTGCCGCTCAGAAGTCAAACTGCACCACTTGGTGTTAAATAAAACCGCAACAGTGCAGTTTGGAGTTTAAAAACTACGACGCTGAGCTCGAGGCCGGCGAAGGGATTTTCAAAGTACGACACGGCGGTGTGATTTTGTCCATATTGCACCGCTGACTGACAAAGTGCACCGTGGTGGTGCGATTTTGCTGTTTTAAGCCCTAGCATCGAAGTTTGATTAGAAATCAAACTGCGACGCCATCACGAGTTGCACCGCTGGAAAGGTTTTTTTGGACGCTCGATGAAGAATTTTTTCAAAATTTTTAACATGGTGACCTTCCTTGATGCAGGACGCGGCGAGGGAGCTCTACTCCCGAGAGCACAGGTCGCGGGACCTAGCCGGCTACTTGCGAGACCTGAGCGACAGGGACCAGGATCGACTTCGGATTGTGGGTTGTGGCATATTGCGTATGCGGCACCAATTCCTACTCACCTAGGGATGCTGTCAGCGTTGGCCGAGAGATGGCATAGCGAGACGTCTTCGTTTCATCTTCCCACTAGTGAGGCCACCATCACCCTAGAGGACATTTGGCAGATTTTGAGATTGCCTATTCATGGTCATCAGGCAATTTTCGACATGGATGAGGGGTGCGAGGCCTGCTTCAAAGTCCTTTCCACATATGAGACTGTCTTTTGTGAGGGGCAAATAGAGCTCAAGCGGCGCAGGATCCTAGCACCTCCCTACCGCTGGGTGATTGCAGCCATTATTTCAAGCCTTGTTTCCCCTGACAGATGAGGGCGATACCTCAGTCCCGGTTGGGGGTATTGCTGGGAGTGGATGGTGCGAGACAGACCAGTTCATTTTTCTTGGGGGCTTGTTCTTCTCACTTCACTTTACAGAGACCTCCATGAGTACGTCTATATGGACGGTAAAGCACTGGGAGCAGGGGTGACTCTACTTCACGTTTGGGCATGGGAGCACATTGTTGTGCTTCGGCCATGCGTTGTTTTAGTTCTGGTGATACCAGATGATCCCCTTGTGTGTCGATATAGAGGCAGTGTGTTTTTTACACACACCAGTGAGCATGAGATCCCTTACTGGAGGCGGGTCCTAGATGAGATGCTGGTTTTTACTTGGTGACCCTACCTTGGTCGGCTTGGATGGGCTGACGATGTCGATCAGATGTTCTACTACCACCAAGACCATTTTATGTAGGAGTGGGAGCACAGTATGATCGAGAGATACTTGCTCGAGCGTGTGCAGTGTCAGTTCGAAGAGCCACAGGATCGGCCAGATGACGACTACGTAGCCGTCTTCACCCACACCATGACAGAGGTTTCATGGGGGCGGTACATTCCTACTTCGGAGGCGGTCGACAGTTTTCGATAGTTGGTGGCTCAACCATGGGCCTATGATTAGGGGCTAGCAGATCCAGACACTACCCAGGCCTACAGGGATTGGTTCCGACCTCCTCTTCAGTTGACGATTCCAGGTGCAGTTTTGGATCTGTGGAGAGTCAGAGGCAGAGGGGGAGGACGAGGACGAAGAGCCGAGATTCGACAGAACCTACCATTTGTGCCTCCAATCTAGCCGGATCAGGTAGATGTGCACATGTAGGACCATCAGCAGGTGCCACTAGTCCCACCACGAGCTGAGAGTGAGGATTAGCCTCACGTGCAGCCTTAGGTACAACCACAAGTACAACCATGGGTACAGCCAGCAGGACAGGCGGATGCTTGAGATGCGTTGATTGCGTAGTTGTAGGCCTAGGTCTAGGCCGTGATGGCCGAGAGAGATTAGGTGAGGGCCGAGAGGGAGCAGCTCAGAGTTGAGAGAGATCAGGTTGTACAGCAGAGACAGACTGTAGAGCTACATGCAGCCACAGAGCTAGGCAAGAGACAACAACTAGAGAGCATGGCAGCCTCCTCTTCCCAGGGTATAGTTTCAGTTCGGTCCTATAGGGATGTTGTCTGAGAGGTAGAGTACTATTAGAGGTTTTATCACGAGGCCATACCCAGAGCAGAGTGGGTACCAGAGTACTCAAAGCGAGCTAGCCACAGACTAGTAGAGGGTCACGGTGACAGAGGCAAGGGTAGCATTCACAAGGACAGAGCGTGATCGAGATGATATGATACTTTTATGCTTATGGGCTCATTTTTGATAGCCTAATGGGCCTTTTGTACCGATTGACATATATGTACAGTGATCCAATTTATTCTTTGTACTATGACAGTTGCATTATTGATATATATATATATATATATATATGAGCTGATGATGATTTTGATGTGATGCAATGTGTTCTCTTTATTTATGCATGTATGGTTCTACTTCTATATGTTATGGATGCATTTATTTCTATTGATGTATCCATTATGATTATGACTAACTGATCTATATTATGTCACTTTATGATATGTAGATGTATTTATGTGATGTGCAATGATGTTGTCTATATGATGATCTATTTTATGTTGATGCAAATGGGATAATCTAATATGTGATATGAATTGTAATATGCAAAATGATATGTTATGTGAATTATGCAAAATGATATGTGACTTATGTTTATAAATGATTATGGATGCATAAACTCTTTATATGTGATGGACTATTTATGATGTTATTTATGGGATGACATGGATGATGTAAATGCGATGGTCATGATATGATACAAATGAGATGGTGTAATGCAAATGAGATGGTTTTATGAGATGCTTAGAATAACAAATGCTATTATCCTAAACATATTGAATGATGATTTAATGTATGTGATGTATTTAATATGATGTAATGATATGCAATGATATGATAATGTTTTATGCAAGATGAACCAAATGTGTGAGATGACTTTATGATGTTATGCAAGTATGTATGCGATGGATTATTTATAATGCTTATATACCTATTGTGTATGATTATGCATTATGTGATAATGGTGAAATGATTATGAAATGCTGATGCAAATGAATGTTATGCGATGATTTATGTAATAAATGCAATGTTATGCAATGTAATGGATGAGATTCTATAAAATGGATGTGCCTATCTATGAAGAATGCCTATGATAACCTGTTTATATGATGATTGAAATGAAATGCATGTGTTTCCTATATGATATGTTTATGCATTATGGTAATGGTTTGTGGATACAGGATAGATGACGATGATGGTGAAGATGATCAACTGTCATAGTACCTTATTAGTGCGGTTAGCAAGAAAAGAAGTAATTTCAACAAGACACAAGATGATGCAAATGCAAATGAGGATGATGATGATGATGATTACTTGCCAAGGAATTGGGATTTTCAAAAGGCCCAAATTTTCTTATGTTTGATAACGCATGTGGTACGATGCATCAAGGTATAGGAAACCAGGATGGCGTTGTACCTAGTGTGATGGGCTTTGACTTGACAATTAGATAGGAGTATCCTTGTTCACACTTGACATACGAAAACCTTGCTAGGATGTGCTTTAGAAGTTCAAAACACCTCGGACCAAAACATGGAAAGGTAAACCTATCCATGCAATAGTCAACAAGTTGTGAAAAACCTCCTCCATACATACCTAACAAAGCAAGTATTCGCCAAGGTTATATTACAAGAATGTCCAACAAGCATAGCAAACAAAAGATAATAATTGTTTCCCCATTCCTATTTCTCTAAATCCTTTGCTCGGATATCATCAAGAGGCCCTTGGAAGTGCAAATAAGATATGTCAAAAGATAAAAACCATGTAAACAAACAAGCTGATGCTCTTCAACACCATTAACGAGAAGAGGATGTGTTTTTAAGGATAAGAACCAAAACTATTGCCAATAGATAATGCCCATTGTAGGAAGGATTCATCCTAGGACATGTTAGTGGTGACACGTCATTTCGTTTATCCAAAGCGTTCTAAATGATGATTGATATGGGACCAATTGGATGATAGGTTATCGATACGAAGAGATGACCAACTTGCTTATGCACTGACCTAGACCTGAGACTTGACGTTTTTGAGTTTTTTACTTTTAACTTGCTAGACTCGCTTCTAACTATTTCACCAAAGGTTGAGGATGACGATCAATTTATTATGAGTGGTGTTTATTGCGGGTGCAAGCAAGATGAGATGGATGGATTTTTTCAAATATTTGGATGTTTTTGATGTTTTGCAATGTTTTGAGGTTATTTTTTGGTGTTTTTTGAGATTTTCAAATGTTTTGATTTTTTGATTTTCCAATGTTTTGGGATTTTTGAGATTTTGACCAAGAGACTAACCTAAGGACCTATCCTAGGGGCCTCGGGGGCTGATCAAAAGATTAGCCTTGCCTACGTTATACACGCAAAGACCACGTAGTTCGATTGACGATTTTGTTTTTGACTTTTTGATGATTTTGACATGTTTTTGGGATTTTTGATATGTTTTGATGTTTTTGGATTTTTTGATGTTTCAGACTCTAAGAATATACACGAATCCAATCCAATGAGAACATGCCCCCAGCGTGATGCAATAGACTACTCGATAAAGGCGGACAAACCGACCTTGAGGATGGGCCGAGTAGTACTAGGAGGGATCATGATACGAAAACAGGACCAAGCTATGGTGCGGATGCGAGTGGATGAGTGATGGATGGAGAGTCGACGCATGGATGATGCAAACAAGTCGTGAAGATCTTGATGGATGGAAAGTGCTTATTTACACAAGGCACCTATTTGCTAGGTTTTCACCAAGGTACTTTGTCCAAAGTGCCACCGAAGTGGTTTTCACTAGAGGAAGATTTTTTCTCTTTACTATTTTTGATCATTTTTCTGATTTTTGGATTTTTGCTTTTTTGATTTTTTTGTTGTCACCAAGGCCTGTTTGCTAGGTTTTCGCCAAGGTAACCATTTTTTCAGGACTTTTTCTGATTTTTTGGATTTTTTGGTTCTATACCTTGAAAGATTTAGGCATAAAACTTTTTGAGGTGAGAGCTATTCATGGGCTCTTGTAGAGGTTCCCCTTCAGGTGTTGATAACTGATATGCCCCTGATTTGTAACTTGTTGTGATGACGAATGGTCCCAGCCAATTGGGTTCAAATTTTCCTTTGCTACTTGGGTTTGGGACATTCTTCTGATTTTCTTTTAAGACCAATTCTCTGACTTGGAACGTCCTGCTTCTGATTTTCTTATTGTAGCTCCTTTTGAGTCTATTCTGATAGAATTGTAAGTGATTTAAAGCATCTATACGTCACTCATCCAGTAGCTCTAGCTCATTTAATCTTGATACTCGGTACTCTTCATCTGTGATGAGGTTCTACAGTGATATCCTGAGTGATGGGATCTCGATCTCAATGGGGAGTACTGCTTCTGATCCGTAGACCAGGGAGAAGGGGGTGGCTCTGGTGAGTGTGTGGATGCTGGTTTGATAGGCCCAGAGGGCGAGATTAAGCTGTAAATGCCAATCATGACCTGCGTCATTGACTGTTTTCTTGAGATTTTCAAAAATGGTTTTGTTTGTAGCTTCTGCTTGGCCATTGCCTTGGGGATAGTATGGGGTGGAGAAGCGATGCTAGATTTTAATTTTTTTGCATAAGTCATGAACCTCTTGATTCTTGAATGGTGTCCCATTATCTGAGATAATGGCTTGTGGGACACTGTAGCGACAAATGAGATAGTTCAGGATGAGCTTTGAAATCTGCTTCCCAATTATGTACATCATGGGTATGGCTTCCACCCACTTAGTAAAGTACTTCATTGTGGTTATGATGAATTTGTGGCCATTAGATGAGGTGGGCATGATTTTTCCAATGAGATCCAGTCCCCACTGCGAGAAGGGCCATGGTGTGACGATAAGATGAACCTCTTGAGCTGAAGCATGGATGAGGTCCCCATGCTGCTGACATTGTAGACACCTTCTGGCATAGTCATGTGCTTCTCATTCCATTGTGGGCCAATAATACCCCATCCTCAGCAATTTATTAGCTATGGTCATTCGACTCGAGTGTGAGCCACAAATATCGTTATGTACTTCAGTTAGAGCGGTCAATGCCTCCTCAACGTTTAAGCAGTGTAGTAGGGTTCCTTCTATTCTCCTACGATATAGGGTATCGCCTAGGATGACAAATATGGATTCCTTTTTAACAAAGGTTCATTTTAGGTATGAAGGTAGGTCGACGGGTATGACTCCTATACGAAGGTATGTGTGAATGTTGTGGTACCAAGGATCACTGGGACCAACGATTTCACACATGAATTCTGATTCTGGTACCTTGAATGCAAGCACGAGAAGCTGCTCTATTAGGAATTCATATTTTGGAACATTGTTGGGGATGTCTAGTAGGGACCCAATTTTTGCCATGGCGTCTACTGCTCTGTTGTTGGCTCTAGGTATTTGCTCAAATGTAATTTTGATGAAGGATTCTTTGAGAGTCTCCACCAATTTCTTGTATTAAGTGAGCTTGTTGTCCTTGATCTGGTATTCATCATTCACTTGATTTATGATCAATTGAGAGTCTTTGTACACTTTTAGAGCTATAATGTTTCACTGCACTGCTATCCTAAAACCTATGGTTAAAGCCTCATATTCCGCAATATTATTGGTGCAAGGAAATGCCAGTTTGTAGGACCTTGGTATGCAATCACCTTGTGGGGTGATGAAGAAGACACCAGCTCCTGATCCATGTTGTGTGTATGAGCCATCGAAGTACAATTTCCAATGGTTAGCTACGTTGAGATTGAAAATGGATTCATCTGGAAACTCTGAGACAAGAGGATTCTCGAAATAGATTGGTGCTTCTGCAAGCTAGTCTACGATGACTTGACCTTTGATTGCTTTTCATTCCACATATTCGATGTCATATTCTGATAATATCATCACCCATTTTTCCATTCTTCCTATGAGCATTGCCTTTGATAGTAGATTTTTGAGAGGATCGATTTTGGCAATGAGTTTTATTTTATGTGCCAACATGTAATGTCTGAATTTGAGTGATGCAAACACTACTGTGAGGCATGCTTTCTTGATGAATGAATAGTTTAGCTCATGACCAACCATTGTCCTAATGATGTTTAATATATAGCCCTTTCCATTCCATTTTCATTGTGTGGAGCCAAGAGAGCTCCCAGGGCTGCTGCTGTTGTTGACACGTATAGAATCAATGGCTTTCTTGGGATTGGTGGCATTAAAACTGGTGGTGTTAGTAGATATTCTTTGATTTTGTTAAATGCCTCTTCACACTTGGTATCCCATTTGTACGCTACTCCCTTGTGGAGTAGGTGAGATTATTTTTCAGTGCCTCCATCTCGAGGATTTCTTTTGCTTTTGTTGGATCCACCTCGATACCCCTCATTGACACTATATATCCTAGGAGCTTTCCTAATTGTACACCGAAGACACACTTCTTTGGTTTAGTCTGACCTTGTACTCCTCCAGTTTGTCAAAGATAGCACTTAGGGTTGCTATGTGATCTTTTCTGTTTCTGGACTTAGCTAGAATGTCGTCAACATAGTCTTTGACCGTCTTATGAATCATGTTGTGGAATATCAATGTCATTGCCCTTTGATATGTTTCTCTTGCGTTCTTTAAGCAAAATGGCATCATGTTCCAATAGTATGTCCCCCATGGACAAGTGAAAGTTGTTTTATGTTGGTCCTCCTTAGCTATCATGATCTAATTGTACCCTCAGAATCCATCCATTAGTGACAAAATTTCATGTCCCGCTGTCATGTCTACTATCATATCAATGTTGGGAAGTGGGAAGTCATCTTTTGGACATGCCTTATTCAAGTCCCTAAAGTCTGTGTAGATTCTGATGTTCCCATCAGGTTTTGAAACATGTACCAAATTTGACACCCATTATGGATAATCTATTGGTCGGATGAATCCTACATCTAATAGCTTTTTTAGCTCCATTTTGACTAGCAGGGCGATTTGAGGGTGCATTTTTTGAAGCTTTTGTCTGACAGGCTTTGCTTCTGGATACACTGCTAAGTGGTGAACCACAGTCTTTGGATCAAGTCCTGGCATGTCAGCATAACTCCATGCGAATTTTATTTGTATTTCTCTTAGGAATTCCGCTAGGAGCTCTTGCTCTTCTGATAGTAGTGATTCTGCGTAGAATGTGATATGTGGGGTCTCCTCTGTTCCTAGGTTGACCGGATTGCATTTTTCTACCAAGACTACTGACTTTTCTTGATGAATAGCTATTAAAGGAAGATTGAATCCCCCATCCTCAGGCGCCTCAAAGAGGTTTTCACCGTTGGATGTGTCCTTTATTTTTACTTTTTTCTTGTCAAAGAGTGCCACAATGTGATTTTCACTCAATGACTTGGATATTATTCTTAATTTCTCACTTTTGTGACTGAAGGATTCAATCGTTTCCCCATAATAGGCATGTGTGTCCAACTCCATTATAAACCCTGCTTTGTGATCCCCATTTGGAATTTTGTCCCAAAATCCCATGAATTATGAGAGTGCCTCATCATTTTCGAATGTATTGAGAACCGATGGTCCTCGTTGGTCGTAGTCGATGAGTTTGGGATATACTAGGAGAATCTCATGATTTTGGTGATTTGTTTCAAAAGATAGAGTGCTAATCATGTAGACGGTGGTATCCTCAAATAGCCTAGGTAAGTTAGTCAGGTGATCCTCGTCATCACTACTACTACAAACGTCAGTTATATCAAATGTAAAGTTATCTATGACTCTACCTGTAGACACTGGTAATCATAGTTCTGCTGGGGTTGGTTGAGGAGGATTATTAACTGTTCTAACTGGTGGACTTCGGCCACGCATGGTTATACTCAAAGGGGTACATCCAAGCCAAAGATTTGTTATCGATCGCGTCTCTGGAATGATAGGTGTTATAAGCCCATTGTTGTTTTGTCCCAGTCTTTGATTTTTGTTGTAGCCCATTGCGAGTATCATTTGTAAACCCTTGCTTCTGTCATCCATTGGTAAATCTAGTACTAGTCTTTCATCTTGATAGAGCATATGAGATGGATCTGCCTCAATAACTTCTCGCCAAGATCCCCCCAACTTGTAAAGGTGGGATAGTTTTCAGGAGACATTTGGGATGTGGAGGCTTCATTTATTTTCAGTCATCCCCGTGATCTAGGAGATTGTGGTGACTCTCCTACCACAAAAGCATTATTAGGGAGCTTGTAGTTTCCACAGCCGTTATCTTGGATGATGACCTTGATGTCAAAGATGGTGGGAATGGCGGGAGTGGTGGGTGTCTCTGTCGCAGAAGTGGATGCAAGAGTGGCGGGATTGATGTATGGTGTGGATGGGCCCTCATCATTTTTAGGTACTTGGGGGATTTTGTAATACTTTGCTTCAAGATTTTTGCAATACGAGAAAGGTTTAGGATCTCCATGGACGATAACTTCTTGTCCATTATGTGTAAATTTCACACATTGGTGGAAGGTTGATGCTACTGCTTTCATCGCATGGATCCATGGACATCCTAGGAGGATGTTATATGGCAAGTCAAGGTCCAAGACCTGACAAGTGGTTTCGATGATGGTGGGCCCTACTTGAATAGGGAGTTTGATTGTGCCCTGAGACGCTCTTTCTTGGTCATCATATGCTCTTATCATGATACCCTTCCCTTTGTCGATAGAATCTTCTGATATTTTCAACTACTTGATGAGGCTGAGAGAATAGATGTTCAAACCCGCACCTCCATCCACCAAGACTCTTTTGATTTTTCTCTTATGTACTATGGCTTCCAAGTGAAGCACACAGTTGTGAGATGGTTGAGCGGGGAAATCCTGGTGAGAGAATGTAAGAAGATTAGGCGTAATGATGTTTCCTACCATAGCTTGGAATTGCTCCGCATCAAGATCTGTGAGGACAATGGATGAGGCCAACGCTTCTTCAAGGATTTTCCTATGGGTAGATGAGATTTGTAGCAACTCCATGATGGATATTTCACTGGCATTCTCTTGAGTTGATCTAGGACATTGTAGCCATTAGCGACGGATCTAGATGTAGGGACTTTTTTTGGCTGGGATGACCCTGTGATGGTGACTTTGCCACCTCTTGTGGTGACTCCACAATCTTCGGCATAGGCACCTTTGATGGTGATGACCATGCAGTTTTCATCTAGGGAGGTGATGACTATTTCATACACATGATTTACGTTTGAGTGGATGCCTTTACCTTTATCATTTTCATTCCCTTTCTTTCCATGATTCGGCATCGGATTCGTGTAAATCTTAAGATCTTGATTTCCTGTAGGTTGTTCCACGTTTATGATTCTTTTATCAATGAGATATTGGATGATGTTTTTCAGTCTCATGCAACTATTCATGGTATGGCCTTTGATTTTATGGAATTCACAGAGTTGATTCTCGTTATACCAAGGAGGTTTCACATTCGGTTCTTGGTAATTCTCAAATATAGGAGGCTTGATGAGTTTTTCGTCTATCAACTTTTTCATTATGTCTTCAAGTGGTTCCCCCAAAGTGGCATATTTTTGCTTGGGATAACTCTTGCATTGGGGTGGTCCTCTTTGCTCATTGAGATTATTCATTGTTGGATTGTTGTTTGGTTGGTGTGTTATGTGATGAGTGTTTTGGTGTTGGATTTGAATTTGCAGTGTGGGTGTGTTTTGGCGAGGAGCACTAATGACTACCTTGGCATCAACGACACCATCATTAGTAATGTTTTTGTTCCTTTCCCACGTATGAGGTTTATCATTGTAATTGGATGGTGGGCGATTGTTTTGTTGTTCGTGGTATGATGTTGATTCTGCGGGTTGAGTCATAAGGGCTCTTTCGATGGTGAGCGCCTTGGGGATCAACTGATCATATGTGGTCATGCCCTAAACCTTGAGATGAAATTCCAAGCGGCCTTCAAGGTTGGCTATGATGGTGCAAAATTGTTGTTCTTTTGGCATGGTCCACTTGCTCTGATTGGCCTTGGATCACCATCGTTGTAGGAAAGAGGCGAATGATTCACCCTTTCCTTGTTTCAGAGCTGAGAGTTCTTCTAGGGTAACATCCATTGCAATGTTGCATGCATAATTTTTAATGAATGCATCCATAATTTCTTGGAATGTTCTAATTCCTGAAGGTAAGCGAGAGAACCATTCCATAGCATGGCCTGCCAAGCTCCTAGGAAATAGTCACATCAGATAAGTATCGTCGTATGCGACTTCCATGCAATGTACCTGGAATTCCCTGATGTGATCTTCAGGGTTTCCCGTCCCTTGATATTTATCAAATTTGGGGATCTCAAATCCCTTAGGGAACGGTTTCATTACTAGGCTCCTATCAAATGGATAAGGACACAAGTTGCTTGGTGTTTTGGTTGTTCGCCCCGATTGAAGGTGGAGCACTTGTTGCGAGAGCAACCTGATTTGTGTCGTTACATCATTTTGCAGATCAGAGGGTGGGATGAAAGTGTTTTGGGGTGTTTCAATCATGGGTTAGATGGGTGGGTTGGTTGGTGTATTGTTCAATGGTATCTATATGTTCTGCTGAGCTAGGTAGGCTTCCACCTGTTGCTATATGAACAATGCCTGTTGTTGATCTTGTTTTTGTTGTGCTAAGATTTGTGCTTGTTGTTGCGCTTGTTGTTGTTCCAACAATGCTTGTTGTTGTGCTTGTTGTTGTACACAAAACGCTTGTTGTTGGGCTGCCAATTCAACTGCTTCTTGCTACTCTTGATATTGCTTTATTGCTTGCTGATATGCTTGCAATTGCGCTGCTTGTCTTTGTGCGAGAAGTTGTGCTTGTGCTTGTGCCTGCTGTGCTTGATATTGAGCATTTCCCTAAGCTTGAGCTTGTGCTTGCGCTGCTTGTGCTTGGGCTTGTGCTTGAGCAGACTTTTGTGCTTGCAATGCTTGTAATGCTTGCACGGCTTGTTGTTGTTGTTGTTGCAATAATGCTTGGGCTTGTTGCGCTTGTAATGCAGCTTGGGCAGCTTGCGCAGCTTGAGCGGTTTGCTAAGCGGCTAGTTGTATGGCTTTTTGTTTTTGCACTTGTTGGAATCCCCTTTGGAAGGTAGCTTGCAATGCCGCGTTGTATTGGCTTGATGTGGTGGAAGTTGGTGGTGGTGGGGGTGGTGGTGGATTTGGAATAGCGTTAGTGGTGAACGATGATGTCGTGTTGATGTTTTGAGTGATAGATGGTGGTGTTGATGTGGTGGTTGGTCCTTGGGAGACCATGCTTTGCGATGTTAGGAGGGTGTTTGATGGTGTCGCAATTGCTTGTGCATTTTTTGTCTGTTGTTGCGATATCGACGACAAGTTTTGAGCATTTGGCATAATGCTTTGATTCATATTTGGGATGTTGGTTTGATTGATACTTGGTAAAGGGGGAAGCTCTAGGCCAAGGAGTGGTGTGGATGATAATGGCAATGGTGGAAGAGGTGGAAATGTTAGGGGTGCAAGCTCTTGCGAGAATGTTGTGGTGTCGAATATGCCCCCTGGTCTGAACATATCTCCCTCTTCTTGTGAATTTGTGAGGAGAGGATTTTGAGGTGTTGCACGAAAAAATGATGATGATGGATCATGATGGAAAGTGAGGGGAATGTTCTTATGTAATAGGTTTTCAAGTATTTTTTGTTCCAAGGTGGTATTTCCATCCAAGTTTTGATTATTGACAAGGGGGTGTGCTTGAATAGCATTGAGAAATGTATTTCCCTTATTAACATTGGGTTGGGTTGGAGCAAAAGATGTCATGATCTGCGGAATGTTTTGGGTGATGTTTTGGGATGGGGGTGTGGATGAGATGGGAATGGTGGATGAGATTGGAGGAAATGTTGTCTCCACTATGGTACTCACATCAAAATCCGAAGGTAACTCGGCCCCTTGTTTTGCTAGCTCAAGCATGTATAACGAAGGGTTAAGCCTCATCATGATGTTAATGATTTTATGGTTTTACGGATTTTGGAGCATTTCTTTTATTTCTTCATGAGACATTCCAAACATAAGATCCTTTCCTTGGTTTTCCTCTTGCAGATTTTGGGATGATGAAATGGTCAAAGGATTGCTTGATTTGGTGGGATTCATCTCAACGTTTGTTTGGCTAAGATCACTTCAAGTGGGTGTTTCTTTGTTGGCTTCCATACTCTTCTTGTATTGAGATCTAGTTTGAACCATAAAACAAGGATCAGTTTTCAAGAATAGGAGAGATGATTCTCTTGGTTCTTTGGACTGATCTTTACTTTATGTCCAAAGTAGAAACTTTTAGGATATCTTAAGGATCGAAAGGTGATATGATGATCTAAGGGATGGATGATGTGGATGTTATGGTCTTTTGATAAATCTTGATGGGAGATGCTAGGCTCTTGGGACTTTTGGATATGTTTCAGATTTTGATTTTGATTTTCCTTTTGGATTTGGGATTTGTCCTTGATTTTGATTTTGATTGCTTTTGATTTTGAACAAAAAGACCCTAAGATGTTGGATGATGATCTAAGGGGTAGATTTTCTCAAAGGATGATAATTTGAATATTTGCGGGGAGAAGGATGCATCTACCCACAC
Source organism: Sequoia sempervirens (assembly GCA_007258455.2). Classification (NCBI taxonomy): domain Eukaryota; kingdom Viridiplantae; phylum Streptophyta; class Pinopsida; order Cupressales; family Cupressaceae; genus Sequoia; species Sequoia sempervirens. The sequence continues at coordinate 1,038,058,734 of VDFB02271358.1, read as the reverse complement.
CTATTCAAACAAGATGATAGTTTCACTAAGCATATGAAGAAGGATTCATCTACATATACTAAGCTAAACAAGATGATTTTGATAACTTTGACTAAGCATATGCAAAAGGATGCATCTACACATACCTAGCCAAAGGTGATTTTGATAATGTTTTCAAGGATTTAGTCTAGAGGATTTTGATGTTTTTGATTTTGCCAAAAAATCCTAGCATTTAAGGATGATTTCAAGATTTTCCAAAAGGTGATTGTGAGATGATGTTTACTTTGATGTTTGAAGGATGGATGAAAAATATTTTGATTTTCCTTTGATCCTAAGATGAACCTAAAAAAGACACTTTGTTTTCCTAGACCTAGGTATTGAAGAGCATACAATGCTTCTATAGACCTTTGTAACCAAGAAATGATTCCATTTGGACATACATTTTCAGATTTTGAACCAATGACTTTTGTTTTGGGATTTGGACTTTTTGGAAATTGTGAGTCTTCAACACAGATGAAAGTTCATTTTGCTTAGTTTTCCTTAATGGATTTATTCTACCAAAAACACTTTCTTTGATTAAGTTTTCAAACTAAGATGTCCAATGTCTTAATTTCTTCAAACCCCACAAGATATGTTATGTGGAAATTCAATGAACTTAAGGCAAGGGTTTTCCTATTGTTTACTTAAGTAGACAAATTGAGATGTAATCCAATGTTTAGAAACCTCTAAGGATGTAAGTCCCAAGGGCAAGCAATAACATATGGATTGAGTCAATTGTATTTGTCTCCAAAAGGGTTTGAAATTTGGATGATGATGTTAAGTGTTTTTTTTCAAGATGTTTTTGATTAAGCAATGCATTTTGTAACCCAAGAATAAGTACAACCCTATGGATGTGTAAGACAATATTTGTTGGATTCCCACTTGGACAAGTCTAGCTATGCTTATCTTTAGCGAATGGTTAGATGCTTGACCCCACTGGCTCCCCTCCACAAAACTCACTTATACGGGGCAGCCAAGCATCAACACCCATGAAACTCCTATGGCATGTTTTACATTTCTAATAAAAGACAATAAAAGTGTGGGGTGGCTTCAGAATGACCATTCTTGCACCAACAAATAGATGAAAGGATTTTGGAAAATTCTAGCACATGGGTTTTAGTAAGGACTTTCCATTCGTGGAGATTGACCCATACGACAAGAGTCCCCTTTTAGATCCATCTTTTCGAAATCAACCGTGTGATATTGGCATTTACTCCAATACCCACATTTATATACTGGTTGGAAATACTCTTGGCTTTAGAGTGTTACTGGTTGAGTCGTTCCCTTGGGTGAGTACTTTTTCCCCAAGGCAGGCCCTCTAGGATAAACAAAAGTGAATAAAGAACAATATTCGTAACTCGATCAATCTTTGTTGGCAACAAAGAGAGAGAATATACGCAACAATTCTCCCATTCATACTCGCACAATATTTTGTTCAATTTTTAAAACCCAAATCGAAGTGTGGAGCTGATTGCTTTGTCTCAACCTAAAATCATGAAAAAGGCCTTTTGATTCTCAAGATCGCTATAAAGCGCGAGAGAAGCACATATGTCCTTTTTCAACAAATTTAGTTTAAGTAAGCCTTCACGAAAACAAATTTGCACTTGTTCTTTTTAAATCCACAAAGAAAAATGTGAGTTCTTTTTAAGCACCAAAAGACGAGTGAGAGATACTTTGTTCAATTGTTAATCAAAGAAATAAAATCTAGTAAGTTGCATTCCTAATGTTCATTTTATCCTTTGCAAGAAGAAATTGAAAGATTCTTTTTAAACCCAAACGACATTAGTGTCCTAAGGAAGAAGTGATAACCATTTCTTAAAAAGTGTTAAGCAAACACTAAAGTGTTTGAAAATCCTTTGATTTGATGAAACGTCCTCCTCATGCTTCTCCTTTCTTTGTTTTCGATTTCCAACCTACAAGGGATAAAACCAGTCAGATTCTGGAAAATACAGAGATGGAAAAACAAAAAATAGAAGAAAAATTGCTCATTAATCAAAAAGCACGTGCTAAAATTTTATTTCCACTTTTTACTCCCTGCTAGCGGCGCAACTCGTGACTGCGTCACAATTTGATTTCCAAGTGATGCCCTCGCAACGCCGCTTACCAATCAGCGTCACTCTGTGTCGGGACAGTGAGCTCAACTGCGTCGCAGTTTTCACCTAGCGTCACAGTTTTCGCCTAGCGTCACAGTTTTTACCCAGCATCACCGTTCGATTTTTTTGAAAATTTCCTGCAAGTCAAATGGTCAAGCGGCGGAGTTAGAAATTAAAATTTTCTTGGCGGGACGAGTCCAGCATCGCCTTTGAGTCTCCTGCGGTGCTATATAGTGATGCTGAAGAGACAGCGGTGCCAAAACAGTGACGCTGAGCTCCCAGTGTTGGAATTTTCTGTGTAAGAAAAAAATGCAGAAATTTTAAGAAAAGATGATAAAGAATGATATCCAGCCCTCCTTCTAGCGCCAAATGTGTGAACCCCAATCCTAGTACCTGCAAAACAACAAGAATAAACAAGTTAAACAAGAGATTGCAAGCTAAAATAAGGATTCCCCATGAAATCCATTTACAACTTCAAATTAGGAAAGAAAACAACAAAGAACACAATGAAACAAAGAAATATAGATTCAATCCTAATTTAAATGTGCAAACTCATGTTCCCATGGGGGAATTGGTGCCAATTTGATGTGAAAATTGGCCCTTTCCCAATTCCTAAGATACAAGCTTGATATGTTGATGGAGATTGATCCACTTTGATGGTGAAGAATGAGAGCTCCAAGCCAAAATTTGCTAAAAACCTAGCTAAGAACTCAAGATTGATGGATGGAAATGGCTAAATATTTTAGCATAATAACTTTGCATAATTTGTGGATGACCAAATGAGGATATGAGCTCTTTATTTATAGAATGCCAAGATGGATGAATGTCCAAATTTGAGCAATGTGGGACTAACATTCATCCAATGGCATGATGCCACTTGTCAATCTATGAATGGATGGAAGATGTGCAAGATTTGGGGATTGTGCCAATAAATGCATATTTTTGAATTTCAAATTTGTTGAAATGACTTGCAAGAGGGAAGGAAATTGCAATAAATTCCACTTGGCTCAAGACAAAGGACATGTAAGATGAAGTTATTGCCTTGTTGGATGTACATGTTGACTTGGAATTTTGAATTCAAATTTGGAGAATATTCCAAAAGATGCCTTGTGAGGAAAATAGAGATTTAATAAATGAATTAAATCTATTTTCATGTGCAACTTGCAAAATCTAGAGGATGGGACATGAGATGAAATTAAATTAATCAAGGGTTAATTAATTTAATAGGAGATGTTAGATGATGTGATCTTTTTGACTCAAATTTATGGATTTATTTAAATAAAAAAAGGGAGGAATATGATAAGAGATTAATTAAATAAGGATTTTGATTTATTTAATTAAAAGAGATGGTGTTAGATTAAATCAAACAAGGTTTTAATTTATTTAATTTAATGGATAGACTTTAGAGATTTAATCAAATAAAATTAATTATTTAATTAAATAAGGATAAATAGATCAGATGGATTGATTTAACAAAAGAGATCAACTTAATTAGATAAAATGATTTATTCAATTAAGGGATGCAAGTTGATGAATTTAATCAAATAAGGAGATTTGATTAAATGGTTAGATTGAGGGATGATTCATGAAGAAATGATGTTAGTAGGTCGGGATCAAGTGCACATCGTCAATCAGTATATTTTACGTGTCTACAGATTCCATTGAATCAAAATGACAATACAAACCCTAATGGCAATGCAAAATGGAATACTTACTCACTGAGACTCCATCATTAGATTATCCAAGAACATGCAAGTGAATCCCATATAAAACATGCAAATGCTCAAAGCTCAACAAGATTTCATCATTGAATATCACATTACCCTATTTGGAAGCCCAATTATTATTAAAAATTGAAGTTTGAAGGCATTAGAGAAAGCTCAGGGATTCCACCCAAGAGAAAATTTTCCATTCAGACTGGAGCTCAGGTAATTTGAGGGAGCTCAAATTTTCCTGGCCTTGCTCAGAGTGCACTTTGACTTGCATTCACGGGATTGTAAGGTATTTCATGGGGTTCCTTGTCATGACAAAGCTCATATATTGATGACACAACCGGCCTTAAGACCATGCTCTAGACCACATTCATCGAAGTCCAATTCAACACACCTTGGAGATTTGAAGGCCTGAAGATTTTGGGAATTTCAAGGGAGCTTGGATTTTTTGGGCAGATTATGCTTCAGAAAATCTAAGCTACCTTGTATGTCTTCGGTGTGACTCCTAGTGAATGATGCTCATCCGGGTAACGTGGAAGCCTCGGTAAGAAGTCTTGTCGAAGGTTGATTCTCTCGCCGAAAGGTGTGAACATTCAGAGTAACAAAAAGACTTCGGTATGAATTCTTGGCAACTTGGAGAGTCTCACCGATAGTAAAAGGTCTTCGGGATGACATGTTGAACTCGGTGGGATGTCTTGGCGAGAGCGGTAAGTCTTGCTGACTGAGATGCTTCGGTATAACCTATTGAGCTCGGTGTGATGTCTTGGCGAAAGATGATTGTCTCACCGAATGGAATACTCACGTAGGCATGACTTGAAGACTTCGGTATGAAGTCTTGGCGAACTGTGGTAGTCTTGCTGATGGCTTTGAAACTCTTTCCAATAGGAGAAATGGATGTTGGTGGTTTCAGTATGACTTGTGATGTTCGCTATATCGTCTTGCCGACTGCTGGAACCTACGCCGATATCGTTATGAAGCCTTTGAGCATCGGGGAGACACTTCTTGTGTCTCACCGACATGCGAACTCAGTTGAATGTTTCCTTGACCATTTGACTATCCTATTTGGTGTCTCGTGGACCAATAAGAGGAAGCAAAAAATTCAAATGGTTGGCGGTTGGATTTTTGCAACAGTTGTGATGCTGGAGCTGAACTGCTTGCAAGGAAAAATATACAATGGAATAGAAACTTTCTACGATGGGTAATGGCAGATAAGGATGAACAAGGAAAGACGGTGAGGATAAGAGAAGCAAGAAGACCGAGAAGAACAATATAGAGGAAGTGAGAAGGGTAGAATGGCTGGCTGAAAGGCCAAGGACATGAGGCCGAAGGAGAAGAAGATAGAAGCAGGGTTCTGCTAGAATCTCTTCTGATCATGAATCATGTTTGATCTCTCTCCTATTGATTTGCATTGTATACTATGTGAGGGTATTGTAACAGTGCGAAGGTTGTATGGTCTGATGTGTTGACTAGTTGCTACTAGTTGTATCCAGAATGAACAAGATGTAATCTCTGAAAAGGCTATGAGCCTGGATTGTATTGTAACCGTTTGTTGCTGAATAATACAATGGATCAATCTTTGGAGTGTGGGGTTTTTTACCCGAAAGGGTTTTCCCCACGTAAATCTTTGTGTTCTAGTTTGTTGTCTTATCTTTCATGTCTGTTGGTTATGTTTCTAGAATTTGTTATTGCTTGCTATTGAATTTACATGTGCTTCTCTCAGAAGGATCAATGTGGGAAATGAACTGTGTTCGTTTCCGCTTTAGGACATAGTTGTACGTGTCTTTGAGGTAATCTAATTGAAATTAAAGTTACCGAAGGCACTACTGTTCTTAGAGATCTAATTCTCCTACCCTAGATTTCCCAACAAGTGGTATCAGAGCCTTCTTCTGGTTGCTAGTTATGGGTATTTCTCCTATGAAGATTTCTCAGTTTGTTGGGCTGGAGGAAATATGGAGGAATGGAATGATTTATTGATCCTTTGGTGAGTGGAAGTCTTGTGATATTCAGAGACAACATGCAGCTTGAAGGATGGTGAAGATGGAAAAGGGAGTTGATCATGTTGTGATCTATGTCTCCTGATTGGTAGCGATATAACCTTGGTGTATGAGGTGGATTTCTTTTCTCCTTGGCTGTGTAGCAGTAAAACTTTCATATTGGGTGTCTGTCTGAGAGGCTCCTTGATGATATGGAGAAGCCTAGTTTTTTTCTCAGCCATGGAAGAGAGTGCTTATGCTAGGTGGTGTTTCTTGGTGTTGGAAGGAACTATTTCCTATTAACCTCGAATACATAAAGGCTATGGAGTTAATCATTAGATGATTTGCAAGCTTCTGAAATAGTCTTTCTCCCTTTCTCAGATGCATGTACATGTTGGTGGTTTTAGGTTTGGCCTAAAAGGGGTCTGGATTTTATTGAACTGTTGTTTCCTTTTTAAGGATGTTTTGTATTTGCATGGTTCAATGGTTTTGCAGGTTTTACATGGTTAAGCAAAACTTGTGGTCATGTGGAGCTGTTATTAAACTATTTTCTAGACCCTATTTTTGGGGTGTTGCTGGATGAGATAGTTGCAATTCTGCATGCATTCGTTGTGCATGGTTTGAGCAGGTGTGTTTTCTTCTCTGCATGGGAGTGTTGGTATGTGATTTGTCACTCAACATTCTTGTGGTGGTGCTTGTGGGTTCCTTTATTATGGTGCTCGTTGTAGAAATGCTTGGAAAATCAGGTTTGGTGTGATATGGTGTTTGAGTCATGTTGTCTATGTGGTTATCTTCTTTGATATCTCAGTTTCCAATGTGATAACGGGTTTGCATGTTCAATGTTTGTGATCTACAAGTTATGCGGTTGGTGGATTAGCTACCCATTGGCTGAAATGAGATAACTTGGATGTGGACTGTCTTTATCCACGAGGTTGATTCATTGATGGTGCAAACTTGTTAGTTGGCCTTGTCTGTGGTCACTTGTGCATTGGTGTGACTGTTTTGAGATGAGAGGATGGATATTCTTCAGTACCTGAATGGTCAGTTATGGGAACCTAAAGCAGTTGGTCATGCTGCTTGGAGAGCTCGGGTGTCATGTTTCAGTGGGAGCTCTAGCAGTGACTGTGGGTTCATCACATGGTGGTGAATGGTCTTCTTTAGTGTTGCAGATGTTTCTGGGAGAGCTCTTTGATCCTGTTGCTGCAGAAGGGTTCTTTCGCATTTGCATGGACATTATTTGAAGATGTGGAACATCTTGGAACCATGGAGGATGCTTGGAGTCTTTTCCTAAGGTGTTGGTGGTGCTTGACAGGTGATGTTGGTTTTGATTCTATTTGCTTTATGTCATGGTATACTCTTGGTTGCACACTGGAGTTTTGGCATTGTGCATTGTACTTGAGACCATGGTGAAGTCACTTGAAGCATGGTATCTCCTAAGGGGATATGTAGATCATGGTGTCATGATAAGTTCCTGATTCAGATGATTGGATCTTTCATAGTGGTCTGAAAGTCCGAGAAGGCTACATCTTGGTTGAATGTAAGTTCAATAAGAGACCTATGAGGAGATTGCTCTTGGATTAGTCATGATGACTTGTATATCTTGAAGGAGTATTCTTGTTCCCACTCTTGGTCTACTCGACAGTTTATCTGAAAGGTATTTGGCTCATTATATTTTTCAGATGTGTTTTATGTTTACTTTCATGATATGGATCTTGAATTGTTGTCTAATGGTTCTGGAGGATTCATAGTGGAAGTTGTAGAACTTGTTTTATCTCCTTGTTACTTATGAGAATTGGTAGGAGATGATGTATGGGCTGATTTCCTAAAATGGGGAATGAACTAGCTTGATCTTCTTTGAGATGCTTACATCCATGTTGTTTTTTTAAAAATTGGTTTGATCTTGGTGATTGAATGGATGGATGTTGTTAAGGCTTCTATTTTTGGTTGTGAAGAAGATCATTCTTGGCACAGTTGGCTATTAGAAGTGTATGTAGGAGGATGTTCTACAGGGATATGATGTGCATAGTTTCTCTCTATAGCCGTGAAGGTTTGTGGTGAGAGAAATGTTTCTTGTAGCAGTTTTTTACAGGTTGTGCATATAATTGTGCATATTTCCTTGGTACTACATGGTTACATATTCTATGTGCTATTATTGGTAGACTTGCGATGCCTTTTGATCTTTCAAATTTGGATTACTCGGACAGTGGGAGTTCTTGTATGTGTCTTGTCTTCTTCGACTGGCTGGCACTTGGAGCTTGTATTTGCTGTTGATTGGTTGGTTTTGCTTTGGCATAAGTTTACTAATGCTGATACCTATGAGGTATGTGTGATTCAATAGAATAGCATGAGCTGTGGGTGCTATTTTCAGTCACGTGGGTTTATTAGTTGGATGGAAGCAGTCAGTCTGATTGTTGTTCTAGCTGGTGTTTTTTTGTCTTGTTTCTAGAGAATGACTTCACTGGTGTGTTCTATTTGAAGCTTTGAAGTTGATATTACTTCTGTATAGCGTTTGAGCATAGTGAAGTGGTAGCAGTATCTTGTTGATGATATCACTGGGATCTTTTGCTTGTGTTCATTGAAATGGTGCTTATTCACCTTGGCTTGAATCTTTCTTCCACAGGTGGCATGTTGGAAGATGATAGGGTTTGTTGCCTGAATGGTGAACATCTTTGATGTTGGAGCAGAATTCTTGATGGAGCATGAGAGCATGTTTGAGGTCTATGTGGTTTCCTAGAAGGCTGTGATAGGTTGCATTTCAGTTGCTTTGTTGGATAGTGAGTTGCAGTTGGATGCCTAGTCTTGGTTAGAGATTGTATGGTGGACTGAATCTGTGGAATCCTGTTGATTAGGTGTCTTGAGTGTTGCGGGGTCTGAACTGGTGGAGCTAGTGTGATCTTAGTCTCTGGTTGCTTTGGAGGTGCCTATGTGATCTTCGTCAAGTGGGAGATTGTTGGAATTGTGTGCCTCAATCCCACGGGCTGAAACCTCTTGTGAAGCAATTTCGGTGAGACTATGGAGATGTCTGGCCGATCTGCTAGTTGATCTTGGACTATCGCTGTGACCTCCTGAATGTCTTGGCGATCGACATCTGAAACCTTTGGCATACCCTTGGATGGTTGGGATGATGTCTCGGCGACGGTAGAAAGTCTGGCCAATATCGGTGTGACCTTTGGTCTGTCTGGCTAATGGAACTATCGGTATGACTTACTTCTATTAGAATGTGTCCTGGCGACAGGGTGATGTCTTGCCGACAACATTTGCTTGGAGTCATCGGGGTGACTTGAACACTCGGGAAGATCTCTTGGTGACAGGGGGTATGTCTCACTGACGGTTTAATTCCTAGTGGATTTCGGGGAGACCTACAACGACTGGAGTCATCGATGTAACCCATTTGCTTTGATATGAAGTCTTAGCGATGGAGGGTTGTCTCACCGAATGGTTATACACTGGTGTCATTGGTGTAACATGTGACTTCGATAAGAACTCTCGGTGAAAGTTAGAAGTCTTGCCAACTATTGTTTGGTGCTCGGCATGACTTGAAGACTTCGGTATGAAGTCTTGGCGAAAGCAATAAGTCTTGCCAACTGGTGAACACTTCGAAATGACACAAAGGTCTTGATGTGAAGTCTTAATGATGAAGGTTTGTCTTAGCGAAAATGTAACACTCGAAAACATCGGGGTGACCCTTGTCCAAAAGACTTGCTTTGGAGTGATGTCTCATCGATAGCGGAAAGTATTTCCGACTATCGAATGTCTTCGGTGTGACTCTTGGCGAATGATGCTCATCGGGGTAACATGGAAGCCTCGGTAAGAAGTCTTGCCGAAGGTTGATTCTCTCACCGAAAGGTGTGAACATTTAGAGTAACAAAAAGACTTCGATATGAATTCTTGGCGACTTGGAGAGTCTCGCCAATAGTAAAAGGTTTTCGGGATGACATGTTGAACTCAGTGGGATGTCTTGGTGAGAGCGGCAAGTCTTGCCAACTGAGATGCTTCAGTATAACCTGTTGAGCTCGGTGTGATGTCTTGGCGAAAGATGATTGTCTCACTGAATGGAATACTCATGTCGGCATGACTTGAAGACTTCGGTATGAAGTCTTGGCAAAATACGGTAGTCTTGCTGATGGCTTTGAAACTCTTTCCAATAGGAGAAATGGATGTCGGTGGTTTCGGTATGACTTGTGATGTTCACTATATCGTCTTGCCGACTGCTGGAACCTACACCGATATCGTTATGAAGCCTTTGAGCATCAGGGAGACACTTCTTGTGTCTCACCGACATGCGAACGCAGTTGAATGTTTCCTTGACTATTTGACTATCCTATGTGGTGTCTTGTGGACCAATCAGAGGAAGCAAAAAATTAAAATGGTTGGCGGTTGGATTTTTGCAACAGTTGCGACGCTGGAGCTGAACTGCTTGCAAGGAAAAATATACAATGGAATGGAAACTTTCTATGATGGGTAATGGCGGATAAGGATGAACAGGGAAATACGGTGAGGATAAGAGAAGCAAGAAGACCGAGAAGAACAAGAGAGAGGAAGTGAGAAAGGCAGAATGGCTGGCTGAAAGGCCGAGGCCATGAGGCTGAAGGAGAAGAAGACAGAAGCAGGGTTCTACTAGAATCTCTCCTGATCATGAATCATGTTTGTGTTCTCTCCTGTTGATCTGCACTGTATACTAAGTGAGGGTATTGTAATAGTGCAAAGGTTGTATGGTTTGATGTGTTGACCAGTTGCTACCAGTTGTATCTAGAATGAACAAGATGTAATCTCTGAAAAGGCTATGAGCCTGGATTGTATTGTAAGCATTTGTTGCTGAATAATACAATGGATCGATCTTTGGAGTGTGGGGTTTTTTACCCGAAAGGGTTTTCCCCACGTAAATCTTTGTGTTCTATTTTGTTGTCTTATCTTTCATGTTTATTGGTTCTATTTCTAGAATCTATTATTGCTTGTTGTTGAATTTACATGTGCTTCTCTCAGAAGGATCAATGTGGGAAATGAACTGTGTCCGTTTCCGCTTTAGGACATAGTTGTACGTGTCTTTGAGGTAATCTAATTGAAATTAAAGTTACTGAAGGCACTACTGTTCTTAGAGATCTAATTCTCCTACCCTAGATTTCCCAACAGAATGAACACAATGCATAATGACCAAAAAGACATCATAGGTTTCACTTATTCCTTCCCATTTTTCCTCATAAATGTGTGCCATAAATGATCGAGAGGACATTTTAAAAGTTTGGGAATACAACAGGGTCCTGAACTCAAAAAATTAGAGGGAGCTCAAAATTTCTGAATGGGATCAGGTTCGGGTAATCCGAGCTACCTCATATTTATCCAACCTCCCTCATACTTAGTTAATTTTTCCTCCAAGATGAAATTTTGAACTAGGGTAGACTTCAAAGAGCAATACCATGATCATGACACTGAAAGGAAGACACCTCAAGTATAGATAGGTCATTGAATCCCTGGGTGAAACAAAACCAGAATCAAGAAACCTATCCCTTAAGGGGAAAAGGTTAGAACACTAAGGAAAGCAGGAAAACAAAACAAACAAAAAGATGGTCCCTGCCTTTAGTGGGGCGTGTGTGCAAAAATTGCAAAACAAATGGTGACTCCTACTGGGGAAATGCTCCAGAGCATTTCGATGAAAAATTGGAATCAAGAACACAGAACTCTAGTTTCAGTCCTCACATTAGGTCAACTATAATGAAAGTTTCAAATCCAATGGACGAGTAGGTCCTTTCTATGCTAGAATCTCAGTGTGTGAAAATGCATTTATTTCCCTCCCTTAGCTACTGCAAGGTAATGAAGGTCAGTCTAGTAGAGCTATAGAAAGATCTAACTCCAAAAGCAACCTGGATAGAGCCTCGCTACCAATCAGGAATCCATAGCCCCGATGAGGTTATCATTGTGATTCTCCTGAACATAGCTCTACTGCTAGCTAGGCGTCTATAGCCCTGGTAGAGATATTCGCATACTCTTGATAGGTTAAATTTCTGTTTTGATTTTCAATATTTTCTCTTTTCCTTCTTTTTGATATTTCTTTTCTTTTCACTTTTTTCATTTCAACCCATAAGTAATGAAGCTCACACTCAGGGTTGAGAATCGTAGTGGCACTAAAGCATAAATATAAGATTTTTCACTTAACAAGACCTCACAAAGATCCTACAACAACCTTAGGATTCTTAAGATGTTTGTAAGATGTAATATTTGAGCACATTCAAGAACTAACCCAATCCAATGACTTGTCCACTTTATATGTTTAGCCTATGTGACACTAAATGGAGGACTTTCACCAAGCCATCTGGAAAAATGATTAAAGTTTGTAAAAGAAATACTTAAAGCAATCCCAGGTAAATTATTATTGTGCAGATAAAACACCCCAAGAGAAAATAGGGGGACCAACTCAAAGAAGCAACACAAAAACCAAACCCAAACCTAAAGCAGACCTACACTAACCAAAGCAAAGAAAACTAAAAGTAAATCAAAGGAAACCAACAAAGCAGAAAATAAAAAGAAAAGCAAAAGGAAAACCCAAAAGAAACCAACACCTAAACTAACTATTTACAAGGGAGAGCTGAAAATAGGTCAGACCAGGAAGTAATTCTTGAAATACTACCCATTGACAGGCAATGGGACATCCTCGCTAGTGAGGGTCTTCAAACATAAAGCATTATCTACCAATATCTCTACGATCTAGAAGGGGCCAAGCCAAAGTTTATCAAATTTTCTGTGTTCTCCCCTTTTGTCATGTGCTTTGTCCGAATATAAGACTAGATCAGATATTTTGAATGCTTTCACCTTGGCCTTTCTATCAAACCATATTTTAACAATACCTTGGTGTTTAGAAAAGTTTTCTAATGCTTCATCTCTCTTCTCGTCAAGTTGCAGAAGCTCAGCCAAATGAGCCTCACGTCTATCCCCTTCATCATAGTAATCATTAATGAATTGCAAGATGGGGATTTTTAGATGGATTGGAAATATTGGCTCAAGACCATACACAAGGTGATAAGGAGAGGTTCCTAGAGAGGATTTGTGTCTAGTACGATCTGCCCACAGAGCGAACCTAAGCTGGGTGTGCCAATCTTTGGGATTTCTCCTAATAGTTTGTGGATGACTGTCAGAAGATTCTTGTTTGTGGACTCATCCAAACCATTTCCTTGTGGGTAATAGTTAGAAGCAAACTTAATAATGATACCATGATCAAAATCCCATCCAAAAAACTTTAACGAAGCAAATTTTTAGGACCATTATCACAAACTAAAGCATTTAGACAACCAAAATGATTGATAATGCCTGATTCCAGAAAATTGATCACTACTTTAGAGGTACACTACTTGAAAGCAAGGGCTTCAGTCCATCTAGTAAAATAATTAGTTACAGTAAGAATGTACCTATGGCCCATAGAGGAAGGTGGGTTAATTGGACCAATGAAATCCAATCCCCATTGGGTGAATGGTTTTACCTCAATTACTGGTTGAAGTGGAAGTGTTGAATGCTTCTCCTTGCTGGTTTCAATTTGACATACATGGAAGGTTCTGACGTGATTGTGTGCATCCTTCAATAAGGTTGGCCAATAATATCTTTCCCTTAAGATTTGATTTGCAGTAGTTGGTCTAGAACCATGGCTTGTACCGTACTTATCATGAAATTTTTCCACCACCCGAGCAACCTCTTCTTTTCCAAGATAGCGAAGGTAGATGCTTTCATGGTTCTTCTTATACAAGATAGCACCTTTCAACATATAGCTATCACTCTTTAAATGTAGGACTCTCCATTTTACTATGTTGATATGATCAAGACACTTTTGATTCAACAAATAATAGACAATATCATCATACCATTCATCAGGAGAGACATCCTGAAGGTGGTATTGCTGGGTCGTGATATCAAACCTATTTCAACCATAGTCTTAGTTAATCCTTTCCCTCTCATAAGTTTCATAGGTTGTATTTTGATGTCATACTCTTGTAGCATTGTAACCCATTTCACCCTTCATTCTCCTGATTCACTATGCATCAGCAGGAGCTTGACTATAGGATCTAGCACTATTGCAAAGACTTTGTTTATGAGGATGTAATGTCAGAAATTCTTCACACCCTTGAACAGTGCTTAAGCTTTTTTTTACACACTAGGTTACTTCAATTTTGCGTCTTCCAATGGAGCACTCATAAAGGCTATAGGGTGCTCACTTCCTTGATCATATTTCTAAGTTAACATGCCAGCACAAGAATGATCAAATGCAAATGAATATATATAAAAGGTCTTGGAATAATCTGGACTCACCAACATCGAGGCATCAACTATTTCCCTCTTGATCTTTTCAATTTAAGCCTCCTTTGCTTCGAAATTCCACTCAACTTTTGTATCTTATTTTAGCATAGCATTCAAAGGTTTAACTATCTCTGCAAATCCAATAATAAACTTCCTAACAAAATTAATTTTCCCAAAGAAAGATTTCATCTCCTTTTTACCAGTTGGAGGTTGGATTTTCAATATAGCTTATATTCGTTCTGGATCAATGGATATTCCCTCTTCTAAGATAACATGGCCTAGCAACTTCCCCTTAGTTACTCCAAAGATACACTTCTTAGGATTGAGTGAGATACCAAATTCCTGACACCTCTAGAATACTTTGCGTAAGTCTAAAATGTGATCACCTCTTTTCTTTGAAAAAATAGTCAAATCATCCATGTAGATGATAATACACTTACCGATGATATCCTCGAAGGAAATGTCCATGGCCCTCTAAAAGGTGTCCCCTACGTTGATTAATCCGAAAGGAATTCTTCTATAAGCAAAGGTCCCCCATTTCGTGGTGAAGGAATTCTTGTGTCTATACTCGTATTGCACCATAACTTGATTATAGTCTGAGTATCAATCCAAGAAGGACATCATTTGGGATCCATTGATGATTTGTAACACTTCATCTAATGATGGGACAAGGTAATTGTCCTTTTTCGAGGCACAATTAAGATTTATGAAGTCTACACAAAGCTTGATTTCCCCATTTTTCTTCCTCATTGGAACTAGGTTAGCAACCCAAGTAGAGTGTCTTACTAGAAATATTATGTGAGCAAACAATAATTTCTATACCTCTCTCTGGATAATTGGTTCCAATAGGGCATCAATTGGTCTCTATCTTTTCCTAAATGGCTTGGCACCCAGCTTGAGAGGAATAGTATGCGTAATGATTAAGGTATGATACATCTTTAGATCTTCATAACTCCAGGCTATGACATCTAGTATGCATGAAGTGCATCTATTATTCCCCTCCTTTCTTTTGGAGTACACACCTTCCCAATTAAAACATTCTTAACATCATTCGGAGTTCCCATATTGTACGAGTCACACTGGCTACTAATGGAGTCCTTATTCTACTGTTCCTGATCCTTTATTGTGTCCAGATCAAAAATCCTCTCCAGCTATACCATTCCTTTGGGAATTGTGTTGGTTTTTAGGTTCATAACTCCTTCCATGTCCATCTCTGCTTCCTGGGGCTCTACCTCATCAATTATCTTAGAAGTGAATACATCATAGCTTGTAATGAAATCTAAGATATGCTTGTCATCCTTGAATACTTGGAAATTAGATATGTTATCAGGCACCGAGGGTACTAGAGTGAGCTCCACACTGAAATTATTCAATCCCAAGAGTGACAAGGGTTGCAATGTTCTTGCTACCTGTGCTATAGAATTTGTAGTTTTATTCTTACTTTGGGGTATCAATTGAATGTTAAATGCATCAAACCCCTCAATTAAATCCCACACTCTATGTCTATAATTGGTCATTCTTCTATCATGACATGAATACTCCTTTCTGACTTGCCTAACTACCAGCTAAGAATCTCCAAAGACTTATAAAATCTTGACCTTCTTTCTCAATGCCATCAATAGTCCATGAATTAAGGCTTCATATTCACCTACATTATTAGTGCAATGGAACTGAAGTCTGTGAGCAGCGAAAAAAGTTTTACCTCTAGGACTAATTAGTTCAAACCCAGCTCCAACTCCTTGTTTGGAATTGGATCCATCAAATTTGAGTGTCTAACAGCCAAAAGTCCTTGACCCTTTTGATCTATCATCATTAGTTCTACTGCTATTCAGAGGTTCCTCCTAGGGCATATTCCTTTTGACCTTTGGATCATCTTGAATAATTTACACACTTATCCTAACAGCTGGAGGAAAATTAATGTAGCTCTTTATTTGCTCCACTGTCGTTTGTCATAAACAACACTCTAACTCAAAGTGAGAGGCATTGTGGACTTGGCACTAGTTTGGAAGAAGTAACTCTTCAAAGTTCATATCTTTACCCAGCTGGATTTGGTCCTCTATGCACTTTTGGATGAACTCTTGGAAGTTATCCAACAGGCTGAGTTGACCATCTTCTTGATCATCCCCTTCTTCTATTGATTCTACCAATGCTCCAGTACTGCTAGATTCTTGAGTGAGCTCCTTGGGTACATCTTGCAGTATGAAGATTTCATCTGTACTTGGTTCTTGGGGGGTGGCTTCTAGTACATAATTCCCTAGGATAGCTTCAGATACCAATACCTCGTTTGAAGTATTTTTATATTCAGTAATGACATACTTCATCCTTGGTTCCCTCTCAATTATAATCTAGTTTGGCACTCCTTCCAAGGAAGCCACATGTGAGAATGTTCAATTGACACATATCCATTTAATGCCTTAGTGAAATCACTACCTAATATCAGACCATATGCATTAGGAATATCTGCTACTTGAATGTTAATGATCTATTCGATCCTAGGGTCTGATGCAACTTGCATGGGAATCATATTTAGTTCTCCTACTACATTCACTCTGTCTTATCCAGTTGGGTGACCTTTCATTGAGAAGCTGCAGGAGTAATACCTAAGGCTCAAAAAATAGTGAAGGGCATAACATTTGTGGAGGCTCCTGAATCTAAGAGGTAGTTATGCAATTTTTTCCCAAAGATGCAAATAGAAATCAGAAAAGGAGGGGTTTCAATCTTTCCTTGAAATAAACTCACTTGAGTGTCAGCTTGTGCAACTTGATTTCAATCCTTTTCTTTTCCCTTATCCTTAGACTGTCCTTGACCTTAATCTTTTGATATTTGTGAGCTAAAGACTTTCCCAACTATTTCACTGAGTGTCCTATCTTGGAGACCACATTGGCCTTGAAAGCTCCTAGGACTGTATTTCTAATAGTAGGAACCCTTAACAATTCAAAAGAAGAAAGACTTACCTTCAATTTCTTGAGTTCCTCAGCTACAATCTCACCCAATTGTTCTGTACTCATATCAGCATGGGTGTCCTTGGAAGAGTCCACCAACGTTTCCTTGCCTGCATCAATGTTCTTTCCCTTAGAGGGATCAAATTGTCCTACTTTTGAAAGATATTGTGTTGGCACATGAGGATAAGATGGATTGTTACTAGCATTTGGATTAGGCAGTGCAACAAAGTTATTCAAAGGAATTGAAGTAGTGAGTGGACCTTCGGCTTGCCTATTCCTCAAATCATATTGTCTTATGCATTGGTGGAACATCTGAACCTCTTCAATGCATGTTTCTTCCTCATCTAAAGGACCATTATCATTCTCAATACCTTCATGGAACAACTGTGAAATTTCATCTCCATTGCATACTTGTTCTATTCTGTCATCTTGTTCACTTGCCTCTTGTTCAAGTCCATTCTCTTCACTTCGTGGGAAAGGGGCATGATTCAAAACCAATACCGAATAATCATAAGGGCTAGATGGTACCAATTCCTAATTATTGGAGCTTTTTTCAGCTTGTTGAACTTCATACTGGAAGATAGATGCAGTAGTTTGGAATTCAGGATAATCTAACTCAGAATGTTGATTTGTCTTATGGAGCCTGCACCATCCTGACAAGGCTGCTTCGGCTAGGTACACACCACTTGAAGGTTTATTCTGATTGGCAGGTTGGTCTAATGGAGTAGGGACACCCCCATTATTTGTCTTGGTATTCCATGTTCTATTTTTCCTAGGAGGCTGCCTTCTATCAAATCCTTGTCCGGAGGACTACCCTCTATCAAAATTCTATCCATATCCTTGTGTAGAATCTCTATTTTCCCTATTATAATTGGACTATATATTTCTTTGGGTAGCCCGAAGTTGACTGTTCTGATTCCTCAAATAAGTGACTTTTGTGGTTAGCTTCTTGACTTGTTCTATAAGCTCATCTAACCTTTCTTTGTCAAAGTTACTGTAAGATACGAAACCCACATTGTTATTAGAATATCCTGATGGTGTCCCCAAGCTTAAGGATTGCTTCAACACTTCATAATTTTGTAGGTAGGTTGGGAAATCAACTTGTTGTTGTGGATTGAGGGGTTGATGGCATTCTGAGGATAACTAGGCATTGGTGGGGTCTGATTTAATGGAGGACCTGGGTGTGAGACTAGATTCATGATGGGTGTGTGATTGGTCAAGGCCTGATTATGTGCTTGAATTTTCCCTAGGTGAGCAGTAGGCCCCAAAGACAGCAAGGGTCCTAAAAAATGTTGCCTCAAATTTGTACTAACCTTAACTTCCTCTGTGTAAGCATCAAGCAAAGTGTTTGGAGGGTTTGGTCTCCATTTAAGGAAGTTGGTTGTAAGGCTGTCAAGGGCTTCATAATAAACTTCTAAGGTAGTGGCATTGTCCAAAACATAGGGTGCTTGCAATCTAGTGTATGCACAATGGAATCTATTGTTGAATGAACCTATAGGCTCATTCGCCTCCCTCTTAACCTTAGTAAATTGCAAATATAGCTCATTAGCACTAATAGGAATTTTAAACTTCTACAAAAAGGAATTTTCAAGTTTAGTCCAATTGTGTATGGATCCAATAGGTAGATGATTATACTAGTAAAAGTCATCCTCTCCTAAGGAATATGGGAAAATCTTGCATGCAACATCTTCATGATTGATTCCCCTATCGCTAAGGCAGGTCTAGAAAATCCTAATGTGTTCCTCAATTGTCCTATTTGGGTCATTGACATGGAACTTAGAGTAGAAATTCTTAGGATTCTTCGACATGGCATTGTAGTTGTTAAAGGACAAGGGTGAGGGGTTATTTTCCAAGAAATCCATTGGTGGTGGTGGAGGTGCTTGTGGTTGATTAACAATTAGCTAGGGTTGCTGAATGGGAATGACCTTAGAATTAGATGAAGATGAGCTAGATGAAGGTGAAGATGATGGACAAGACGAAAAAGATGGTTGAGATGATGATGATTCTCCCCTTCTTCTAGTCCTCCTTGACCTAGTAGGGGCTTGTAACTCCTGAAAATATTCCTCCCCTAGTGTAGATCTGGTCCTTCGAAACTTCTTAGGAGAAATTGTAGATAAAAAAAGCTCCAACTTGCTTATTCAGGCCCTTCTTCTAGTGCTAATCTATTGATGGTGTTTTATGCACAAAAACAACTCAGACATAATGCAATATTCTATCTCTCTTGAAAGGTAAATCTCTATTAGCAAGCCTCAAGAGATAACCCCAAGGTCTCTAATGCCAAGTCTTGACAATGTAATGTAGCACATCAGTGATAAATGTGAAAATGATGGTAATCACAAGGGACCTTACAAAACAAATATTGGAAGCTTCAAACTCATCAAATCTTCCAATAGGTTGATGCTTTTTAATCTTAAGCTAACTCAGACTTAAAAGAAATAGAAAAAGATAAAGGGTTCAGAGAGACTTCTAAAACTAAAACCTAAGACCAATTGTGCAAACAATCAAACATTCAAAGTGGACCAATCCTTCAAAAATAATTCCTACTAAACCAAGATTAAACCTGCAATCTCACATAAATAGTGCAATCTTCTAAGATAATCAAGATTTTCAAATCATGGAGCATTCACACAAATCAACCTTATTTTATAATTGAATTGAATAAATACCCACAATTGAACTCAACACATAATATTTAGGCCTAGGCTAACTTTACACAGCAACTTACAATCAATAGGCTGCTAAAAGTATGGACCAAGGATTGCTCAAACACTTCAAATATTGAATCATCAACACAATTGCATCACATCTAAATCTAAAATCTAACATGCAATCATAACTTCAAAGCAATTTCTTAAAGATCTAGAAAACAAGAACCATGCAAAGTGAACAATACAGGAAAGAGCACCAAAGAAAAATGTCTTTACTTGTATTGAATTCACCTAGATTTGCAACAATTCATGTGTCCACAATATTACATCACTTGCTCTCAGAAAATTCCTAACTCTTTCTCAGTTCTAACTATTCCAACTATGTCTAACCTTTACAAACGAAGTTGAGGCCTCAATTTATAAAGAAATTACTTTAGGTCAGCATAAAATTAGGGTTACCAAATTAAGTCGGCCATACATGTCAGCCCAGAGAGTTTTTATAAAATAAAATTACATTTCATATTTTAAAATAAAGTCTAGGTCAGCCTAGACCCTTCTAGAAATATTCCCTTTGTGGCACACAATTCTAGGTTGCCCCTCTTGGCTATAAAGTCACATGACTGGCACTTTTTCCTAGGTGGCTCCAAGCTAGTTGTTTTCTCCTTCCTTATTGGCCTCTATCCTACTGGAGAGTTCTTTGACTTTTTCTAATATCTCCTTCATATCAACTGGATCTGGAGTTGGAATAAGTTTTATTCTTAACTTATGAATTTTCAACTCATCAACACATGACATTAATTCAATAAGGTTTATCAATATATGCTAAAATGATGCCATTGAATCAAAATGACAATACAAACCCTAATGGAAATGCAAAATGGATTACTTACTCACTGAGACTCCATCATTAGATTATCCAAGAACATGCAAATTCTCAAAGCTCAACAAGATTTCATCATTGAATATAACATTACCCTATTTGTCCAAGCCCAATTATTATTAAAAATTGAAGTTTGAAGGCATTACAAAAAGCTTGGGGATTCCACCCAGGAGTGGATTTTCCAGCTAGACTGGAGCTCGGGTAATCTGAGGGAGCTTGGATTTTTCGGGCCTTGCTCAAAGTGCACTTTGACTTGCATTCAAGGGATTGTAAGGTATTTCATGGGGCTCCTTGTCATGAAAAAGCTCATATTGATGACACCAACGACCTTAAGACCATGCCCTAGACCACATTCATCAATGTCCAATTCATCTCACCTTGGCGATTTAAAGGCTTGAAGATTTCAGAAATTTCAAGGGAGCTTGGATTTTTTGGGCAGATTAAGGCTCAGAAAATCAGAGCTACCTCAAAATTTTTGAAGGTGACAACCAATTTCACTAAGTGTTAATTTTTTCCTCTTGGGAAAAAATGAAGTTGTTCTCAATTTGCTCATGTGCTAGATTTGGGATTTTGAGGCAACATAGGATTCAAAATTTTTGAGGCGAGCCAAATTCTCCAAGCAGACTAATGCTTAGAAAATCCGAGCTACCTTGGAATTTTTGAGGTCTGGTGCAAAATCAAAGAAAAGACTAAGTGTTGAACTCGTTGTATGTTGGGATGATGAATAATGATCATTTCGCGAGATTAAGGTTACGAATCCCATCGGTTTCTAGCATTGAAGCCTAGATTAAGTGTTTTGAACAATCCCCTGACATCGCTTTACTCATTAATAGACCTCATCAGATGAAAACCAAGAAGCTAGGGTTTTTTTATTGAGGTTTCAAAGCAGGGCAACCCTTATAACTTTAATGTCAATCATGAGAGCACAACAAGAAGGGAATCGCGAACCCTAGCACCCTAGTTTCATTCAAATTAAATAAAAAACACAACCATTCGAATGTGCGCTCAAAGAATAGAAGATGCTAGCCGACTATACCAAAACAATCGAACCCACTCAATCAAAATTTGCATACAACAAACATACCCCCAAAGACATCTTTTCTCTAAACCCAACACAGATTAAATGGTCATGAATCAAAAGAAATCAACGACATAGAGAACACCCTACCTTGGAACTGTACATGGGAGAAATATTCTGATGAAAGCCTTCAAGAATCTCATAGCAACCAATTAAGAATGTGATCCTCACTTCTAGGGCTTGGAAAATCACAGGGTGGAAACAAGTTTCTTCTTTAGTTCAAACGCACACAATGAAAAATGACCAAAAATACATCATAGGTTTCACTTATACCTTCCCATTTTGCCTCATAAATGCCCGCCATAAATGCTCAAGAGGACATTTTAAAAGTTTGGGGATATGACAGGGTCTTGAACTCAGAAAATCTAAGGGAGCTCAAAATTTCTGACCGGATTCAGGTTTGGGTAATCTAAGCTACCTTGGATTTACTGAACCTCCCTCATGCTTATTCAATTTTTCCTCCAAGATGAAATTTTCAACTGGGGTAGACTTCAAAGAGAAAGACCATGACATGATGCTAAAAAGAAGACACCTCAAGTGTAGATAGGTCATTGAATCCCTGGGTGAAACAAAACCAGAACCAAGAAACATATCCCTTAATGGGAAAAGGTCAGAACCCTAAGGCAAGCAAGCAAACAAAAAAAACACAAAGAGGGTCCCTACCTTCAACGAGGCATGTGTGTGAAAATTACACAACAGTGGGCTAATTGGAGCCCTGAACAATGTACTAGTCCATTTTAGAGGTTGATGTTCCAAAAGAAGTGTATGATAATTTGAAGTATGTTAAAGTTGAGGATGGGTATTTGAAATTCCAATTGAGAAGTGGGTTTGATGAGTATTTTAGTAGATATGGTCAAGAAAGCACCGTAGCAAACCTACAAAGGAATTGGTGAAATTTTGAAGGGAATCAACCTTGTTGGGATTTTGTGGATTAAGGAATTGTTGAAATATATTGAAATTTTGTTTGTTGATTGATTTCCTCCCTACTCCGCATCATACTTTTACACAAAGGGGTTACTTGGAAAATTGGGAATGGTGCAAAAACTCATTTTTGGGAAGATTGTTTGTTAGATCGATAACCCTTGTGATTGGTATTGTATGATAAGAGTGAAGTACTTGGGTGGGAGATAAGTCAATTATTTCCTTACCAATAGAGAAATTCCTAAGGGTTTTCTTATTTGGAATAATTTATTGAAATATAGGAGACTTTTACACAAAGGAGTTACTTAGAGGATTCAAAATATTGCAAAAACTCAATTTTGTGAAGATTTTTTATTATATTGATAGCCCTTGATTTCCAATCAAGTATTATGACAGTTGAAAATCACAATCTTCTTTGATAGCCCTTGATTCAAAATATTGCAAAAACTCAATTTTGTGAAGATTTTTTATTATATTGATAGCCCTTGATTTCCAATCAAGTATTATGACAGTTGAAAATCACAATCTTCTTTGGTGCCTAGGTTTTTTATTTTATAGATGGCAAATACTTATCGGTTCATTGGAAAAATATTTATCATTTTTTAGTTGTAGATGAAATATTATTCACCATAGCTAATTATTTACAAGTTCGACTTGCCTCCTATAAGATCCCTATTATCCATGAAGATGATGAGTTTTTTTTATGTTGGGATAGAAAAGGAAATGCCACTGTTACTTGTACCAACACAATGTTGCTAGACATCCTTGTTGGTAATATATTTTGGAAACTTATCTAGAATCATAACTTAATTCCCACAATTAATTTATTTTTCTAGACCATTTTTCATGACATAATTTCCACATAGAATAACCTTTAGAAAAGGGGGTTTCATTTCCTAATAAATGTGTTTTATGTAAAAATGTGGAAGATTCAATTGACATCTTCCTTTTTTTGATATTTTTGGTTGTTTTATGGTATAACTTTTTATAAAAAAATGAGGTTAACTAGGTTATATAAAGATATTTGGTAAATTTTGTGGAGAGTTGGTTATCCTCATTGAATCATCTAGTCCTTAAAGAACTATGGATTTTAGTCCCTCCAAACCTTTCTTAGGGGATTTGGAAAGAGAAATAATCAAATTTTCAAAGACGTGGCATAAAGTGTGGATGTGGTTTTCAATTCTTACAAGTTATATTGTAGAAAATACCAATCACACAAATACTAGGAATGAAGTTTTCCTTGTCCCTATTTAGGAAACCAAAATAGCCCTTGGATGGGAAATAAAGAAGAAATTATTTGATATTGATAATAAAAATAAAATTATTAAACAAAACACCTCTTGGCCTCCACCTCATTTTGGTTGGGCAAAGTTTAATTTTGATGGTGCTACCAAAGGTAACCTGAGTGTGGCTAGTGTTAGAGGATTTTTTAGCTACAACTCTAGGGATCTAAATGAAAATTACATGAGGGGCATTGGATCCAAAATTAATAATGAAACAAAAGCTTTGACTATTTTTGGGGGTATCAAGCTGGCATACTCTTTGGGGATAATTGATTTACTGATTGAAGGTGTCTCAAAAGTTGTTATTGATGCTATTAGAAAGCATACTACACCTACTCAAAACATTAGAGATATAATTTTTGATGCTTATGGTCTACTTAATTATTTTCTAATGTCTAAACTATGCATATCGATAAGGAGGGTAGCTGAGTTGTAGATGCCCTAGCTAATGATGGAATAAAGCTCACAAGTTGGAGGTGTTCGTATAAGGTGGGCTATAGATTCCTTCTCATATTATCAATACTTTTAACAATGAGAAAAATAAAATAGTTGTCTAAGGGGTCCTTAGGGAAGGGTATTGATTTTTACCCCAAGGTTAATTGTTGGCCTGGTCTTAATATCACCTTGATTTGGTTTAGGAGGGGTTATATTATCCTTGGAAACTATATTTGGGTTGGAATTGAGATATATGATTTTCCCCTTAATCATTACATTGTTATTAAATGGCCCTATTATGCATATTGTTTTTGTTTGAGTTCTCAGCCTACTATGCCCCAAATCATCTTTACTTGGTTTAATATTCTCTACAAGGGTGCCAAGATTATGGGGGGAGAGAAGTGTTGAATTGAACTTACTTCCCTTAAGGAGGTGAAACCAATGTCATGCTATGGCACATATTTAAGGATGGTGGTATTAATCCTTACTTTGAGTCCCTATGAGGTTTTGATCCTATTGTTTAAAAAAAATTGCTACTTCTTGGAGGGAGAAAATTCATGGTGGGGGACATTAGCTTTACAATGTCAAATGACACCATTGTTGTTTCTATTGGGTTAAACATTGATGGTAAGAAGGTCACTAAGAATGGAAAAATGAGAGAGAGGAAAGCATCAACCAATTCTTGAAAGAAGGAGAAGAAATGATCAAATTCTAAAATGACTTCAAATGGGAAGGCCTCCCATTTCCTTGTAATGAGGGTAGTAAAATGTTAATTAAATATTTCACACTAGAGGGTAGGTTTAAGTGTGTGTTTTATTATCGTTTCCCACTCCTAAACCATATCTGGCACAAGAAGATTGTTAGTTTTACTTTGCCCTGAGTTCTTTGAAGAATTGTACTAAGGATGTTTTATTGGACAAAGTGGTGATGCCCCTACACTAGGTTTTAATATTCAAACTCTACAAATTCCACCTTGCTATGTGCCCCAAAAGCTTATCAACAATCTCATTTCTAAGCCTAATATTCTTCCTACCCCTATGCTAATCAAACCTAAAGATAGGATTGATCCCTCTTCCTCGAAGGGTCGAAGGGAAAGAGAAAATATGTCAAGCTTTCCTCCTTCCTTGCCAAAGAATAAATTGAGCTTTGGGGACGTGCTAGGTAAGGCGGTGATGGGTAATGTTGAGTTTGAGGATGTGCCTAGTAAAGTAGTGATTGCTAATGTTAATCTTGTGTTGGAAGGTAATGCTGTGGTTGATTATGATGTATCTAGTTGGCTAATTTTTTTGGCCATTCATACCCTTTTAAAAGTGGCCTCACAAATCCCCAAGGACAACCCTAATAGTGCTAGTTTTTCTAAGACAAAGAGTAAAAACCCTAAATATTAATCCTTACCTATCAACGATAAAAAATCTGAAGTCTCCATTGTTGTCACTCTAGATTCTAAGACTATGCAAAGGTCTAAAAGGTTAGTGACCAAGATGTCTAATCCTACCAAAGCTTCTAGGGTCAAGATGGTTGTTTCTAGTGATAAAGACCTTGATACTGTGGAGGATAGTGATTATATAATCAATGGGAATGAGGATTCTAGTCATTCTCAAGATTCTATGGATGAAGAATATGTTTCCCTCTACAAGGAATTTGGCCCTAATTGCTTTCTAGAAATGAATGCTCGTTATGACTTTGAGCCTTTTGACCCTAGGGATGATCCTAAGGTTGACAAAGAAGTGACTATTAGCTTTGAGAATGATTTGGTGACTAGCAATGATGTCAAAGGTAAAGAAATTCAAGAGAACAATATGACTACCCTAGTGCATCTTTGTTCTCATTATGCTCATAACATCGATTCTCTCAAGTCTCTACAACAAAGAATGGACACCCTAGAAGAAAAATTCAACAATGTCTTCAATTTCGGTTTTAAGGTAATACATAAACAAGTCACCTCTCTACACCTTCTCAAGAATGTTGTGTAGGAGTTCCAGAAGAGAAGGTTTGAGGGTACTCTTGAAGGTCCTATTATGAAAAGTACACAAAGAGAGACCTTAAAAAGAACCTTTTTTCTTTATATTTGATGATTAGGGAAATGTGTCTCCCCCAAAAGACATGATGCAATTGATAGCTTTTTCTACTGTTTGTTTGCTATTTTTGTGCTACTTTTCTCTATTCTATTGTTAGTCTTTGGTTAGTTGTTTTTTGGCTTTTCTCCTTGTAGCCTTTGAGTTTGCTTTGTAATAGGTTTGTGACCTTGGTTTCTCGTTATAATATATCAGAAAAATAAGTGTGTTCTAGGTCACCTCATAATGGTTAGTAAGATTTATTTTGATTTTGAATTTTAAAAGTTCAAAATTTTGATTTGCAACTATAGAAATGACCTAAGTCAAACCTACACCCATGAATCTAATCTAGGGTGATAAATGAAAGGCTTAGAAATTGGGATTACTTTCTAAAAATAAGTAGCGATATAATTAAGATATAGAAATGTCATGATCAAAATTCAAACAAAATTATACTACCTATTTACTAATAATTGCAATTAAAGGCATTCTAATTAAAGTGAGCCCAAAAACATTAAAGAAAAGAATATAAATATACAATTGTCACCTTACAAATAAAAATAATTCATTTTGTCTCCATAAAATAGGACCAAAAATTCACCTCTACCTCTTTTTTCAATAAAAAATATTACAAGCCCACTAAAACTATCTTACCATGATTGAAGGAGTTGATGAGATCTCTCTCACAATCATATCGCAATTGGACATCTGATGGTTAGAAAAAAGACGTCCCTTTTGTCTTTGTCTAAACAAAATACGTCGCTTGTGTGCTTACATCAGTTACTGTCTTAAGGAAAGAGAAAACAAAAACATTTTAACATCACCAATATATATGCATCCTTATATTAATAAAAAAATTCCAAATAAGAAAACTATGTATATTTCCACTAAGGTGGTCATAGTGATGAATTATGGAGAACAAGAACCTGTAGACTTTGTTGTGTGAGGCTTGACCTGCTTGACCTCCTTGTATGTGTATATGTTTGCAATATACACATAACAGCACAGATTGATAGCACCAAGCACAGCCAAAAGCCAGTAGAAATACTCCAACTTACATCTATTGAGATTGTTTTGAAACCAACCATGATCATGACCTCCTCTAGTAGTGATTTTATCAATAATGGTGATCAAAAGACTACTGAGGAAACTAGCAATCCCTATGACAGATAGATAAAAAGAAATCCCCAAGCTTCTCATACTGTCAGGCACTTGATCATAAAAGTATTCCTGCAGTCCTACTAGAGTAAAAACATCTGCCATTCCAATCAAAACAAACTGTGGAACCAACCAAAATATGCTGAGAGGAATTATAGTTTTAGGGCTGTCAAGCAAGCCATGGGCTTTTGCACTTTGGATCCTTTTTTTTTCTGTCAAAGCTGCACTTACCATGCATAGAATGGAAAACAACATGCCGATGCCAATTCTTTGTAGAATACTGATCCCTCTTTCATTGCCTGTGATTCTTTTGGTTATGGGGACAAGCCAAGTGTCATATATACTAATGAAAATAAGTATGGGTACGGTGGAAAAGGCTAGAAGGGAAGCTGATGGGATCTGAAAGTGGGGTCCCATGCTCCTGTCCATGGTGCTGCCCTGTTTTATGAAGAATGTTGTTGTCTGTGCTACTATGATTCCAAAGATTATGCAACATAACCAGATGGGAACCATCCTGAATATAAGCTTGGTTTCCTCTACTTGAGTTACTGTGCAGAGCTTCCATGGGTTTGGCTGCTTGTTTCCCTCTGTATGGTTGTTAGGTTCATAGGCTTCCACCACTATGGCAGCTTTGTCCAAACACCTGAATAGCACCATTACAAAAAGAAAAAATACAATCAATTTTACAGTAGGACCAGTTCATCAGGGTGAGTTTACATACAACACAAAATAATTGACTTCAATTACACTATAGCCCTATATCATGAGGTAAAAGGGCTAAGGTTGTTTTCGTTTAAGACCAAGACAAGACACACTTTTTATTTATGAGAACTCTTCTTGTGGAACACACATTAAACCTAACATCACCAATATATATTATACCAGCAGTGTCTCTCGCTCATCTTTGTGAGATTTACATACAACATGGAAATTTTGGGTTCCACTATATGTAGCTCCAGTTCATCTGAGGGAGTTCGCATACAACACTGATTTTTTGTTTGGTGCAATTACAGCGTACCTCTAGGTCATTGCAGGGAGTTCACATATTATATAAGAATTTGAGGGTGAATTAAATAGCAGTTCTAGTTCATCAGAGTGAGTTCACATACAACATAAGCGATCTTTCATACAGATTTTGGCAGGTAATAAGTTGATAAGATTGAAATCTAGGTAACATCAGTAAGGGATTCTCTACTTATCATTCAGACTCAAGTCTATGGAGATTTTTGGGTTTCCCAGAAAAATCACAAATATGATTGTGTGTTGAGTAATTCGATAAAGAAGAAGGGTAAGAAATGACTTACTGAATACTATCCGTGTGTGAAAGTAGCCTCTGCCCTGATTTCACTGACTTTGCATACCAATTCTCATAAAGCAAGTCCATGTCTGAAGGAAGGTTTTTCTTTCTGTTCCTCACAGCAGCAACAATCACCTGCAAAATCGAAGTTATAGGGCTACCTCCAGGAAGTTTGTTTCTGTAAAGTGGTGTTCCATACGAAAACAGGCCAATCGCTATAGTCATGGCAATTGTAGGGATCCCAAATCCAATTCCCCAGCTTATGTTGTCCTGAACATATACAACAACTGTGACGGCTAGTAGAGTGCCACTGCAGAGCCCAAAATACCACCAATTGAAGAACGATGTCTTCTTAAGCTTTTCGTTTTGATCCTCCTCATTGAACTGTTCTGCACCAAATGCTTGCAAGGAAGGCTTATGCCCACCAGTGCCAATTGCTATCAAATACAAAGCCAGGAACAAAACAGCTTTCTCGCCTGTCGTTGCCTTACTGCAGACTTCTACACACTTTTCAGGCCTCAGAGCTGGGAGGGATACTGACAGTGTCAATAAAATCAATCCCTGAAACATGAATTTCATGCAAACAATTTGATCAGACAGGTCTAAAATTCAGAAATTTGATACTGCGCAGACATTTCTTTTTGTTTTCAAAGGTAATCTAGAAAGAATTCAGACATGGGTATACACTATACAGTATACAGCAAACACATTTAATCCCTCAAAATCTCACCGCGAGATATATTGCTGAGGAGACCAGGACAATCCAGTATCTGCCACTGTATGCATCTGCTACAAAGCCTCCTAGAAGAGGCATAACAGTTGTGACCCCAACCCAATAGTTCACGTTTTTGGCAGAAGTTTCAACCCCTTCATGCATAGAAGTTGTTAGATAGATGATCAAATTGGAGGCAATTCCATAGTAAGTCAGTCTCTCACTGACTTCGACTCCTGCACAATTCAACAATCTATTAAGATTCTTCCATCGATCAGATGGCCCATTCAATGGGGCAGAACTGACTACAGATCAGATTGATTGCTCAAAAATGCTCCTGAAAGACAAGTTCATTTCAAAATGCATGGTATATCCAAGTTCAACAAGTTCCATGCTACTGGATTTAATCTAATTGTTTTAGGTCTCCACATAAAACAACAGACCAAGTGTCAATTGAATCAGGTGTCATGAGAACTCTTATCTTCTTGTACTAGAATCCATTATTTAAGACTTACCGATGATAAAAAGAGCAGCCTTCCATCCACCACTTTTTGTTTTAAGAACAGGCCTCCCCTTGAGATCCACAGATCCATCCTTGACCCACTCTAGCTGACCATCACTTTCCTTTGTCTGTACTGATGACTTCCAAAACTCTGCCCATTCATTCCAATACAAGAATCCCATGGCTGCAAATTCAATCAAAACATAGGAGGGAAATATGATTTCCAAGAAGAGAACTAGAACTTGAAAGCTTGGAAGTCTTTCAAGATTTTCAAAAAATTGATTTGACAAAAATCAGGATCACAGACACGAACTAATCAGTATCATGGACCAGAATACCAATTTCTACTAGAAACTTCTCAAAAATCTACAAGACTAAGGAGCAGGAGATCAAATTGTTATATATTGAAGCAGAGATCTTGAATAATGAAGATAATATGGAGTATCTGTCACCGATTCCCAGGGACCTTGTGATGACACACCTTATTTGAACCGAGCCAAACCGCACTACATAGCGACCAATCAAGTTAAGGTTTCTCAACTCACTCAGCACTACTAAGACCAACACAATGGAGAGGCGCCAGGCCACTTATAGAGGCACAATCGAACATGTATAAACGCTGAAATGACTCAGCCTTATTCATTCAGAACAGCAACACACATTAGAAGGCGATGAAAAAAGAGAAACAAAAATGGAGAATGCTGATCTTCTAATTTATGAATGCCAAATACAGATGGCAAGCAATTTCAACGATAAACAACCTGAAGCACTTGGATTGATGGATAAACCCAATGACAGCCAGCCACGAATGGAGACAAATTTAACATCAACTACAGACAAACAACTAAATGGAATAACCGCAGCTAATTCTCTATTATGGACATTAAACAATATTCACCAGTGCACAAACTTTAGCATTCGATTCATTTCTCAGCAAAGATTAGTAACAATTCAACAAAAGACAACCGATCCTCCACTCTTGAACAGAGACGTGCTTCTCTCACGAGTCTTCACGGCTCAGGTTACAAACAATCGACCCCACTGCCATCGACAGACAACATTACACGATGAAGAAAATAGCAATAGTTTGGCTTCAAAAACAACTTTCAATCGATGAGGAGCAGCGCACAATTTCTTCCCCAAGTTCTGCCGCTTCAACTCCCACAAACTCCAAACCCAGATTGGGCGCTTTGTTTCTTCCAGGCTGAATCGAATTCTTCTATCTCTCAATCTGAATCGAATTCTTCCTTTTCACAAACAATCGGTCTCCCATTTCTCAATCAAAATGAAATCCATCCTGCCTTCCACGCTACAGTCTTCCATACAATCTTTTTCCTCACTGCCAAGAACCGTTGTCTCTGTTTCAAAAACTACTCGGCCTCTCTTTTCCTGCGCGTCCTTCCTTCCTTCACATTCTATCCCCATCAAGCCTTCCTCTTTGGTCCAGAACAGTACGCCTCCTCTCCAACTGCAGGATCGGCCTCCCCTTCCTTGAGAAAACCGTCAGCCAACTTCTTCTCTAACTCAGGCGAATCAATAGTCTTTCTTCTCCAACGGTTGTAACGTATCAAATATGCCGATCAACTGAAAGGATGATTCAGCATCTTGTTGCCAATGAAGAATGGCAACCTATCAACAAGCATCAAGGCAAGAACAACCAACATAAACTCAAACCAAAATTGAAAACAAGATTGCAAACAAAATTGATTCGATGCCCCTGCATCACCTTGATTTGATGTCAGGTATCTATTCGGTACCTGACAATCCTATTGAATATTCAAAGAAGCCAAGTGATTGGAAATGAAAGACAGAGAACTTTAACAGGGTAGTTTGAGAGTTCATAGATGAATGGATGTAAGGGACCATGGAAGGTCTCCTTTCTGATTAAGCAAGAGGTTTGTGAAGACAGGCTTGAATTCCTAAAAGTGCTTATCATTTAAGAT
Source organism: Sequoia sempervirens (assembly GCA_007258455.2). NCBI lineage: Eukaryota > Viridiplantae > Streptophyta > Pinopsida > Cupressales > Cupressaceae > Sequoia > Sequoia sempervirens. The sequence continues at coordinate 1,038,026,808 of VDFB02271358.1, read as the reverse complement.
TAGGCATGTTGTAGTATAATATATGTTATTAATATATATAATATTAGTATTATTTTAATTAATGTAGATTATATATATATATATATATATATATATATATATATATATATATATATATATATATATATATATATATATATATATATATATATATATAATTTATTATTATCATATTATTGTTATAATTATATTATAATTATTATATGATTATAATTTTATTTTTTATATTATTATTAATATTAGTATTGTTGTGATGTAATAATATTGTAATGAGTTTTGTTTTGTCTTGTTTAATTGGTAATTAATACGTTTTTTAATTATTATAAATGTATTAATTATGATAATAATTATTAATTATTATTATTACTATTATATTATATTATAATTATAATTTAAATTCTTTATCTTTCTCATAGTTGTGGATTATTTTGTTTCTTGCTCTCTTCTTCAGAATGAGATTGATGTTCAGATGTTCACTAACATGTACTTTTGTTAATATTCTTGGGTTGTGGATCATCTTCTTGCCTTGCTTGTCTTTGTGGAATGAAATGTTTAACTTTCAATTATTCTACTATTACTTTTAATTTTTGTCTTGCATATCTTTTTGTGCCTACGTCGTTACACCGTCTTCTTTGCTCATCCCTTTCTACATGTACCATTTGTTCCTTTTATTGGCATTTTTTATTTTCTCTTTGGTATTGTTTTCTTTACTCCTTAGATTCAAAAATATTTTTTGGTCGACCTATAGCTAAAATAGAAATGGCATACAATAATTTAATGAATGCAAGATTAAATAATATATATAGATATGTCATAATATAGTTGTACACATATGGAGTTGATGAAGAAATATTTGAAACATGGGAAGATCAAAATGAAATTCTATGTTAGTTATGCATGTTAGAATAATAGGATTATGGTTATATTAGAGAAACTATATTTTTTCAGTTACAGTTAGTGTTTATAGAGAGTTAGGATTTGAGTTAAATAAGGTCTAGGAATAGTGGTAGGGTAAAATATGGCTAGAGTTAGTGTTCAATTAATTTTAAAAGGGGAAGGGTTAGGATATGTTCCATGTTCAACTAGGGTTAAGGTTCTACAAAAATGCTTGGGGTAGGTTTAGAGACATGGTTGGGGTTAAGATTACGATTATGGTTATTGTTAGTTTTAGAGTTAGGGTGAGGGTTATGCGAAATAGGGTTCATGTTATAGTTATGATTTTGGATTAGGGTGAGGGGTAGGGTTAGAGTCGAGGTTAGGATTAAGGTTATAGTTAGGGTTGGGACCAAGGTTAGGGTCATAGTTAGAGTTGGGGTTGGTGTTAGGATTAGGGTAATGGGCTAGGGTTAGTGGTAGAAGAAATAAGGTTAAGGTTAGGGTTGGGGTCAGAGTTAGGGTTGACCAAAGTTAGGGTTAGGGTTGGTGTTAGGGTTGTGATTATTATTAAGGATAGAAATGTGTTAAGATTAGGGTTAGTGTTAGAAAAAAAAGGATTAGGGTTATGGTTAGGGCTAGGTTTCAAGTTGAGGCTAGGTTTAGGGTTGGGGTTAGGAATATGGTTAGTGTTGGGAATGGAGTTGGGATTAGGATTACAATTTGGAGTTACACTTAGGATTATGGTTATGGTTATGGTTAGGGTTAGGGTTAAAGTTAGGTTTAGGGTTAATGTTATGAGATATAAGATTAAGGTTAGGGCTAGGGTTAGAGTTTTGAGAATTAGGGTTAGTTTAGGGTTATGCTTACAATTTGATCTAGTATGAGGGTTAGGATTATGGTTTAGGGTATAGTGTTAGAGTTAGGTTAGGGTTAGGTTTAGAGTTAGGGTTAGGGTTATGAGAAACAAGGTTTGAATTACACTTAGGTAAGGGTCAAGATTATAATTTTTATTAGGGTTAGTGTTAAGTTAGGGCTATGAAATCTAGAGTTTAGGGTTAGGATTATGTTACAATTATGGTTGGGATTAGAGTTTCCATTAGGGTTCGGGTTCAATTTTAGATTAGGGTGTAGTGTAGAAAAATGTACTCCTTTACATTTTCACACTATGTTTGCATCCTCTAATTAATTGGACTTAATTAAGCTTCTAATTACCTGAATTATGCATTCTAAAGCCTTATTATTCTCGTATTTTGAAAGGGAAACTTATATTAAAAAAATTCCATCATTAATTTAAATACCTTGGAAATTGTGTGTCCTAGATTTAGGTCCCATGACCCATTTTCCCAAGGGCGAATGGGTCCTCCTTAAGTGCCAAGAACCAATTTTTAATATTTTTTTGGTGGCATTTTAATGATTCCAATTCAAGTTTAAAATGTCAGCTTGTGAAATCTAATTTTTGGGAAATTAGATAAACACCTATAACTATAGTTATTTTATCAATTCAAACATAAGACACACTATCAAGATTTCACTAGAGAGAATATTATTGTCAAGAGCATTGAAGAGTAGATTTATCAATCATCTACAATAGCAATCAAGATCATATTGAATCATGCCAAAGTTTATGCATCTTCATGTCATGTTTTGGAGCTAACATTGTGATGTAAGTTTCAAACATTCTAGCAAGCATTCAAGCATCAAACCAAGAAATAATTCAAGTCAATTCAAGCAAGATCCAATCCTTAGGGAAGAATTTTAGTTCTACTTCTTTTCTTCTATTTTTTACAATTATGGTTTTTAGTTATGAGACTAGTCCTCTCCCTATTCTTGAGGAAAGAGAGAACATATGCATTTAATTTCTATTTTTAGTCTTAGCATGAATAAAAATCCCCCCATGCCTATATAATGAGGTCAATGGTGGTGGAGAAAATTTAGTAGTAGTAGTAGAAGAAGAAGATACAGTTGCTAGTTCCAATTTTTATTTTTACCAAAAAATGTTTCATTGATGTTTGTTTTTGTATTATTTTGAATGGGAAATCTTTTGAAGATTCTTGTCATATTGTAAGAAATTTAATTTCTATGCAATAAAGGAGTTTTAGTTTATTGTCATGAATTTTTGATCAATAGTGTATAGTTGATATTTTTTGTGAGTGCAACAACTCAAGCAAAGGCCACTTGAGGTACTACCAACCCATCTTACTTCATGTACTAGATTATATGTTCGTTCTTGTATCTATTTATTTTAAATTATCACTCAAGTATGTATGTGAATCCCCTAAATGATACTATGTAGTATGTATCACATTTTGTAACAACATGTTGAGTTAGTCTATAGAGAAGTTAAGCAGTTAGGAATTAGAGTCAGTAGTGTTAGTGAATTGTAGAGTTCAAATTTAGTAGTTAACAATTACAATATTAAGCCGAAGGTACCTATAACACAAGCAACAAATTAAGTTATTTCCCTTTTTTTGCAACTTTATGCTTTATTTCCTTTTCCAACCTTTGTTGTTTTCTATATAAGTGTAAACCACCTTTACTCATTGATATAGGTCATGTAGAGTCCAAATAGTGTCAGCATCATCAAAAGATTATGAATCCTTGGTCGATAGTTAAATAAAGCCTTTGTGAGGGTTTGGTAAACTATTCAGTTAGGAACCTATCCTCTAAATTGTGTGTCTACCCATAAACACCAAGTTGACTAAACATTAGAAAGGCCTTACACAAGGCACATGGTCTTGATGGTTTTCCTTTGGCCTTATTCCAATATTTTTTGGATGTAATGGGTAAAGATCTCACTACTATTGCATGTGATATTTTTTTGGTTTTTTGATATTTTTAAGTAGCTTAATAGAACATTTATAGATATCATTCCTTAAAAAAATAATGTTAGAAATATCTATGATTTTTAGCGCATAAGTCTTTGCAATATTTTGTATAAGGTGTTCTCCAAGATTAAGCCTCTATTGTCTAAGACTATATCTTAAAATGAAAAAAATGTGCCAAGTTGTCAAATTCTAGATGCTTCCATAACCACTTATTAGATTATCCATTCTATTGAGAAGAATAGTAAGGAAGGAATGGTTCTTAATTTGGAAATTTTTAAAGCCTATGATAGGGTGTGATGTGATTTTATTCTATCCTTAACAAGCTTGGTTTTGACTAGAAGATTATTGGTATGATTCAAGAGTGTATTTCTACCCTTAATTTTTCTATTTTATTTAATGGGATTCCCTAGGGTTATTAAATAGGGCTAGGAGCTTGAGATAGGAGGACCTTTGCTCCCTATATGTTTATCATGCATGTTATCCAAATTTCTTGGAAGAAATATCCCATATATAACTCTTAGGGTTTCTCTTCAAGATATTAAATCTACCTCAAGCCCTAACCCCTAATCTATTAAACAATTTGTTGATTATACAAAATTTTAAAAAATATAGATCTATTACAAAATCTCTTAATTGGAAGAAAACATAGGATAAATATGTTGCTACTTGTAGCTAAGTCATTAATTATGATAAAAGTAACATTCTTTAAAATGGTTGTTCTCATCCAACATAAAATATCCTCTACTTTGAATTTCCCTTGTGCCAATTCATCAACCTCCTACTTGGGTCTAGCTTTAATTATTAAGAAAATTCATCATCTTTATTGGAACACAACATTAGAAAAAACACAAAGAAAATTAGCTAACTTGAAGGGAAAACTATTGAGTCAAGGTGGAAAATTATGGATCCTCAAAGTTTCCATTCAATAAATTCATATATACTTCCTCTAATTATTCAAAATCCCCAAGTATATTATAGAAAATATTGAATAGATTCAAAAAATATTGCTTTGGTTGGGTGTGGAGGAGAAGAAAATAATTTCTTGAATTAGTTGGGACAAAGTTGATACTTTAAAAATTATTAGAAGACTTAGCCTAAGGACAATTCAACTAACTAATAAAACATTATTGGAAAGATAGGTCGGTGTTTCATGAATAATAGTAATGATTGGCCTCCTATGATGAGAGTTATGTACTTGGGTGGGAGATAATATAATTATTTCCTTAAATTGATAAAGAAATTCCTAAGGGTTCTCTTATTTGGAGTAATTTATTAAAAAATACTGGAAACTTGCATACTCAAAAGGGGTTAATTGAAGAATTGAGAATGGTAATAAAAACTCATTTTTTGAAAGATTGTTTGTTAGATCAATGGCCCTTTATCTTCACTTAGGTATTTTTCTAGTTGAAAACCCCCTAACAAACTTATTTTGTCCCTAGGTTTATAATGTTATGGATGAAAAAGACTTGTCATTTCATTGGAAAAATGTTTTTCATTCCTTATTTGTGGATGGAAGATTATTTAGAATAGCTAGTGATTTTACAAGATAGACTTGCCTCCAATAGATAGTAAAGGAAATTACACTATTATTTCTACCTACATAATGTTGCTAGACATCCCAATTGGTAATATATTTTGGTAAACTATCTAGAATCATAACTTAATTTCAAAAATTAATTCCTTTTTTCTAGACCATTAATCATGAAATAATTTTCACATAGGATAACCTTTGAAAAAGGAGGTTCCAATTTCCTAGCATATGTGTTGTATGCAAAAATGTGGAAGAGTCAATTGATCACCTCTCCTTTTTTGTATTTTTTATTACATTCTTGTAGAACATTTTTTTTTAAAATGAGGTGAGCTAGGTTATGTAAAGATATTTGGTAAATTTTTTGGAGAGTTGGTTATCCTTACAATAGAATCATCTAATCCTTAAATAAATATAGTTTCTAGTCCCTCCACACCTTTCATAGGGGATTTGGAAAGATAAATAATTAAATTTTTAAATATGTGTCACAAAGTGTGGATGTGGATTTCAATTATTACAAGTTCTATTGTAGAAAATGTTGGATGTTGTGGATGTGTTGTTGATATGTGGTTGTCATTGATGGCAAAAATATTAGCATTTGGTGTACTACAGGTTGTATATGTCGAGGATATTGAGAAAATTGTAAAACAAAGTGTTCCAGGTTCCCTATGGAATTGTGTAGGTCTTGAAGGCATCTTGTTCTTTACGTTGAATTTTAGCTATTGTGGACTAAAGGATTTTATGATGAGTGTATCTAGATCATCTACCAAAATTTTCAGAGGTCCGTGTATAGATTTGATCATGTTGTGGTCTGACAGTGTTTTTGTGGTCTTTGTTAGTGTTCCTGAATGAAGTTTATGTGATTCTGGAAATCTCAATTGTTGTGGATGTTTATCTATTGTTTCTTGGTGTTTTTGGATGTTTCTAGATCATGCTCTATCTTTGTGGTATGCCCACAATAATCGGTGTGCTCGTGGTTAGAAGTTTTTCCTTTGTATGTTCATTTTTCTTGTTCTTGGCCGACATGTTGATGGTAGCATGTTGTGGATTGACGAGGTGAAAATAATTGAAGTATTTTTGTGTTGGAGTTTTAAATTTGGGTCTCCACTATGCTGTGGTTGACCTTGGTGGATTCACATTAAATTTTTATATGTAAATTTGGGCGAACATTGCAAATATGTTTTATTTTCCTGGTCGACTAAGTTATTGATGAAATCCCATGTAGCAGATATATAAGAGCAATTGTTTCATCGGTGTTGTGTGTTGGAAAATTGTTGAGTGTGCTCTTATGTGTGTATGTGTGAATATCATTTAATTACAAAGCAGAGTGTGAAGAAGGTCAAGTGAAGTGTGAAGTAGTTTGTGAAGGAGTTTTATGTGCTTAATTGGAACTATAATCAGGCTTGTGGAGAAGCTATTCTTTCAGTTCATACCCTCCAGATTTTAATCCTATTTTGTATTGTTGGGAAGTGAGCCCCTTTTGTATTTAAGCAGTGAGATCTAGGAAGTGTTCCTGAATGGATGTGCATTCCCCTTATTATTTCTCATTATACTTTTAACAGGGTATAATCTTGTGGACTAACATCCACTGTGGTTTTTCCCCTAACAAGGTTTCCACGTAAAAAATCTTGGTGTTCTGTATCTCTCTGATATGTTAATTGCTTATTCATCAAATATGAGATTAAGTTAAGTAAAGTTTGAAAATTTTACTATTTTGTGACAACTGATTCACCCTCCCCTCTCAATTGTTTGTCCTTATTTTTCCAACAATTGGTATCAGAGTAGGTTCCTCTGAAGAAGTTTGAAAGCTTGAAGTGATCCAAGATGGCAACATTCAAGAAGGGTAGTCCAAGATTTGATGGAACTAACTACTCATTGTGGAAATTCGGGATGCAATGTCACCTAAGGTGTATTGGTGAAGCCTACTAGAAGATTACAAAAGATCCATATGTTATTCCTCAAAATGGTCCCTCCACTGCTTATGAGATCAAAGATGTTAAAAATAATATCAGGGCTATAGAAGCTTTGGTGAGTGCTCTGACATATTCAGAGATGGCTAATGTGGTAGGACTACAAACAACTCATGAGATTTGGATGAAGCTAGAAAATTTGGATGAAGGAGATTCACAGGTGAAGATGGCTAAGCTACAGAGTCTACAAAGCAAGTATGAAAATTTGAAGATGAGTGAAGATGAAAATATCACCTCTTTTATGCATAGAGTAAATGAAATAGTGATGGGTATTACATGTGTTGGTGGTTCTCTGGATGAGGGTGAAATTGTGGTTAAGATACTTAGATCCTTGCCTCCCTCCTACAAAGTGAAGGCTCGTTTAAGAGCTCAAATTAGTAACAAAGATGTCAAGAGACACACTAGTTGGTAAGCTTGCTAATTTTGAATTAAGTGAATTTGGTGAATCTATTCCGAAGATTGAATCTACATTCAAGGTTACTGTATCCAGAAGTAACAAGCAAAGATATAGTTTGAGAGAGTTTTCTAGAAGGATATCCAAGTATGATGAAGAACTGAAGCAGCTTAAAGACAAAGAAAGAGAGGTAGAAAAATTAGAAGCACTGATTGTAAAGAAAGAAGGCAAAGGGAAAGGTAAGTATAAAGGAGTGTTACCTATTAAATGTTTTTCATGTAGTAAAATAGGTCATTTTGCATCAAGATGTCCTAAAAAGGTCCCTATAACTAAGCCTAACAAGTCTAGATTCCAAAATAAATGTTACTTTGTTGAAGGAGTGACTGATGATGAGTATGATAAAGATACTGGAAATGAAGATGAATGGGTTTTCATTGCTACCTTTGAAAATAGTCATGTGGCTATTGAATATGAGAAAACTCTTGCAATCCGAGTTGAAGAAAAGGATGAGTGGGTTATTGAAATTGGATGCTCACATCATATGACTAGAGATAAAAACAAATTTGTAAGTTTAGAGAAATATGATGATGGTATTGTAATATTTGGAGACAATAGTGCTGGTGTGATTCGTGGTAGAGGTTCTATTTGTCTTGGTGGTAAGTATAATTTATTGATGATGTTCTTTATGTTGAAGGCTTGAAGCACAATATTTTGAGTGTTGGATAGATGGTGGGAAAATTCTATGATCTACAATTCAAAAATGGAAGATGCAAGATACATGGAAGTCCTGGAAATATGATTGCTACTCGTAAATAGACAAAAGGTAATATTTTTCACATGACTACTGCTAGTGGGAGTTGTTTAATTGCTCAAGTAGATGAAAGATGGTTGTGGCATAGAAGGCTGTGTCATGTAAATTTTGATAACATTTTCAAGGTAAGTTCCACTCAAGTAGTAAGAGATCTACCTAAGTTAGTAAAGCTTGCTAACACAATTTGTAAGGAATGTTAGATGGATAAACAAACTCGAGTCTCCTTCTAGAACAAATAGTTTCATTCAAATAATTTGTTGGAGCTACTGCATACTAACCTTTGTGGTCTCTCCAGAATCATAAGTATTCATGGAGAAAGCTACTTTATGTTGATTATTGATTATTATTCTAGAATGATATGGGTTTCCTTTTTAAGAGAAAAATGTGAAGCATTGGAAAAGTTCAAAAGATTCAAGGCTATGGTAGAGGATGAGAAAGGTCTGAAAATAAAGTGTTTGAGATCTGATAGAGGTGGTGAGTTCACCTCTAGGGAGTTTGACTCTTTTTATGAAGAACATGGAATTAGAAGACAATTATCTGCTCCCCGAACCCCTCAACAGAATGGAGTTGCAGAAAGAAAGAATAGAAAAATTTTGGATGTTGCTAGAACAATGATGTTACAAGGAAATGTACCCTAGAGATACTAGAGTGAAGTTGTAAGCACTGTTGTGTATAGTTTAAACCAGGTAAATGTTAATGACAATTCTGGTAAGACCCCTTTTGAGCTATGGTTTGGTTACAAGCCTACTATTAAGTATTTCAAGATCTTTGGAAGAAAATGTTATATCAAGAGAGATGATGATATAGGAAAGTTTGATTCACGAAGTGATGAAGGAATATTTTTAGGTTATTCTACTAAGAGCAAGGCCTACCGATGCTATAACAAAGACTGAGAAAGATGGTTGAGAGTGCAAATGTCAAAGTGGATGAAGATTTTGTCAAATCATCAAGATATTATGGATATGATTCTGATGAAGATAATACAAACAAAGGGAAGAATGTTCAGACACAGAATCAACTTCAAATTGTGCCATATGTTCTAGTTGTTCTGGTAAAGTAACCTCAATTCATTCAGGTAAGTCAAGGTAGTCAGGAAGAAGAGACAAGTGCAAGTACTAAAGGAAGATTAGAAGAATCAAAAGTTCAAGAAAATTCCAAAACTCCAAGGTATGTAAAGCTAAACCATTCTGAAAGCCAAATTATAGGAGATAAGAATAAAGGAGTGCAAACTAGAAGGAAGATTATAGAAGAATATTGTCTGATTTCCAAGATTGAACCTAAAAATGTCACTGAAGCTTGTCAAGATGAACACTAGATGGAAGCTATGGAGGAAGAGCTGACACAAATTGAAAAGAATGACACATGGATACTGGTTCCCAGACCTAAATACAAAAATGTGATTGGTACTAAATGGGTGTTTCAGAACAAGCTGAATGAACAAGGTGAAGTGCTCTGGAACAAAGCAAGACTAGTATGTAAAGGGTATTCTCAGATGGGCATGTGCAGGATCATGGTATGCCAAAAAGTGGCAATGGAGAAAAAAATACGTGTTTCTACAACTCAAAAATGTGAAAATGTTGAGTTGACTTTTTGGGGCTCAGGTGACTACCGAGGTAGAGCTAAAACTTAGATTTAAGGATCGGATATCCGATCCAAATCGGATATCCAATTTGGATCGGATATCCGATTTTGTTGACATATATATATGTTTTATTTCGGGCGACCAAAACTCATTTTCACATTTTCATTCGGCTTAACCACAGCGGGCGCACAGTGGAAAGTGCAAATCAGATATCCGGTTTCAAATTCATCTCCAACAGGTAAAATTCTTGATTTTTTATTTGCTCTAATCAAATTTTCAATTAGATTTGTTTAATTTTAGTTGATTTTTTTTCAAAATAGGGTTTTTTGGTAGATTTTTTATGAAAAAGTTGAGTTTAGCATGGATTTTGATGAAAATTGAATGTTTGCAATGGATTTTCACTTAAAAATAGTGTTTTTTATGTATTTGGATTAAAAATTAGAGAATTTTATTAATTTTTGTTAAAAACTAGGGTTTTTGTTGGATTTTTAAAAAAAACTAGGGTATTTTTATACTATTTTCATTTATATTGTCTGATTTTAATTAGATTGATTTGTTTTTATATTTAATTAGGCATTAGCATTAAATTGTTTTGAATCTTGTAGAAAATTTATGAGCTTCATGACCTTGTGTCACTTCACTAATACCCACGTGAGATGTAGTTGTAGACTTATGGCTTCCTATGTTGCAATCATAGCCAATGTTGAGCTTGATTCTTATAACTCTTTCACTCAACGTATAATGTCTACCCAATCCATCTTATATTCCCTCCCTAGTCCTACATTACCCATGTCTTTTTTGTAACCTAACATTTATGTGGACTTGGCATATGTTATTTCTAAGGTCCCCAATGATAATCTAGAATAATTGGATAAAGACCTACAATGAATTCAACAATTCTTAAGCATTGAACCTTTGGATGGAGAAGCAATCCCTCTTTTGGATAGCATTGGGAAGTTGGTAAATGATTAGGAAGGGATAGAAGTGTTACGTAGCCTAGCTAATATAGTAGATTCTAATATTCCTTTGGTAGCTAGTTTCACGAAATTTTTGACTAATGCTCAAAATCCTTTTGGAAAATAAGTTTCCTCTCCCACAATAATGCCTTCTATTCCCAACTTTACACCTCCAATCATAGCATCAATGATGGAATATAACAATGGTTTAAACTCAAGCTTAGGAATTTCTAGTGGAAATTATAATAGTTTTGTCCCTTCACCTATAACACCTCCATATTCATCACCCCTCCTAAACATGAAATATAATATCCCACCATTCCTCCATACTAGTTCACCATACTTGAAAAACTCTCACAACATGTGGCCCAATGATTTTGTGATAAATCAACTTTTTTATTTAAAGCATGAGATTATTACAACAACAAATTTCAAACTTAAACCAAAATCAAACCAATAGTAAACATCCAAAATACCTTACACATAGTTCATTAATGTTCACTATTTTAAATACACCTATACTACAAAACATTGAAATACCTCACTTTGGAAAGTACAATGGTAAAAAATATCCTAATAACCATTTGTTAGTTTTTACTACCTTGTGTAGAGACTTTATTTTTGAAGATTCACTCATAGTGAAACTCTTTTCTAGATCATTGAAAGATATGGCCTTGGATTGGTTTTGTTCATTGTCAAACAATAAATTACCTCCTTTACACAACTCATTAATGATTTCCTCCAACACTTTCAAGTGAACATCAGTCCTCAAGTTACATTAACAAATTTAGTTCATTGTAATCAAGGACCTAAAGAGAAAATAAAAAACTTTATGAAATGATACTAATCCCTTTATTTGAAATTATCCTATAGTCTTCAAGATGTTGACATTCAAAGGGTGTTTATAGGTAACTTACAACCTAATATTCAAGATAAGAAATTGCTAATGAAATATCCATCCTTAACACGTTTTTGTATAACCCTTCATGATTATCGAATATCGATTAGTTGGTATGAAGGTACCCCTTCATAGGCTCCTATTGGTCAATCATATAAGTGATGCCTCAAAACAACTATCAATCATTTAAAAAGAAAAACAAAATATTCATTACTTGATAAACATTCATGTCAAACTGCTCATAATATTGAGACAAAAGTAACTACTGTAAACATAACTCTAGATATAAATTTAGGCCATGAGATAGGAAATTTTCATAGTTGTTTGATTCTCTCCATGTGATCATGTTGCAATTGTTAAACAAGAATATGATTCAACTTCCTCCAATTAGTCATATTCAAACAATTAAACCTTTACCACCAAAATTTAATGCAAAAACATTTTTTCAATATCATCATACACCTCGACATGATATGGAAAGATGTAAGCATATTTATAACCAAGTGCAAGACCTCATTCTAATCAAATCCAGTTGGATGGCCTATTAATGACAAAGGAAATAAATTGGTTTTTTCACATAATCAATACTTACAAATATTTACAAGCCCATTGCCAATTCATTCAACAAACTTTGTTCAATACAATGATAATGAAGAAGATGATAATGATTTTTCCATCTTTATAAACATTATTAATATTCAAAATCATAAAGGAAAAACCAATATTTTGTTTGACATTTCTTTTACATATATTGATTCTTCTATAACTACACTCGATGGTCTTCTTTATATCAAGTTTGCAGAACCGAAAAGGGGAATACTCATTGATCCCATGTACATAGTGAATATGATCAAAAGAGTTATTGTATGTACATGAACTTTATGCAGATGATTGCGAACAATCAAAAGCATGATTAAAAGCTCATGATGGTTATGGCTTCCTATAATTGGTTTGATAACTCCCAAGTAAAGGTTGGACCTAAATAGTTGGGTGGTTTTGATAGATTTTTATGAAAAATTTGAGTTTAGCATGGATTTTGATGAAATTTGAATGTTTGCTATGGATTTTGACTTAAAAAATAGTGTTTTTATGTATTTGGATTAAAAATTAGAGAATTTTATAGATTTTTGTTAAAAACTAGGGCATTTTTTATAATATTTTCATTTATATTGTCTAATTTTAATTAGATTGATTTGTTTATATTGAATCGGGCATTATGGCTGCGACAAAAATGCACCAATTCCACCACCTCCACCACCTCCACCTCCTCCACCTCCACCTCCTCCACCTCCACCACCTCCACCACCACCACCTCCACCACCTCCATAGCCATCAATTCAAGAATTAATTTCTAAAAAAATTGCAACAATTAAGGCATTTCTGAAGTTTATATGAGAGTCCCTCGATTACCTTCTCGATGTCAAACACAATGAATGAAATAATTAAAAATATAGAAACCCTCTCCTCGCAACATAATGCCTTTCATTCATGGCAAGAAGGCATGAGAGAATATTATGGATGTGGATTTCTTATGATGATGTGAAAGATCTTGAATAACCAAAGCCCAAATAGCCTCTTTATTTGTTAACCCCCGCACTGGTTTGCTAGTTAATGTTAATAAAACAAAACTTTCTATAAAATGGTGCACCTCATAGAGACATTGTAGAAAACTTTTGGGATCGTTGGTGTATGGTTTTTTTGAAACCACCGAACAACAATTTGGATGTACCATTTTACTTTATAAAAAAATTATATGTTGAGTTTGTGTTAGGGCATCATGTCAATAACTTTGACATTAGACCCTTCCAGGGCGTTGGTGGAGGTATGCCCCAGGATAGAGTAGGGGCAGTTAGAGTAATACCCCGCCCACATGTTCCCCTCCCTCGCCTTCCTCCACCACCTCTAGTATACCATCCAGATATTATGCAGGATGCGGCCACACAAACTATCCACGCTATTCACTCTTTGAGTGGTCTTTTGGTTTCGCATGCTTCTGTAGTAGCTCAGCCACATTCTGGTGATGTTGGTGATGGTTCGAGTGCTACTGCATCATCCTCGTCAGGTCCACATATTTTTGTACCACATACTTGCTCCATGTGCCACCAAATATGCTTAGGTCCTCTTGTAGAGCCTGTCGAGCATCCCCTAGACACTTGTGATTATGACTTCCACGATGTGGATATTATAAATCAGACGTAGGGGAGTGGAGCACACCATACAGAGTCCTCTCCTACTAGAGAGGGGGACATTGGAGACGTGACACAGGTAAAATTTAAGTTGTGAATTTATAACTTGCATTTGTTTTTAAATGAATATTAATAAGAGATAGTATAATGTACTAATATTTATTTACATGGTCTATTTAATAGTTGATGTCCGAGGAGGAGCCGACAAATGTGACGGATAGCACCCTGAGGGCCATTTCATTTGGCCTGGACATGCACACAGTATATATTTTTGCACTCACTCATTTACATTTATTTATTGTATACTTTCTTGTCCTTTGAATTGTCTATATTTATTTATTTATTTACATTTATTTATTTATTGTAGGAAATACCTTCTGTGAGCGAGGTGCAACCTTGTCTAGATTATGGAAGTGTAATGTTGGATAAGGGCAAGGTAATTGAACTCAAATTTGATTGAATTAAGAATTTTAAGATTTTATATTGATTATACATACATCGACATAGATTGGTAGTTTCATATGTACTTGTCATTTTTATGTGCAGGGAATTATGAGCTATACGTCCTTGTTGACAAGGGCCACAACACTTGAATCAGTACGTATTGGAACACTTGAAGGAGTAGGTGTTGAAGCAGCTCAAGGAGGAGGTGTCGAAACATCTAAAGGAGATAAAGAAAAAGATCAACCTAAAAAGGTATGTGTTCATTTTATTTTGTGTTTGGTATTTATATGTTCCTATTACTAACAATTGTATGCTAACTTGGATCAGTTTTATGTTTTTGTTCACCTATATAGATTGAAATTACAAAAGATGGTTGGGTGGTTCTTTGAGAGGGGCATATTCTAGAACTCCTGACCCTTTGAAGAGACGGATATTTCAGGTAATCAAGATTACAATTTTAGAGTTCAATTATAATTTAATGTATATTGATTTTGATGTTAATTATTTGATTTTAAATTATATAGTATAACCAATCTCAATTGTGGTTTGACTTTTTCTTGTGCAGCTACCTTCAGAGGCAACGAGTGCTTCAAAGAGGCTCCATTTTGATGATCCACCAGTAGTTTAGGATGAGATAGACATTTTGGCATGTAAATATTGAATAGATACTAAGATGGCATATGCCACATATTGTAAAATTTTGTTTGAGTTAGCGTTGATGCCATTTTTGTATATGAACATACACTTGATTATTGGATAATTTCATATATAGAAGTTGACAATCTAAAATTTAATTACCTCATGTGCATAATTAACTCTTTAAAAATTTTTAATCAAGTGAGCAATGGTTAAATATCTTGATGTACAAAAAGAATGGTTATATTATGTAGTTTATTCATATTGCTGGATTGCATTACATTGCACATCTTTCAAACTCAAAGCATACCTCACATTGCATAAGTAAATAACTGATGCTAATAGATGAAAATTTTCTAATTACAATATAGTTTTTACAGTGTCAACATAAGTACTATGTAATTACTTCACAAAGCATATAACTAATAATTAAAATTTATTCATATATATTGATTACATTGCATTACACATCTTTCAAACTCAAACCATTGCTTCACATTGCATAAACATCCACTCCAAGCACCTATCCTTGATGTACCCGGCCTTTAGCTCACCAAATAAATGCTAGGCACCAATTTCAGTTAGTCTTGTCAGTCTAGGTGCCTATTCTCATCCATCATGCCACTCAAAACATCATTTTAGATCCTCCCAGGCACCATTTTTACCTGTTGCTCACTGCTTCATGACTGCTAGGCACACTTTCAAAAGACTCATGTCGCTAACTCACATTCTAGTTAGGTGCATGTTTTGGCTGATGCTCTATAAAAGACCTCTCCTTCTACCACTTAACGTTGATAAAGCATAGACCTAGGCTAACACATACCTAGAATTTCAAATTAAATTAATTAACCCATGCAAAAACAAAATCACAAGAACTCAAGAGCACACAAATTAGTCACTCACTATCAGGTTGAACAAGAGGAGCAAGTAAACAAACACAATTTCCTTTATTTATTTCATTACCCCTGTTACTACTTTCAAATTTGACTAAAACATTATTCAAAATGCAGCGTATATGGTATAGTACAATGTGGCATGAAAATGAATCTCTGCTTCATACAATATAATAATCCACTTCAATTGGAGTCCAGTATAAAATTTATTAAAGGAGGACTATATCTAATAAGAACAAGATAGAGATTAATAACTTGGATGAATCACTTGTAACCAAACTCAGTAGCCCAAGGGAGGACTTTCCAACAACCCATAAAAATGTTCTATAATATCATGAAAAAAGTAAAGCATCAGTAAGTCAAGGATCTTATTATATTGCATAGTAACAAGGCTCTTCTTATATTGATCTTATAATTATTGTAAGCATAAGGCTTCAAGGATCTTATTATATTGCATGGTAACAAGGCTCTTCATTCTTCTGTGGAGAGACATCATCTACATTTGCAACGGAGGCTTGATGCTTAGGTCTATTTGAACAATGTTTGGAAAAGTGACCAAACTTATCACACCTAAAGCATTGAATTTTTCAATTCACAATGAAGGTTTGGACAATGAAGCTCTTTTATTTGGGTTGCAGATCAAACAAACTGAAAAAAGAGAAAAGGAGTCAAAAGTTCTAATCTACTTCCTAAGAATTCAAGGGATGGTATTGACTTGGTGAAACAAAACCAGACATTGTTTCGCCACGTAGGAATTGAGCCAACTATGCAAAGCCATTGTAATCTTCAAGGAATTAAAGTTGCAAAGTGGTGCAACTTTCATTTTGCAACTTGTACGACCAAAAAGACTGTTCCAACACGTCCATATGGGTACATTTACGCTAGGGATGGTCCTCTTTTGCACCCAAATACGCTGAATCACTCTGAGCTACATTGGACCGACGATTTCCCTTAAGAGTCCAAAGTGCTAAAAGGCAGCAATATTTGAAGGGATATTTCTCGAGACCGGGTATACGTAGACACTCCATCTGAGGTTACTGCGGATCGTGTTGGGA
>VDFB02271358.1:1037903229-1038009654 GCA_007258455.2 Sequoia sempervirens | reverse complement strand
TCTTGAAATTTTCAAAATTGATTTTTGATTTTTACATTGACACTTCTGAAGGCCATAACTTTTGACTCGGGTGTCTATTTGAGCTAAAATTTGACGGGTGGTTGCATTATGAGATAACGAGTGAATTTCCAAATGGTTTCTTTGAAAGCTATTAGAACCCGTTTTGACCCATTTTTCGAAACTTTCATCTGGACCCTCAAAATCCCACTTTAGTGTTTTTTCCAGCATTTTGAAAAATTGTTTTTGCTCATAACTCAAAATGCATATCTCGAATTTGGGATGTTAGTTGGCAATTCCTCCTATCTCACTATTGGGTATTTTTTGAAAAAAAATTGGACTCCCAAAAGTCTATCCATGAGGTTTCCTAAAATGGCAAAATTTGACAATTTTTTAAAAATTGCCAAATTGGGAAAAATCTGATTGTCAACACTTTACGCCCTTTAAACCCCCGAACTCGGTGTAGAATCAATCCAATTATATCCTTCAATCATTCTAGTCTTCAATCCAATCCTCATCTGAGCTTTAATCTTATCCCAATCTGAGCTTAGCCAACCCCTAATCTAGGCTTTCATCCATCTGCAGTCAATGTCTTTGGATACCGAACAAAGTCTTAAGATCCCTCCCTCCATCTTCTTCAATTTTGTCCCATTCATCCATTCTAATAAATCCATTCACTCATTCCATGTAACCATTCATCTACTAAACTTCTATCTATCATCTCTAACACGCCATCGAACCTCCTCGAATATCTCTAAATATCTATCAAACCCTCCTTCTATTTCTCATTCTTAAACTCTCATTCCATAATCTTGACTTCAATCATTTACCTATTTTGAGGTAATCTTCCACCTCACCCCACCCTTCACCTTCTAGTTCCAAGAATTATATCTATCCATCCGGCTAACTTTTTCCTCTATCCAAATTTTATCCTCTATCCAATCCAGACCGAAATAACTCCTTTTTCCTCGACTTCGTCTCGATTCACGAGATCCCCTTTATTATTCTCCTATGTAATCCATTGCCATTCATCTGATTACTTTGAGCTTTTTTCACATCTTTTCTATCTCATCGTTCATCACTTCATCATTCATCTATATGGCATGTCATTCCCCCACTTCATCTTTGATAATTTGGATAACTATCCCACCCCTGAGCTTTATATAGTCACTATCCTCCAATCCAATCCAATCCAACAGGTCTATCTTGTTCCATCGTGTCAGTTCCATCATTTTAACCCCTTATCTAGGGTTATCTCATCATCTTTCATCCATCACTTGTATGTGGCCTTTTGTCGAACTACGTTGCCCCTATGCTTTCACATAGGCAAGGTTGATCATTTGATCCGCCCCCGGGGTTCCATCCATCATCGATCTATATTGTCTACTTTTCTCTTTTTGTCCATCCTATCTTTACCATCCATCAAGGTCTCCATCTTGGTCACTCGTCAGCCTTTTATCGAACTACGAGGGCTCTGCGCTTTCACATAGGCAAAGCTAATCTTTGATTGGCCCCCAAGCCCCTAGGTCTTTAGGGTGTGTCAATCTCATGTCTTATCTCCCTTGTGTCATGTCGTCAAGCTATGCCCTTACTTATCTAGCTGGTTCTCAACAAACAAGAGCCAATTGTATCATCAAATCCAATCAGTTTTGAATATCTTACGTCATATCGATCTTTTAGCTTAGTACCCATCATCGGTCTCAATAGGATGCATCCTTCCTAACAGACCTCATCAATCCCATCCCTCCCCTTGATCCTATGGCAAAGGATGTTTGAAATTGATTGTGATATTTTGATACTTTTGGATTTTGTTTATTATTTGAGCTCTCTATCATCACTTGTCAAGGCCGCCATGATCCATCATATTATGGTGTGTTTTGATTGGTCAACATAGGGGCATATCTTGCTTTTTTGTTTGATTGTGTCTTCTTGGTTGTCCCACGTAGTACCCACCAAGATCCCCGAGGTCTTGTGTTATGCTGGGGCATCTTTTTGTGCTTGTGGTTATCTCAATACTTGGCCCGACCAAGGTCTTTGTGACTTTGGGGTGTTAGGGTAGCCTTCTTGTCTGTTGTATTTGTTTTATGCATTAGACACTAATTCGCCTTGGTTCCACATACCCTAGCACTTGGTGTCTTATGCTATAGAAAAACTCAGTGCTCTGAAGATGGAAAATTGCATTAGGATTGCATTTCATTTTCCATTCTATTGTCTTGCAAGTATCCCCCCATCCATTCATATCCCCCATCCCGTCCTACATCTCCCATCCAATCCCCATCCATTCCATTTAGCCCTCGGGACCATCTAATCACATAGCCTTATCTCGGCCCCTCATACTCTTGACCCATCATCATCATCATCCATTAGTATCCTTTCCTATCCCTTTAGTGTTGTTTTGGGATGTATCCTTCCCTCATCAACAACACTTTCATCATCATCATTGGGAGGTATTCTTCCCTATCTTTTAGTGGTGTTTTGGGATGTATCCCTTCTCATCAATAATACCTAATTGATGTATCCTTCCCCTATCCCTTTGTTGTTTCTGTGGATCCTTATTCCTCTATTGGATAACACTCCATCCTAATATAACCGACGGAGCCAATTTTGATTGCACCACCTTTAACCACGAAGTTTCCATCCATCCTCTATGACCACTTTAACGGACCACCTTAGACCATCTTCCCCGACCCCTTTGTATCACATCATCTATTTCGAGACACACGATTCTCTAACCTTATGTCCTTTTCTGACCCCCAATCCTACTTTCTATCCTTGTTACCTTTATCGTTTTCCGAAGTTATCCTTTGATGGGATCAGCATCTTTTTCCACCTAACGACTCTTCGGTTCTATATTTTAATATTCTTGAAATGATGCTACTTCAACACCCATCTCAAAGAGGGGCAAATTGTAAACATCCAAATTTGGACACTTAATTTATCCAAATTTATCACTTTCATCTAAATATCCTCCTATCCGAGTTAATTAAGTAATATTACTATTATTTAATTAATATCTTTAATTCTGCCAAATCCCTAAGGTATTTAATTAATAATTAAATACCTTACCCTCCTTAATCCTCCTTTCATCAAATAAATTAAATAAATATTACATTGACTTAATTCCTCACATGTCATTTTCATCTAATCCTAATCCACCTCCTAATCTCTTCATTAAGGATGTGCACATGCCTAATCCTTGATTAGGATGTGTCACATCCTCCAACTTTTGCAAGTTGGCCTTTAATCCTAATTAACCCCTAATTATCCTCTAATTACTGATTAGTCAAACCTAATTAGTACCTTGGTCAAAGGAATTTTTAATTCTTTTTTATTCCTCCAAGAACCCCCTTTCCCATGTGAATTTTTAATTCACATTTATTTATCCTAGATTCCCTTCCTTTATATGTGAATTTTTAATTCACATTCCATCCTTCCAAGGCTTCTAGAACCTTGGACTTGTCACAATCTCCACATGTGGCCAAGTCCCACCTTTTTGGAGCCCACCTTTTATCCTCTAGATCCTCCTAGGAATGTGAATTTTTAATTCTCATTTATATCCCCAACCACCTTTCCTTTTCCCCATGTAGATTTTTGAGGAATTTCAAAATTCCTCAAATGTCTCTTTCACTCCCACTTGGGGACAAGAAATCCCTTTTTGTGGAAATCCTCTCACTCCCCAAGGTGCTTGGAAGGTACTTGTCCTTCCTCCACCTCATGTACCTTCTTGACACCTCACTTACACCTCATCTTCTCTTGGCCACTTCACCCTCCACATGTCAAGATGTGAGGGCTTGTGGGTTCTCAACCCACCATAGTCCTTCATCTTGGCCTTGTTGGATCAATCTTGACCATTGAATTCTCTAGAGAATTCAAATTCTTCTATAAATACCCCCTCCTCAAGGGCATTTTTAGAACACTTAGCCATTTCATAACTACATGCTGCAAATTTGCATTCTCAATCATCTACTATCATCTAGCCATCTCTTTTAATCATTTTTCACATCTAATCTTGCATCTAGCTACATCACAAACCATCTAAGGAGCACACAAAATCATTCCAATCAAGGGCCAACCAAGGAGAAATCAACAACAAGGAAGGTGAAATCGTTTGTGCCTTATTTTGTCCATTTTCCTTATTGTTTATCACTCTTTTGGCTAATCTTGAGGTGTCCTTGGTCTTTTATCACTTGCATTTCTTAGTTATTTTGCACGTTAGAAGAGGATAAAATTCTTAGGTTCACACAAAACATTCATAAAATCTCAAAAATACCAAAAATAGCCTCAAAACCTTTCAAAAATCTAAAAATATCCAAATATTTGAAAAAAAACCTGCATCCATCTCATCTTTCCTTCACCGGAAATAAATATCACTCATAATAAATCAATCATTATCCCCAACCTTTGGTAAAATAGTCATAAAAAAGTCTAGCAGATTAAAAGTGAAAACTCAAACATCAAAGTCTCGAGTCTAGGTCAGTAAGTAAACAAGTTGGTCAACTCTTTATGTCAATAGCCCACCATCTAATCGGTCCCAAATCAACCATCCGATAACATCATGTCCTAGGATGTATCCTTCCTACAATGGGCATTATCTATTGGCAACCATTTCGGTTCTTATCCTTAAAAACACATTTCCTTTTGGTTAGAGGTATGAAGAAAATTAGCTTGTTTGTTTGCTTTATCTTTGTCTTTTGACTTATTGCGCTCATTTCGATGACCTCTCGATGATGTCCCAAATGAAAAGATTTAGAGAGAAATTAATGGGGCAATGATCATTATCTTTTATTTGTTGTGTTGGTTGGATATTCTTGTAATATAACCTTGGTCATGTGTGCTTTGTTTGGTTTGTAGGGAAGGTGTTTCAGGTGTCTTGTTGACCACATAGGAAGGCTCACTTTCTATGTTTTGGTCTGAGATATTTGAAATATTTGAACTATATTCTGAATAAGGTTATGTATGGTAGGTGTGAACAGGAGTACTCATATCTGATTGTTGAGTCAAAGTCCATCACACTAAGTGCAACACCATCCTAGTTCTTTATACCTTGATTCATCATGCTTATGTGTGTTATCAAACATAAGGTAAGTGGCCCTTTTAAAATCCCAAATTCTTGATAAGCAAATCATCCATTTCTCATCATCATCTCTAATAAAGTTGACTTGTTGAATCCTCTTGTCATCATCTCATTTCTTCTTTCTTATTTTCTACGCTATCATACCTAAATAGTTAATCATCATTGCTAATGCATCCATTCTACATCCACAAACCATCAGCATACTGCATATCATATCATATCATCATCTCACATGCATTTTTCATCATCATAATATAGATCTATTAGTCTAAGCATCTCATAAAACCATACATTTGCATAAAACATCCATTGCATAATCATATAGACATCATCACATCATCCATCTCAAACGCAGTATATCATCATTTAAGTTGTTTAGGATAATATAGATTGGTTATTCCAAGCATCTTAAAACCATCTCATTTGCATCATCATCATAACCATCCATATGTCCATCTTGAACCTCTTTATTGCAAGATCGACCCTTAAATCGAATCTTTTCACTTGATCTCTTCAGGGGGCAATGCACCAGTATACTTCTTTCTGCTGGGGCATCCGACAAAAATCAGAGAATTTTTTAATTTGATCACAGTAAGATTATTCTTTGAACTAATGCAACAAGTACATTGCTTCAAAGAGGGAAAAAATGTAGAAAAACAAAATTGGCATCATGCATTTAATTAAGTCATATTTGTCCATTCATTAAATAAATCAAGTTTATTTGATTAATCTCTAAAGTACTCCATTTAAATTAAATAAATTCATCTTTAACACTAACATCATCCCCTTTAGCTAAATAAATCAAAACATTTATTTAACTAAGTCTAAATCATTTTCCATCTCCTTTTGATTTATTTTAATTCATAAATCTAAATCAAATGAGTCAAATCACCTAACCTCATCTTATTTAATCAAATCACGATTAAATCTAATCTTAATCGATGCCACATCCTCTAGCTTTTCCCACTTGCACAAATAAATCAATTTAATTTATTTATTAAATCTTCATTTTCTCTCAATAAGGCATAAAAGAGGAATATTCCTCCATTTCAAATCTCCCTCCAAATGGGATGAGTCCTCCCAACAAGGCATTTATTTCATCTTACAAGTCCTTTTGCCTTGAGCCAAGTGTCCATAACTCCATTTGACTCTCCATCCACCTTGTCATTTCACTAATTTCAAATTTCAACTAATTGCATTTATGGGAACATTCATCAAAACATGCACAGCCTTGGCCCATTCACATGGTGACAAGTGGCTTTTCCTATTGGATGGGTTTTTATCCCACATTCACCTCTTTTGCCTCTTCTCTCATCAAATTCTTCTATAAATAGAGAGGCTATCCTTTATTTTTATCATCCACAACTTATAGCAAAGTTACTCTCTTCACATTGAGAGCTAACTTTGTCCACTTCATAGCATAGCATCTTCAAGGAATTTTATCATTGAGCTTGTCAAGGGTTGGGAAAGGGCCACTTTTCATATCAAAGTGGCACCAATCCACTATTGGATAGGTATACTTCATGTTCTCATATTCTTTGATCATTTTTGTCATTTATTTGCATTTTGAAACATGTTGAAACATCTCATATGGATGTTGAATGTTTTCTTTGTTTTAAAATACTAATCATGCTAATTTGTGTGTTAGAGTTTAAGCCATTTGCATATTTTGACATCCACACTATGTTAATTCTAACATGTGGATTAATGAATGTTCTTTAAGATAGTTATAGATATGTGATTATTGTGCATACTAATATTCCCATGCAGATATGATTTGAGGCCACTAAATTAAGAAGATTCCACCAACTATTCATTCACCATAATGGTTAACAAAGTGGTCATGCGAAGGTCAACAAAGGGAAGACTATCGAAGGCTGGAGATTCCTCATGCAAACTGAGTTGTAACTGCCTTGTAAATGATCTTTATTGTTGTTGAGCAAATATAGGTGTTACTATTGTGCTAAATCAATTTTGAGGCAAGCACGTCTGACTAGATTCCATGCATGTGTAACTTCCTCTCCACTTTCTCTCACTCCAAAATAGCATCCTCCCAATCTTCGCGGATTCGAACGAAAACTGTCGAAGTTATTAGCCCTTTTCTTATAAATGTATCCAACGTCTTCTTAGGAGGTCGTACGATCTAATGGATGCGTCTGCAATCGAATTTTTGCACAACGCTTCTATCAACGTTTCTAAATGAATGATAAAGCGGTAAGTCCCACCAGTTTATTAGTTTTAGAGGATACTCATCCAAGGGGGCCACTTGGTGATCATTTCATCCTTTAGCTTAGTTTAGTTTAGTTATTACTTTCTATTTAGTAATTAGTTAAGAATCTAACACTGACTGTTCCTACAGCCACTAGAATTCCATTTTGTGATTGTTCCTATAGCCAAAGCAAACAAAGTAGTTTCCTGTTTGTTTGCTCAGATTTTTGTTTTTGTCATGCATTTCAGCTTAGTATAATTATTGGTTGATGTTTAGTACTTATGTTATTTCTTTCTAAGCAATTTACCTTCCGCGTTATGTTTTTCTTAGTTGTAGAATGAGTATGGCTACTTTGGATCCTTAGTGCACATACTCTGCTGACCCATTTCAAGTACACATCCCTGGGTTGACAAGTTAAATGCACCTTCATGATGATTGAAATGGATATTTAGTTTAGATGTCCAATCTCTGAATCATAGTTGTAAGGGCTTAGTTGTTAGATCATTAGACATTTTCACAACATTTTTGAAATTTGTTGGTAGGGACGTGTCAAACTAGGGCCTTGAGTCATTGATATTTTGTTTATTTCTTAAAGCCATATATTCATGTCCCCCTATTTAGGGAATAGTACAACCCCCTGATTTTCAATGCAGGCACGAAGGGCAGAGAAGGGAAGAAGAATGGAAGGAAGAGAAACGTAGGCTAAAGAAATAAATTCAAAAGAAAGATGAGGAGATTGAAGACAAGGATGCAGAACTTGCTACTTTAAAGAAGAAGGTGGATGATATGACAGACTTAGTACCCAAGATAATAGAATGTAGGGTCCCTCCAAGGGTCTATTCTTTGCATTTGAAGGAGAAATATCTTTCTTTTAAGCTGGAAAGGATTGTATGAAGTTTGATCCCTTCCATTGAGACTCCTATTGAAATTTTTCAGTGCTTATCAGATTGCTTCCCATGAGATGAAGAATTTTTTGTGTGAATTCTATTTGCACAATTATGTTGTGACTCAAGACCATTATTGGAATCCACTATTATATGTTGGGTATTTCCAATTAAGAGCATTTATGACCTGGGTACAAAATGAGATCAATTGGGGACAACAATACGGGGCTTATAAGAAAATGGAATCCAACATCCTTCTGCCTATCATGGCTGAATTAAGAAACCCAAGGGACATTTACAGGGATTGTCACATAATGCTTCTCAGACCTAGCTATGGTAATAGGATTATGCCTTGGATAGAAGCAATTTATAGTGAATATGAGGTGGTGGAAAAAGAAAAAGAGGAAACTATGAAGAGATACTTGTCACAAAGATGGAACAACCTAACTAATGAGCTAAAATAAGTTGAGCCCCACTCTATATAGATATATACAGATTGGAAGGACGAAAGGATGATTCTAGCTTCCACTAAATTTTCAGCCACCCATCCTGATGGGCCCATGCCAAATTACAGGTTTTACCACTATGATATTGTTGTAGAGAGATAAAGATGGAACAAATTGGGCAGATAGCAAGGGTTCTATTGGGATCCTGATTCTCACACAACAAACATTGATGTAGGATAGTTGGCAATTGCAAACTTCAGGGCTTTGACTAAGTAGAAGAACAAATCTTCCCCTGTTGGGGACCAACAAAACCTTAGGTTGGGGGGAATGATGGGTCTATTTTATGGTTTAATTTTGGTAGAATTTATGATCTATTTGCTGAAGTTATCATGGACCTTGATGTTTGAATGTTGATATTTCCTCAAAACCATAGACATTCGACCTAATTTTACCTTTAATGACATTGACATGTTATACAAACTATCTATGTTAATTCTACATGTGGATTAATGAATGCTCTTTAAGATAGTTATAGATATGTGATTATTGTGCATACTAATATTGCCATGCAGATATGATTTGAGGCCACTAAATTGAGAAGATTTTTCCAACTCGTCATTCACCATAATGGTTAACAAAGTGGTCATGCAAAGGTCAACAAAGGGAAGACTATCGATGGAGGGAGATTCCTCATGCAAACCAATTTGTAACCGCCTTGTAAATGATCTTTATTGTTGTTGAACGAATATAGGAATTATTGTTGTGCTAAATCTTTGTTGAGGCAAGCATGTATGACCAGATTCCATGCATGTGTAACTACCTCTCCACTTTCTCTACTTTCCCTAAAATACCATCATCCCAATTCATGGATTTGATCACCTTGCTTAGATAGTAGCTTCCTTTCCTATAAATAAGAGTCAAATGCTCCTTCTTAGGAGGTTGCGTGATTTGATGATGTACTTGTATTATTATTTTTTAGTAATACAGTTACACTGCTCTATTGTACTCATGTTTTCCAATGAATAAGATGAAGTTATAAGTCTATGCATCTAAGTTTACATTAGTTTTAGAGGATACTCATCCAAGGGGACCCACTTGGTGAGCATTCCATGCTTTAGCTTAGTTTAGTTTAGTTATTACTTTTTGTTTAGTAATTAGTTAAGAATATGGCACTAACTATTCTTGAAGCCACTAGAATTTCATTATGATCAAAGCCTATAGTTGCATATTATTATTTTCTGTTTGTTTGCCTCATATTTTCATTTTTTTCATGCATTTAGTTTAGCATATTATTAGTTGATGTTTAGTACTTATGTTTATTTAACAATTTCATTTTCAACATTATGTTTAGTTGTAGAATGAGTATGGCTACTTTGGATCCTTAGTGCACATACTATGTTGACCCATTTCAAGTTCACATCCCTAGGTTGACAAGTTAAATGCACCTTCATGATGATTGAATGGCAATTCAATTTAGATGTCCAATCTCTAAATCATAGTTGTAATGGCTTAGTTGTTAGATCATTGTAGGAGGCCAATATTTTGCAACGTTGGCCTCCCTACAATGATCTAAATCCCAAGCCTTGAAGGCCAGATTCTAGATTGACATCTAAACCTAACAGCCATTTCAATCATCATGAAGGTGCATTTAACTTGTCAACCCCAAGGACGGTACTTGAAATGGGTCACAAAAGCAAGCTACCAGGATCCAAAGCAGCCACATCTATCTCTACAACTAAGAAAAACATAATTCTCAAGGTAATGAAGGCTTGGAAAGGTGAATAGCATAAATACTAAACATCAACCAAAAAAATTACAAGTCAAATGGCAGACAGAAACGGTAAATTTGAGTGTAGAACAAATAGGAAACTACTCTGTCTAATTTGGCTACATGAATAGTCACATAATGGAATTCTAGTGGCTGCAGGAACAATCAGTGCTAGATTATTAACTAATTGTTGAACAAAAAGGAATAAGTAAACTAAACTAAAATAAAGGATGGAATGCTCACCACTATACACAAACCACCATGCCTTGCAATACAAAAATATTCAAGGTACGTTAAACATTAGGAATATGAAATAGGTGGAGTTCTTGCAAAGTTACTCTTTTGTTTTGAAACATAGGAGTGGTAAGTCAAATAGGGTAGTAGACGTACTTAGCAGAAGATGTTTACTGATGAATGAGGTAAGACTTGAGAGTCAATGTTGTTGGATTTGATTCAATGAAGAAGTTATATCCAAAATTTCATGATTTCAAGGAAGAATGGATAGCTAGTAGAAGTCTAGTAAAAAAAGGCAGGACTCTATGGTTGGAGTATTTTATTTAGGATAGTTTAATATTCAAGGGGAAAAAGTTGTACATCCCTAGGGGTTTAATGAGAGATAACCTCATAAGAGAAAAACATAGTAGAGGCTTGAGTTGACATTTTGGATTGGACAAGACATTGGCACAACTAAGTGAAGGTTATTTTAATCTAGTATGAGTACAAATGTGAAGAGGCTAATACAAGGTTGTAGAATTTTCCAACATGTTAAGGGAGCAAGATAAAAACACAAGATTATATCAGCCATTTCCTATACTAGAGAGGTCATAGGAAAACATAAGCATGGATTTTTTTTGGGATTGCCTCAAACACAAAGAGGTAATGAATCATTTTTTTCCATATTAGATATATATTGGTTCATTTTATATATGTTATTTATGTTGGAACGTATTGTCATTGATGTAAAATGGTATTGTGAAAGGAATGGAAATCATCTAAATTTGATAAAGTTTGGTGCCCATATTGGTGCATTGAAAGTGTTATGGTAAAATTCAAGCTATGTTCAAATTGATTTATGGGACACCCCTTCTTGAAATCGCCATCCAAGTTGAAGATAAAATTAAATAAAGTTATTTATTTTGAAGGCTTGACCCTTATTTCTTGGCACCCCTATTTGATGGTTTAAAAAATATAATTAATTTATTTGTTTCGATGAGGTAGGCCCCTATGTAGAAGTTCCGCATTTGGTAATAAAAAATAATAAATTTATATTTTCTTAGAAGGGACCGACCCCTCATGGTGAGCGCCAACATTTGAAAATGTGTATACAAATCAAAAAAATTCTCTCTTTGTCATTCATAAAGTCACTTCTTTTTCCAAACAATACATCCCTACACATAGAGACACATCCCTTGAGTTGATATAAAGAGTAGAAGATATGTGGATTTATAAGCAACAAATCAATGATATATTTATGAGTATAAAGAAAAGTAAGAGCAAAAAAATAAGAGTAAATATGATTTATTTTGAGAACCTATGTGTAATAAAGAGCATATTTAAAAGGGAAAAGAAGTATGAAGAATGTTTCAGACTTGTGTTAAAGAATATATACAACCCATGTATGTAGATGAATGTTGATATGTATGAAGAATATATGTGAAAATTAAGAGTAGATTTCCAATGAAAACATTGATATATTAGTGATCAAATTGAAGGAAGGCATTGACAAAGTTAGATTAGATTTTTTATCAAAGCTAGAAGGAAGATTGTGTGTGACTATAATCAAGTTTGTGATTCGATTTGGAAGGAAGATTGCATATGACTATAATCAGATTTGTGAGAGAAGGTTATTGTGTGGACTATGATCATATTTGTGAGAAGAAGATATTGGGAAGAAGCATACAATATCAACCATTTAAGGATTAATAGGTTGGATCCTATCAAATAGAGGTCGGAGCCTCTTGTTGGGTTCGAGCTCAGTTTGTATGGGGGTTGGAGCCTTCTATAGGTTGATGCCTAAAATTTTTTCAAGTGGAGATTGGTGTCTCTAGTGAGTTGATGCTGACTATTTGTATGTGAGGTAGGTTAGAGACTACAAGAAATAGAAGATCAATAAGATATATATAAGAAATATTTTGTCATGGTTTTCTGATGTAAGGGTTTCCACATAAAATTGTGTGTTGTCTTTGTGCTCTAAATTGCTAGATCTTACTTGAATGTTTTATTGTGATTGGTTAAGTTTTGAAAAGTAAAAGAATGTTAGATACTAATTCACCCCCTCTTAGTATCACCATGTGCTCATCAATTTATCCCACATAGCTACATTTTTTTTAAGGAGGTAGTTAGGTTGTATAGATTTCCCAGAAGCATTCTCTCAGATAGGGACACTAAGTTTGTTGGTTATTTTTTACATACACTATGAAAGAATATGGGCATGAAGTTAGGATTCATCTCAGTCTATCATCCTGAAACTAATGGAAAAATAGTCGTGAACAAAAGGTTGGGAAACTTATTAAGATGTTTTGTGGGAGACAAACCACATCGATGGGATCTTATCTTGGCACAAGAAGAATTTTCTTACTAAACAATTCAGTGAACAAAATTGCAAGAAGGAGTCCCATTTTAGATAGTTTATGGATACAACCCAAGAGGTGTTGATGAGTTGAGGGATAGTCCATATTTGAACAAGAAGAGTGCAACAACATAAGATTTTGTTGAATTAATCCATGAGTCACACAAGGAGGTGAAGGAAAATTTGGAGAAGAGTGTTGTTGGAGCCTAAAATTTCATGAAAATTTTAGGTTCCCATGTGAAAAAATTGATTTCATCACTTAGAAGTACAGATGAAAAATCTACTCAAAAGGTTCACTTTAAAAAAATCATAATTTGAATCCAGAGTAGTTCCATGCAAAACCACCTTGCAAACATGTTTATCTAACATATATGAGTGTGCATGCCAATTTTCAGCTTCATACAATCAGTTTTGACAAGATTTGAAAAGGGCAAGTTGAAGGGTTTTGTGACGGTTTGCTAACTACACACAATAAAATCTGCCAAGTAGGTCAACTTTGGAGGATAATATTAAGCAATTGAAAGGGTTTCATGAAAAACCAATCAATTCTCTTGATTCTCCTCATCTCAATGTGTGTCCATGTAAATTTTTAGATCTTTAGGACATCGTTTGGTATTTTTCCAAGATCATATCCAAATAGATTTTACACAATTTGGAAACTACATTTCCAGAATAGCTGCAAAATGGTCAACTTTGATGTTAGATATTTCATGAATGAAGATGATTGGTGAAAAACCATCTTGCACATATGTTCACCATGCCTAAATGAGCCATTCATCAAAATTACTGCTTCGCTAGAGAAGGTTTGATATTTTTTTAAAATGGCAAGTTGGGATGCTTCAGATAGTTTTCACGAGTGCAGTTTCAGAAAGGGATGATTTAGCTACTTTGAAAATCAATATCTTTCAAATCTGATGACTTCAATCCAAACCCTCCTACAACCACACTCCCCTACCATCCATTAACATACTAGTGAATTCTCATGACTTTTGGAGATCTTTTGATTAGTTTTATGAAGTGGCTTTGGAAGCAACTTGATTCATTTCGATCATAGTACAAAATGCCTGAAAGTAAAATTTTGATAAGAACCCACTTCAAAATTTTCACTCTAGGTGCACACACAAACAACATTCAACATATAAAATGAATGTAATTATCTAGATACAAGAAAGCAGAGTTGGTGGCATAATCTCAATAAAATTTGGCAGATTGTATTTTGTCACCTTATAAGCAAAAGGGAATATAGGAATAGGTCACTGAAAAGATAATTCTTACTCCTTGTTTGAAGAAAATTTTAAAACTTTCTTGTTGGTTAGTTAATTGTAGTGAAGAAAAGGTGCTTTCATTAACCTATGACCCAAAATATTATTGGGAATTTCCTATTGAACAAGAGATGATAATATTATCAATAGAATGCTTCTATTGATAGATATTTTCAAGAGATGCATAATATTATCAAGAGATTTTTTTTTGGAAATGCTTCTATTGATAATATTATGTGTCACTATATAGTTTAGTCAAAAATAATTGCCATGAAGATGTCTTTAATCCAGCCAAATATGCTCCCCTTGTTGATGGTTTATTCCAAGGATACTATGCCACAGTTCTCACATATGGGTAGACTGGTTTAGGAAAAACTTACACAATGGGACTGCCTACACAGTGGGTAGTAGTGTAGAAGGAGTAATTCCAAAAGTTATGGAGGAAATTTGTAAGAAAGTTGAGGAATTGAGGCACAAAAGAGAAATATTGTTGAAGGTTTCTTTTATTGAGATTCTGAAAGAAGAAATTCATGATTTCTTGAAGCAAACCACTCAAAAGGGCCTATACAAATTCATGAAAAGGGTAATGGAAGGCATCAAAAACCTAAAATTTTGCAGAGGCATTGGAATAAGATTCGCACAATTACATATAAAAGGGAAGACTTCCAATTTAAAAGAGAATTCGCGGACTTTCTACAGGCTCCTCACATTCTTGAGGTCATTGAACATTTCCACCATGGAAGGCATTGTATTTCAAATATGACAGGTCGAGCCCCATTAGATACGATATGGATAAATATAAAGAAAGAAATTTAAATATTGCGGAGTAATATGAAAGTGAACATTTATAGAATAAAGGTGGAGATATAGAATACTTTCTTCATGAAGTAAAATATTTTCACCGAAAAATATGAATTATTTTAACCAAAGGAGTTAGAGGTGAGTAATTTCTACTGATGGAATATTTTAAATATGGTATGGGTAAAAGAGAAGTGAAAATTTAAACGAATGATAATAAATCAAAATTAATTTTCACGAGGCAAATGTAAAGGGAGTTAAAAGGGGATAAGTGTTTTTACTCGAGGAATGTATTAAAGATACATGCATGTAAAAAATGAAGTGAAAAGTTCCAATAAAGAAAGATTACTATTGAATTAAATTTCAGGGAGATGATGAAGATTAAAATATTTATTTTTCCAAAGGAAATTAATTAAATATTTTATTTTCGCAAATAGATATGAGGGGTCATAACCCTAAAATAATGTATACATGCCAAATGAAATCAAAGATTAGAATTAGATTAGAATTAGGAGTTAGGTAGTTGGATAGGTAGAACAGTTGCCAAAACAAAATATCATGATGTGTATTGCAAAATATTTTGAAATAATGTAAATGGAGAAGAAGTTTTAATCTGGTGGCTAAAATCTGGTGTCAGTTGTTTGTTGAAAATATACAATTATTTGGTTGTCTCCAACTTAATATTTCCTTATTATTTAAATTGGTGTATAAGGCACATTTGTTGTTCTTGTGTGGTGGGATTAATTGGTTTCTTTAAAATAATTAAAATCCTTCTAGTCAATCATAGTAATCTAGAAGTGTTATTTGGATTGATAAGAAGAGCCCTATAATCGATAAAATTATCACACTATCTCTAGTTTGGCTCTATCTCATTATTCAAATCAGAAGTATTTGATTTGTCAGGGCACATTTGTTTCTTTTGTGTGATTCAATTAACTGGTTCCTTCAAGGAAGGATTAAAATCTCCTATTAATTAATCATAGTAACTTGGTAAGAATCATTTGGATCAATAATAAGAGTCTGATAATTACATCCTTCCACGTTTATACAACGTATAAACAATCACAAGTGTCAAACAATTTGAATTGTAGCTAGTAAGTAAGTCACATATCATTTACCTCTTGACTCTGTTAGCCCAACAAGAGTAGGCACTGGTCATACCAATTCCTTTTTAGAATTTCATAAAATATTA
This sequence comes from Sequoia sempervirens, assembly GCA_007258455.2. NCBI lineage: Eukaryota > Viridiplantae > Streptophyta > Pinopsida > Cupressales > Cupressaceae > Sequoia > Sequoia sempervirens. Next base: position 1,037,993,455 of record VDFB02271358.1, on the reverse strand, counting down.
TATCTAGACATTCACATTTCAAATTTTAGTAGGAGTAGTTAGCAAGCTTTCATCTATCCCACACTATTTTCCACTATGGATGATCCATAAATTCAATTAAATCACATAATTTTTAATCTGCTTCAGCTATCAAGGTCCACCCACCTAAGTTTAGCATAGCCTGAAGTAGAGGGAGTCATCAACCATATAGGTTAACTCCATTCATTGGTTCAAGAACGTTGTAAGTCTGATCATAGAGCTTGGAATCCTCTTAGGATTTGTAACCTGCATTTTTGAGATCCAACAAGTGCCATGAAGTATAAGCAGCATGTTGATATACATAGAAAGGGAACAAGAGTTCCAAGTAGGTGACTTAGTTTTGGCACATTTGAGGAAGGAGAACTCCCCATTGGAAACACACAAGAAGTTAAAATGGAAGAAAATAGGCCAATGCAAAGTGTTGAGGAAATTATCATCCACTAATTATGAGATTGACCTTTCAAATAGGATAGATATATCTCTCATTTTCAACATTGTTGATATGTATAAGTTTCATGAAGGAGAGAAAAGTTTACAAGGAGGTACACACCCAATTTTTCATGATGTACAAGGGTGGATGGATCGGTCTTATGAGAAGAAGATGGAAGAAATAGACAAAGTGGTTGACTTTTGAGTGGCTAAGAAAACCAAAGGAAAGGACTACATGGAATACTTGGTTGATTGGGGAAACAAAATTGCAATTGAAACTTCTTGACTGAGTGCTACAAAACTAGTCAAGTATAAAATTTTGATTCTAAGCTTATCAAAATGACCATGAGTTTTCAACTCATCGAACATTTCACATACCCAACATGTCTGATCTAGGAGCGTCCAAGTCCATGAGAAATCCTACATCACCCAAAAATATTTGTCTATGCTTTGCTTGTTTTTTTTTCTTCTTTATTTTTCTTTTGAGAATGGATGATGCAACTTTTGAAGAATGGTGGATGGTTCATCGGCATATGACTGCTTCATCTTGTTAAAAGGCCAATTGGGTACTCATTTAAAATTTGAGGAAGATTTGAGTTCATTATGGAAAGTTATGCAATTGCAAGATTTTCCTAGCATATGGGATGTCACATTTCAAATTTGAGGAAGACCTGAGTTCATTTGGGCAAGTTATGCAATTATAAGATTGCTCTAATGTTTAGGATGTTATGTTTCAAATTTGAGGAAGATTTGAACAAAATTATGAAAGTTATGCAATTGTGGAATTTTCCTATGCTTTAGGATGTTTTGATATTACATAACTTTATATGCAATGTGGATATTATCCGCATACCCTTCAAAAATCCATAACAGGCTTGATTTCCTTCAAAATCATGAAATTGCGGAACTTTCTAGTCAAGTAGATATATCCTTGTACCCCTTGAATTTTCACAACTACTACCAAAATGCAAATTCACTTGAAAACAACAAAGTGACAATTTTAACCACCTATACATGGATCCTAAAGGTCAATGGGGACTTTCCACATTTCCTATCATGAGCAAACCATCTCTACTTTGTTTATAAGCTATAAATAAGGATCTTTTAAGCTCTTTTGATACTATTTTTTGGAGACTTCTTTTGCAAGAATGAATTAGAGAGAAGTTAGTGAGTGTTTGAATATTGAAGATGATTTCATGGTGAATGTTGAGGAAATTGCCTAGGTCAAACATTTGTGATTGCCTTATTATTGAGTCATGTAAGGAGACACACATATGTGTTGAACTATAATGTATTGAATATCTGATACTCCTATTGTAATGTTTTAGTTGGAAGTTAATAAAGGGATATTTAGAGTCTTTGTCTATAATATTCATTTGTTGCATGACTCAATGGCTTGTCAAGGCCCTTGAGTCTTGACTTGCACCATATTATCATCTAAAGAACATCCAAATTGGGCAAAGAGAATGAAATTTTCTTGTCTTGTCTCACTTAAGTGTTAATACAATTGTGACATATGACATTAGGTTTTAAATAGAGATTAGTGTTTATATTTTATTCCAAGAATAGGGTATGTGCAGAATCATCATGGAAAAAACAAGCCCTTAAGTGGCAAAAAAATCAAAGTTAGGCAACTTGACATAAAAATTTGAATAAGTTATCTATATTATTTCAAAAATATGTAAGAATAGAATTTGTAGCAAATTGAATGTAGTTTCTAAACTACTAGGTTTGTTTAAAAATATATATATATTTGGTGAAAATTTGAAATTTCAATGTAGTAGTACTTAAATTTCAAGGGAAAAAAGTAGGTGTGGAAATTCACCCTAACCACAATAAAATGATAATTATTTTTATTTTTAGATATAAGTAGAGGACTCATGTCCCGATGTGATGCATATTTTTTTGTATTTTTTTCCAAGTAAATAATTAATTATGATTTTTTATTACAACTTTTAAAAATATAAAACTCATTATGTCTGACCACCTTAACTTGGTCAAAACTTCATGAAATTCAATTTTTCTTTTTTTAATCCTATAGTATGTGAAGCATAGAATGTGACGCATGTTTTGGATTCAAAAAAAATGATATCATTTGAAAGCTATAGATGTTTTTCACCCAGCCTATCAATCGGGACTTTAGTCGTAATTTCAATAGAAAATGAATAATAATTACTTATTAAATTCAAATTAAAGCATAATTTATATTGGTGGAAATCTGAGAATCTCCTTTAAAAATCATTTTCATTTCATCAATTTTGGGTAAAAAGAAAGTCATCAGCCACATACCCATCATATTGCCACTTTTTGGCCCATCATGATCCTGCACATACCCAATAATTGTGTATATGTTAGTATGGTAAAAGGAAATGAATTTTTCCAAAATATATACTTTAGTTTGTATGGAATTTATTCTAAATGTGGAACTTAAATTAAAAATGATTGAAAATAAATAAACACATCCTCAATATTGAATGTGTCCAATACATAGTTTGATGCTTTAACCATTAATATTTATATAGCTCTTGATGTATAATGTGGAACATTCATAGATAGCAATAACCCATGAGTAACATACCCAAAACCCTCTATTTCACTATGACCTACTAAAATACTAATAAATTTCATTGCAATCTACCATCAATTGAATATGCAAACCATTGATTTTTTTGTTATAATCAACACTTAGTAAATCAATAGTAGCACTATGAAGTTTCAATGCACACCCTGTAAATTTTGAGCAAAAACAAACCTATAAAGTGTTGAAAACCTAACAAAAAATCAGTTTTTGTTGTAGTTGTGATTCAAGATAATTTTCTATGCACTTTTGGCAAGTCATTTTGAAAAGCCAATAGGGATTTTTATGTATCACTTGGAACCGAATTTTGCTACAAGTTACTTAGCAACATTTTAGCTTACAATTAATTACAATTATTTTCAAATATGGTCTACCCAATAAGGCATTTTATACATCTAAGGGCATGGCATGACACCATGTCTCATCATAGTATGAACCAATCTGAAATTACTTAAACATTACTCATTCACTACCATTTGATAGCCCTTATGAAGCCATGACACTTTGTAAGGATTTGGATGCACTACTCTTTTCAACCCATGTTTTTCCACGAGTTCACTTAACACCAAATTATCAATACTACCACTATCAACAACCATTTTGCAACACTTAAACCTTGACTTGCAAATGTTTTTGAATAGTTTTTTCCTTTGTTCAAGTTCCTTTTCCTTCTCAAGTGTTAGTAAGATATTTCTCAATGTGAGATTCTCTACATATTCAAGTTCCTCAATTTGATTTGGGGACACCTCTAGATCCTCTTCAACTTGTACCAAATTTGTGCTTGTCTTGTTTCTTTCTATGCTACTATCATTTTGAGCATGAGAGCACTTAAAGCCTCTAAGACCTACTTGTCCACATCACATATTAAAGTACTACTAAAATGATCTCCCTCTTCCTCTACCATAGTTTTTGTTGGGATTAAGGTGTCTCAACCTTTGTAAGACCTAGTATTTATTAATTGATTAATTATTCATTTTATCCTAAGTATATTTGTCTACTAATGTCAAGTTATTTTGTGGGACCTACCAAATGAGGTGGCATCCTACATGGAAGTGACTAGGATGGAATGCAAGCTAACTGTATGGAAGTAGGCATCCCACTTGGTAGATCCCATCAAGAAGCTAATTTTATGGCATGTGTCATGTTGTAGGTCTTGATGACGGAGTTATGGAAAGATCATGTCATGTAGAAAAAGATGACATTGTAAGAGTTGAGACTATGACGAGTTATGACACTTGGGATCCTTGCATGTAGGTAGGAACTTTGCATGTCATGTGGGACCTTTTGCATGCATGCACACACCTTGCATGTCAAGTGGATCCATTGCATGTAGTGAGGGTGAATGTAGGTAAGTTGTTGGGTTATGCATGCATGCAAACTATATAGTGGTCTATCATGTGGCAATATTAGGTGTCCGCTTTGGATGTCTATAAATATGTTACATTTTGGAGTGGTTTGTCATACAAGTTTGAAGATTTCAAAGATACCATTATGCTACCAACATCACTCTAGAAATCATGTTGCAGTTGAAGACTCTTGAATGAGATTAGCTTTTTGATTGTATAGTAACCTCTTTCATATTATTGATAATACAAAGAGTTGTGCTTTTGGAGTGTGGGGTTTTTCTCCCAAAAGGATTTTCCCTTGTACATATTGTGTTATGGTCATTGATGTTTCTTGCATGTATTTTATTAAGTTAAATGTTTGTGCATCTAAATTTGTAATGATTAAAGATTTAATTTTAAATTTTGTGTTATCTCCCCCACTTAGATTGGTGTAGGAAGTTGTTTTCATTTTCTCGGCCTCATTGTAGTTGTTATCAAAACCTAGCCAATTTTGATCTCATTGTTGAGTTGGAGGATTTTTGTACTAATCTTTGTTTGAGTGGGATATTTCGTAAAAGAATTTTTTGTGACCTTGTTGCAAGAGAAATATGGAAAGAACATCTAGAAGGATCGAGATGGAAAATTTTAATGGTGGAAATTTTGAGTTGTGAAAGCTTAAAATGGAAGATATGCTCGTAGACAAAGATCTATGGGTTACAATATCCAATGTAAAACCTACCAACATGACTCAAGAAATCTGGGAGTTGATGGAATGTAAAGCCAAGAGTTTAGTAAGACTCTGTTTGGAAGATTTTGTGTTGTTGAATTTCCATGAAGAGAATACTACAAAAATCCTTTAAAAGAAGCTTGGAGAGATTTATCAAGTTGAATCCATGGTAAACAAGTTATTTCTAAGAAAAAAGCTACATTCTTTGAGGATGGAAGGAGGATCCATGGTTGATCACCTAAATTCTTTTAATATTTGTGTCAACAAGTTGGGTTTTGTTGGTGTAAAGATGGAGGATCAGAGTGATTGTTTGACACTACTATGTTCTTTTCCAGACTCGTAAGATCACCTTTTCATGGCCATTAAAAGTACCACTACCACCTTCAAGATGGATGAAGTGGTTGCATCATTTCTCTTTGAAAAGATGCAGAGAAAATCTTCTAAGATGGATAAGGAGATTGTTATTATTCATGGCAAATCGAAGGAGAAAGGAAAGAAGGCAAGAAGTCAAAATCCAAATCCTCATGGAGATCTAAGTCTCTTGGAAAGTCTAAGGCAAAAATTTGGAATTGTCACAAATTTAGTCACTTTCACAAGGAGTGCAAGGAGGAGAGAAACATGAAAATTTTCTCTAATTCTAACTCTAAAAGTCCTCTCAATATGATGTAGATGTATTTGTCACATCCTTAGCAATGCATACATTTGAAGATGTGTGGTTGATAGAATTGGGTGCATATTTTCACATGACCTTGCATAGGGGTTGGTTCTCAAAGTATGAAGAATTTGGCAATGGGAAGGTGTATCTAGGTATTGTTGGTTGTGGAAGATTCAAGATCTAATTCCCTGATGGTAGAGTGAAGGGGATCAATTGTGTGTTGTATATCCCTGGTTTGACATAGAATTTTCATTTAGTAAGTTGAATGATGTGGATGTGCAAGTTGTTTTCTCAAGTGGAGAATGTAAGATGATTAGAGGTGATATGGTGTTGGCAAAGGGTATTCAGATTGGCACCTTGTTCAAGCTTGATGCATGCACTATTTAGTGTAATATTTCTTCTAACATGAAGAAAAGAGCTACAAATTCTTCATCCACACCATTGGAACCATAATGAATAAATCTATTGCATCAAATTTTGATGGTCATGCAGTTTGGGTACCTAACGATGCTCATTCCTTGGACATGAAGCTTCCAACAGGTAAGACAATATTACGACACTAAAGACTCTGTCGTACTAGTGAGAAGGGTATTAGAGCCCTCAAAAATAAATGTCTCATTGAGGGGCTTGATGATTACAATCTCGAGTTTTGTTTTTGTGAACATTGCACCTATGAAAAACAAAGCCATGCTCGATTTTATTCTAGTACTCACAAATCTTTTGGGGTTTTAGACTATATTCATTTAGATGTGTTTGGTTTTGTTAATGTTCCTTCAATATTAAAATCTATATATTTTGTTCCATTCATTGATGATTACAGTAGGATGTTTTTTTATTTTCTCAAGAGTAAATTTGAAATCTTTAGTTAGTTTAAGGATTTTAATGTCTTAGTTGAAAACTAGATTAGGAGAAAGACTAAGTATTTGAGGAATAATAATAGTGGTGAGATTTTTTTGGTAAAGTTAGACAAGTTTTGTAAAGAGCATGAGATTGAGAGGCATAATATGACTCCATACACCCCTAAGTAGAATGAAGTTGTGGAGAGGATGAACAAGACATTGATGGAGAGGGCTAGGAGTATGTTGAGTGGAGCCGGCCTCGAACAAAAATTATGGGTTGGAAATTTTTCCAATGTGTGTTATCTAATCAATAGATCTATTACATTAGTGCTTGTTGATAAGACACCCATTGAGGTGTGGTCAAGAAAAAAATTCTCCAATGAGACATCTCAAAATATTTGGTTGCCAAGAATATGCACATGTGTGAAATGAGAAGAGATCAAAGTTGGAGAAAAAGGTTGTTAAGTGTATCTTCATTGGCTATCATGTTAGTGTGAAAGGGTACAAGCTTTGGGATTTAGTGGCTAAGAAGATTCTCGTAGAAGTTATTTTCAAAGACTTGAAACCTTTCTATATTGTTTTGGAGCCAGAGAAAAAAGAGAAAGAAAAGGATGTAGTTCATGTTCCACCCACTCCAATGAAAAATGAACTGCATACACCTATTGAACCTGATGATGAGAGATCTAGTAGCTCTAAAATTTCTAAAGAAGAAGAAGAATCTCAACCTCAATTGTTGAGGAATTCTACATGAGTTAGACAACAACCTGATAAGTTGGGATATTCATTGTTGGATTTGAATTGTATGATTGCTTTGATTGCTAACATCGATGAGCCTAGGATTGTAAAAGAGGCTATGGGTATGAGTGATACAAATTCTTGGATGAAAGCCATGGATGAATAGATGGTTGCATTATAGAAATATAGCACATGGGATCTGGTACCTTTTCTTGAAGGAAACAAAATTGTTGGTTGTAAATGGGTGTTCAAGAAAAAGTGTGGTCATGATGGTGATGTTAAGAAGCATAAAGCATAGTTAGTCATGAAGGGATATTCATGGGTGGAGGGAATTGATTGTGGTGAAATATTCTCTCTTGTAGCAAATTTGATATCCATTCAGTTTTTGTTATCACTTGTTGCATCATAAAATTTAGAATGAGTACATGGGTGTGAAGACAACATTCCTTCATGGTGATTTGGAGGAAAAAATCTACATCACATCTAGAGAATTTTGGTATAAAAAGGTAAAGAAAATATGGTTTGCAAGTTGAAGAAGTCTCTATATAACTAGTCTAAAATAGTCTCCTAGGACGTGGTACCAAAATTTTGATACCTATGTGTTGAGTTTGAGATTTTAGAGGTCTAAATATGATCATTGTATAAAACTATAAAATTGATAATTGTTTCAATTTAGATCATTGTATTTACTATAAAATTGATAATCGTTGCATTCTCATAATTATATTATATGTGGATGATATGTTATTTTTTTGGGAATGGTAAGGGTTTGACTTCTGACTTGAAGTCTCAATTATCAGCATAATTTGAAATGAAAGATCTAGGTGTGGCTAGGTACATCTTGGGAATGGAGATCAGAAAAGATAGAGCCAATAGAAAAATTTGGTTAAGTGAGAGCAAGTACATGAACTTGGTGTTGGAGAGATTCAACATTATAGTTTGTAGTTCCTTTGTAGTTCATGTTCTACAAATAACGAAGTTATCTATGGAGGATTGTCCAAATTCCCTATTTAGATGGACATGACCAAAGTACCTATGTGAATGTTATTGGAAGTTTGAAGTATGCCATGGTTCCTGCAAGGCTATAAATTTCCCAAGTAGTGGGAGTCTTAACTCAATTTATGGATAATATTGGATGGGTACATTGGGATGCAGTTAAGCAAGTGTTCAAATATTTGTGGGGTACTTTCAAGTATTGTCTATGTTTTCATGGTTATCCTATTGAACCTCAACATTCAGTTTGTATTTGTGGCTATTTGGATTTAGATTGGGAAAGTGGCATTGAAAATAGAAGATCAACTTGTGGATTTGTTTTCACAATGTTTGGTGGTGCTATCAATTGGATGAGTAAGCAACAAGTTATAGTCGCTTTGTCCATGATAGAAGAAAAGTATATGGAAACTATTCATGCTTGTAAGGAAGACACTTGGCTTAGGAGATTGTGTTTTGATGTTGGGATTGATGCAAGGATGATTACTATCTGTTGTGACAATCAAAATGTCAGTTGCTTACCAAAGAATCCTACTTTCCATGCAAGAAAAAAACATATTGATGTTCAGTTCTATTTTATCCGAGACATGGTGGAAGATGGGAAGGAGAAAATAGAGAAGATTGACACTTTGACAAATGTTGTCGATGCTTTGACAAAGCCTATGAGGACAAAGAAGTTCATATGGTGTTCCAGGTCCATGGGTCACATAACCCCTAGTAGTTGATTGTTGATTGATTCTTAAAAGATCTTTGACAAGTAGGAGAATATTGGGATTAAGGTGTCTCAACCTTTGTAAGTCCTAGCATCTCTTTAGAGTAATCATGTATTAGCTAATAATTAATTAATCCAATTAATTATTAGTCTAATTTATTCTCATGCACTTAAGCTAAACTTAGGGATTTTTTTTTATGTTAATTGAAGTGAGTTATTATTAGATCATTTTGTCTCATCCCATGTGATGTTGACACTTGTCATGATCTAATCCCCTTATCATTTAGGGTTGCTCCTATATAGCACTCAACCCACATTGTATTATTCATGCCTTTACTAATCTTTTGACAACCTTTGATGCCTCTTGATCTCCTTGAAGACTTTTGAGGTTCATTATGTAGTTTTTTCTTGTTGAGGATATTGCATATTATTGTTTGCAACTCTCTTGCATGGAAGGTGTCTTTGTTCATTGTTTGATCCTATGGCTCATGTTTTTCACAATTCTAACATGGTATCAAAGCTTGGATTCAGTGAACCCCTTCTTGATTTATGAGTTTTTTTCTTCAATAAGGGTTATAGACTTCAAATCTAGGATCTCTCTTGATTTTTTTTATAAATTTTGGAGTTGGATGAATTTTAGGTGCATTTTGGCACAAAAAGACCCCACTGTTGTGTTTGGAAGGCTAATTTGACAAATTTTGACTATAATTTTTTCTATATTCTCTATCAGGTGTTTCTAAGGCAAAAAACAAATGTACAAAAGTCGTACAACCCTTGTACAACTAGGTACAATGATTTTAAAAAATAAAAATAGTTTTTTAATTATTTATTTTTTAATTTAAAAATTTAAAAAAATAATATATTAATTAAAAAGTAGGGTTGGATTTATTGTTGACGGTACCCACATGGTACCATCACCCTACAGGCCTCGTACCTAGTGCGGGTCCCACCTACAATGCCAACGGATCTGTGTTGGTCATCTGGCAGGCAAAGACACTACAACCATTAGCTTTGGTATGTCGGCAACAACCTCATCTGGTCGTCTGATGACCCTAAGTTCCCCGATGACCATACAAATATTTTCCAACACCCAGAATATTTTCTCGATGGTCAAATTCTCTTTTTCGAGCAGTGTACAATTTTCAAGTCAGCATAGCTTATTTCTAGAATATTCTCTTTTTGCTAGAATGTTTTGTCAACGCCTTTTCTATAAGGGACTAATTTTTTGGCGATGCTAACGAATATTCCCTAAATATAACATAACATTAGCGGTATAGATGCAAGGCAGGGGCCCCTTCAAGCCCTCTTTGGCACTAAAGAAGCTATTTTTTTCTTTTAGCCATAACTTGGGTGTACAATATCAAAATTGGGTGAACAAGATATCATCAAAAAGTTGGTTCTGTCAACTTTCCAATGGTGTGGGTCTCATCACCATTTTTTATTGTTGGTGCATTATACAACCTATTGAAGTTAGAGGTGTTATTTTCACTCTCGAGCTCATAACTTTTGACCTGTTTCTCCATTTTTTGTAATTTCAATGACATTGGGATGGTCTCTCAAAGCTCTTGACAACCATCCATGTAATTTTCCTAGATTCTCTCTAGGTACATTTTATTCATTTTTTTGTGTTTTCACATTTTGGTGAATTACTTGGACATCTTAGCTCCTAGAAACTTTTTGTTTACGTGGGATGACTTGTTTTTTGTTGTTCTACATGTATTTCTAGTATTCTATCCTATTTGGGCATTGTAGACATATTTTGCATGTCATTTATCTTTTGTAGATGCATTGAGATAAAGTGTCATTCTAGTATATATTTTTTGAAGATTTTGCACATCTTGTTGTGCTTTTTGTACTCACACTATGATATAAAGTGTCATAGGGGCCCGTTGATGTTTGAACTTGTCTTACCATCACACCTTTGTCAAGTGAGTGTACCTGCTACGACAACAGTGAATCTCAATGATTCTTGCCTCATGTGTGTGTGCCTTAGTTTGCACACCCTTTTATTTGTAGGTACTCTTCAGTTGCATGTTCATATATTATCCTACATGCACTTCTTGGTTTCACATAGTTTTAGTGTACCTATCTTAGCTCTCCCTTTTCGTATTATGGGGGAGTTTCTACTGTTGGTACCAATGCTTCCTTGGTTTCATTTTTTTGATTGATCTATGTATATAGTTCTTGTTCCTATGTACTATGCGGATGCAATGTACATCAGTGGTTGGTTACCCATGCATTTCGGTGAGATGGAGCATTTACCATATGGACACTCATGTATTCCTATTTTTTGAGGTTATTCATTTCAACACTAGATCATTCATCTTTCAATAGTTGTCTACAACTTCTTCACGCTTCAGTGATGTTCTACATGTTCTTATTATTTTGGGACATTGTTTTTGGTTGGAGGATTCTTAGTCCTTCACATTGTTTTGGAGGATTTTTAATCTTTCATTTGCCTTTCTCTCTTTTGGAAAGGATTTTTTCTCTTGTGGTTTTCTCATTTTCTCTAGTTGTGAGAGATTAGATTGTTTGTACATGGGTACCTCACCAGGCCTTGTTTGTCAAGACCCATCATGCATTCTTTTTCTAGGGTTTTTAGCTACTCTCTAAGTTCATCTTAAGGGGAGATGTTAGAGTAATCATGCATTAGCTAATAATTAATTTATCTTTAATTAAGTATTAGTCTAATTTATTCTCATGCACTTAAGCTAAACTTAGGAGTGTTTTTTTTATGTTAATTGAAGTGAACTATTATTAGATCATTTTGTCTCATTTCATGTGATGTTGACATGATCTAATCCCTTTATCATTTAGGGTTGCTCCTAAATAGCATTCAACCTTTATTGTATTATTCATACCTTTGATAATCTTTTGAAAACCTTTGAGGACTCTTGGTCTCCTTGAAGACTCTTGAGGTTCATTATGTAGCTTTTTCTTGTTGAGGCTATTGCATATTATTGTTTGCAACTCTCTTGTGTAGGTTTCTTTGTTTGTTGTTTGATCTTGTGGTTCGTGTTTTTCACAATTCTAACAGTTTTTAATTGATTAATTATTCATTTTATCCCATGTATATTTGTCTACTAATGTCAAGTCATTTTGTGAGACCTACTGATTGAGGTGGCATCCTACATGGAAGTGAGTAGGATGACATGCAAGCTATTATATGGAAGTAGGCATCCCACTTGGTGGACCCCATCATGAAGCTAATTTTATGGCATGTGTCATGTTGTAAGTCTCTATGACAGATTATGACAAAATTATGACAAGATCATGTAATATGACAAATTATGATAATGTAGGAATCAAAGTCTACCGGATTATGACAAGTGGGACCCTTGCATGTAGGTAGGAACTTTGCATGTCATGTGGGACTTTTTGCATGCATGCACATGCCTTGCATGTCAAGTGGGTCCATCCCATGTAGTGAGGGCAAATGCATGCCAAGAGTTGGGTTTTGCATGCATGCAAATTATGTGGTGATAGCATGCAGCAATAATAGGTGTCTGCTTTGGATGTTTATAAATACATGGCATTTGGAGTGGTTTGTAGTACATGTTTGAAGATTTTAGAGATATTGTTGTGCCGTCAAAATCACTCTAGAAATATTGTTGTAGTTGAAGACTCCTAAATGAGCTTAGCTCTGTGATTGTATTGTAACCTCTTTCAAATTACTGATAATACAAAGAGTTGTGGTTTTGAAGTGTGGGGTTTTTTTCCCAAAAAGGTTTTCCCCATGTACATATTGTGTTGTGGTTATTGTTGTTTCTTGCATATTTGATTAAGTTAAATGAATGTGCATCTAAATCTATAATTGTATAAGGGTTTAATTTGAAAAGTTATACCATCTCCGCCACACAACTTCACTTACTTGGCTTCCTTTCAATTTCCTCCTTTAGATGGCTAATTTTGGTCTTATATGGTACTAGACTCACCTTGCCAATTTTGATATTTCATGGTGCCTTATTGAATTCTACTTCTACTAAATCTTCCTCTACCTCTTGAGGTACTTTAATATTTTCTAGAAAACTTCTCCTCAAGCTTTAAAGCTTATTGATATGCCTCGTCCATAGTACACACCTTGACTAGAGAGTTCATCTTGGTGCTAAAATATTAGTCCATTGAGCTACCTAGCAATTGATTTATCCTCTTCTTACTATACATTTATTTTGATTTGTAAGCATAAGCATCTTTCTGTTAAACATGCATAGGACAACTGAGAGGGGGGGATGAATCAATTGTCACACAAATTCAAACTTAAAACTTTTTTCACTTATCAAATCTTCAACCATACTATTCTGTTATTAAATATAAGCATGAAACATAAATAGCAAAAAGTAGATCAACACAATGAACAACATATTTTTACGTGGAAAACCCAATAAGGGAAAAACCACAATGACTCGGGTTAAAACTCACAATATAAAGATTATAAACTGAATACAAAGACTTACTACCCAAAAGAGGATTCACTGTCCAGAAACAAAGGCTCACTGCCTACAAAGGACTCACTATCCAACAAAGAGGATCGCTACCTACAAATACAAAAAAGAACAAAAGATCCACGACTGCAATTAAAGCACATTCGCAGGATTACAAAAACCTTCAGTTCACTACCTTCAACAAACTAAACAACTGCGATCACAACTCACTCACACACACTTCTGCTCTTAAGATTTGTGGCATTCTTTTGTCACTTTGCATCACACTGTCATACATCTCTTCACAATTCAACTTGCTTTTATACTATTCTCAACCTTAGAAACTTTCTTCAAGGTCGGCCACAATACATCGTTTCAAAAATTCAAATTAGGTTGGCAACTCTAAATTCCCACAGTGGAAAGGGAATAAGAGTGAACCAATAAAATATAACCAAGACCACAAATAATATTCTTGAATCTTCTACATGCTTTCTTAATTAATATTGTATTCCTTGAATGAAGTGTAAACACCAAATCGACCAAACCTAATGAAAGCACAGATAAACATTGATGTACACACTTCTCAACAAGAAGATGCAACACAGACGCCACAACACACTTCATTAAGCACGATAATACATCTCAGAACCTTCCAGATACATATGCAACAAAAACAACAGGCTTCAATCACTGAATACCTTCAAGAGTCCATCCGGACAATGCAAACTCACACAAAAATACTGAAACATGACTTTTGGATTACTAAACTCTAAACTTCTTTGCCAGAGCATAGGAAAGACCTTCACAAGACATATCCCAGATCCACAAGATCTGGAATGAAGTAGAGAAGAATTGCAGAGCAACAATATTTCTCTTAGTCCATAGAACATTGACTCTGTCGGTAGAACATACATACCAATGGACACAACCTTCACAAACCATCTCACCAAGAGCTAAAACTCAACATATATCACCACTAAATCACCTTTATCAAACCTTCAGGTCCGCACAAGCATAGGATCAACATAGGAGAAATGCGGAGCACATATCAAAGTTTAATTTGGATACATTTCTTTATTAATTTTCTCAAAAGCACTTGGAAATTCATCAAACCCACATATCTGTAACACCATAAAGATAGCTCCATGTACTTGCAACATCTCACTAGCATCTCAACCATACATGTACAATATGCAACATACTGAATTGTGTTGATATCAATGACAACACCACCAAACTAGCTCATACTTGCAACACTTTAAATGTATTGTTGCACAATCAACTCCTTTCGTCTCAAATTTGGAAATAGCTTAGATAACTTTTGTTGATGGTTTGAGGTTATAAACTTTGCCTTAAGATGCTTTAGCATTTTAGGCCATAACTTTACTTTTGCTTGCCTTGTCTACCATATAGTTGTTGAGGATTATCCTACCACAAGATAGCATGTGACTTCATTTTAATGACAACAAACTTGACTCATCTAGGTTCATCTTCCTCCAAGTTTTCCACATCAAAATCCCTCTCAAGCTCCTTCACCCAATCTACAAAGGGATTAGGGTTTAATTCTCCTTTAAAGCTTTAACACATTTGGCTTGACCTTGGCTTCTTATCTAGCTATAGCTTGAATTAATCTTTCCATGGGATATTGGCCCCAATGGAAGCCCCTTGTGTCTTTGCTTCATCCTCAAATTCTTCATGTGGTAGTCTAGCCTCAAGGCCTCCATTTTCCTTAGCGGTTCTTCACTTTGGATTTCTCCTTAGCCTCTCGTATCCTCATCAACATTAAATTTCCTTTGGGTCATATTTCTTTACTCAATACCCAATTGGCTCTGATATCAACCCGATGCAACCAAGGTTGGGTTGTCAAAGTAATGACAACCTTAACTTGTAGGTAAACCAACTTACTAATAACTATTAGAAACAAACTAAGATGATCGACGTTTGTTATTTTTTCCCCTATGAAAAACATACAAATAGAGCTTGCAATGAGTTAGAAACAAAAGAAAAATAATCATGACGATCGTTATGATAATTCTTCAGACCTCTATATGCCAAACTACTCGAACAGGAAAGCAATCCACTCACTAAGCAAGCAAGAAAGCACTAAACTCTTCTTCAAAATATTCTGTCAAACATTTAGTCTCACTTTAACAATCAAAATCTAACCAGAATATATAATTTTTCTGAATTCAAAGATGTATTTTTCAATAAAATGAAAAACAACGCAACAGGACCAGATCCAGCTACCTTGGAAGGACTCTTCGAAGGACTGTGAAAGTTAACTCTTGATAATTCTGGTAGTGATCTTGGCATAAATTTAGGAGCAACATAAGGGTGAATTGCAAGCACAAATTAAGGGACTGCAAATGGCAAATTCACGGAACAAATTAAGGACTTCAAACAGGTGAATTCAAGGCAAAAATTAAGGGATTGTTGACAGTTGAATTATTAAAACCAACAATTTTTTTTGCTGAGAAGGATTGCTATTTTGGTGCATCAATTTTAGTAAGAAATCTATTTATTGTATTGAACAAAGCTAGGAGGTCACAACTGGGGTTGAATTTTTTTTGTATTGATCAAAATTAGGAAGTCACAATCAAGGGGCACGATTGTAACCTCTAAATTACCAATGGGATTTGAACACAAAGCCTCAAGTGCCTTAATTATGACAACTTGTCATTTCACTGCACTCGCATATACTCAATCACCCACCACTAAACAATTTTTTTTGTTATATGGCCTTCTTTGCAAGGCTTTGCCCCTTCGCCAGAGTCAATTTGATAGTATTGCAGCACCAAATGATCAAGGTGAAGTTCTCAAAGTGTACTAAATGCTTTCGACAAATCATAAAGCTCTTAGTCTACTATGATTAGGTCAATATCATACCTTACTTCACCTGTATATGTAGGAGGGATTTTATAGCTCTGCCATGGTTGAGAAGAAACCTAAACAAATACCACTATTGAAATCAAGAATGCTTCTGGATAGAACTCTCACACAGTTGCATCCAGACGCATTCTTGATTTCAAGAATATCAACTGTGGAAATATTATGTTTCTTACAAACACCCCTTATTGCAATAAAAAAAAACATAACACATGAAGGCAGAAACGAAAGCCATGCAATTCACTCTAACTACTGTCATCTCCAATAAGAGCTAAACAGGATTGTAAATCTTCCAACCAAAATCTAGAATATTATGGCTTGAAATTGCATGCCAAAGAGAGGTTAGATACATTTTATAGTTTTGTTAGCCAATAATGAATTGGTTACACAATAATGAATTGGTTACAATACTATATTTGAATTTGCTTCCTTCTTAATCATAGGGACCTATATTCCTAAACTAGTGAACTTCAGAGTGAAAGACTGTAAATGCATCCTTACATTTAAAATTTGATTCCTAAAGTTTTAGATTGAATATTCTAAACCTGTAAACAAAACAAAATTTTGCAGAATTAAAATACAGAATCCCTACATCTGGCTATTAGAACTGAAAGTAAAACTCTATTGCTGACCATATTTTGAGACAACATTTTCCTGTGTTGGAGAGTTGTTTCATAGAAAATTTTGCCCAAAATTACTTGACTTTGCCTCTACCATATTTTGGGTAGAGTGTTGGATGTTTCTTTATTTTGTTTGTCGAACCCTACAGTTCAAGGGATGATGTTTTGCCAAAATCCCTGCAGAGCAAGGGGAAATTTTCGTGCAATGTTAAGGACCCTTTATAGTATTATACTATTGAATTGAATACCTAGTATTTGGCTATTTCCTTGTCTATTGGGTAGCGTTTCTGTATTTTTTGGGGGTGAAAATGTGGTGATACATGAATGTGAAAAGCTTTTTTGGAGTATAGATATACCAATTTGGGAGGTGTCACATTTGTAATCTGGTGAAAATCTATTGATGAACTCGATTAGATATTCTGTGAATTAGGTTATAAATCGTCTTAAATGATAAATTTTATAGGTAGCTCTAAGAACGATTTATCCTGATTTGTTACCCTTTTAACCATTATTTCAAATTATCAGTCTGATTTTATTATGATTTTTATGCATGCCTATATTATCATAGGCCATATATTATTAAATTGAGGAGACCATAACTTGTAGTGATCTAGAATAAGGGGAATCAGGAGGTGACCAACAAGTGTCATCTGGTGGTTGGTCTACTCATGATTTTGGATACACTCCCAAATCATTTTTATTACTATTGCGACAAGAAGTTTATCAAATATATATGCCTTAACAGTAAACTATTGGGGTGGTTGGCCTAGCTCAATTGGTGAAAGCATCCTGTTGTAGGAAAGAGGTCACGAGGTCTAGTCTCCCCACCATCCCCATGGTATCGAAGGGCGTGTTGTGCCAGCACCACCAGTCACGCAAATTTTTTTTATTTATATGACTTTGTTTATTCTATCAAAATAACCATTTCTCAAGTTGGGCATGGCTATGTTGTGTAAGAATAAGTTGTTGAAGTTTGGGCTGCTTAGACACTGTATTTAATTCTCTTTTGGGACAAGGATGTGGTCCCTAGTTGTGGCCTCCCCAACTTAAATCAAAACAAAAAAATTACCATTTCTCAAGCCAGTTTCACTTTCAACTCACCTTAAAAACATGACTACATCAACTACATAAGGTCCTTCTTTCAAACTCATATTAGCATTGGCTAGGTAATTGAAATAGAAACAACATTGTAATCCAAATCTATGTTGTTTCTATAAGGGGCCACTGATCGTCACTAACTGGAAGATCAAATGGACGAACATGAGAATTTGCACCAACATCTAGAGAATCAACATAATCAAAGGACTCATGATCGAATCTAACACATGACTCTTTTAGTAGAAGCATATAAACAAAGTTTCGACGAGTATCCTGTGAAAATTCTATTGTAGTTACTGATTATTAATCTCCTATGTAATATAGACTATTTGACTCTGGAGAATTAATTCACAGCAAATATTGAAAAATAACACAACTGCAACTTCACCAATAAACTCACAGGAATAGAGAAGAAAACATGCACAATAATAAACACAATATTTTTGGACAAATTGTCCGTGGAAAAACCCCGAAGGGAAAACCACTACTGCAAATGAGGAACTTATATTAAACTTTAGCAAATTAAGAGATACAAAAACTGCTTGCCTCTTACTGGCAGAGCTCCGACAATCTCCCAATTTCTCCTGTTGAGATCCTACAACTGCTATCCCCAACGCTATCACTGTGCCCTTGCTATCACTGCAAGACGTATTTGCTAACACTGCAAATGCTTCTCAAACTTGTTTTTCTCCAAATGCCCAATGACCTCCTTTTACTCTCATTGGAAAACCAACGACCAAGATTTATTCTCAATCAACGGCTAAGATTAATAACACCTAAAAAAACTTAACTAATTAGTTTTATAGGCGTCCCTAAAAGAGTCATCTAAATAAATAAATAATTGTCTTCATCTCAACAAATTGATGAGAGAAACAATTATTTACTTATATCTAGCAAATGGACAAACAACTGTCCAAGCTAACAAACTAACACTCCCTCTTAGCGAGGAAGTTGTTCTGCATGACACCCAACTTATCTCTGAAGAAGATGAATTTTTCCTTCCCCAATGCCTTAGTCAGAATGTCTGCTACCTGCTGCTTTGTAGGTATATATTGCAGTTGGACAATCCCCCGCTGTACACAATCCTTGATGAAGTGATACCTGATGTCTATATGCTTAGACCTATCATGAAAGACCAGATTCTCAGACAACTTGATACAACTCTGATTGTCACAATGTATCATTGTAGTATCAACCCTCTGACCTAACAAGGCTACCAACAACTTCCGAAGCCATATCGCCTCACACGTCGCCATGCTAGCTGCTATGTATTCTGCCTTTGCAGAACTCAGAGCCACAGACTTTTGCTTCCTACTGTACCAAGAGACAACTCCTGATCCCAAGCTAAAGCAACACCCTGAAGTGTTTTTCCTATCCGCTGTACTGCTTGCCCAATCTACGTCAATATATCCTATCAACTTGATACCATCACATGAGCATATTTGATCCCATACTCGATTGTACCATGCAAATACCACAACACATGCTTTGTCACTGTCCAATGCACTCTCTTCGGCTCCACCATGAACTGACTAAGAGAGTTTACTGCAAAGGATATATCTGGCTTGGTGTTGACCAAATACATGAGAGACCCAATCAACTGCCTATATAAGGTGGGGTCTACATCCTTCTCCCTGGATGTGTCTACTTTCTTCCAATTCGTGATCATAGGAGTAGACATGGCTCTACAATCCTCCATCTCGAACCTCCTCAAGATTTTGATATAGTATTTCCCTTGTGCAAGGAAAATTTCTCCATCTGTCTGCCATACCTCCATGCCTAGAAAGTAGTGCATAAGCCCCAAATCCTTCATCTCGAACTCTGCTGCAAGGTCCCTCTTGCACTCCTTTATGAGCCCTAATGAACTTGTTAAAAACAAGTCATCCACATATAGAACAAGAATGAAAATCTCACCTCCAATCACCAAGTAGTAGAGGTTAGCATCCGCTTCACTCTTCACGAAGCCCATTCCCTACAAGTATCTATCAATGCGCTCATACCATGCTTTGGGAGCCTGCTTGAGTCCGTACAAAGCTCTCTTCAATCTGCACACGTGGGTTGTACTGTTGTGTGCCACAAAGCCCTCTGGTTGTTCTATGTATAACTCTTTCAATTCACCATTAAGAAACGCCGTCTTGACATCCATTTGATGGATCTGCCACCCCATCTGTGCTGCAAGAGAGATTACAGCTCGTATAAAAGTATACCTGGCCACTGGAGCAAATGTCTCCTCATAGTCAATTCCCTCCTTCTGAGAGAACCCCTTGGCCACAAACCTTGCCTTATATTTCTCGATGCTACCATCTGCACCGTGCTTGATCTTATAGATCCAGCGTGATCCAACCACTACCCTATCTATTGGTCTAGGCACAACCTCCCACACATCATTCTGCACTATTGAGGTATATTCCTCAACCATCGCATCTTGCCACACCTATTGCTGTGCAGCCTCCTGATAACTAGAAGGATCACTATCTACCAACTGACTAACTAAAGCCATAAAGTCATCATACCTGGCTGATTGTCTTCACTGCCTACTACTCATCCTAGGAGCTCCCACAAACTCTTGAGTATTTGTGACTGTTGGTTCCCGCTACCAACTGTCGAGGATGAAGTATCAACCTCCATGTCTCCTTGATGCATCTCTTGGATCTACTACATCTGCTACTCCATACTCTATGAACTCTCAACACCTGAGCTTGTGCTTGTACTAGTAACTGTACTCGATCTTCGTTGTCCTTGATTTGGTTGAACAATCCTTGGAGCTTCCACTAGAAAATCTCTGGACCTCCTGAATGCCTTGTCCTCCATGAACTACATCACGCCTGACTATGATCCTTTTGGTCCCTAGGATAAATATCCGATATGCCTTTGAGGTTTCACTGTACCCAACAAAGTACCCTCTCTCTGCAGTCTGATCTAACTTGGAACGTGTCACACCTGGAATGTGACAATACACCAAACTCCCAAATATCCTAAAGTGGTTGACATATGGCTTCTTCCCTGAGAACGCCTCCTCTAGTGTCATCTTGCCCAATACCTTATGTGGAACCCTGTTTTGTATGTACACTGATGTACTGCATGCCTCTGCCCATAAGTAATGTGGCATATCCTGGTCATGCAGCATAGCCCTTTCCGTCTTGATATAGACTGATTCTTCCTCTCAGCAACCCCATTTTGCTGCGGATTGTAAGGAACAGTCCACTCTCTCTTGATTCCTTCCTTGGTGCAGAACTCCTGGAACTCTTTCCCTTTGTACTCACCTCCATTTTCTGACCGGAGAACCTTTATCTTCCTTCCTATTGAATTCTCTACAAGAGCCTTTAACTCTTGGAAGTGACTGAAAACCTCATCCTTGGTCTTCAAGAAGTATATCCAGGTCTTACTGGAGAAATCATCAATAAAAGTAACAAAGTATTTGTACCTTCTGAGAGACTTCGTCGACATTGGTCCACATATGTCTGAATGTACTAGATCAAGAACACCCTCAGATCTGGTGTCACTCCTTGGAAAAGCTGCTTTGCAAACTTCCCCAACACACATCCCTTACATACATCATCATGCTCTATGCTCACCTTTGGAACACCTGTCACCTAAGTCACAGGATTCGCCGAATTTTTGGCATCAGATTCGAAATTCGGCGAATCTATAAAAAACTTATCAAATTCGTAAAAATTCGCCAATAAATTCGTACGGAACAGAGACTGTTTTTTTTTCAAAAATATATATTTTTAATACGTTTTTAGGGTTTTTGTTTCGATCTTCAGAGAAGAACATTCCAAATTCTGACCGATTCCTCAAAAAATCGTGAGAAACTGAAAAGAGCTTTTGGTTCAACGTTTAAATCTGTAACACTGACGGTAGATTAGTCCACCTCTTTTAAATCTGTAAATCTGGAAAAAGAAGTGGCCATATGACAACTAATCTACCCATTCGAAAGTGGAAAAAGAGGTGGCCTCTGCGAGTGCAATTTCTATGGCTTGAAATTCCTCTTCATCTACCCATTCGAACGGGATGGCGAGTTCTTCGTTGCTGTTCGTCGAGGCCGCCATCAATTCTGGTTCTGTTTTGGGTTGCGCGGGAGAGAATATGCTAATATTGACCGACTCTCTGGGCGGCTACTTTATTTCGAATTTATATATGTCTATTTTAAAGAGTTTGAAATATAAAAAAATATTTAAAATATATATTACTTATTCTGAAAGCTTTTCAAATTTGATATTTTAAACTTTATTATTTCCATTCTTGGTTATTATGCAGCAAAATTTACTTTTGGAAATAAGAGAAATGAGAAGAAAAGTAGAAAGTGGAAAGAGAAGATATTCAAGAAATATTATTGATTAATTAGGAGAAAATAGGAAGTGGAAAGAGAAGGGATTTAAGGAATATTATTGATTAGTATGGGAATTTTATGAGTTTAGATGAGGAGGTTAAAGAATCAATGTACTTAAAAGAAAAAAAGATCAAAATTATTAAATGATTTTAAATCATTGTTAGTTTTTATGTTCAAAGATATATATATATATATATATATATATATATATATATATATATAAGATAAAGAGGGCGCAATTAATCTCTTGATATTGCCACTAATCTACCGCCCTATCCATCAAAACTAGTTTACATAATTAAAACGTTTTTTTTATATTTAATATTATTTTAAACAACAATCTTATATTCTTAATTGAATTATGACATTAATTAAAAGTTTAAAAATTATTTTATTTATATTTGGTATTATTTTACTTTACTTATTAATCATATGTTTTTTAAATATAAATCAATTTAATATTTTTTTAATAATTAATTTTTTAATGATAAAAATAAAAAATTACTATTTAAATAAAATCTAGCACTTTTAATTATTATCAAACCTTATAGCACTTGGGATCTCGGTGCCATAATATAAGCAAAGTCTAATTTTAATATATATACCTACAATATCGTGCTAATTCAAGAAAACTGTGAGAATAATATTTTAATATTTTATTATTTAATAATTATATTTAAAGTTCAATAGTTTTAATTTATTAATATAGTATCATTAGTTATATTTATTAAAAAAAAAAAAAATTGACATAAGGCGAATTTGATCCGAATTTTATACTTTTCGAATTTTTTCCTTGCCGAATTTCATCCGAATTTCATTGTTGCCGAATTCGAATTCGAATTCGAATCTTGTGACTTAGCCTGTCACTATCTCATGAAGCAATTTAAGTGCTCCATGATGTATATGGCCCATTCTCCTATGCCATAGCTTTCCTTGATCTCTAGAACTACTACTGCTCATCAGTGCCTTATGAGTATCAAACTGCAACCTGTAAAGCCAGCCGCTCCTAACTCCAATAGCTGTGGGTGATTTCCAATCCTTGTGCTTGATTAACACATTTTCCCCTCTAAAGAGTACATTGTAACCTTTATCCTAAAGGACGGATACAAAAATCAAATTCATACCCAAGCCTGGCACATGCAACACATCATGAATGGTAATCCGCTTGCCATTCTCCCTCTGAAATATAACAGTCCCTTTCCCAACTGGATTGAGTTTGGACATGTTCCCCATAGAAATATGTATTCTGATGTCCTCCTCCTTATAGCTGGAGAAGTACTCTCTAACTCCTGTCATATGAAATGACGCCCCACTATCTATATACCAGACACCTTGTAAAGTTGAGCTAGCCATACAAGCTATGAGAGCGAACTCATCCTCCATTCTACTAGAGAGCTCATCTGCACTTGCTGAAGCTGTTGTCTGCTCCTTACCCTTCTTTTCATTCTTCTTCCTTTGTGGCCAATCGTTGACATAGTGGCCAAACTCGTGATAGCATAGCACTTGACTTTAGACAAGTCCTTCTTCTCACCTTGTGGATTTGATCCTTTGCTAGATCCCTTCTTCACTTTCCCTTTCCTGCAAGGGCAATGCTTTCCTATTCTGCCTTACATTTCCGACTCTTGCTGCTGGTTCCACTGACAAGACTATGTAATGTCCCCTTCTCAAATGTGATCGTTTCTTATGACTGTTGGCCTATTCCGGAGACCCGTAAGCTACTCGGATGGTGAAATTAGGGTTTCTTAGTTTTGAGGAGGTTGTTGCTTGAAGTTTGGAATTATGTTTGTGGATTCTTTCTGGGTTTTCAGAGAGCTTTGCAGTGGTATGGTCAGTTTGGCATTCCGAGCAACTTCATGAATTTACTATTTTTAGTAAATTCTATTTCTGGCAGTGAACAGGTTGGGTTCAGTTCAGTTGCTTCTTCTTCAGTTGGTTCAGCTGGCACTTCAGTTTTTGGCCTTGGATGCATTTTTCTTGGAGAGATAAGTATTTTTCATTATAATATTATATTTTAATATTATAACCCCCTTGGCCTAGCAGTACAACTTCATGTTGTTTTTAAAAAGGGGATTTAAAGGGTCAAGGCGTCATTGTGAGTTAAATTATGTTTTAAAAGTCAAATATTGAGCTAAATGAAAAGGATGCCTACTTGAGGGATTGACTTTTATTTAAAAGTGAAATATTTCATTAAGGAAAAGGGACACCTTCTTTTGGAGGGAAATGCTGAATTCAAAATTAGGGTTTTGGGTGCCCTTCTTGAAGCTTTTAGATGGTTCTCTCATGTCTTTATATTCAGGCCTCAGCTCTTCATTTGGGATCTTTTGTCTACTACATGGTTATGCTGCTGAATTGTCTTCAGGCACTCGCTTCGAGGAAAGCACACCTCCTAGCATGAGCTCATCTTCTTGCTTGAAAGATAGCAACTAGTTGAGAGGTTAGCTTGTAATAGGTTTATTATTGCATTTCTGTTGAATGTCTAGCATTTTGGAGTTATAGCTTGCATTTTCTATTCATTTTGTAGTTGCTGAATATCATAGTGGAATGTAAGAATTGCTTATATCTCAAGAAAATAAAATACTATTGTTCTGGGCATTGTTTAAATCTATTTCTCCATGAGGGGCGACCAAGTTTGCAAAGTATCGTAACTTATAATGCTGATTTGGATTTTTAGAACAAAATCGCCCTTACTGCTGGGCCGTACCAATTGAGGAGCTCTGTGTTTTGTGCAAAAAATAAATATTGGCTTTTTGGGTGGGTTTCAATGCCTTGACTTGAGCGCCAACCTTCTTAGGGAATATTGCATCTGATATCTTGTCATTTGGTGAAGTTATGAGCTAGATATGTGCATTTAGCTAAGTTATGTTGTTGCTGATTACTCATTTCAGTCGCTGGTCTGTTGTAACAGTCATAAGTAATTGCAGTTTGTGAGTAGTTTGAGTTTAGAGAAGTGGGTTGTGCATTGTGAAAGTCTTCCAGGTCATTGCAGCATTGATGAACTTGAAAAGTTGGGCTCTAACAAAGCATTCTGATATTTTGTAAGCTGTTAGTATTACTAACAACAATTCTCTTCTTTATCTTTCATTATAGCTATTGTAATTCCCACTGAATAAGTGGAAGAGGCTGGCTTGCCGCCTATTACTTTCAGTTAAGTAGTTTAGGGACCCTCTAACCATATGCTCGCCCTCACTCGGCGCCATTCTTGGTTAGGGTTACATTATGTTCATCATGCATTGATCCTCTGACCATATGCTCATCTGCACAGGCGCATTCTTGGTTAGAGTTTCCTTCAGTTTGCATTTGCATTAGATCCTCTGACCAATGCTCACACCTTGCCCACATCGGGATCCTGGTGTACATTCTGGTTAGAGTTACTTTCCGCATCGTTTTGGTTTAGTGCTAACCTTAACGGGTGCGTGTTGAATTGTAATCTCATTGCAAAAAACAAAACAAAAAAATTGTCCGGATCATTACAGACTAAGTCTAAGCTCCTCCTGAGTGAAGTCACTCCATAGTCGATCCCAACTCGGCAAGGTGTCTCATCCATTAAAAACTTGAACAAAGACATCCCATTGCTTAGTAAACCCATTTAGGGAAATCTACACTAGCTCGTCATCATCTGGTTTATCTCCAACAGCTGCTAACTCATCCTTGACAAGTCTGAGTCTGGTGAGATAACTTGTCACGTCTTCTCCCTTGTTCATCCGAGTATTCCTCAACTTTTCTCTAAGAATCAGCTTTCGATTAGTGGTAGCATTCTGGTACAGATTCAGAATGGCGTCCCACATCTTCTTTGCTATATCTAACTATGCGACATGCGGAACAATATGGTCCTTGACACCATCAAGGATCATCCTCCTCGCCTTGGCATCTTCCTTCTTATGTGCTAAGAGTTGTGCTAGATATGTAGGTACAGGTACAACACTGGTCACATATTCCTTGATCCCATTCTCTTCCAGCAATAAGGAAATTTTGGCTTTCCAGACACCAAAATTTGAGGCTCCATCCAATCTGTCTTGATCTCTTAAAACCAGCTAAGGCCATCTCAAAGGATAAAAGAAATAATAATTCGAAAGAGGTCAAACTAGGTTTTATAAACCTTCAATTTTCCTTTGCCTAGAGTAAACCTTTTCTACCCTCAACTTAGCTCTGATACCATGTGAAAATTCTATTGCAGTTACTGATTATTAATCTCCTATCTAATATAAACTATTTGACTCTGGAAAATTAATTCACAGCAAATATTGAAAAATAACACAACTGCAACTTCACCAATAAACTCACAGGAATAGAGAAGAAAACATGCACAATAATAAACACAATATTTTTGGACAAATTGTCCGTGGAAAAATCCCGAAGGGAAAACCACTACTGCAGATGAGAAACTTACATAAAATTTCAGCAAATTAAGAGATACAAAAACTGCTTGCCTCTTATTGGCAGAGCTCCGACAATCTCCCAATTTCTCCTGCCGAGATCCTACAACTACTATCCCCAACGCTATCACTACACCCTTGCTATCACTGCAAGACTTATTTGCTAACACTGCAAATGCTTCTCAAACTTGTTTTTCTCCAAATGCCCAATGACCTCCTTTTATACTACTCTCATTGGAAAACCAACGACCGAGATTTATTCTCAATCAACGGCTGAGATTAATAACACCTAAACAAACCTTAACTAATTAGTTTTATAGGTGTCCCTAAAAGAGTCATCTAAATAAATAAATAATTGTCTTCATCTCAACAAATTGACAAGAGAAACAATTATTTACTTATTACGCCGAAGGCGTCCCATGCTTAGCATTTGGGAGGTATTTTTGCATCAACGGTGTAGATTCGTGCATAGGCAATCGCCTGCGATCAAATGCATCTGAACCGGTCAATGATTTTTCCCGGATGGCACAAAGTTTATTGGAGAAGAGGGAAAAATATCTGAGAGCAATTACTGCAGAAAATGCAAAATATCGGGGCAACACTTATTGCAAAGTCGGCTCCTTGACAGCACGACAGAGCCCCAATTTGTATTAGAAGCAAAATATCTGCATCCTTCACAGCTCGTCACAGTTAATTTTCTTTGCTTTGCGTTTGAAAGAAGACTCCAGGTGATCATTTTTCTCCTCTGCATCGTTGAAAGAAAGACACCAATTTGTGCAGAAACTTGAGGTATGCCACTTGTTGCCTTGATTTTAGGGAGAAATCGTAGGTTTATATGGTTTTCTAAATATTTTCTTTTAAATTTGCAAACCCTAGATTCTGGATAATCTTTCATTCACATCTTCTCCTCACAGACTATTTAGACGAACATTTAAGAGCAGATGATAATATCCTCACCTCTCAAAGAGGGTTTTATAGTTGCCCTAAGGAATAAGAAGCCTTCCAAGAAGAAGAGGAAAATGGGTTCTAAAGATTTACACACTCTGTCTCATTCTTCATTAGAACTTCTTGATTTTCCTCTTGAACTTCCCAATCTCTCTCTTGTGTATTCACTAGGTTCAGGAGAAATACTCTGCCCACTACCCTGCTTGTTAATGCCACTACGCTACGATGAATACCTGCCCTCTTCACTGTCCATGCTGGTGGACCGTTTTTTCCTCTTTCTCAGTCCTTCATCCTCAAACTTCAAATCTCTAGGGGAATTGTACTCCTCTGCCCACCGTGATGTGGATATATACCGAGAAGGAGGGTCGTAAGACTCTTCCTCATCTTCAAGCTGCTTGGGCCTGTCGGGCAACTGCCCAAGCTCTCTTTCCTCCTCTGACAATGATGACAGCCGATGATCTTGCATTGGGATATAACTGACACACAACACAATGTTAAAACAAGGCAAATATATGGTTATTGTTAATTTATAACAAATCTGAATCTCTATTTTTTCTATTTCTATGGTAGATTTTAATTGAGCTTTCATGTCATTGAAGAATTTATTATGAACGTTGACAAACAATAGAAGCTGATAGAGAAGAATAGTATGCAGAATAGAACTGTGTTTTTTTCATTTTTATATTTGATGCAGAAAATTCCAAAATGGTGGTTCTGGTACTACTGAATATGCCATGTTTCATGGACTGTCAAGAATCGCTATGAACACAGTTAGTCAAAATATTAAGTAGGCGTCAAACTTGTATATATATACATGTGGCAGCAAGTAGCTTCTATTATTCCTGATCTGCTTAACCCATTTCTGTATTACTACTTCTGTACCTCATGCTGCAAATGCCATTGTCACATCTACATTTTCTCTGTACATATAGGAAATGTAGGGATGCAACCAAGTCCTTCATATTCAATAAATCAAGAAAAGGCATACATGCAATTTGAGTAGGCTGAAGAGCATACAACAGTACATGCCTCCCAAAATATACATCTGGTACCAAATTTTAGGGTGTGCTGATTTTTTAATCTTTAAACTCATGTTCAATGTTCATGCAGAGATATTCCATGTGAAAAAGCACAAAACCAATAGCTTTAAATCAATTGTGAAAAATACGGAAATACATTTTTTTGCAGTAGAAGCAAAATACCAAAAAAATTTCAATATAAATCAATTAAGCACTCTAGAAGGTCTACAACAAGAATCAGATCAAAAGTCAAATAACTCAGTTCCAGGAAAGAGTCATACAAGTCCAAGTAAAGAGTTGGTTACTCATATGGTATTCATTGACAACAGTCTAAAATTTAAATCACGCAGCTGACCAGACAAATATACACAAAAAACTTCAAACAACTGATTAAACATAAAAGTTTTTAGGAAAGAACAAAATGTAACAAACAAGTAAGCATTACCTAATTGTTCTGTAAAGAATGATTAGAAATGTCAGTATATATAACTGATGACTCAAGAAACTAGTCAGCAAACTCACAAACAAAGCTGCATACTTGCCAGATAAAACAATAATGAGGAGTTGAATTTTTGGAGCACAGAGGCACAGAAGAACTGTTTCAACTTGAACTGTTTCAAAACTGCCACTCGTGTTCTTACAACTTGTATGCCTATAGTTTGATTGATAAGTAGGAGGTATGCAATGAAGGGTCCACTCAGCAGTCACACTCAACACTGCACCTAAAGGATGTTGAATTGTTGCAAATTGATGCAAATGCAGAGATGCTAGCTCTCTTCATCTGTGGGAAGTTGATCTCTCAAACTATTTTTGTTGAAGTAATAGACACGTGGTTTTAGAAAAGAATATAATAACATCAAAAGTATATTGCTACCTAAAGTAACCAACCATGTGAGAGGATGTATCCATTTGGAAAACCAAGCTTTTTGTCACTTATTCAACACAATCATTTAAAATTTTAGTCATTTGTGTCACGCTAATCCCTTACCTTTTTACATTTGGTCTTTAAAGTACAAGAAATAGTATAATGGCACAAAATTGTGAAGAAAAAATAGCTCTGGCAACCATTGCATTTACAGCTTCAGTAGTAACTGCTATACAATTAATACTAATTAATGCTGCCAGGTAAATTGTCACATAAATAACCTCAAGAGCAAGGAAAACAAAATAAACAAAAAATTCGAACTGCCAATTGAATGCAAAATTCATTTCACAGTTCAGAAATCTCCATGTGAAGAAACAAATAAGGGTCTAGCACTCAGTATTACAATATATTATATATGAAAACAGCCACTGACAAAACCACAGAACGAATGCCTTCATTTACCAGATGACAACAGAACTGTATTAGAATGAAATAAAACACAACAAAAGTGATCTGGCTGTGTACAGATTTCCATAAAAAAAATTCATTGAAATCATGGCAAGTGACTTACCTTAAGATTTTGCACAAATTGTGTTGTGTTGTAAGGATGCCACTGAGAAAAATGGGCAAAGTTTGCAGGAAAATATTATGAAACCCTACCAAAGTAGAATATAAGAAAAGTTGAGACGAAACAAAATCAGTCTCCCTACAGCTTGCTGCTTCAATCCATTCACGATAAACAAAAAGTAGATCTAGAAATGGAAATAAAAGCATCAGAAATAAAAGCCTTGGAACAAGGTATGGACATCCATTAAAGCATAAAGAAAAGAGGAATTTTATCAACTGTTGCAGGACATTATGCAAAATGTGGAAGCATAGAAAAGGCACGTTCACTGTTTGAAAAAATGGTCCAAAGATATGTCATCTCATCGAATGCAATGATTTCAGGATATGCACAACATGGAATTTCCAAGGATGCTCTCGAAATCTTTGAATTAATTAAGCACTCTAGAACATAACTTGACATTGTAAAGTTTCCTAATGCTGGTGCATCACTAATTCCACTGCCCACCATGGCAATCATGTCCTCCTGCTTTAGCTCTCCAATAAATATCAGCTTGTCTATGTGAGATAAGTCAATAATGGGGTGAGGGAGAATTGATCAAACTTTAGAAGTGATTATGAGACTTAGTAGCAGGGATGTAATTTTTGAAAGATTTGCAACACAGATGACCTTAAATGGCTGATTAGAAAAGATAGAAAGTTCATTAGTTCAGAAGTGAGGCCCGAGTGGTTACTAGGCCATACTGTTGGCTTGTTTATTTCATTGACCTTTTCCTCAAGATTAATGGTCTGATTAGTGAATATTTTGACTACTTCAGACTCTATGCTTGCTGTTGTCTTCTGTAAGCACTCAAAACACTCCCTCAATAAAACTAAATTGCAAAAGTTCTCTCTAAAGTGGTCCAAATGTTAAACATATATGGTGCAGATTCATTTCAAAGAACTTGAGTCCATGTACACCGTCCTTTACATTATGTGTCAAAAATCTTTTAATTTATGTTTTTCAAAGAACTAAATAGCAAACTGAATTTTAAGTGCTTGTTATATTATCAGGACTGACAACCAGAAGCCCATTTTAAGCGGATTAATTTAATACTTTTAGTGGATTGATGTAATACTTTTAGTGAAGAGCCTAATTTTAGATAGCTGTAAATTCTGATATACTTAGATATATTTTTTTAATTGTCAATAGTTTGAATCACATATTCTTAGATCTACTTTTTAAAAATTGTCAATAGATAGAAACAACTCTAAGGAGATTGGTTTTGGATTTTCTCGCTTTTGAGCGGCTTTGCTTCTACATCGTTGCTAGCAAGACACATTTTTGCCAAAGCCTTGCGATAAGTCACTTGCCCAAACATTTTCATACAGAACAGTAGAGAACATCTTCATTTTTCTTGTGTATGATTTTAATGTTATGAAATTATTTGATAACCTTAACAACTGGCGTGACGAATTTTTTAATCAAGTATTTTGACTGAATTATCTAATATTTTAACTTTCCTATTCATTCAGAGGTTTTGTTGACTTTTGCTACTGCTGACCATGACCTTCCATCCTATTTTTTTTGACAGGCAAGACCATCTGATCCGAAATTTTTTCCATTTCTGGTGCTTGGAAATAAAATTGATGTGGATAGTGGAAACAACAAACATTGTTTGTTACAGGTTTCTGAGAAAAAAACCAGATCATGTTGTGCTTCTAATGGCTATATTCCTTACTTTCAAACCTCTGCCAAAGAGGTCTTCATAGTCCAAATTGAAGACTATGAACAATGTTGTTACATGTGAGATATTGAAAAATGTTCATTTTAGTGGGAAAAGGTCTGACAATATTCCAAATAAAGTCACAAGACAAGGATATCTTTTCTATTGTGTAATGCAGTTAATGATTAACAGGTCACGCAGGCAAGAAGGCACTCAAATGCCATATGTAATGCATAATGATAATCTAGACAGTCTAATTAGCTTAACTGATATTTATTTTATGGTTGTACAAGACAAAGTCCATTCATATCTTAAACTTAATACATTCTCAAATTTTTACTTACTATTATCACCTATACATGAGTTTTATAGCTGTAAATGATTCTTATCACTTTCAAATTATCACTATAATGTCTTTGGCATACCCATTGCATCCCACAGGTGTGATTGCTAGTATCTAGCAAATGGACAAACAGTTGTCCAAGCTAACAAACTAACATATCCCATATCTTTATTTAACAGCAGCATCTGAAGGACACTTTATAACTTTAGAATTCTTGACCAAAACTAAATTTATACTTATGATTAGCCGTATCCACTGGGCATTAGCTCTGACCCTTTCTTTATCAATCACATGTTTCCCTTTGTTGGAAGAAGGTAAATTAATTATATGTCGGCAAACACCGAATTCTGGAACCTTCCTCTTTCTAGATTATTCACGAGGAGTCCTGTTTCAATTGCCCCTAATAAATATCACAGCTAACTCGCGTACTATAGTGTAATGGATTTGATGCTTCTTGATATATAAATTTATCAGATGGGCCTGTGTTTAGCAGCGCTCCAATAGCAAATTCTGTGTCTGTTAGTTTGTGCTCTGCCTTCAATCTATCAAACTGGTATCAGAGCCTAGGGAGAAAGATAGGTGAGCATCAGCCAAAGAGCCTAAAGACCCTGGAGAGTAAAGAATCTAGGGAGTGTTCAACCACTATCACCAGGTGGAGCCATCAGCAGAGTAAGAAGGTGCCAAAATAAGATTGATTGCTGAAATTGTCAAAGGTGCTGCTAAAGCTATAGTGTATATGGTAGATTATGTTTTTGCAAGGGGATCGTAGTGGCCAGGTTGCAGTAAAGCTGCAAAGCAAGGGGCCGTAGAAGTAAAGAAAATGCCAAAGACTGAGAGGCGTAGAAATTGGAGGAAGGAGGCAGCACCGTTAAAGCCCTGGCAGCATCTTGGTGAAGTGTTTTCTCATCCAACGTTTAGAAAAAAAATGAAGATATAGCTGGTTAGAGAATCTATAGAAGTCTGAGGAGAATCGAAGAGCTGGAGCTAAAGATGAAGAGATCGTTGTCCAAAGAAGATCACCGATAGGCTGGCTACTGGAGAAAATAATTGCAGCGCTCTGAGTTCTCCCCGGTCTTATCTTTATCTCTTTGTCTTTATTTCCTCTTCTCCGGGTGTCTACAAACTGGTATCATCTTAAACCTTCAAACTTTGATTGATTACTATAATCTTTCATATATGAACATCTATACTTAAATAACCTCTTGAACATACCTATAATTTTTTGCCAATTTGATCCATAGCTCCATCGACAATCCAATTGCATGCATTTTTTCATATATTTATTTTTCCACTCTCTATTCTAACACGTCTTTTCAGAATGGTTTTTCAAACCACAAATTCTACATGGATGTAAATCCCAACATATGTTTTTCCTATGTCCTTCTCTGTTACAATGGGAACACTACATACATTGCATTACTTGAATTGATTTGTTTGAATTTGTATTACTTGTAACATCATTTTCCGTACATGTTACATATCCAAGACCTACATACTTTGGCCTCATTATTGTCTCAATGGACTCTCTAATTCCTTGCTCATACTTTCTTAGTCAGTTGAGGCAAGGAATCAAAAAGCCCATTGAGGCAATAATGAGGCCAAAGTATGTAGGCCCTGGATATGTAACAAGTAAGGAAAGTGATGTTACAAAAAACACAGATTCAAACAAATCAATTCAAGAAATGCAATGTATGCAGTGTTCCCATTGTAATAGAGAAAGACATAGAAAAACCATGTGTTGGGATTTACATCCATATGGAATTTGTGGTTTGAAAAACCATTTTGAAAAGATGTGTTGGAATAGAGAGTGGAAAAATAAATATGTGAAAGGATGCATGCAGTTGGGTTGTGGATGGAGTTATAGATCAAATTGGCAAAAAATTGCAGGTATGTTCAAGAGGATATTTAAGTATTAATATTCATATATGAAAGATAATACTAATCAATCAAAGTTTGAAGGTTTAAGATGTTATAATCTTGTAAGATATCAAGGAAAATGGAAAGCTATAGATAGTGAGAGTACTTCTAGATTGAAGGATTGAAGTATTTGAAAAGCAAAGGTTTAAAGGACTGTCGCAGCTCTTGGTGACAGTTGGAAAGAGATCTGCAAATCTTGAAGATAGTTTGAATATTCAAAAAAGACGAGAGATAACTTGATTCGAAAAACATCATGAAATTTGGAAAATTATAGTTATTGAGTTTACAGAAAGGGTACATCTAAGGGATATGAAGATCAGCTGGAGGTGAAGGTGCACAAAGACACCAAGTTCAATTGTCATAATCAACAACAGGATGGAATTAAAAATTTTGCAGTAGAGTACAGTAGCATGAGGAAGATTGCAGATCAGAAGATCAGATTTCAAGCAAGCAAGGAATTTGCAAACAATAATTTTCAAGGATAGAATTTGAATGTTTGATGGCCATCATTGTATTAGTGGATAAGTGATTGTAAATGGGTATCCAACAAGGATTTAGGTTGGGACCCATCTTTTCTAGATTATGGGGGGATATTTAGAATAATTAGCATAATTAATTTATGGAGGATGTTGGAAAAAGGTAAATTAATTATATGTCGGCATAAACCTGCCACGGCTGACCAAGCCCCGAAGTCTGGAACCTTCCTCCTCCTAGATTATTCACGAGGAGTCTTGTTTCAACTTCCCCTAATAAATATCACAGCTAACTCGCATACTACAGTGTAATGGATTTAATGCTTCTTGTGTTGATTTTTGTAGCTAGAAAAGTGGGATATGGATTTGCTTTAAAGCAACTCAAGATAAGATTTGCTTTAAATTAATTCGAGTTGGATTTTTAGCAACAGCAGGATTTTTATTCTTTAAATAGAATGTTTCTGAGTTTGTGAGGATAAGATAAATCCAAGAGTGGGATTTTATTCTTTAATAGAATGTTTCCGAGTTTGTGAGGATAAGATAAATCCTAGAGTGATTTTGTGTAAATAAAGCCAAAGAAAGCAAGGAAAGATTATTTCCTTGCATGCTAAGTAAAGCAGCTAGGCTCTATAAATACAAGATTGCTGTAGCAAACTGGGATTGTATTTTCGAAAGAAAAGTTTGCTGTTAGGCTAAATAGAAGATCCAACATTTGCAGATTTTTTTCCCGCATTGGGGTTTCCTGGGTATATCTGTGTTATTGTCTTTTTGTGTTTGGCTTCATGTTATTTTTGCTTCCGCTGTTATTAGTTGTTAATTAACCCAGTTGTATTAATTGTTATAAATCAGATTTTTTTCTGTGAATTTATTGTGCAATTAATCTGTTGCTGGGTTATAGAAATTAACATGGTATCAGAGCACTAAACTCTGAATACGAAGCCAAGATTTGTAACCAGATTTCAAGAAAAAAAAAAAAAAAAGTCATCAGATTTTCGTCTCTAGTTCTTTTGTAGCTATAGCAACCAGTGTTCGATACGAAGATAGGCTCGAGGGTGCGTCTAACTTCTTGCAGTGGAAGGTTCGGATTACATCTGTTCTCAAGGAGAACAAACTATGGATCTATGCTAGCACAGAAGTGACTCCACCAACAAATGATCCTGTTGCCTTAGATTCGCATGAAGTCAAAGAGGCCAAAGCTCAGAGGATTATCCTGGATGGAGTAAGAGATCATTTAATTCCTCATTTATCGGGGAAAGACACTGCCAAGGAGATGTGGGATACGCTCACAAAACTTTATCAAAGTGACTATCAGAGTCGTAAGATGATGCTCAAGGACAAATTGCATAATACCAAGATGTCCAAAGGCGAGAGTGTGACCTCTTACTTGTCCAAGCTGACACAGGTCAGGGATGAGCTTGCTGCTATTGGAGAGACGATTAAAGAAGATGAGTTGGTGCGTATAGCCTTGAATGGTTTTTCAAAGCACTGGGAAGTGTTTGTCAAATGTGTTGTCGGCAGAGATCGGCTACCTGATTGGGAAAGACTTTGGGATGATTTTGTTCAGGAGGAGATCCGTGAAGGAGCTCATCGAGGAGATCAGACGAAGAAGGGTCAAGATGAAGAAAATCTTGCTCTTG
Source organism: Sequoia sempervirens (assembly GCA_007258455.2). Lineage (NCBI taxonomy): Eukaryota > Viridiplantae > Streptophyta > Pinopsida > Cupressales > Cupressaceae > Sequoia > Sequoia sempervirens. The sequence goes on along the minus strand of VDFB02271358.1, from coordinate 1,037,957,247 downwards.
CAAGCAAGGGTAAGAAGAAGTCCAATAAAGAGCAATTGGAAGGTTCTTCCAAGAGTGGGAAGAAGAAAGATTTGAGCAAGATTAAATGTTTTTGCTGCCATCAGATGGGTCACTATGCTAGTCAATGTTCGAATAAGAAAAATAAGGACAAGCAGAAGAAGCAATTTGCTGCTACAGCAGAGGTGGACGAGTTTGCATCACAATTTGAGAATAAGTTTTCACTCATTGCCTGTCTCTCAAGTTCAATTGCCAACAGGGTATGGTATATTGACAGTGGGGCTTCTCGCCACATGACAGGAGTCAAAGAATGTTTCACCAAGTTGGAGGAGAAGAAGCTGGATTTCTATATTGAGCTCGGAGACAATGCCAAGTACCATGCAACCGGTATTGGCACCATCGAGTTTCAGAGGGAGTCTGGCAAACCTTTGTTGGTGGAGGATGTGTTGTATGTCCTTGGCATAACAAAGAATTTAATCTCAGTTTCTGCCTTGGAAGACAAGGGTTACATCGTGACCTTTGAGAGGGGAAAAGTTTATATTCGTCCCAAAGATTCCAAGATTGCAAAAGTGATTGGTGTCAGGCATGGCAGCTTGTTTCGGTTACAGTTTGAGCCAGCACATGCGTTGGTTAGTAGCTGTAAAGGGACAGGAGAATTGTGGCACAGGAGGATGGCTCACCTTCACTATGGAGCACTTAATATTCTTAAGGAAATAGTGATAGGGCTGCCTGAGATGAAGACAAAAAAGCATGAGGTGTGCAAGGGTTGTGCTCTTGGGAAATATGCCAAGACCAGTTTTCCAAGCAGCGACACTAGATCCGAAGGGATTTTGGATCTTGTACACTCAGATGTGTGTGGACCTATGTCAACAACATCCTTGAATGGATATGAGTATTATGTTACCTTCATTGATGATTTCTCCAGGAAGACGTGGATATATTTCATGAAGAATAAAGATGAGGTCTTCAGTAGGTTCAAAGAGTTTAAGGCTCTCGTGGAGAACCAAACTGGGAAGAAGATCAAGATACTGAGGTCTGATAATGGAGGCGAGTATACCTCGAATGCCTTCAAAGATTTTTGTGCTCAGGAAGGTATCAAGAAAGAGTTGACAGTTCCGTACAACCCTCAACAGAATGGGGTTGCTGAACGGAAAAATAGGGCTATAGTTGGAGCAGCCAAGGCCATGCTTCATGATCAGGATCTGCCTTGGTTCTTATGGGCAGAAGCTTGCAACACAGCTGTGTATTTGCAGAATAGGAGCCCTCACAAAGTGTTGGGAAAATTGACTCCAGAAGAGGCATTCACTGGTAAGAAACCAGATTTGGGGCACATTCGCATCTTTGGATGCCTTGTGTATTGTCACATTCCTGTTGAGAAGAGAACCAAGTTGGAACCTACTGCAGAGAAGGGTATCTTTGTTGAGTACAGTGAAACTTCTAAGGCTTATAGAGTTTATATTCCTGCTCTCAGGAAAACAGTGGTTCGCAGAGATGTGAAGTTTGAGGAAGAGAGGGCTCTTCAAAAGTCAAGTAACTTGATGAATGAGGAGAAACAATCATCCACAGTTGAGGTAGCACAAATCCCTCAAACTTCAGTAACACAAGCTGGAGAGCAGAACAAGCAGGATGATCAGATAGAGGAACAAATAATTCCTCAGCCTCAGATTCCTATGAGTGAGAAGAGGAGAAATAGGGCAGCTGAGCAGACATTGAGAGAGGCTCAAGAATATGTAGGTGATCCTCAAGATTCAGTCAGACAAACAAGGGCTCCCAGACATTATTCAGATTGTGTTGCTCTTATGAGTGAATTAATTGAAGTAGAGCCTTCTAGCTTTCAGGAGGTATCCAAGCACCAAGTGTGGAGAGATGCCATGGTGGAAGAGTATTCTTCCATCATGAAGAACAGTGTGTGGGAGGTAGTACCAAGACCAGAAAATAAGTCTGTGGTGGGCTCGAGATGGTTGTATAAGATTAAGCATGCTACAGATGGTAGTGTGGAAAAGTTCAAAGCCCGGTTTGTGGCTAAGGGGTTTTCACAGAAGGAAGGAGTCGACTATGATGAGACTTTCGCTCTAGTAGCCAGGTACTCATCCATAAGAGCTATCATTTCTATAGCAGCACAGATGGGTTGAAAGATTCATCAGATGGATGTAAAGACGGCCTTCCTCAACGGGGTGATTGAGGAAGAGATTTACATAGAGCAACCAGAAGGGTTTGAAGCACATGAGAAGGATTTTCATGTATGCAGGTTGAAAAGAGCACTGTATGGACTCAAGCAGGCTCCTAGGGCGTGGTATTCACGTATTGATAGTTATTTGCAGAGTGTGGGCTTCATCAAGAGTGAGGCAGATTCGAACCTGTATGTTCAGGTGAAGGGTGAACTTCTCATATTGTTGTTATATGTTGATGACCTATTTCTCACAGGGTCAGAGGAGCTCATAGCACATTGCAAGCGGGATCTTGCAGGAGAGTTTGAGATGAAGGACTTGGGGTTGATGCACTACTTTTTAGGATTGGAGTTGTGGCAAAAGAGGGAGAGATCTTCCTTGGACAAGGGAAGTACTTAATTGATATCTTGAAGCGATTCAGGATGGAAAACTGTAAGCCTATGTCAACGCCACTTGTGACCAATTGGAAGAAGATTGATGCTTCTAGATCAGAGGCAGTGGACCCTACTTTATACAGACAGTTGATAGGCTCTCTTATGTATCTGGTCAACACCAGGCTAGACATTTGTTTTGTAGTGAACTCACTCAGTCAGTTTATGGTGGAACCTAAACGTGTGCACTAGATAGCTGCGAAGCATGTTTTGAGATATCTCCGAGGCATAGTTGATTATGGGCTGAAGTATGTTCAGCAGGATGGAGTGAAGCTCAAGGGGTTTACTGATGCAGATTGGGCAGGCAGTACAGCTGATCGAAAGAGCACTTCAGGGTGAGTTTTAGTTTGGGATCAGGAGCAGTCTCTTGGTACAGCAGGAAACAAAAGTCAGTTGCTTGAGTTCTGCAGAGGCCAAGTATATGGCAGCCAGTATGGCTACATGTGAGGCTATCTGGCTTCAGAAACTTCTAGCTGGGCTCTTTAATCGGAGCTGGATCCTACAGTCATTTCTTGTGATAATCAGAGTTGCATCAAACTCTCGAGAATCCAGTGTTTCATGACAAGTCAAAGCACATTGAGATCAAGTACCACTTCATCAGAGATTGTGTGGAGAAGGGGATAGTGAAGCTCAATTACATTCCTACGGACGAACAGATAGCAGATATCCTGACGAAGGCCTTGATGAAGAGCAAGTTTGAATTCTTCAGGGACAAGTTGGGTGTAGTGCAGAACACTTTCCTCGCTAAGAGGGAGTGTTGATTTTTGTAGCTAGAAAAGTGGGATATGGATTTGCTTTAAAGCAACTCAAGATAAGATTTGCTTTAAATCAATTCGAGTTGGATTTTTAGCAACAGCAGGATTTTTATTCTTTAAATAGAATGTTTCTGAGTTTGTGAGGATAAGATAAATCCAAGAGGGAATTTTATTCTTTAATAGAATGTTTCCGAGTTTGTGAGGATAAGATAAATCCTAGAGTGATTTTATGTGTAAATAAAGCCAAAGAAAGCAAGGAAAGATTCTTTCCTTGCACGCTAAGTAAAGCAGCTAGGCTCTATAAATACAAGATTGCTGTAGCAAACTAGGATTGTATTTTCGAAAAAAAAGTTTGCTGTTAGGCTGAATAGAAGATCCAACATTTGCAGGTTTTTCCCCGCATTGGGGTTTCCTGGGTATATCTGTGTTATTGTCTTTTTGTGTTTGGCTTCATGTTATTTTTGCTTCCGCTGTTATTAGTTGTTAATTAACCCAGTTGTATTAATTGTTATAAATCAGATTTCTTTCTGTGAATTTATTGTGCAATTAATCTGTTGCTGGGTTATAAAAATTAACATCTTGATCTATAAATTTATCAGATGGGCCTGTGTTTAGCAGCGCTCCAATAGCAAATTCTGTGTTTATTAGTTTGTGCTCTGCCTCCAATCAATCACCCTTAATAATTTGTTTGAATAAAATAATCATTTTTAGGTTATCCATTCTGATTTCTCGTCCATTTCAGAAATCATGTAGCAGACTAGAGGTATAAATTGTCTTATCAAATTTATCAGCTAACTCCCACTAGCAAACTAATTCCTTGCACTGTCTTTCCCAACAGCAGCCTCTTTGGTGCTCTTTCTACACTCAACTACAAAAAATTGGGCATCTTCAGTTAATGGCCTCTCATTAGAAAAATTCTGAAGCATGGGAATAGAGACTGAAGAAATAGAACTTAAAACCTGATCTAATGTTTTAACCTTTTTTTAATTACAAACTCTTGGCCTGAACACGTGAAAGATTAGCTAATAAAGCATAACTGCAAGTTTCCATACGAATGGAGCTAGAAATTGTTCAAACAGACTCACCATTGCTCCTACTATTAGTTTTGCTAATCAGTATCTGATTAGCCTGCTCTACAACTAGCACCAGTGCAGGTATAATTATGTTCATCAGTTAATTAATTTCCTATAAATCTTGTTGAATATTTCCTTTGTTCTTTCATTTGATAACTATAATGTTTAGATCATACAGTAGTCTTTAACATATAGATTTAAATGGAAGACATTAAAACTGCACCCTTTGGCAATCAAATAAACTGCAAATGGAAGGAAAATTGAGAGCAATAACCATCGCAGCAAAAGACACAAGTATCTTACTGAGGACAACCTGATTTCCAGGAGAAAACTCCAGCAAAAGTTGGTAAAAACACCTCCTTCCTCACTATCTGCAATGGCAGATACAATCTAAGGCCTCCTAGACACACATCCAACCTGAAACAACTTAGTTCAGTCCCTAAGATCAGACAACTCTATTACACAATCTCTTCCAGTTCTAATTCTCGTAGTACAGTCTATAAGGAAATAGAAATCCTCTTGGAAACTCATTTCTAATTCCTTCTATTATGCCTCTTGTGCATTTACAACTATTAAATATAATCATACAGACTCTTAAGGAATTTCTTTAATTGCCAACAATTGAAGAGTAAAAGGAATTCAAATTGTTTCAGGGTATTAGAAAATATTTATAGACTGGCAAAACTGCCACTTGTCTGACAAAACAACCCGAACATATTCAAACTGCCTCAAAGGCTTGAAACCATCATCTAGGCGATCCAGCGATTTTGCAAAAAGCTGTCAAAACCTTCATTTTTCTCCTCTTGATACCTACACCTTCCTCAAATATGTCATCTGAAATCTTTTAAACTTCCACCCTGAAGTGTCTGAGATCAATCTTCCCCACTTGTATCCCATCAGAAAAAAATCTTCTGCATTATGTTCATCTCACTAGAGTCCTTGAGTCTACTCCTCAACAACATGGCAGCCATCTCCAAAAGATTTTCAATTTTTTTCTCCACAAAAGTGCTTTTCCACTGCTTAAGAAGAGATATTGAATTAACTTCAGCAGAAAACCATCTTACAACTGGTCTAAGGACTTCATCTTGGGTTTCCTCTCAAGGAACTTCATCAAATGAATCATCAAAACAAAAGTCTTTCAACAGACTCTTCACATGTTTCCACACTACTTTCAACTTGCCTTCTTTGCCATTCAATAAGCTCCATTATGGAGTCTTCATATGTCACATGAACATTGCCATACACCATCATTCACTGATTGAGAAGGAATTTAATTATTTCCATGAACCTGACCATCTGTATATATCCATATTAACTAATCAAAATATTGTCATTTTCAAGATTGCTCACCCAATCAAGAGTAACTAAATTCAACAGTCTCTAACCTGGAAGTTCTGGAAACAAACATCACTCTCTTGAAAATAAGTTTCCCTGTAAAGGAGGCCTCTAAAACCTTCCAATCTAGCGAATTTTTCCCTATAAATCATCCATTATTGAGAAGATAAATGAAATATTTCTCTTGTGCAACTGACATTGAAGGTACACCTGCATAACATGTTGAAGGATGACACTGGGGAATCCACAAGGGTCGCTGCTTTCGTTTTGAAAAACATGATTATAGCTTTTGTTCTACGACCACCATAAAACATTAAAAAATGGTTGATTAGTATGTACAATGGAACTAAGAGAAACCATCCCCAAAGCGACAACCCTTTTTGCAAATACAGATCATCCATAAAGCACCCATTCCAAAACATGGGCAAAAGACTTATACATAAAGCAAATGTGCCTATTATTTTTTGGTGGCCACATACCAAATAACTACTGACAACACTTAAAAGTGCTGTCGAATAGCTGATAGGCACAAATATTTCTAGCCTTGTTGGCAAGCCCTACACATTTATGTTTTTTTTTTGGCAGTCAATCTATGTAGTGCTTGGCTCACAAGACAATAAATATTTGTGCCTATAGGCCATTCAATAGCACCTTTAAATGTTGTTACTTGTTTAAATACTGCCTCTTATTTCTCAGAATAAAAAATACACAGTGCATAAATACCCAATAGCTTCTTATTATTTGTGATAGTGAATCACAAGTTACTTGATAATGTACAATAAAACACATATTGTGATAGCTCCATTACATATTGTTGAATTTAAAAACAGCACGAAAGAAGAGATTTAGAAATATAAAACAGAGCTCAACTATAAAAGAACACAGACACAAGAAAATTACAGTGGTTCACCCAAATGGGCTACGTCCACTCTTAACAGGGATAATCCACTTTATTTTATCTCTGGTATTAGATTACATCTCATCAAATATGAGCAGCAGCAATCAGAGTAATATTCTCTACACCATATCCTTCAAGCTTCATTGATTGAAAAGGGCAACCACCACCGGTTACTAAAAGAAACGTTATTGTCAGCATCAGGAAGATGCTGCGGTTACAAAAGGGGTGAGGCAAGTGTAACTGCCAATGCAGGCAGCTGTTGGGATTCACCGAACCGATAATCTCCCACTTGAAGCTCAACAAGAGCTGCAAAATACCAGATAATCCCTGTGAAGCCAGTTACATTCAGTTTTTCAGAATCTTGAGAGAAGCTCTACAAAATTCAAACTTCTCTCTCGACACAACCTTCATCAAGGCATCTGCTGGGTTCACTTTGGTATCAATTTTCTCCACCTGTAGTTTACCTTCATCAAGGGCATGTCTGATAAAATGATATCGCAGCTAAATGTGCTTTGTTTGACTGTGAAATGCGGAATATTTAGCCAAGTGAATAGCACTATTACTATCACAAAATAGAGTAAAAACAGATTGCTTACAACAAAATTCACCAAGCAACCGCTGCAACCATATCATTTCCTTGGCTCCTTCAATTAGAGCAATATACTCAACCTCAGTAGAAGAAAGTGCAACCACCTATTGCAACTATGAAACCCAACTAATCGCTGCCCTAGCAAAAGTAAACACATAACTTGTAGTAGACCTACATTTATCCAAGTCTCCAGCCATGTCCGAATCTACAAATCCACACAACTGAATATCCTTTGTACCAAAGCATAAAACATAATTCGATGTACCCTTCAAGTATTGAAAGATCCACTGAACCGCCTACCAATGTGATTTACCAGGATTACTCATAAATCTGCTCACAACTCCTAGTGCATGAGCAATATCCGGACGAGTAGAGACCATGGTATACATAAGACTACCAACAGTTGATGAATATGGAACAAATTTCATGTGTTCTTTATCCTCTTCCGTTTTAGAACACATAGCTGAAGATAAACGAAAATGATCAGCCAAAGGAGTGGTAATAGACTTGGCATTCTTCATATTAAATCAATCCAAAATCTTAAGAATATATTTCTCTTGAGACAATCTGATTTCTCTTTTATTTCTGTTCCTAATTATATCCATACCAAGAATCCTCTTCGCCGCCCCTAAATCTTTCATGGAAAAACGGAGAGCTAAATGTTTCTTCAATTTACTAATAATCTTCACACTAGTTCCAGCAACCAACATATCATTAACATAGAGTAAAAGAATAACAAACTCACCATTAACAAGTCATTTATAATAAACACACAGATCTGATTCACAATGAACAAATTGTTGCTGAGTCATAAAGCTATCAAATTTCAAATACCATTGTCTTGGGGCTTGCTTGAGCCCATATAAACTCTGCGTCAATCTACAACACAAGTGTTCTTGACCTTGTTGAACAAAGCCTTCAGACTGCTCCATATATAATTCCTCCTCAATATCACCATGAAGAAACGTTGTTTTAACATCGAGTTGTTCAAGCTCGAGATCCCAAATAGTTGCCATACCCAAAACAAAAAGAATTGTTTGCATTTTGACAAATGATGAAATTTTTTTATTAAAATCGATACCATTTTGCTGATCAAAAGCCTTCACCACTAGTCTGGCCCTATACCTTTTTTTCCCTCCATCTTTTTCTTTCACACAGCAAACCCATTTATTCTTCAAAAGTTTTCAATTTAATGGAATTGAAACCAAATCCCATGTATTAGTTGCACGCAAAGACTCCATTTCTTCATTCATCACCTCCATCCATTTTAAAGAATTTGCATCTTTGCAAGCTTGTTTAAAAGTTGCAGGCTCTACTGTATCACAAAGTAATAATTCATAATTGTCAGATAACAACAACTCATAGTCAGCATATTTAGTTGGTTTCTTTCTTTGCCTGGTAGATCCCCTGAGTTGGGGACTCTGTTGCTCTATATTTTCTTCATTACTCTGTGGTTCTACATTTTCAATATCAGATTGAAAATTGGCTTGAGTACCCTGTATATCGACACTCCCCTACACACTTCTCAATTCTCTGTTCTCATTATTTAATTGTCTCAGAGTAGTAACAGGCTACAAATCAAGGTTTTGTGACTGATTTAAACATTTCTCCTGATCCCCACGCGTGGCAGAGACCAAAGGGGAAGGCACATTAAAATGTACATGCCCCACACCAAATGTAGAAGGTTGTGCGGCAGGTGTTAGTGGCTGCGTGCTAGTTGGGAGAGGCTGCGCAGCTTGTATTAGGGGCTGCGCTGGAGTTTCGAAAGGCAGTGTATAAACTTTAAGAGGTTGTGCCCCATGTAAAACACTCTGCCCACTGACAAACAAAGGCTGGTCAGTGAAATTCGAAGGCAGCATTTGTTGATTAAGTAACTGTGTGGTTGTGAAGAGGGGCTGCGCACTATGTGAAGGCTGCGAATGAGCCAATGAAGGCATATGTATATCATGTAAAGGTAGCGTCTCAACATTTAAAGGCTGCGAGTGGAGCATAAGAGGAGGTGTGGCATTTATAATAGGCTGGGTATTTTCAAAACAATGTTGCATACTAATAACAGGGGCGCCAATGTTTAAAGGCAGAGATGTTAAATTAGATGACTGTGTAGAAACAGGGGTGGTACTGTTTGAAGAAATTACTAAAGGTTGGGAGAATGTAACAGAAGTTTTTCTGACACGACCGTTATCAGATAAATCAACATCAAAATATTCATCTGAAGATGTGTTCTTAGGCTGCAAACCTGGGAATTTTTTCTCATTGAAGACAATATTCCGACTGCGAACAACTTTCTTTGCAACGGGATCCCACAATCTAAAACCAAATTGAGCTTCGCCCTAGCCAAGAAAAATACACCTTTTTGATTTGAAATCAAGCTTCATTCACTACTTCTTGGGGATGTGCACAAACGCTTCACAACCAAACACCCGCAAATGGTGATATGAAATTCTTTTTCCAAGCTATCACTCCTCTAGAATGTCAAAATCCAAACGGGATAACAGAGCGCGGTTGATTAAGTAAACTGCAGTGTTACATGCCTCTACCCAAAACTATTTTCCTAAACCAGCATTGGAGAGCATGCACCAAGCTCTCTCTAAAATAGTCCGATTTAGCCTCTCGGTTGCAACATTCTCCTAAGGTGTGAATGGTACCACTTTGATTCTTCGAATGCCATTGTTTGCGCAAAACGTGTCAAACTCCGAAGAGCAAAACTCGCCCCCATTATTAGTTTTGAGACATTTAATTTTAGTTCCAACTTGATTTTCCACAAGAGCTTTGAAAGCTTTAAATTTCGAAAAATACTTCTGATTTTTTATGCAACATATAAATCCAAATTTTGTGTGTGTAGTCATCAAGAAAAGTCAAAAAATAATTTGCACCACCAAATGATGTTACCTCAATGGGACTAGAGACATTAGAATGCACAAGTTCCAATGGAGTGGTTTTAGTATCATGGCCCGGTTTTAAAAAACTGCTCCTGTTTTGTTTGCCATAAAGGCAATGTTCACACAAATCCAAATCAATGGATTTTAGGCCAGGAAGTTGCCCTCCTTGCAACATAACTTGTAATCCTTTCTTGCTCATATGTCCGAACCTTTTGTGCCATATTTCAGAACCGTTGTCTACCACTGTCAAAGCTGCTCCCACTTCATCGTTGCATTCTAAAACATACAAGCTTTCCAATTTCTTTCCCTTAGCAAGCACCAATACACCTTTTGTTACTTTCCAAAAATCTAAACCGAAATTAACATTGAACCCTTGAGCATACAATTGACCTACAAAAATTAAATTTCTTTGGAGTGTAGGAATATGCCTTATGTCCTTCAATAACCATTTATTACATTTCTCAAGGTCAATAACACGTCGCCCTTTCCCGCAATATCACATTCCTTGTTATCACCCAGAAAAACTTTGCCAAACATACCTTCCTGATAATTGATAAAAGCATTATGACATGGAGTAGCATGAAATGAAGCGCCAGAGTCAAGTACCCAGGAACCTGCAGTTGTTTTACCTGCGGATAGAATCAAAACACCATCATCAACAACATTAACTTCATTGTTACTTACTTTGTCTTGAGGCTTTTTATAGTTCCAGCAATGCTTCTCTAAATGTCCCGGTTTCCCACAAAACCAACAGGCACCATTTTTGCCCCTTGACTTCAATCTATAAGTAGATTTTGATCTTCTTCTATTGTAGTTTCTACCTCTATCTTGACTTCTTCCCTGATTGCTGGTGCTAACTGCAGTCAAAGCATCACCTAAAGAAGGCTCTGAATGTTTTCGTCTCATATCTTCACTAAGAAGAGTGGCTGCAACATCATTGAATTTTAACTTGCTTTTGGCAGGCACCGAAGTACTCACTGCCATCACCACACCTTCCCAGCTATTCGGAAAAGAACACAGTAATAAAATAGCCTTGATCTCATCATCTAAGTTAATACCCACAGAGATTAACTGAGTGACTAATATATTGAATTCATTTAAATGATTTGACATTACTCCCCCTTCTCGCATTTTCAGGTTATACAATTTCTTCATAATAAATACCTTGTTGGAAGCTAATGCAATCTCATACAAGGAAGATAATTTGTCCCACAACTCCTTCGTAGTCTGCTCAACTAAGACATTGAAGAGCACATTGTTGGACAATGATAAGAAAATAGTTGTCCAAGCTTTCATATCCATCTTCTCCCAATCTTCATCCGATATTGAGCCCTTTCCTTTGGTTTTTCCAAGCAAAGCACGTGATAGATCTTGTTTGATCAATAATGACTCCATCTGGACTTTCCATAGCCCAAAGTTCTGACCTGCAAATTTCCATATCTTCCATTTGTCTGCTTCGTCCATGGCTTCGAAAAAAAAAACCTTCACCATTTTCCAAAACCAAATTCAGCACCGAGCTTCAACTCCCAGCTCTAATACCAATTGTTGCATTTAAAAATAGCATGAAATAAGAGATTTAGAAATATATTATAGAGCTCAACTATAAAAGAACACAGACACAAGAAAATTACAGTGGTTCACCCAAATGGGCTACGTCCACTCTTAACAGGGATAATCCACTTTATTTTATCTCTGGTATTATATTACATCTCATCAATATGAGCAGCAGCAATAAGAGTAATATTCTCTACACCATATCCTTCAAGCTTCACTAATTGAATAGGGCAACCAACACCGGTTGCTAAAAGAAACGTTTTTGTCAGCATCAGGAAGATGTTGCAGTTACAAAAGGGGTCAGGCAAGTGTAACTGCCAATGCAAGCAGCCGTTGGGATTCACCGACCCAACACATATATCATTATTGTGATGCCCATTAACAAAGCACTCACACAAGCACAAGGATCTTGGAAAATAACATTCTATACTGAAATAGCTGGGAGAGAATGTTTAACCCAGATCAATATTAAAATTTTATAAAGATGTGCGAACTATTGAAAGGTATTACAATGCCGTATCTTTTGAGATTTTTATCATCTAGAATGTAGAGCTTTGGCTTTCATCATTATTGCTAACAACACTCCTACTCACCAGAAAATGAGTTAAGGGAAATAGAAAACTTTGAGTTGAACCAGTTCCAAGAAAGTTGTCTAAGATAGAATGCAATATTCCCACAATTTTAATCATACTTCGTCATTCTTCACAGGAATCTTTTGCACAAAGAAAACCCAAAAAGATAAGTTGCAGGAGGTAGATGAATGCCTTATCTTCATCATTTTCGTTAACAACTCACGACAAATAGCTATAAACAACTTTTGCTATTATATTTGGAAAACATCTAGTCACCCACTTATACAAGTTCATTCCTTCATATATGTTGTCAGTTGGCTTCTTTCGGAACCATCTCTAGCAACAATGTTACATTGCTATAAACATCTCTAACTACAAATTTGCTCCATATTTTGTACTCAAGATACTCAAGGTAAACCATAAATTCACAATTTCCATAGAAAATTGAAGAAGATAATTTAAATTTCATTCTAACTGTCTGAACTTATACTTGGAGTAATGTATCCAATACATCCCTTTAGTGTATGTGTGGAAGTACATGAATCCATAGAGTTTCCAAGATGCAATTTTGAAATGGCAAAGTTTGTCAAAGAAATTGTCATGTCCTCACCAAGAAGCACATTATCAGGCTATAAATCGCGATGGATGATTTGCACGAAACAAAAGTAAAGAGGGTATTCCATGCCACGTGCAATATAAACTTTAGAACTTTGTTCACCCCTAGGACATAGAAACTTGTCCAGGCTCCCATTTCGTACAAAAGGAAATATAAAGGCTTTGAAATCTAGACTTGAATAACAGGTTATGGCTTTAAGAAATTTCTATAACGAACTCTTCTCAAATTATTGTACTCTATCAAAAATTTAAGCCATCTTTCAACATTCCTTTGAACACTTTTCCAAAAACTACTAACTGCTAACAGGTTTGCCACTTTAAATCCATTACTTGCTCTGAAATGCTCTTGAAATGGAAGTCTTTGACAGTCTAGTACAAAGGGTTGGGAAGTTGTAGAGATTCTCTTGCAATAACATCTCCATAAGAGTTTTATTCATACATGGACTTTGAGAAATATTGCAGTCCCACTAGATATTGCTACTATTTTGAGAAGTCTTAGTGCCTTGTGTGTGGTAATAGAGCATGGTTGCAACTCTACTTGGTCTGCACAAGATAGGGTTTGTGAAAAAATGATGCTCTGCTAAGCTTTTTGAAAACACCATCTTTTGTGACTACCCCTAACAACATGTTTGTAGAAAATTTTAGATGTTGAAGCACTGAGTTTTCAAAAAAAATATTAGTATTTTAACTGACAAATTGCAGGAGGATAAATGTAAATCTTAGAGATTTTGAAGTTCTCCAAGGGAGTCTATAATAGGAGCATCGAATTCATTAAAGGAAATATTCATAATATCAAGTGCTAAACTACCTACTGTTACGATTCCTTGTTGGATGGCTACGCGCGGGAGCTCTACTGTGGGATGGTTGTGCATTGGCATTCCTTAGCCGCGTTGGCCTCTCCTGTGCTTGCTGCGTGGGGCTGTGGTGTGAGAAGGGTGGTGTGGGGCTGCTGCGAAGGGTGCTCTCTTTCTGCGTGTGGGGTTTTTTGTTGCGGGAGGTGTGTGGTGTGGGCTCTGCTGCGTGAGGAGTGTGGTGTGGGCTCTGTTGCGTGAGGAGTGTGGTGGTGTGGGCTTTGCTGCATGAGGAGTGTGGTGTGGGGTTTGCTGAGGGGTGCTTGGGGAGTGGGGTCTTTCTGGAGGGGTGTGGTGGTTTGCATGTTTGGTTTGGGGTGCCAGGTGGGGTTGATGATGGCTGAAGTCTCAAAAAGCTTGATGATTGGGGGTGCAGCGCCACCTTCAGACTGCATAAAGGACATGCATGCTCAGATGATGAATAACTCTTTTGTGGGGGAGAGCTCTAAGCTCAAGAAAGTGAATGGTTGTTTGCCGCAGAGTCATGCTCGTCTAGTTCTGGTTATCTCTCCAGAATCGGTGCATGAGGATTTCTCTTATTGGACTCAACATGTTCTGATTTGCAAGTTTTTGGGTATTCATGTCCCCCTCTCGGCTTTGGAGGCCTGGATGCGTCGTTCCTGGCAAGTTGAAGGTGATTTTGATATTTTGGTGGCTGGGAATGGCTTCTTTATGGTTGATTTTTCTTGTATTTCATATCGTAATCGTGTTTTTGAGGGGGGACCATATTTTTACAATCATGTGGGTTTATTCATGAAACCCTGGCATGGGGGTTTCAATGCAGCTAAGGACCTGCCTTCTCGGGTTCCTGTATGGGTCCGCCTGCCATGGCTTCCTTTGGAGTTTTGGAGAGAAGATATTCTGCAATGGATAGCGGCCTTGTTGGGGAAGCCTGCTGCCATTGCTCATAATACTTTGGATAAAAAAGGTATTTTCTTTCGCTCGCATTTGTGTTGAAATTGATTTAAATAATCCATTGCCAGATTCTTTGGAGATCTGTATTGGCTCTGCCTCGTGGATTCAACAGTTAGATTATGAGTCCCTTCCTTTTCGTTGTCGGTTTTGTCATGAGTATGGACACCTTCAGCGTCAGTGTCCTCGGGCATCCAGAACGGCTGGGGTTCCTTCTTCTCCATTATCGGGGCCTTCGGTAGAGAAATCAGATAAAAGCAAGGTGTATTTGGCTAAAGGGGGAAAGGCTGAGAGTAGGCCTGATAAGGATGGCTTCATTCCTGCTAAACCGAAAGCTAAGGGGAGAGGTTAGAAGCGACCCTATAAGGACAAGCAGAGTGATCAGGGATTCAATCGCTTTGAGGTTTTGGATAATCAGGCCTTGGAGGAGGGGATTCCTGTTGAGATCGTGTCTGGGGCTACTGGTTTGGATACAGGGCTGGAACAGGCAATTGTTGTTAGGGACTCTTCTCTTCCTTTGGATCAGGGAGGATCTGGACTTGCTGACACTCCGGCTGGTTTAAATGATGATATTATTTTAGCAGACTTAGCTAAGGAGGCGTTGTCTTCAAGCAAAGGTCGGGGATCGACTTCTTATCTAGGAGTGCTCCAACGCCCTCTTAAGAAGGGGAATTTTGATAAATCTTCTAAAATTGGTCGCAAGAGGGATGTGGACAAGATTAAATCTACTGGGGATTTGTTGGTGGAATCGGGCGTTGTTAAGACCTTGGACGCCCACTTTGCTCAGCCTTCCCCATGATTATTCTTTCTTGGAATGCAAGGGGGCTGAATAGCGCCTCCCGTCAAAAAGCTATTCAGGACTTGATTGGGGTTCATTCTCCAGATATTTTTTGTGTGCAGGAGACTAAGCTTCAGGTGGACTGCATGCTTCAGTATGCTCCTCGTATTTGGTTTTCTGGTCAGTGTCAGTGTATTGGCTCTAGGGGAAGTTCTGCAGGTTTGGCACTTTTTTGGGATCCTCGTAAGGTTGTTCCTTGCTGGTGGATTTCTAGCCACTCCTCTATCTCAGTGGTGGCCTCGGTTTTGGACTCTGGTGAGACTATTTTTGGTTAGCAATGTTTATGCTCCGATTGACATTCGTGGTAAAAGCCAGCTTTGGGCCCATCTCACGAGTGTTAGGTCTTGTGCTCCTTATTTGCCTTGGATCTTAGCTGGTGATTTCAATTCTATCTTGTGTCTGGAAGAGAAAAGAGGAGGATTGTCGAGACTGAGTCCTGCTTCAGATTTGTTCCGGGCTAGTGTGGCTTCTCTTGCTCTTGTTGATGTCAAACCTTCTAATGGCTTATTCACTTGGAATAATAGACGGAGTGGGTCAGAAGCAATTTCTGAGAGGTTGGACAAGTTTCTTGTTTCTAGTTTTTGGGTTGGGGGCAGTTTGGTTATTTGCTCTGAGATTCTTGATTGGTGTGGCTCTGATCATTGGCCAATTAAGTTTTCAGCTTCTCCTTTCCCTAATCCAAAGAATCCTCCTTTCAAATTTCAGCTTATGTGGCTTCGTGATTCTTCTTTGTATAATCTTGTTGCTCAGTGGTGGCGGGATGGAGCCCCTGCTTATGGTACAGCTATGTATTCTTTTGTTAAGAAGCTGCAATGTGTTAAGTTTCATCTTAAGAGATGGAATAGGCTTTGTTTCAGCAATTTTCGGGCCAAGAAAAGGGAAGCACAGGAGCGTCTTGCTGTTATTACTCGCTAGATTAGGGATCTTGGGTTTTCAGAAGCTCTTGGGCATGCTGAGTCCCAGGCTCTTAAATCTGTGGAAGAGTGGGAGCTTTGGGAGGAAATATTCTAGAAACAGAAGGCTCAGATTGACTGGCTTCAAAAGGGTGACAGGAATACTGCCTTCTTTCATCACTCTGTGCAAGCTCATCGGAATAAGTGTTATATCTCTTCTCTCGTTAACTCTGAAGGTTTAGTTTTATCCTCGCAACAGGCTTTATCCAGAGAAGCTCGCCTGTTCTTCTCTGCTTTGTTTACTGAGGATTCTCTTCCTACTGAGGCTGATGAGAATATGATTCTTGCTTGTATTCCTTCTTTGATCTCTAACGAGCTGAATGCTTCCCTCATATGCCCGATTACTCTGTCTGAAGTGGAAAAGGTTGTGTTTGGGATGAATAAGGGGAAGGCTCCTAGCCCTGATGGGTTCCCTGTGGAGTTTTTCCAGGAGTTTTGGGAAATTGTGAAGCTCGATTTGTTGGAGGTTGTCTATGAATATTTTCATAACAAGCAGATGCTTTGGGCCCTGAATGCTACTTTTTTAGTCCTCATTCCTAAGAAGGAGGGTGCTGATAGGTTTGAGTTTTTTCGACCTATTGCGCTTTGCAAGGTGGTGTATAAGATTATTACGAAGCTGATTGCTGAGTGGCTTAAATCTTGCTTGCTGTTGTTATTTCTGAGGAGCAAGGAGGTTTTGTGGCTGGTCATCAAATTTTGGATGGGGTGATGATTGCCTCTGAGGTCATTCATTCCATGGCGATCTCCAAGGATAAGTCTATGTTCATCAAGCTGGATATGGCAAAAGCGTATGATAGAGTTAAATGGAGTTTCCTTCAGAAGATCCTGTTGGCCTTTGGGTTTTCTTCTGAGTGGGTGAGTTGGACTATGAGTTGTGTGACTTCCTCCTCATTTTTTGTCATTGTGAATGGTGAACCTTCAGAGCTGTTTGGTGCTACCAAGGGCCTTCGTCAGGGGGACCCACTCTCTCCCTATCTATTTATCATTATGGCTGAGGGGCTAGGCCGCTTTCTTAATTCTTGGGTCTCTTGAGGTGTGATTCATGGTTGGCAGTGGGGGACAGGTCTGCCTACTCTTTCTCACCTCCAGTTTGTGGATGACACCTCTCTTATGGGGTTGGCTCGTCTTCGGGAAGCTGAATCATTTAGGCAAGCTTTGGACATCTACCTTGCTGCTTCAGGTCAGAAAGTTAATGAGCAGAAGTCTTCTATCTTTTTCTTCAATACTCCTTTGGCCATCCAGAGGAGGATTGCAGCTATTTTGAGGTTTCAAATTGGATCTCTCCCCTTTGTCTATCTGGGGATTCCTATTGCTGTTGGTCGTCAACCCAGATCCTCTTGGCATATATTGCTTGATAAGTTGAGGAAGAAGGTAACACATTGGACTCATCGGTGGTTGTCTACTGCTGCTAGAGTTACCCTCCTTCAGTCTGTTATCCAGGCCCTTCCCATCTACAGGTGTTTTGTTCAATCAGCCCCTATGTATTTCCTTCGAGAATTTGATGCTCTCTCTAGGAAATTCCTCTGGAGTGGTAACTTGATGACTTCTAAGTGGAGCCTTGTTAAATGGGATTCTGTGTGTAGACCAAAGTAGGAGGGTGGTCTCGGTTTATGCTCTTCTATTTTGAATGGGCAAGTTCTTGTGGCGAAGCTTTATTGGCGCTAGTGTACTAATCAACACCAGTTGTGGGCTCGTGTTCTTAACTATAAGTATCTTCGTGGTGTTGCTTCTCATGAGGTTCCTCGCTATCCTCTAGAGGGGAGTGGGTCTATGATTTGGTCTACTTTGAAAGTGGGAGCTCAGTTGATTAAGCGTGCCCTTTTTTGGATCTGTCATTCGGGATCATAGGCTCTTTTTTGGTGGGATTCTTGGGATGGTTACCCAACTATTCTTTCTGCTTTTCCTCATCTTCAACCCCTCTGTGATGTTTTTACTGCTACTGGTTGGGACACCGTTGAGCATTATAAGATTGCTGAGCATTGTGGCTCTGTTGTTTCTTTTCGCTGGAAGTACCCTTCTGAGTGGCCTCCTAGGGGCTCTGAGGGGGATAGGCGGGAGCTTGCTCAAATTTTGGCTTCCCGGGCTTGTAATTCGTTGAGGGGACCTGATATTCTAGCTTGGGATGGTTCTAGTATGTCTGGGAAGTACTCTGTGTCTACGGGCTATAAGCAATTGGGTCAACAGTTGTTTGGAGATATTGAGGTCCCTTGGTGGAAGTATGTTTGGCATAAGTTGTCTTGGCCCAAGTGCAATTTCTTCATGTGGTTGGTGGCTCAAAACCGGTATCTTACTTGGGATAATTTATGCAAGCGGGGTTTCCAAGGTCCCTCTTTTTGTGTGTTCTGTCGTGCGGCTGAGGAGTGTGCTTCTCACCTCTTCTTCCAATGTTCCTATGCTCGGGAGATTTGGCATCTTTGGTGGCGGGTGTGGAATATGCCTTGTTCGCATGTTTCCTCTTTTGCTGAGTTTGTGGATCAGGGGAGTAGGGCCCCTATTTCTACTTCCTTTCTTCAAGCTGCTTGGGTGATTGGCCCATCCTTCATTATTTGGAATCTTTGGTTGGAGAGGAATCGGAAAATTTTTTAGGATGTGATGATGGGGGCCTCTCGCTTGTGGTGGAAAATTTTGCATTCTTTGGGAAAAATGATCGTGGCTAAGTGTGATCTGACTGATTCAATGGCTCTTGCTGATGTTGGGTGTTTCAACGGCCTTCATCTTCCTCCTTCGCATCGGCAGCTTATGCGCAACAGGTGTAGGCATCCAACTCCGAAGGTGAATAGGGAGGGAAGATGGTCTCCTCCTCCTTAAGCCATCCTAAAAATGAACACAGATGGCTCTTCTCGTGGAAACCCTGGTCATGCTGGAATTGGTGGTGTTGATCGGGATAGTTCTGGGGATGTTCAGTTTATTTTCTCTATTTATAAGGGTCTTCAAACTAATAATCTTATGGAGGCTCAGGCAATTTTACAGGCTGTGGAGTGTGGCAGTCAGTTGGGGTGGCATAGGATTATATGTGAATCTGATTCCTAGGTTGTGGTGAACTTGCTTAACAGGCGGAGGTTAGATGATGTTAGTTGGCACCTGGCATTGATTATTGAACAAATTCTTAATCTTTGTGTTCCTCTTGAGTTTGTTACTTTCACTCATATTCCTAGGGAGTGGAATGGTGTTGCTGATTGTTTGGCTAAATGGGCTTCTGATCATATTCATGATTGGAATTTGGTTGATTGGGGTCAATTACCCCCTGATTTGTCTCATCAGTTGGACCATCTAGTGGAGCTGGATAAGGCTATGTAATGTCTTTGCTCTGTAATTTTCTCTTGTTTTAATAAATTTTTACCCCTCTTTTATGTTTACCTACTGTTACATTTTCTGATATATCTATAACCTGAACCTTATCCCTCTTGCTGATTTCTAATGGCAATGATCCCTGTAACAAATTATTTTAAAGATTGAAATAGATAGCTCAACTTGGAAGTATTGCCACTTGTGGAGGTATATCTCCACTGAAACCATTTTATGAGAGGTTAAGTACTTCCAACTTCTTGTATTTGCCTAAACTTGGAGGAATATAGCATGTAAGCTGGTTGTATTGAAGAAAATTTTGATTTATCTGTTGGAGGTTGGATATAGATCCAAGATATTTCTTAGAGATACAATTTCATTAGTGTGATAATTTAAGAAATTTTTAATGCTTCTATAAAAAAGAGCAAATTTGAATGTATTATAATTTACCAATTTTCATGATTATTTCCAAAGATACTCCATTGATATAATGTCTTAACCATAAGGAAAATTTCATTTTTTTCTTTTAAACCATGTATCTTACCTTTATATAGTTTATTTTCTTGCGATAAAAGATAAATGAGGGTAATCCAAAAAATATTGATTGTTTCACAAATTTGTGTCACATTTCTTTCTAGATTCTTTTTGACTATCTAATGTACCCTGCACCCAATTCTGCAGCTGAGGATTTCATGATAAATTAAAAAAATAAAGAGAAAAAAAAATTGAAGTGGTGTTGTTGGGTGTCATGCCCCTATCCAAGTAGGAAATAGATCAAAGTAATTAATTAATATGGCAGCACCTAAGGGAGAACGATTTAATAAAGGGTGCAATTCTAACAAGGGCAGAGATCTCTTGGAATTAAAGATATTTAATTAAAATTAAATTAAAGGTTTCATACCAGTGATTAAGGGAATAGTTGTGACTCTTCTAAAAAGGTAGTAATAATGAAGAGGTGTGACTCCCAAGAAATTGAAGATATAAGGAGAGTTTTTCATTTGAGAAGGGGATCCATATAACATCATTCAATAATTCAATTGAAAATAGAACCTTTTTGTGACTTTGCAAGTAAATTAAATTGTGTTCTCAAGAGGAGTGATGATGTGAGAAAGGATGTGACTCCTAATGTGAAAGGTTGTGAATCTTTCAAATGTGAAAGGTTGTGACTCCCTCAATAATAAGATATAAAAGGGGGATCATTTACTTGTCGAGAAATCATCTATGAGGAATAAATCTATCAATCAATTTGGAAATAAATTATTCTCAAAAGGCAGCAATGAAGGGTGGTGACTCATTTAGTGTGAAGGGTGGTGACTCCTTCAAATAATGGATATAAAGGGTAAAGACATTCATTGGCATTCAACCATCACTCATCTATCAATCAAGAAATCAAGAAATCAAAATATCAAAAAGATAAATCAAGCATATAGCAATAAGTCCATCAAATTATTCAATCATCAAATCGTTCAAGCATCTAATCATTCAATCATCAAATCATTCAGTCATCAAATCAGTAAATCCATACAATCATTCAATCATCAAATCATTCAACCATCAATTCATCCAAGAAAGATATCAAGAGAAAAATGAGAAATAAGAATAAGAAAAATAAGACATCTCTTGGGAAAAGAGATTGAGAACAACCATTGATAATATTCTAAAAAATAATTGGTGGCAGCCATTTAAGAGGTATTTATTTAGAAACATTCTAGCAAATTCCTTAAGGGATCATATCTTGAATTTGTGAAGTGCCTTGCAAATAGGAAGGTAGTTTAGCCTTCCAAGTCACAAGAGTTGAAGGACTCGAAACTCTTTATATCAAGCATGTCACCCCAAGATGGATGAATTGGAGGTTTTGCCATATTCATGGGTCGGGAGGCCAAACAGACCCAAAATCCATTCCCATTCTCTTGGGCTTGGTTGAAGAGAATAACCTTCATGCATCTTATCAAGCACGCCACCCCGAGATGGATGAACTAGAGGTTTTGTCATATGCATGGGTCAAGAGGTTGAATGGATTACAAATCCACTTCCGTGCTCTTGGGTTTGATCAAGGACGACGGCTAGCCTCCAAGGTAGACTGAGGGATGGAATGGATCTAAAATCCTTCCATGCTCTCACAAACAAGGACAACCACCCTTGAGATTGCAGTTTGCAAGCATTTCTAATGAATTCTTAATATGGTTGACTATAGGAATATGCCTTGGAATAAAATTATTAATGATTTTGAGTTATTTTGGAAACAAATATTAATGATGTTATGAAGTATGGATCCAAATATTATGATGTTTTAGGTATGATTTATTGATCTCAATATTACAATATTTTGTGTATGAATTAGAATAATATCGTAAAGTTGATACTTGTTATTACTCATATCAGTTTTTAGTGATTATTATTGTTTTATGGACCTAAAATTAGGAAATTTTCAAAAGGGGACATTACATTGTGCCCTTTCACTTCTATTGAAGTTTGACTTTAGATCATCTGGGTAATCGTTTGTAATGTCCCATACTTGGAGTATGCCTGAATTTGCCTTAAGTGATAATTACACAACATAAAATTATTTTACAAATAATATTCCATAGCAAATTACATAATAGATATTGAACTTAAGAATAAATGAAATATTAACTTTTATGAAATAATGAATACCAACTTAAAATTGAATCCAATCTATACAATCTTTTCCAATAACCAATCATGGTAGGGATTGGAGAGAAACACATGATAGGGCACCAAAAAACTATTCATCACAATTAACTTATTAAGCACAAGGGCATGCTCATACTCCCCGGCCCCAAGTGGCACGAACATCCAACCAAGACAACTCAATCCAACTTAGGGTGGTGTACTTATATTGTGAGAACCTATACTTCCCTTCCCTAGCATGCTTCCTTGTCATCCCTACACATGTGATTGCTTAAAGAATAAGATGTAGATTATAGTAATATAAATAAATTCACTATTTCCCTTATTCACTAATTTAGATAGAACATATCTCTCCTTATTGCATATTAGTCATTATGAAATTAGCTATAGATATATATATATCAAATATTATACATTAAATGCATATACAACCAAATGCATACCAAATACTTTCTTAATCAATGTACTAATTTCTTAAAATGCCAATTTAGGTCTAACCCATTTGATCCCCTCTTATATATATATATGCCTATCAAATATTGTACATTAAATGCATATACAACCAAATGCATACTAAATACTTTCTTAATCAATTTACTAATTTCTTAAAATGCCAGTTCAAGTCTAACCCATTTGATCCCCTCTTTTTTATCCTTTCTTCATTAGTTTTGCCTCCTTTTATATCCTTCTTGGTGGGTAAATAGTCACATCCCTTTTAATCATTACATGCCCCCACAAAGGGACACATCATTGATTAACCCTAGTGCATGCTTCATTAATTATTTTTGGTTGGGCATTGCTAATTAATAATACGTGGGTGGAGGAATGACACAAGGGGTTGGCCATAGTTTATTTTAATCTTATTTCCTTTACCTTGCAAGTCGGCTAGCATATTAAAATATTTTTTTTTTGGTTTGGCAAGCATGAGGGTCTAGGTCAGCCAACAAATGTTTTTGATAAGGAAAATTAGGTTTTGAAGGGGGCCTAAAACCCTTTACAACAATGACAAGCTGCAAGAAAAACTAAGCAAATAACACCAGTAACCCAAAAAACCAAAATGCTGACAATAGATAAAACTAAAGAAACCCATCAGCATACCAATAGAAAAAACCATCAACACCCAGGTTGATCAAGCAAAAGAGTCAACAACAGCTACAACAACTTATCCAAAACATTCACCAAGGCCATATTCTACTCAATGACCCCCTCATGCATCTCCATAACCTCTTTTTAGAGCTCATCAAATGAAACAACAACCCTCTTCTTAGTCCTACTCCTCGTCCTTAGACAAAATCTAACCTCCACATCCTTTTCCAAACTTGGAGCAAAATCCACATTTTTCTCCACCAGTTTCAAGCAATTAACATCTTCAATTGCTTTCTCAATTTCCCCCAACTCTCGAGATTTACCTATCCATTTCAAGGCTTTTTCGTTTAAAACAGAAGGACCCTTAGCAGTGGTCTTCAATGAATTGTTGTTGACGCTAACCACAGTTTTCAAATCCTCTGACAACTTACCAATTTTGTCCTCAATACTAACAACTCTATCTTCAAGAATCTTATTAACCATCATTTCCAAAGAGGAAATCCTCTCCTCATGAGAAACCCCCAGGTAATCAGCATCAACAACTAATTTATCCAGCATTACATTCATAGTTTTCACCTTACCTTTAATTGCCCATTCCTTCCAATTGCCTCAAATCATTGCCACATAGATATCCTGCCAATTTTTCACTTAGATATTGAGCTCTTTCACTTCTGAGAACAACCATTTCACTAGAGAAAGAAAATTTTGTGTTACATCCTCAACCATCTTGTAGAACATACTCATATTGACCTCATCCCTATTGACAAGATGCACATCATTCGACTCCAAGTTATGACCACAGGCATTTCTACGCTCCTCTTTTTACTCCTCATCTTCTTCAACAGGGGAATCCTCAACCTTGACCACATCAAACTTAATCCTCTTCTTGTCTGGTAAGTTAGCCAACTCAGCCAAAACTTCCAACTGCTCCATCTTCATGACCCTCTCTATAGGAGAGACAGGATGATCCAGATTAGGGTCAAAGTCCTTAGTGTGTTGGACTAACTCAATCCCCTGAACCTCCATAGACATGGACCCAAGAAGCAGCTCTCCCACACTAGGACTAATATCCCCAATAGAGGCACTTTTTAGAACTCCCACATCTTCAAGAACCTTGACACCAATCGTAAGGGAGCTCTCCACCACACCAACCTCTCGAGACTAAAGTCCCCAACAAGGGCACTCTTCACGATGTCCACAACTTTCAGAACCTCAACACTAGTCATAGGGGAGCTATCCACCACACCATCCTTCCCAAGACTCGAAAGAGGGCTTCACACTTGTACCAGGAGTATCCACCTCATTCACCTTAAACAACCTGTCTTTTTGTAGAAGATTTATCTTTCCTAGGGCCTTTAGATTTCCCCTTAGAAGTCTTCTTCCTAGACTGCACCATGGCTTCCCTCGAATCAACTTTTGTCTCATAACCCTGTTTCCACTCTTCATAATCATCTAACCCTTCCTCGGACACACCATCCATTGACATTTCATCAAAAACTGAGTCTTCTTCCTCGGAACTACCTTCCCATTCCGCAGTAGAGTCCCATGTTACATAACCAAAATTCTTAACCCCTTCTTGCCAGGGGTTTTAGGGGAAAGAGGGATTAATTTAAGCTCAATATGAGCAAACAATAGACTCATAATCCCTTCATGTAGAATGACATTCTTAGGGTGTTTACGACGATCTTTAATACTTTTTTCCATCAACAGTAAAAGGTAAAAAGGAAAGGAGACTAGCACCTTATGACGAAAGTGATTCAAAACAATAAAATGGTTACTGTACACAATAGAGAATCTACCTTCTAGTGCGAAATAATGCTTTAAAGCTAGCACAAGATCCCTCCACAACGGTTTCAGAGACTTGCAAGCATACCCACTACTTCCGACTTGCCAGAGTTTTTTCTTCTCATTGAATTTGAAAAAAATCGCAAGGGCTTTCTTAGTAGCAGCTCTATCTCTGTAGAATTTCTTCCTAGACACCAAAAGTCTAGTCACCTCCACTATAAATTCCTCATCAATGTTGAACTCCACTCCCTTATAACGCAGAGTGGTACCATTCCAACCTTTTACATAACAATCTGAAGCATTAGGATCAGGGCCTTGAATTTTTTACATGTACTAAGTAACCCCACCCTACTCCAAATGATCCCACACAGCCGCATTACTCTGGAACTCCTCACACAAGCTCGGTTCGATTCTACAATGATCTCCACCCATGGCAGCATGAAAAGAGCAAGAACCCAATAGCACCAGAAAGTTTTGTAAAACCAAAATGAGCCTGACTCTCTTCAAAACCACACAAATAACACCCACAATATGTGTGGTCTTGTCCTTCAAAGTACTTCCCAGCCTATACATCTAGGCCATCATTTTATGAAAACCAAAGTTGTAATGATGAGACAGACATGGCCAAGGTTCAACGTGCATAAAACAACTTAAAAGAGTAATGAAGAACCTTTCCCCAATATCGACCACCTTAAAAACAAGCCACCTAGTCTTCATTGGAAATATATTTAAGATTGAGTGGTAATGATTCAAAGGAATCCAATCATATTTAGCCACCACCCCCAAGTTGGAAAAACCGCAACCAACATATTAATTTCTCTAAAAACATGAGATATTCTAATCTCCTCAAAAGAATTAATGATGGAGATTGAATCATTTATAAGATGAGCGATAGACCACAATGGCAGGAACTTCTTCAAAAGAAAGTTAATAAACATTAAGTGAGTCCCCTTCCAACCAAATTTTAGAGACCCCTAGATTCTTCGCCAAAATGAGGCAGCCAAAATTTTTTGCTTATTATTATTTATTTCATTTATTTATTATCTTAACACCTTGGTTTTGTGTTGCAATCTGCAAATGGTGGGGGCATGATAGTTTTCCCTTCCCAAGATTTCTTGTCCTCAAGCAATTACAATCTAGGATGCTTTAGAAGTTACCAAGATCCCAAATCAACCTTGTGTATTTGTGATTCTTAGACATTGCTCCTTTTTATGATGTAATCAACTTTTTAGGAATTGAAAAATCTATATCTAGGGATGATGATCTTGGTTATGTTTTAATTTATGCTACAACGGTGTCCTTGGAGAGTGGTTGTTAGTATACTTGCCTTAGCTATAATACCCATAAGGTTAATACCATCCTCTAAAGTATGAGGACAATTTATTGTCCAATATTCTTCTAGCTCGTGTATAACTATTTCCCAATAACTCTCACAACAAGACCTATTATTTAGGACAAGTTTTCTCTCATTTCATTACCATAAGGATTTAGAGAAATGTATATACCTCTTGATTACCCTTGTTGCACTTTTTGTAAACATTCAACAAAGTTTGGAGGCGAGTTTGCTTCTAATGAAGGTGTAAAATAGCTTATAGGGTTTATGTAGCACGTAACCTAGTCAATATCTTTCAACATATATCCCCTTTATCATAGACTCCTATGTAATTCATGACATATTATAACCTTCTAAATATATAATTCCTAGATAATGCTCAAGTACATAATTATTGGATTGATCAAGTCCAATAAAATGAAATATGTACAAAGTCTTAGAATCCATAGTAAACAATTATCACCCATAAACATTTCATAGAAGGATTCAAATTCATAGTTTTACACTAATATCCAATTTTTGTATAGCTTCCAAATCAATTGGAGGTTATTACTCTTCTTGTAAAAATCTAACATATTCCCATGTTTGAAACTAAGATGATTTTCATTTCATATTCCCATGTTTGAAACTAAGATGATTTTCATGTCATATTCCCATGTTTGAAACTAAGATGATTTTCATGTCTTAGGAAAGTATTGTTTAATCTTACTTGATTCTTTTAAACAATATCAAATTTTTTCTAGAGTTTAGGAGGTGAGAATGATCTTGGGATTTGTGGGTTATGGGCTTGCAATGTAACTTAAAACAAATTTGGGTGTAACTTGATTTGTATCAAATTTTATCTAAGGCGCATGTATGCCTAATATTGATGTCCTTGATTTTTAATCATGAATGTAGAGCTACTCTAATTAAGAAGGATGACTTAGGAGAATAGTATCCTGGGATGAAATTATCTACTCTAGATATCAACTGTAGAAGTGAACTTGGTCCATAAACAAAGTCTACAAGGTCAATTTTGTAGGTTACAAGGTAGATCCATGCATCGCCATTGTTTCAATCATATGTGGTATGGACTTGATTTGTACTCTATAATCTTGTTCAAAATGAACAAATTACTCTTCATTAGAACAATTTTTTTCCTCCTTCATGAAGCTTGATGAATACCCTACGATAGATTCCTAACATTTCTCTTAAGATCTTTCGAGTGTCCAAATTTTTAGTTTCCTAAAGAGTTGAGTTGTCTTCATTACATTCTCCCAAAATGTTATTTCGGCATATCAAAGTTTGGTTAAATTTAGGCTTATATTTTTATTATTAATTCTAATTTCGACTAGGCATGCTGATAATAATTCACTCTATGATGTTTCCTATGGGGCACCTGTTATGGGTAGACAAATTTCTAGATGAACCATTGTAGATTATTTTTGTAGACTTCAATAATGTTGTTGTTTGGCTTTTAATAGATTTACCATCATAGGTTAAGATGATATCTTGGTGCACTTATATCTCAAAGTTTGAAAGTGAGATAATCTTATTCCATCTTTGTATCTTACTTGTGACAACTGGTGATGGAAACATGTGGATTTCTATTTGAGAATCAAGTTATATCGTTAGATTTTATCATTAACTATGTTGATTTGTTATGATCGATTGTTAGGTTTATTTCCTATTGATGATTTCTTTACAAGGAAATGATTTCCCTTTTATATCTTATTATTGAGGGAGTCATAGTCTTTCACATTTGAAGGGTCACAACCTTTCACATTTGAAGAGTCACAACCTTTCACATTAGGAGTCGCATCCTTTCACATTAGGAGTCGCATCCTTTCACATTAGGAGTCGCATCTTTTCTCACATCATCAATATTCTTAAAAACCTAATTTAATTTACTTTAAAAATTGCTTAAGGTTCTATTCTCAATTGAATTCTCCAATGATGTTATGGATGTCTTTCTTAAATGAAATGCTCTCCCTTTTATATCTCAAGTTTAAGGGAGTCACACCTTTTCACCTCAGTAATTACAACTCTTCATTGTTGCATTTGGAGACTAATCATAATTTAATTTTAAATGAGTTTTAATTTTTTAGTGCTGCTATCTATTATTAGTAATCATTTTCCTCCTCCTTTGTTGATTTAGTTTCTATCCTTGAGGCCTTTGAAGAGATGTGGGGGGTCTATGTAAAATTCAAAAATATTTCTCCTAATTACCACCAATTGGCATATACATAATTGTTAAGCATAAAGTAATCATAAACACACATGGAGTAAACTTGTTGAAGACACATCAAGCATGAAGCAAACACATAAATATACGTTGCAGTGTAGAAAAATGTATCCCTTTACATTTTCTCATTTGTTTGGGCCTTCCTAGTTAAATTGGACTTAATTGTGCATTAATTTAGTGTTGTAAGGTGTATCCCTTTACACTTTCACACTTATTTAGGGATTCCTTAATTAATTGAGCTTAATTAGGCCTTAATAATCCCTATAATTCATTTACAAGTCCATTAAATTACATTTTCTGAAAGGGAAACCTGACATTGATTAATGCTAATACATAACACCTTACATTGAGCAATGTGTGTTCCAAGAATTAGCACTTGGGACCCATTCACCCATGGGTGACATTGATTAATGCTAATACATAACACCTTACATTGAGCAATGTGTGTTCCAAGAATTAGCACTTGGGACCCATTCACCCATGGGTGAATGGGTACTCCCTAAGCCTTCAAGCCCATTTTAAAATGTGTTTTTGGTGGTATTTTTATGATCTTAAAGTCAAATTTCAAAGGTCGGCTTGTAATGTTTGAATTTCAGGAAATTAAAGATAAATATCTATAACTACAAGGTTATTACATCAAATTAATCCTAGATTTACAAGAAGTTTTGAAGAGAAATTTCACAAGAGAAAAGATTATTGTCAAGAGCTTCAAGGGCAGATTTCTTCATCATTTGTTGCAGCATTCAAGATCTCAAGCATCATGTCAAAGCTATGTTCATTCATACATGTTTTTGGAGCTAACATTGTGATGTAGGTTTCAAGATCTAATCCAAACATTCAAGTCAAAGATTCAAAGAAAGATTCAAGTATCAAGATCGACATCCATTGAAGCCATTTCATGCAATATCAACATCAATATTTCAGATTTCCAAAGGTTATTCAAGGGTTTGTTGAATTGCAACATTGTATTGTTCATTTTTCATTCCCTCTTTCATGCTATTTTATTTCATTTCAAGGTTTGATTACCAAAATGGGGTTTGACCAAGGAAAACCCCCATTCACCCAAAAAAAAACATTTATTTCCTCTCTCTATGTGTTGTAGTTTTGTAGGTTCATAGGTTGAAGAAAATTTGAAGATCTCAAAAGTGCAAAATTACAAAGTTGCATTTGTTGTCATCTCACATAAACTCAGATCCCAGATTTGTTTCCAACTACCCGACTATGAAACCTGGAGAATCTGGAAGTACAGACACAAGAGCAAAGGACCCAAAAACCAATTTTAGAAAGCTCAACAAAGACCCATTCGCCAATAGGCGAATGAGTCCTCAAATAGCTTCTAGAAACATCATTTTGTAACAAGTGCACAACATTTTCCCTTTATCCAATCTGCATGAAATAAACTATTTTTGGAAGTATTATGTTGCATCCATCAAATTCACTCTGACATGTCATGAATGAGTGTATTTGGTATTTTTAATCTTTCTCCCAAAACCCATGTTCAATCATTTCTGTCAAAAATTTAGTTTAGGAAAGTTTGCAACTATTTTTGAGTTGTTTTTGAGATAAATTTTAAGTGTCCACTCATTTGATTTACATGAAATAAATTGTGTTTTTTAGTTCTATGTTTAATCTACTCATATCCGGTCTTACATTTCAATTTTGAGTTGATTTTCTCTTTTATTTTCATCTCCCAAAAGTGTTGTTTAGTCCACACACACACATAAAGGAAATTGCAAGATTCCTCAAATAATTCACTCAATTAAGGGTTGAAAGTGTATTAGTTTGAGGGATCTCATTTCTTGAATGAAATAGAAGAATAGGTAGGTTCATTCACCCCATTTTTCCCCTTCTATTTATATTAAGTTTGGTGAAACATTCCAAATTTAGTATAAAACCATATGTGTTTGAGCCCTACCCTATTTTTATATGTTTCATTTTGGAGAACCTGAGTATTGGAACATTCTAATTTCTGATTTGGAGTGCATTCAAACCCTAGATCTAGGATTTTAATTAATTCATTGCATTTAGGGTTTCTAAATTTGGCTTAAAGTTGTATTACATTTTAGGTGTAAACTTGCATTTTTGCATTCATTTTAAATCTGAAAATCCAACAAAAATTGCATAATGTTAGATTAATTTTGCATAGTACTTGCATATTAGTGTATGTTCAATCATTCACATTCAAAAATTAAGTCAAAATTGTATTTCAAAAAGTGCCATATAGTTCATCATTTTTCCTTCATTACACTTGCATTTAGACATCAAATTCTAGAAAAAACTGTTACAAAAGTTACAATCTAAGACCTACAACAAAGAACACATATGGTCACTCAGAAATTGCATTCTTCATTTAAAAAAAACCCTAAAATGGGACCCATTCACCCATGGGTGAATGAGTCCTTCAAGGCATGTAAAATTCAACCTTTTGGAGTTTTTTATGGTTTTCTACACTTCCCGGATCTCCTAGTAATCATTCCAAAATTATTTCAGTAGTGAAAATCATCAAATCTGAAAATGTTTACATTCCTAAAGCTTTGCATAATATGAATAAAAGTATTTTTCACTTTTGGATACACAATGTTTACATTCTTGAATCTTTGCATAAGTTGGATAAAAGTACTTTTCATTTTTTGGCACACAATGTCAGTATCTTTCCTTTCCACATATGCCAAGAAAAAGTTCATCAACAAGCATGTTATTCATTCTCCCAACATCACTCCCACTTATGAGATTGTTTTAGTGAAAGAGAATACAATAGTGGGCAATCACGACAATTAAATTTGGTCTTCTCCCAATATCTCTCCTATTTTTGAAGAAGATAATTTGGTGTTAGAAGATCTAATCAGTGAGAGTTATGAGAATCCTATTTGCTTCTCTTTCCCTACCTCTCCACTTGGGAAGACATTGTTGGATACAAGGATGAGACCATTGACACATCCCCTAATATTACTTTGCTTATTTCTCCTATTTGTGAGAGTGATTTGATATAAGAGAATTCCATCATTGATAAACAAGAAAATCCAACCAATGATGACTCCCCTACTTGTGACAAAGTTATTTTAGAAGATCCAACCATTAAATTTCATAAACATCTAGTTTGTTGCTCTCCTAAAAACTCTCCTACTAGGGAAAATATCATGGTGCAAGAAAATGAAAACATTGACAATAGTAATGTAGCTTCATTAAATGAAGATGATGAGCATAAGGATAAGTATTTGAGATTATGAACATTAGATCTCCCTCGATTCCTATAATTCTTAAACCTCCTACAAGTCCCTTAACTATTGGACCTCCTAAGCCTCAACTTATCCTCTACCCACCCTCACACCAACACCAAGTTCAAAACAAACTTGTGCTTATCCTAAGACCACTTCAACACAATGTTTCACAACAACCAAGTTATAATACCATTGCTCATACATATAACACTAGAAACAATCAACAACCACAAACAACTCCAACGTCCCTTCCATTACCTCAACCATATATCCCACTTGCACCTAATATCTTGCAACATAGTGGTAAATAGTATGATCTTCTTGAACAAATTAAAAACACTCTTGTGTGTGTGAAATGTGGGAAAGTTAGTAAATCAACACAAACATCAATGAGACATATTATATTAGAGATTTAATCAATAAAACTAAATCAAATTGAAACAAGATTAAATTCCTAAAAATGTTCCATTGTTCTCTATTCTCAAGGATTTATTAAACCATATTGGCTCTTAGACTTTGTATGTGCACTATGGTTGTTAAAATGACAACTTGAGAAATGAGATGTTGTTTTAAATGCAATAAATCTAAGTTCCTTCATGAAATTAAGTGATGAAAGTCGTGATGCAATGATAATGAAGATATTGACAAATATGGATAACATTGCTAACTTACGTGATGAAAATGCTATGATAAGAAGCTAAAATGATTCTGCATATGCTCAAATAACCATTGATATGATGATTTAAAATGCAACTTTAAAGCAAAACATGATTCTAAGTCAACATGATGCTACAATGCAAACTTGTTAAAATGCTAAACAATGTTATAAGACTCCAAATGCTCCAATGATCCAAAGCTATTCTTGCATGATAACTCTACTCAAATGCGGGATGCCAAATACTATAGCAAAGGGTTGTATTTATAGGATTTTCCAAGCATCTTGTGATGAAGCGATCGACGGTCCAGATTCAAACAAGAGGGACGAACGGTGGAGATGGAGAGAATCAAGAAGAATGTTCCCTTGACCAAAGACAACATGCCAAATGGATGAAGGAATCCCTTGACCAAAGACAACATGCCAAATGGGTGGAGGAATAAATTGTGTGAGAAAAAGAACATGTGTTTGAAAGTTTGTTGAAGAAGTGTGCGAGGAATAAGCCATTTGTTTGAAAAATTGTTGAAGATAATTCTAATTAAAAATTAGAATTATTTAATTTCATGTGACCTTGGTGAAGTGGCACGAAAAGTTGTAGACATGTGCTTGAATTCCAAATTTGGGATTAGTAAGAATTAATTAAATAAATAAAACTTTAGAAATTTGTTTATTTAATTAAATTAGAGGAATGCAATTTTAGATTTGGAGAATTAGAAGATATGAACTATATAAATAAATTGAAAATTTATTTATGAGTAGTTGAAATATTAATTAAATAACTAGTATTTAATTAATTAAATGTCTTGACCGATTTTAGGTGTATACAACTCCTACTAAGATTATCCTTATGGGATCCTTATGGGACCTTATTCGAACCTCCCCTAATTACCTTAACATGCTTCAAAGTGTTTTACAACAAGTTCCTATCCCTACTAATGTGCAACCAAATGATATAGCAGCCCTAATTCAAGGAATGAATGCAGACATCATTTTCCACCAAAGTGAGCTCCCTCCTTTCGAAGTGCAAAAACAAAATGAAGCTTTCATGATAATAGCTATTGTTAATAGGACTAGGATAATGAGAACCCTTGTTGACAATGGCTCGAGCCTTAACGTGTGTAGCATAAACCTTTTGGAAAAAATTGAAGCAAACAAAATCCAAATTCAACCTGACTCTTTATCTATCTATGGGTTTGATAACATAGGAAAAAAAACCACTTGGTGTGATCACATTACCTATTACAGTTGGAAAGGCCACATTGCAAACTCCTATTCATGTCATGCCTGATAATATTTCATATAATAATTTCTTGGGTAGACCTTGGATTCATGCAATGAATGGGGTTTCTTCTACTCTTCATTGTATAATGAAGTGTGTCTACAATAACAAGGTTTATACAATCAAGGCCAACCCTAGACCAAAAAGTTTGCATATTGAGAAAGACAAGGAAAATCCTTTGAAAACATTGACATCAACTACACAAGCAGAACCCATGCAAGAGAAAGAAAAAGAAAAGGATATTGACGAAGTTATAAAGTTATTGGATGATGACAAGGGTTCCTTAGATTTCACACCAACATTCATGGGCGAATACAAGAACATAAAAAAAAAATCCTGAAAAGGGAAAAGAACCAGTAGTAATGTCAACATCCACTTCAACCACTTTAGGAGAAGAAACAAATTACACAACAAACTTTGATGAAGTTGATTATGAAAAACCACTGAATGTAAAAGAAATGAAAAAGCTTTATGTAAGAGGTTATGAACTTATGAAAAAGATTGGTTATAGTGGAAAAAGGATGTGGTGCTAGAGAACAAGGTATCTGAGTCCCTATAGAGCCTAACACACAAGAAGCCACTAGTGGTCTTGGTTGTTGTCCTTCAAAAGAAACAAAAGCATCAAACAAGCCTTCACTCAATATAAACAATATTACAAAAGATTCTTCTAAGATAACTTTAACTTTGGTGCATCCTAGGAACTAATAGATACTACATGTGGGCATATCTCATTAGATATGCATAAAATTGATACTTTGTCTACTCATTATAATCAATAACATTAGTTGTTCCTCCTTGTCATGTGGTAGTTGTAGTAACATAGTATATTGACTACCATGCATGAGGCTATAAACTTGGCTTTATGCAATCATATTTTTTGTTTTGCAAGGAGAATCATATCATCATCCATTTTTGGCTCACCTATTTCCCTTAAGGGGAAAGGGGTTCGATAGCCTTGTCCTGGTATGACACTTGTTGTTTCCTCTTTTTGGCTAGTTGACCGCCTTCCATGTATATATAAGAGCAAGCTTTGGATGCAAATTACATGAGTTAAGTTGGCTCATGTGTGACATACTTTCTTTCTATGTTATCTTGGCAGAAAACAATTAGAACTGAGTTACAAGAATTTTAGGAGGGTGAATGATGCATTCACCATGTTAATGGTAAGGACACTTCAAGGAAATTTAGGGTTCATAATATCCCCAAAAGAAAATATTTTATGGAAGCTATTTCATCCAATTTCCAAGATTTAATTTCATTTGAGTGGGGAGATATGGTGGCTATCCATATTAGTTACCAAGGTACATAGATGATAAACTTGTTCTAATAGAACTCTACAGAAAAATTGGTGTGGTCAATAAAATTTCATAGATAAGAAGAAAAATGGTGTTCCTTTGCATATTGGCCTTGGTCATTATAATTGAAAGTCTTCCTCTTATGCTCAAAATATTGAGCGATCATTAGTAAAGTTGAGCCTATACTTTTACACCATGAGATATCTTTTTGACAACTTAGGTTACATAAAAAATAATTTTAATTTTGGTACTAGATACTATCATTTTCCAACAATTGAAGAATTTTGGGAAGATTACGAAGATGATTATGAGGTACAAAAGTGGGATTGGATGAGATTCTCTCTAGAATAGATCAAAGAATTCAGAATTGGTTGGGATATGAATACGATTGAAGATGATAAGTTGGACTTGATTGATCCTCTTTACATTAAAAATATGTAGGCATAACCTTTTCCACCTATCAATTAGGAAAATTAGGAAGTGAAGGAGATTATTGAAATAACTAATCATTTTCTCAGAAGGATGGAAGATTGGGTGAAAAAAAAAATGATGGAGGCAATAGCCACCAACCTTCAAATAAAGATGATTCTTCAAGGAGCGAAAAATAAGAAGGTTCAACTTCTTCCACTCTTTCTCAAACTTCTACTTTGATTCTCAATTCTCAGAAAAATATGTAGGGAGGTGGTCATGGTGAGGATCCTTCTACGAAAAATAAATTTAAGAGCACATGTGAAGATGATCCAAAATCAAAAAGGAAAAGATCAAAGGTAAAATAAAAATCATTGAATCCCATTTAGAAAGAATTTGAGGCAAAAGAAACCATAGACCCTAGTAGTGATGAGAAAATATTGACCATTTCCCCTTCCATTCTTATCATATCTCCATCTCATGATATAAATCTTTCTCCTCATATAACACAATCTCCATCTTTGCCAAGTATGAATGCACTTCCTAAATATTCTTCTTTCCCATTTATTCCTCCTCAATTGGCAACATCATATCTATTTTCTAGTGACATTCTAGAATTTTCACAAGAACTTGCATCCTCTTAGCTACAATGAGGTTTTTTGAAGAAAAGGAAAATCACTTAGTCATTCCAGAGGTTGATATGGTTGCTAGTTTGTTTCAAATATTAGAAAATCTAAAGAAGATAAAGGTTACATCTAGATCAACAATGGATTATTTATTAGGAAACATGTGTGTTGAAGTTGAAAAACCTACTTTAGAGAAAAATATAGATGAATTCATCGAAGATGATTTTGACATCACTAAGGTAGATCTTGATCCTTCAAATCATGAGGGTGACATCCATAATTTCTAAGAATTAGTTTCCAAGCTGATAGATATTACAAAAGAAAAGAAAAGAATAGAAAGGATAAAATGAAGAAATTGGAGCAAATTTTTACTTCATATCTCAAATCCTTTGTAGATACTTCTACCTTACCTATAGATGTAGTTCCCATTTCTACAGATCCTATTATTGATGGTAGTATTGAAAGAGAGGTCATTGAAAATATCTATAAGTATCAATCATATGACCTAAAGTAACTAAAATGTGGGTACAAAAAATGAAATAAGATGCATTGAATTTCATTGAAGAAGCCAAGAATATTTATGATGAAGCAGAGGTAAAGAAAGAAGTAGTTGAAAAAGAGCTAAGAAGCATCAAAAAGGAAGAATTAGTATGGTAGGGGATTTTTAAATATCTCAAGGAAATTGTTGAGATGCATGTTAGCATCCTCATTGTTAAGAATATTTTCTCAAATGTGGAAGAGAATCAATCTAATTCTTAGTTTCATAGTGTAGAATGAAATTTATTGATCAATAGAGCAAGTGAAACTTATAGAAATTTGGAAGCAGATAAAATTGAAGGTTCAAGATGATCTCTTATCAATCAACTCTGGTATAATAGAAAAAGGTGAAATTCAATCTATAAATTCTCAAACTATCAAGAAAAGCTTTGAATATATGATTTACATAGAGTTGTTTAACAGACAAATGTTTGGTGTAGAAGTGATAAAAAAATTAGTGGTGTCTCCATTTCCCTTGATGAATGTATTGGTCATTTATCTAATTATCATCATGATTTAGATAATGTTCAAAAGTATCAATCAACTTGGAAACTAAGGATGAACAATGTTATTGTTCCTCAAAATAAATTCATTGATCTAGTTGTCAAGTTGTTTAGGGAATTCAAATGGAAGTTTTTCCTCCATTGAAAGCAATACACAATGTATTTATAACTTCTCCAAAAGGTTCAAAAAATGATGTAGATAAAGGAAAAGGGATTTTTCAATAAGGACAATTTTTCAGTTGATTTCTCAAAGAGAAAAAAATGAAAAACAAGCTAAAATTTAGTGATATTTCTAATTCTAAATCTTCTTAGGAGGATATATGAGATTTCTTTGTTGTAGCCTTCACTATGCATGAGGATACATAGTTGATCAAAACTTTCCAAATGAATCCCCATTAGGAGTAGTTTTAAAATAATAATTATGATGGTGGCAAGGTCTACCTTGATAATAACGCTTACCTCAATATTGTTGGTTGTGGGAGAGTTGTGGTCTAATTTTTACCACAAGCCATAATTCATAGTTCCCTTCAAATATTTGAATATTCTTTTTACTGCTTTCTCATGAGCTTTCTTAGGATTGGCTTGATATTTGGCAACCAAACATACTACATACATAATATCAGATCTAGAAGTAGTCAAGTACAATAAACCTCTAATCATAGACCTATAAATAGTTTGATCAACCTTAGGTGACTCATCAGTTTTGTTAAAATTTGTAAACTAAACAAAACCACCCAAAAATTGAAAAGTTCAATACATGAGTACAACACAAATTCAAATGGGTGTAAAGCATAATATTGATTGAACATGACTTGACCAAGGTGACCCATTTATAAGTTCTTATATCAGCAATATATAATGGGCCAAAAAAAAAGAGTAGGGACAACAATTCCAAGCATATGATGAAAAAAATTTAGAGGCACTAATAATTCTAATATTTAGCCTTAGACATTTTACTAGGAGACTTAGATATCCCACAAGACTTGGATGTGGTTTTATTCTTCTTTTTTCCTTCTTGCATTTTTCCTTTGACCATCCATAAGTAATCAATGCTTCCTTGATAGATTTAGCATATTTCCACCCCATCTCTTCCAAGAGTAAAGAAACCATTACCTCATTTTCACTTTCATTTTCACACTAATAAGCTATAACTAGCTCGTGATCATGTTGAATGCATTCAAGTGCTCTACCACTTAATCACCTTCACCCATCCTGATAGTGTACAACTTCTTATGTAGAAAAATATTATTAATTAAGGATTTAGCCTTGTATAGATTTTGCAACTTCTCCCAATTATCTTTCAAGGTAGATTATTTACAAATATTTAGCAACACTGAATCTACCAAATAAAGCCTAATTAGCCTTCTTGCACTTTGATCTAACATAGCCCATTATTTATCTTTTATTGATGCAAATTCATGTCCAAATAATATATCACATAGATATAAATCTATAAGTAGATCCTCTCTCTTGAGCTTTAACAAAAAAATATTTCCATTAAATAACTCCTCTAATCTAGACATTTTTATCATTTTTCTAAAACAAAGTCTTCTCTAAGAATGCACACTCTCAAAATAAAGTTAATCTAAGAATCATTTTTCCTACCACCTAGGTGGTGCAGTCATAGATGGAGGGCCCAGAAAGGACTATCCAAACGTACAACTTAAATTCAACACAACAGAAATAACACTTGAGATATTGATCAAAAAACTTGAACTTTCATTTATTCAATAAGTGAAAGTATTGCATGCATCATATGTGAAATAATTAGGGCTCGCAAGCCTGTTGCAAGGGAATTACAACATTACAACTAGCTCAAAGGCCTTATTATAGTCCCACAACTGGGCAATGTGAAATATATAAACTCTAATAATAAAATCCTAACTACTAATGATTCCTTCCTATGAATTAAAAATGATATTAAATATGACTCTCCAGCTCCAATAATGGTCTGTGTTGGCCTCAAGGGTTTACAAACCCCGATGAATGATCAAGTGTGTAGGTCATCCTTAAGCATGAAAGATGATCCTTCACAAGGTGAAATGTATTTTGGATCTCCAAGAAAGATTCCCTTGGACTCAAAATGCTTGTATGATGTTCCATTAAGCTCTACACACTCCAACATAGTTTTGCACTATAATTCTGGACCAAGTCGGCCCAAAATTTTCTGACTGGGAATTAACAATGAATTCTAAGAGTGATAATTTTTTGCAAATAGATGCAAATCTCCTAAAATCTAGATATGATGTATATGACCTCATGTAGATGCTATATCCTGCTCCATGAACTAAGAAATGACAATGCAGTGAAATATGGAATAAAATGTTGAAACTGATATAGGCTAAAATGCAAGAAAAGAAATGTTTTGGGTTGATACAAGATTACTAATTTACAAGGGATGCCCCTGCATCAAAAACTCAAGGTTGGAAGAAAAGTGAGTCCCTCACTTTCCAAGGGCTAGAGAAAAACCAACTTGGTCCACCTTAGCTTGAGAAATCCATGATGAATTCTCCGCTAGTCTACCTTTCCACTTTACCAAGTACTCCTTGTACTTATTGTTCCTAGTGTTCCTTTTGGTTCTGGTATCCAAAATCTACTCAATCTTGTCTAGTGGTTGATGTGGTAACTGCTCCTTCAAATTAATTTCATTGCTACTACCACTTAATTGTCCTTCATGATACTCATAGATGTCTACAACATTGAAAATCAGTGGTATACCCAATGTTTCTAGTAACTCAAATTAATGTATACATTTCCATAATCAAGCTTCTTGAGAATCTTACATGGTCCAAACTTGATCATCTTCAACTTATTGTACATTCCTACTGGAAGTCTTTCCTTCCTAAGACATACCATAAATTCCTCTCTTAGAAAAAATTCCTTATGTTTGTTTCTTTTTTGTCTTCTCTTTATATTTATTGTTCATGTCTTCCAAGTGTTTCTGGACTTGACTATGCAATGGCTCCACAAATCCTACAAATTTTTCAAATCTTGCAAATTTTTCTGCTTTTGAACTCCTCTTATCTTCCATGTTGATATACTCTTAGTTCTTCAAGTCCTCTGGGATGTATTCCTATCACTATCTCAAATGGTGTCTTCACTGTACTCCAGTTTACAAAATTATTGTATTAAAACTTTTCTTACAATAGAAATATATCCCAATTTCCTACCTTATCTCCAACTAAAAATCTTAACAAGTTACCCAAACTTCTATTTTCCACTTATGTTTTTCCATCTGTTTGTGGGTGATATGCTAAAATGAAATTTAGATTTAGGGTCAAACCACAATAGTGGTTTACAAATTTTATGAGGAAGGAAATTTCATTTTTCTTCCTTTCCCCAAACTAAATGGGTTCGGTTGAACCACCTTATATGTTCAACCGAACATATATGTTTGACCGAACCCCCCAAACATAAACGAAAAAATTAATATTTTAAGGGGTTCGGTCGAACATGGGTTTGACCGAACCCCCTCAAATAAGACATTAAAAAAAATGAACTTGTCATTGTCATTTTCGCTTTTTTCTTGCTTTCCCTGTGCTTTGTGCATGCGGCGAATGACGAACATGATCTGCAAATAGCGAACAAACTCAACTTCATCTCTCCAAAGAGCGCAAAGTCAACTTCATCTCTCCAAAGTTCATCAACCCAACTTGTATATCGAGCACCGGGTTTGTAAAATTCGAATTTCGTAGAGTTCAAAATGCATTTGTTTGTTAAATTTAGAAACCCTAAATGTGGAATTTTTCAAATTTGTTGAATTGAAACTGCATTTGTTTGAAATTTTCTAAAGCCTTTTCAACATACACTATTTCTATGATACATTTCTACTTTGTCAAAAAATTAACATGCCCTATCTATGCTTCCACATTTTGCATACTTTTGTACCAAGGCACGTCTAATTTATTTGAGGCATTATATCAAACAGTTCATTAACAAATTTATTTGAGGCATTATATCAAATAGTTCATGGTAATTTTTGATGGAGTATGATAGAAATAGTGTTTCCATTGTATGCACCCTATATCAAACAATTCATTAACAAATTTATTTGAGGCATTATATCAAACAGTTCATGGTAATTTTTGATGGAGTATGATAGAAATAGTGTTTCCATTGTATGCACCCTATATCAAACATTTCATTAACAAATTTATTTGAGGCATTATATCAAAAACACTATTTCTATCATACTCCATCAAAAACACTATTGGAAATTTATTTGAGGCATTATATCAAACAGTTCATTAACAAATTTATTTGAGAAATTATATCAAAAAGTTCATGATATAAAGTTTAGGGTGCATACAATAGAAACTTGGATAAAATTCTTCATATTTTTCCTTTGAGTCTTATGACATTACTCCAAAAATGGTTGGTGAACTAAATGTATGAATCGAAGAATAAATTTAGAGGAAAGAAACTAGATTGTTTGAATGAAATGTATAATAAAATAGTTCTATTAAATTAGAAGGAATGAAGGTATTATTACATTTTCTAGTATTAGGAAAATATAAAAATATGTCCACTTTACTATATATATATTTAAAACTATTCTTCATATATCCATGTTAAAGCTATTAAAAATTAAATTACATAAATCAATTTTATATTTGTACAAAGAAATAAATGACTTTGACTAAGAGCGAATATTTAAAATATAGCTATCCTCTTTGCAAAATCCAATTTGATTTGAGATATTTATGGACAAAAAATATGGATGAGCATGAGGTAAGTAAGAAAGAATAACCTTAATTTATATCTTCCCTCATCAAATAATTTCATGTTTAAAGAGTTTCTTAAGGCATATCCAATTATGAAAAACTATTATATACTTGTTATAACTATATTAAAGTATATCATGAATAAATTGAAAGGATAAAGAGTAAATCACTAAAAACACATACATAAATCATAGAAGTAAATTAATTAATATAAGGAGATTCAAGTGGTTGGATAATTTTTTCCAAGGAGTGGAAGAGGTTAAAAAGGAACCATCAAATAAATATAATACTTTAAATACTTTAAAAGAAAAATACATTTCTCCCTACTCTAAATTCAAATTGTATTCCTTCTAAGATGATAATAATTGAAAAAGAAGAAAATAATCATTATGAAGATCAAGTACCATTGATAAGTTTTAAGAGATCAAATAAAATATTAACAACAAAAGAAAAAAGAGAAAATAGTTAATGCTAAAGAAACAACTACAACCAAGCTACTATGTTAATAAATTCTCCTCTTATGTAGTCTTCATTTCCCTATAAATTGTGGCCTCCTTGTACAAATTAGCTATTGATCAACATAGTGAAACAAATTAACATTTTGAAATGGTTAAACATTATTAATATTTTTATTTGTATAAGTATAATTATTATGGGTTCATTTCTCCTCTCCTACTCTTCCTAATAAGGTTCTATTTTACAAGCCTCATATAAATGTTAGGGTTCTAACTTATAAAAATTGAATAGTGTCAACTTAATCTCATTAGACAATGCTCCCCTAGTATTAATGAGGCCAACTTTCTATCTATCAAACTCGGCTATGTTTACATTGAATAAGAATTTGATACCTTTATCCCGATACTTGAACTAAGATATCTTGGCTCTAATTTTAGTCCTTTTATCTAAAAATTATTGGTGACATATCCATTCATGTTTAGTTTTAATCATTTATTATTGCAATTAATTATTACAAGGACATTCTTGAAGCTTGTATTCCATCCCCACCATTTTTATTCTAAATATTTGACATTTTCTTTCAACTTAAAGTCTAAATTTTATCCTTAATGCCATACATATTTTTCTAGGATAACACATATTCATTATATTTCACTAAATGTGTTCAGGCATAGAAGAAAAACCTTCAATATATCTTTAAGATAAATTTGATACCATCAAGATAATCCCACCTTTCATTGCATTAATATCAAGGTTAACTAACCCTTCCTCTTTACATGCTTTTCAATTAGAGTACCCTCTAGTAAAAATAGAAACATTAATAGTGTGGTTATCAAAGAGTGTCTAGGGATGCACACATCACTATTATTAATAAATTATAAGATTGTATGAAATGTTTATGAAAGAAATAACTATCTAATAGAGAATATAGTGTATTAGTACATATCTAACTATTACATATTTTAAATAAATCCCCTTTAAATAAATCTTATTTCCATTTAATGAGTCAACTAGGTTCAAAATTATTTTCATCTTATTCCCCCAAAATTCATCACCTTTACAAAAAAACTTGATTTCATCTAATTTATCTTATTTATTCTCAAATCATATTAAAATCACCACCTTAAACTCTAAGAAATATTTGGTAACTTATTTATTTTATCTTCATTTAGAAAGGGGTGTGAAGGGGATTTAGAACCTTTTAAAGTTTCTTTCAAAATAACTAGGAATATTTTATTCATTGCCTTTCTTGTTGCTTTTAGGATTAGTGTTATGAATTTTGTGCCTTCATTCTTAAAAATTCTTATATCAACTCATTTAGCATTTCCATGATCTTTTTATATGGGAAAGGTCAACATACAATGAGGTAGACACTTTCCATTTTTTTTATTCCTTAATTAGGTCTTTCTAGGGAAACTTTTAGTCTTTTCGAACACCTTACAAAAATATGATAAATGTGTGATTATTTTTCTTTCCACTCT
Source organism: Sequoia sempervirens (assembly GCA_007258455.2). Classification (NCBI taxonomy): domain Eukaryota; kingdom Viridiplantae; phylum Streptophyta; class Pinopsida; order Cupressales; family Cupressaceae; genus Sequoia; species Sequoia sempervirens. The sequence goes on along the minus strand of VDFB02271358.1, from coordinate 1,037,913,280 downwards.
ATAAAATTTTTATGTGCTTGGATATATAATTGAGATGATTCACTCATAATGTAATGATAAAAATTTAGTATATATGAAAGAAATAAGAATATTATTTTATTTTAACTAAAGAAATTGTGTGTACTCTATCTTGAAAATTACTAATTAATTTTGAATTATATACTTATAATTTAAAATAAGAGCATCCTTTGTAACATGGAATATAGATAGGTTAATTTTAATGAAATAAAATATGTTTTTATATTAAGAAAAATTTACAAATATATGGAACTCATACATTGAGAAATTGACTAAGATGTAACTTTGTATGAGAATTAAGATGCTCAAATAATTTATATAGCTTCTTTCAATAATTAACATTAGAAATTAATACTTGGCTCATATTGTATACCCACCTCCCAATGGTCTTGGAATGGATGCATTTAGATGGAGAAGGATTTCAAAAGGATCATGGTACTTGTGGACCCTTCAAAGGCATGATATATAACACATGAACTTTATTTATGAAATTTGGTCTTTAGTTGTTGGCTTCTAGTATGAATGTTATCTATAAGGTGGAATTCTTAGTTGATATTCTCAATCTTCCATTGTTGGTTTCTAGTGTGATTATACAATATGCTCGCCAAACTGTATTAATTTCTAATGTTAATTATTCAAAGAAGGTTTTGTTTCATAAGAAGAGACCTATGTTCACATATTCCAAGGCATGTTATTATCTACAATGCATGACACTTCTTCACATCTCTACCAAGTTCTAAATAGATACAGATTTGCCATTTCCATGGAGGAGATTGATGATTTAAAAATAAAATATCATGCAATTTCTTTCTTGAGAAGTCATGTTTGCATTCATGATTTGCAACTTCCATCTTCATCCAAAAATAAATTTTGTTATCATTATGTGCCTGATATTAACAAATTAAATCCTTCATTTGAGCATGATCGTCAACACAAAGGTAAACGAGTGGAAACAAAAGAAAGCTCGATTAATGGCTTTCAGCATGTTGGTGGAAAATCTGCATCTTTTTGAAAGTGGCTTCCTAGCTTATCAGTCTTATGTTTAGTAAGGTTTTGTAATCTCCACTGTGTTATATATTCGGGTCACGAGTATATCTAGTATGATGTCTTATTTTGGGTATTTTGGGTGCATAAGAGAATGTGCATATGTACTGATGTATTCAACCAATTGATGTGCTTTTGTAACATTGTAATCAGACAATTGGCCATTTGTACTAGGACCTCACTAGTCTTTTTGATATTTTGTAAAATTTGTTACTCAGATTGCAACTGAGGGTTTTCTTGCTGGTTCTTTCCCACCAATATGTCCGCCTAAACCAGCTATATGTAAAATATTATATATAAATAAAATTATAAGTGGTCTCCCACTTTTGCTTTAAAAAAAAAGTTCTTGTAAATATCCACATCTTTTTCCTTGACACAGTTGCTATTTCTTAAAAGATTTATTATGATTTTTCATAATGTTGTTCAATACTTTACTGTAAATATTATATAGTCATGCTCTTAAATGTCATAAGAATATGTCATAAGAGGGTCTCATCTTATAAAGCTATAATAATATTATATGCATTTAGAACATCTTAGACACCTCCCTTGAAGCATTCAACAAATGACAAATAACTACCAACACAAAGTGAGATGCCTCATTTCCTAATATGAGGACAAAATAATAAATCAAAATATTAGGATGCAAGGTTGACCCACCTTTCCCAATACTTGGCTAAGTTTATCATCTATTGAGGAGTGGATCCCAACAATAATTTGCTTAGTGCTTACTACTAATCCAAGGAATACCTATTCATTTTTTCTTTATTGTATGCCTAATGACTCCTCATCTCAAGTTAAATTGTGGGAATGGATTTTTATGCCCTCCCTATGACTAAATGGCTACAAGGAGGTGAATATGATATGGTGGAAAAAACCAAGATACAAGTTGGTTTAGTTCTCATAAACTCTCTAAAAAATAATTGAATTCCTACATCCTAACTAGAAATACCATGAGGGGTTTAGATCCCATTTTATACAAAAAATATTCTTATACTGATCACTAGTTCACTTGGACCAACTAAAGATATGGTGAACTAAGGGAAACTTAGTTGTATTGATAGATTAAAACTTAGTTATTTCTCTTTCCATTGTCCCCTCTCCACAAAACACCCTTATTTAAGTAGATTATATTAAACCTATCTCACATATCACCTCCCAATTCTTTAAACTTTTTAAACTTCTTATTCCTCATACCTAATAATCTATCCTTCAAGCTCAACACTTCCCACCTCAATCAAATTGATCACCTTGCTTCCCCAATATCCCTTTGGTTGATGTTCCTAGACCTCATCAAAATGGTAAGTGGATACAATTGTGGAATGATGTGATTAAATCTATTGCACTACCTTACTATGATCTTACAATAAGAATATGGCTAGAAAGAGATCTAGAATGGAAAAAATATATGGATCCAAATAGAAAAAAAAAAAACTTGTTTTAGCTTTAGCACTTACTAATAACTTTTCTACAATGAGTGGTTGCTTACATTGAAATAAAACTTAGAAGATTTGAACTTAATTGTGGTAGAGGATCTCAATTAAGAGATAGGCTACATTGGATGAAAGGATATAAGGGATAAAATTATTTTTTAGTTATCTCGAACATATTTACATTCTCGAGAGTGGATAATATCTATCGTTGATCAAGAGAGGTAGTTCCATGACAAACTCTAATGATATTAAATCCATTTTCCTCCAACATTACAAATAATTTTTAATTGATCTAGTTGAAGGAGATCCACGTCAAGATATAGTGAAAAATTATGGGCATAACAATTATATATTTTTTAACATATATAAAATGTATGGTTGGATTAGTGAGATATTTATAACAAGTATGCAATATGAAGTCAAACTTTATTAGATTTGATTCTTAATAAATTAGTTTTAACAATTCAATTTATAGCTTTATGCAATCTATAAGTTTAAATAGTTTGATGGTATCTAAACTTTATACATATAAAAATATGATAAATGTCTAATTATTTTGCTTTCCAATCTATAATTTTTTATGTTCTTGGCTATATAATTGAGATGATTCACTCATATTGTAATGATAAAATTCATTGTCATATCAAGGATTTTATATTATCTTCCATTAAATTCATCCTCTTTATGAGATTCTTATGGAATATTGATATTCTAGTGTGAATTCTTAATTTTAGACATATCTTAACTAGATAAATTTAGGTTCATTGAAGGAAATAGAACTTTTTTTTCACTTACATAATCCTATTTTGAAGTTCATTTATGTTAACAACTATTAGATTAAATATTTGTATCCCCAATTATTTTCAAATAATTTTATACTAATCTTTGTGTTCTTATTCTTTCTTTCATTGTTTCATTTAAAATTTGAACCATTTAAGGATGCTATGTTATAGATTATAGTTGTCTTCCAATTATTTTTAAATTTTTAATGGTATGAAAATATTATTGATGAGTAGATGAATTATTACAACTATTTTAGATTTGTATTCCCTTTATCTAGATATATTATTTACCAAAGTCTCATTGCTCTTTTAGGTGTACTGTATATATATATATATATATATATAACATGGAAAATGAAGATCATGTTCCACCTACACCAAATTCTTTGTTTGTAAATACCAGTAATGAGATTAAAAATTTGAGAGATTCATTAGCACAGGGCGCAAACTCGGGGATATATAGTGAACCATGCATGTTAATATTGCATAGTCTAGAAAAACTAAAAGATGAACTTGAGAGGACTAGTGCATATTCCCTAGATAGAGTGGCCGCTATTCTTTCCTGCATGTGGGAAGAAGTATATGGTGACGTTCCCCTTAAAAAAATATAGGATAGTGTCACCAAAGAAATGATAAAAGCCACTTGTTTTCCATTTTATCAAAATGTGTGTAAGGTTAGGGGATATCAGGTCACTAGATATGTCAATCATGCTATGGCCTCATTGATCTACCCATAATTTCTCATAGCACATGGTCTATACCCAAACAATGACCAGATTCCATTATATTTTGTTCAGCAGTTGTATGTTGAGGTCCATTTGGGCCTCAAAGTTAGCTACCTGGACATTCCACCATATGTTGGTCAGGGGCGTGGCAGGATTGCTGATAGGCCCACCTATCGTCGAGCAGATAGACCACCCCTAGTGTTTAGGGTATTGGTTGGTGAGAGGTCTCCTAATCTCACCCCAGCTCTAGCCCCCATAGCAGATGAGGTTGTCATTGCTTCCCAAAAGGAAGCAATTGACACTGTAGGTGACATTGCGGCTGCCACCACTAGGATATCTGATGATCGTGTAGGTCAATATTTGATATCCAGACATTCCTGATCCATGCCATTTTCAGCATAGTGGACCACCATGGATCCTTTTATTGTGGTCGACATCCCTACTCCTACACAACTTGATGCACTTATAAGAGATATGTCATGCATGACTTTGCATTGTTTTGTTGAGGACCTATTGGAGGCATATGCCAACATGACATCAAATAATGGGATTGGTATAGAGTGTGTTAGAGATCATTTGAGATGTAGAGGTCATTCAGTTCTAGGATCCCATCACTCTCAGCCGAGCACTAGTGCGCATCAAGATCCACCTACAGTTCATTCGGTAGCTGCATAGACTATGGGTTTTACTGATATGTTGATTAGTTCTAGTTCATCATCGTCGATGCCATCTCACCTTCATAGTCCTCTACATTCATCATTTTTGGCACAACATGGGATAGATCGGATGGATAAAGATGTTGATTCGTCACTTGACCGTTTGGTGGATATGGTGGAGGCGATTGTTTCAGAGGACTTAGGTCATCCGATATTAGATGATATTCATGTATGTGTGCATGTGCATGTTTCAATTCTTTTTTCATTATTATTATTATTATTATTTAACTAGATATTCATGTAAGTTGATATATATATGTATATATATTGTTACAAGTGGACATACCTCATATCACTCCTAGCCTTGGTCCAGATCGTGTGCATGATTGATGTGACTTTTTGGATGAATCTATTGCCAGTGGACATGTGAGTTTTTCATTTTTATATAATCACACGTGTATATGTACATGCAATATTTATGTATGCATAGATCTAGATTGATATTTAAAAATACAAGTTCATTTAAAAATAACTTTCATAAAATTTATTTAATATAAATTATATGTATTTAACACATTATGTACACAATTTTATTTGCAGGGCTCAACATATCCATCAAAGCAGGACCGTTCTCATTCAGATGGCCATTCGACTAGGAGTAGACATTCATATTAGGCCATGCACACTATATTTTTTATCTTTACCACATGCATTTGCTTATACATGATGATCTTTAGTATTTGAGATTTAATGATCTCTAACTTACATTTGCTTAAATGATATACATACATTTGCTTATTTGTTGATCTTTAGTATTCGACATTTGATGATCTTTAATTTACATTTTGCTTATATGATATGTACATATATTTTCTTATATGATATATGCATACATTTGCCTCTTTGCTTATAATATGTGTTATGTTTATATGTATTAAATCCCTTTACCTGTATGTACATGTTTTTGCTTATGGTTTAAACATTTTTACACATAATATATGTATGCATTTGTTTTAAATATTCAATATACATACATGTTTTCTTATTTTATGATCTCTTACAACTTACATTTCCTTATATTCAATATACATTTGATCTCTAGTAGAATTTTAGGGAAATCAATGCCACTTTATAATTAAGTTCATTCATGTTGATCACAATATAAAAAAAATTTAAATGACTTAAGCAACATGAACCATTGAGTTGAGAACAAGATATAATATTTTTGACAAGTAACTTGAAATTCAATTCAAATTATACCTCTATTATCGTTTTGACCAAGTAACTTGAAATTCAATTCAAATATAATGAAGAAAATTTAATTCAAATTATACCTCTATTATACATTTTTGACAAGTAACTTGAAATTCAATTCAAATATAATTAAGAAAATTCAATTCAAATTATACCTCTAATATACATTTTTGACACTTTAACAAAATTCTAAAATTACTAGATATGTTGTGCATACCTATGAATTAAATAACAACAAACTCCACAATGAAATAACTTGTTTGTTTACTACTTGATTCATTTAAACTAGGATCTAGTTATTCCATGTACACTAGAATAATTTTTTTCCCATCCTGGATATGCATATAAATAGAAGCTTATTTTTCATTATTCTGGATATCAAATTGCAAGATTAATTCTCATTTATATCACTTGGAGTGCAGATTTTGGAGAAGAAGTTTTTGCACATTTATCAAGGAGGCAAATATTGGAGCTCGACAACTTTTCATTTTTATCAATCAAGGAAAAATTTGGAGGATAATTTAACTAAGTTGGTAGAGGACTTGTTTTGAGTCATCTTTAAGTTGAAGAAGAAAATGGGACAACAAAGAAAAAGAAAAAATGTGTCTCAATGAAAATTGTCAAAAGAAGAACAAAAGAGGCGTGAACAAAACTTGGAAAATTATCATAGAAAGAAACAAGGTACATGCTTGTTTCTTCTCTCTCTCACTCTCAAGTGTGTGTTTAGGACTTTTACTTTGAAAAAACATGAGTATTCATTTGATGGGATGGAATCCATAATTTGTGCATTACTCCACCCAATAATTTGGTTAGTACACCTAAACATAAATTTGTATGTGCATACATTTTGCATTGGCTTTCTTATTAAAATTAGAAATGTTTAATGTATGACCATTTTTCAACTTACAATACCCCAACTTAAAATGTACTCTTAAACTAAAATATTGTACATTAAATCCTTCCCTACAAACCTTACACTTATCTTTTACCAATACCTTTGTTTAATGTTTTGTCATCACATTATCATTGTTGAGTATTGCATCTACACAATTTTCTCTTTACTTTGTTCATGAAGAAAATGATAGTGTACTTCAATACATGCTTAGTTCTCCAATGAAACCTTAAATTTTGTGTCCCTCACTATGCCACTTTGATTTTCATAATTTTTTCAACCACATTAATTATTTTATGGCTTTGTAAATTCCTATATATTCTAACTTTGCACTTTGAAAGAAACCATTATTTTTTCTTAATTATTCATGAAACTACACCTTCATGTATAATGAAGTAGCATTCTAATGTTGATATTTAGTGATCAATATCCCCTATCCAATCTACATTGCAACATCTAATTAGCTTAAGATTTTTCTTAACTCCCATTGAATTTAATCTAATGATCAATAGTTCCTTAAAAATATTTTTTTAATATTTTAATAAATGCCCAATTCTAAGCTCTAAAATTATTTGAAAATTAGAACTCAAATTATACTTAAAGCCAATGCAATTTCAGGTTTTCTAGATACTAACACATGTTTACATCAAAACTCAAGCTATATGGTGCCAAGGAATAATAGTTATATATGATAGATTATTCTTTAAATTATGTCTTAACACACATTTGTTTTGAAGGTTTCTAACCATGGAATTTCACTTGAATGACTATAAATACTTTTAAATGTCCTCAAGTCATCTTGGTCATGCAAGTTGTAATGTTTATATGATCCTTGACTCCAATTCCTTAAGCCGATTCTTTTTGTTTTAATATTTGTGTTTTGTGTCTTTGGTCTTTTATTTTCATCACTTCAATGTTCTCAAATTATTTTTATGTTTTATGCTCTAGGGATTCCTCAAGCTGGAGTTGAGCCAAATCTAGATATTGGATCAAACGAATCCGTTGAAGAACACATGGACCTTGAAGTTAGGGAGGAGACCCAAGTTCAAACAATGTTTGTTGGAGAGGGGTCAAGATCACTTCCTTCTACTGGTATGGATGAGCATATAAAACTAGCACAAACTTCTCTCACTTATAGCATCATGTTTTATCAGTTTGTTTGCTTGCATACATAAACTTCACTTATATAACATCATCTCTCACTTTTGTTTGCAAAATATTTTGTGACATGTAGGAAGAGCTCAACAAGCAGGAATTTTTCATGCTCAAGTTGAGCCAAATCTAGACATTGGATCAAATGAATCTACTCAAGAATGCATGGTCCTTGAAGATAGGGAGGAGGCACAAGTTCAAAAAATGCATGTTGGAGAGGGGTCGGGATCACTTCCTCCTACTGGTATGGATGAGCATATAAATCTAGCTGAGAAGGTGAGGAAACAAATTTCTCATATAAATTTAGATCATTTACTTGAAATGGATATGGAGAAACTGAAATATTATGCCAACCAGCCTTATAATAAGAGAAAGAGGTCAATGACTAAATCTGTAAATGGAATGATCAATCATCATTTCAATCATCTTGATACACTTGAAAAAACCCAATTGTTATCACGTTTACTTCTTTGTGATGAGCTCAAAGAGTCATTACAATTGTTGGGTGTACATTCGGCATCAAATAAGAAGAAACACATTACAAAAGGATATTGGTTAAAAATTAGATTCCATTGGGAAAGGATCTTGATCAATGGATAAGGCACTACAAGAAGGGTGATGTTGACATCTATTGTACATCAAGCTATAGCAAGAAAAAGAAAAAAAATTGCACTTTCAACTGAAATTAGTTATAGTAGAACCACATTGATAAAATATGAGAAAAAGAGAGTTTTTGGATGAGAGTTTAGAAGGAAATTGGGAAATTATGTGTAGAGCTCCCCATTCTAACAAGATTGAAGATGTTGTTAGGAACTTGGTCTCAGGTTTTTAGCATGTTCAGACTCGTCCATCATCAAATACTAGAGATGTTATGAGACACAGGATTGGACCTAGTATTTATGAAAATCATATCAAACATTGGCTAGACATAACACAATTTGAGATGTATATGAACTTTTGTAATGCATATCCTCATATAAAGATTGGGAAAACAATGTTTCAAAGGTTAAAACCATATTATGTGAAGATAAACAAGTTTTTTGAAACTTGTTGTTGTCGTTATCATATTGAATTTGATCTCTACTATCAGGTGTTTCAAAAGATGAGAGAAGAAAGATGTGGGTTTCAAAATGCACCTTCTAAACAGGAAAGTTTTTTCATAAAGTCTATATTATGTGATCATGAAAATGGACCTCAAATAAATTGCATAAAAGGAATTTGTGAGACATGTAGAAATTTGGCTAAATTTCCTTCAAGAATTGAGGATACTGACCTAACAAAGACAGTAAATTGCAAGAGGTAAGTATTATTTTTAGAGAGTTTATTTGTTTCAATTTCTCATAGATCAAGTTATTTGGATTCTCTTTGATGTAATGTTTCATTGATCAAAGTGTGGTTTATTAGTTATTCACATATTTTACTGCTGCAATTTTAAGTATGTAAAGTTGCAAACAAATTTTGGGAAAGAATCCACAAGGTTGAACTATGTAGAAGAGGAGATTCCCATTGGAAAATTTATGGAATATTTTCAAAAATTGATACGACCATATATACATCATTCCTTTTTTGCTAAGTGGCAAGCACACCAATTCCAAACATTGAGAGATACTTTCCTACATGGAACAGTTTTATCAGTGGTTGAATTTGCATAAAATTACTCCTTTGTACATCAAAAGGAGATTCAATCAAAGTATTACTTTTCAAAGCAGCTCACTATTATGGTTCATGTGTGTTATCAACATGCACAATCAGAATTGGATGGTGTTGAGAGTATAGATGAAGAATGAGCCATTAAGAAAGAATATCACTTTTATATTAGTGATGATAAAGAGCATGAGACACTTTTTGTCCAACATTGCTTTACAATATTTTTTGAGAATTTGAGAAGCAGGGGTGTAAAATTTGAAAATCATTTTGTATGGTCAGATGGATGTGCAGTGCAATTCAAATCTTCACGGCCATTCTATGCACTTTGTAGATATCATAAAATCTACAAAATACCACATGTTTGGAGTTTTTTTGAGAGTGGGCATGAAAAGGGTGAGCATGATGGAGCAAGAGCTTGCATCAAACGAGCTTTAAGAAAGCATCAAAT
>VDFB02271358.1:1037832797-1037901109 GCA_007258455.2 Sequoia sempervirens | reverse complement strand
AAAAGAATATAATTTATATTTATATTTATATTTATATTAAATATTAATTTTTAATAGAGAGGGTTCGACCAAACATTTTTAGAATGTTCGACCAAACCCCATTCAAATCTATTTTTTTATTGTATTTTAAATGGGTTCGATCGAACCCCTATTCGACTGAACATTATTATTTTATTTGACTGAACAGTTGTTCAACCGAACCCACTTATTTTCACCCACATCCTCTCAGGCACCAAAATTGCTCATAATTTTGCACTTCGAAGCTCAATTTGAGAATGAAAATGGAGGAGATCTCAAAAACCAAACTGGTATCAGGTTTCCCTCAAAACGATCTATCCAATGAATATAATTTTAATATCTTTTGATTATATTATCTATTTGTTTTTTAAGTTTTATTAAATATAGGTTTTTCACTGAAAACAAAAACTCTATGTTCGACACATGTGGAAAAATAGAAGATTATCAAAATAAAAAATAAAAAAATATGAGTGCACTAGATATTGGAGCCCTTGATCCAACAACAAAAAAAAAGAATTTTGATACATACAATAAAAGTTATGCGTTATACGGTCGCGTTATGTCTGAGTTGTCATTGATTTGACTTTGAAACTTGATTAAAGAACAAATATTCAATAAAAAAATATCTAACTAAGTGGAAGCACTAGATATCGGAGTTACAAACCTAAATTTGAAAGAATTATAATTTTATCTTTCAAAGAAAAAAAGTTATGCGTTATACGGTGTGCATCACTTTTTAAAAATGCTATTTTTGAAAAAAACCAATTTTCGTGGGAGATGGAAAAAGAAGTGCAATCTAATTCCAAATTTTTGAAAAAACTATTTTTTAGAATCTACAAACAAAATGTGACAAGACTCTAGTTTGCATCATCTTCAAATTCCTCACGGTTTAACTGCTATAGGTGCCCGAATGTGAAGATTTAGTTTTAAAAAAAAAAATCAGTGTCAAGTTTGGCCAAAAATTGTAAACCACTATTGTGGGATCACCCATAATTTTTCTTCATCTTCTTCCACAATTTCCTCCAAAAGTATTAAATGAACTTAGTGTCCCTGTTTGAAACTATACTCTTAAGTAATCCATGCAATCTCACAACTCCTAAAAAAATAGATCAACAAAATGCACAACATCATTAGTCTTCTTGCAAGGAATGAAATGTGTCATCTTAGAAAATTTGTCCACTACTACCATTATATAATCATGTCCTCTTTGTGTTCTTGGTAATCCCAATATTAAATCCATGCTTATATCTTCCCAAGGCCTCTTCGGTATTGTCAAAGGTTTGTACAATCCAATATTCTAACTAGTCCCTTTTGCTACTTGAAAAATTCTATAATTCTTAACATACTTCCTGACATCCTTACATATTTGTGGCCAAAAATAATGTTCACTCACCAAAGCTGCTATCTTGTGCACTCCAAAATGTCTTGCTAATCCTCCACTATGCTTCTCCTTAATCAGATTCTCCCTCATTGAACTCTTTGGAATGCACAACTAATTTCCCTTGAACAACATATCCTCATGAATGAAGTAATCCAACCATTGACTCCAGACTATCACCACTAGTTCTTTACATGATCTCCAAGCTTCAAAAAAATTTGGATCATCCTCATACATGTGCTTTAGTTCTTCAAAACCCAATACTTTTATCCTCATCTTTGTTAGAAAATTCCTTCTTCTGCTCAATGCATCTGCAACTTTGTTTGACTTGCCACTCCTATGCTTCAACATAAATGTATAAATCTGCAAGAACTCAACCCATCTCATATGTCTCTGGTTCAACTTTCCTTGACTATTCAAATACTGAAAAGCTTGATGATCAGTGCACAACACGAATTCCTTAGGCAACAAATAATGTCTCCACTTCTTCAAGGCTTGAATTATGGCATAATATTCTTTATCATAAACTGAATATATTTTTTTGGCATCATTCAAATTCTCACTGAAGAAAGCTATGGGTCTTCCTTCTTAACTCAATATCACTCCTAGTGTATTTCCACTTGCATCACAATGAACTCGAAATACTTTGTCAAAATCAGGTAATGCTAACACTAGTTGTTCTATCACCTTTTTCTTCAACAATTCAAAACTCTTTGTGCTCCATATTTCCACTTAAATTCTTTCCTATCTCCTCTCATTATTTCAATCATGGGTGTGAAAATGCTACTAAAACTTTTGCTAAAATTTTGGTAGAAACTAGCCAATCCATGAAATGATCTTACCTCTCTAATTTTCACTAGTGTAGGCCACTCAATAATTGCTCTAACCTTCTTAGGTTCCATCTTCAATCCTTCAACAAAAATGACAAATCCCAATTACACCATCTTTGTCTTCATAAAGCTATACTTATTGGCATTGATCAACAACCTCTCTTCTCTCAACCTCTACCTAATGTGCCACAAATGTTCTCTAGTTTTATTGAGAATTAGAATATCATCCACGTAAACAATGAAAAACTTACCTGAGAATTTATTCAATACTTCATTCATCAATCGTATGAAAGTGCTAGGTGTATTATTCAATCCAAAATGCATCACTAACCACTCATGCAATCCTTCATTAGTCTAAATAATGTAGTCTTCCATTCATCTCCTTTGATTCTAATTTGATGATATCCAATCTTGAGATCTATCTTTGTGAAATACTTTGCTCCACTCAAACAGTCCATAATGTCATCTATCCTTGGCAATGGGAATCTATACTTGACTGCATGATCCTATTGATTGTTCTAGAATCTGTACACATTCTCCACTCTCCATCTTTATTTGGTGCAAGTATAGTAGGTACCACACATGGGCTTAAATTGTCTCTAATCAGTCCTTTATTCAACAACTCTTGTATTTTTCGATTCAGTTTTGTGTTATTTGTAGGTGTCATCATATGTGCTACTTTATTAGGAAAACTTGCTCCTAATATTAGGTCTATGTGATGATTGATGCTCTAGACTAGAGGGAGTCCATCTGGTACATTCTTTGATATGATGTCTTTATACTCTGTCAATAGTTTTGCTACCTCTTCATTGTTTTTGGTAGGATTCTCTATCTTTGGATTGTCGACCTTCTTTGGAATCAATGCAAAAAATAGGCTCTCATGCGTCAATCCATCCAGAAACTTTCTTCCATCTACCAAACATAGTTTGGAAATGCTACAAACTTCACTTTTATCCTCCTCCTCCAAAGGTATCAACTTAATTTTCTTGCCATTTGAAGTCACAATATAAGTATTCCTTCTTCCATCATTAATTTCTTTCCTATCATATTTTCATGGTCTTCCTAACTTTCCTATCATATTTCCATGGTCTTCCTAATAGTAAATGGCATGCATCCATGGGTATAATATCACACAGTACTTCATCCTTATATGATCCTATATGAAATTTCACCAGACACTACTCATTCACCAATATATTATGCTCATGTTGAGTCCATTCTATCCTATAGGGGTTTGGATGTTTCAATCTCTTCAAAATCAACTTGGCTACCATCTCTTCTAAAACTAGATTATCAATGCTACCACTATCAATGATAACCTTACATACCTTTCCTTCAGACTTACATCTTGTCATGAACAAACTCTTTCTTTGTAGTAGTTCCTCAATCACTTCTTCATGCATCAAATCCCTCCTCATTACCAATGATTCACCTTTCTTAGGTTTCCCAACTGAATTAGGGGATCCAACTAGTTCTTCATCCACATAGGCTGCTCTTCTAGTATGCTCGGTTATTTTACCAGTATTTCCTTGATGACATTCAAATGCTTTATGTCCTTCACATCCACACTTGAAATAGGTTCCTTTGAATGGTCTCTTCTCAAATCTTTTGTCATCTCTTCTACATCCATCATTGCAGTAGGAATTATGACCTCCTTTATCACTGTGGTAGAAATTTCTATCTTCTATCTCTCTGCAGTATGAATTACTGTCCTTTCCTCACTACAATAGGGCTTTCCATCTTTGTTTTTCTCTGCATAAGGTCTTCTTTATTCAAATTGTGATCTGGTCCTTTGGAATCTTCCTCTTACACTTCTTTTCCTTTTGTTCAAACTTCTCGTTCAACTTTTGCTCCACCTTCAGTGCAAATTGGTATGCTTCTTCAACTGATGTCATCTTCACCAAGCTTAGTTCTTCTTGAATGTTTATTCTTAGTCCATTAATGTACCTCACAACCTTCTCTTTGTTTGCTTCACTATGTCTAGTCCTAATGATCGTCTTGTATAATTATTTAGTATACCCCATTGATCTCTCCTTTTTCCTTAGGTTCTACAATCTTTTCAACAATTCAAGCTCATAATTGGTAGGTATGAATTGATTCTTCAATTTTTTCATCACCCTATCCCATTTTATGATCTTCTCCTTTCCTCTTCTATTTCTATTCAATTGAACTTCTTTCCACCATTTAGTAGCATGTCCTTTCAACTTTATTTTTACAAATCTCACTCTTAAATTGGATCTTCAATTTCCTTATATTCAAAGTATTTTTCCATATCATTGATCCAATTAATCAATTCCTCAAGGGTTAAATTCATGTGTGTTTTTTAATTTCAATTCTAGGTCGCGTACCAATCTTTGAAATAGCTTTCAACATCTTTACTTGATCTAATTCTTCTCTCAATCATCTAGGGCTTCTTCATTTCAATTCGTAGCAGGCTCTAATTCATCATGGCTTTCATCCTCATGTATAGGGTTTAAACCTCACCTTCTATCTTCTTCTGCAACATATAATTGGACTCGTATTTCTCACATCATCTCTAACATCTCATCCATTCTTCCATCAAAATTTTACATAGCAAGCACTTTCCTTGGTGGAATCTCTCTCCTTGGATCCAGTGCAACTACCTCAATTTGACAAGCTAGCTACAAGGGTTTTAACTACCTCACAGTCGGTAATCAATTGAAAACACATGTAGTAGACTAACTCAAGTCGGTGATCTATTCACCACAAGGAATTCCTTTAAGGCTTGCAAACTCACTCTGATACCACTTGGTGTAGTCATGGGTGAAGGGCACAAAAAGGACTATCCAACCGTGTAGCTTAGAGTCACACATCAAAAATAACATAAGATATTGATCAAAAAATAAACTTTTATTCATTCAATAACTTGAAGTCTTACATGCATCATATGCAAAATAATTAAGGCTCACAGGCCTATTGCAAGGGCATTACAACATTACAACTAGCTCAAAGACCTTATTACAACCCCACAACTAGGCAGCGTGAAATATCTAAACTCTAATCATGAAATCCTAACCAACTCTATTGATGATTCCTTCCTATGAATTACAAATGATATTAAATATGATTCTCCAGCTCCAATAATGGTTTGCATCAACCTCAAGGGTTTATAAACCCCAATGAATGATCAAGCATGTAGGTCAGCCTTAAAACATGTAAGATAACCCTTTGCAAGGTGAAACATATTGTGGATCTCTAAGAAATATCCCCTTGGACCCAAAATTCTTGTATGATGTTACTGTAAGCTTTGCATGCTTTGAAATATGTCCACACTATAATTCTAGACCAGGTTGACCCTAGATGCTTTGATTGGGAATTAATAATAAATTTTGAGAGGGATAACTTTTTACAAATAAATGCAAATATCATAAAATATGGATATGATCTGTAGATGAACTGTTTAGCTACTATATCCTACTCCACGAGCTAAGAAATGACAATGTGATGAAATACAGGATAAAATGTTGAAACCGCTATAGACTAAAATGCAAGTAAAGAAATGTTTTTGGTTGATACAAAATTTCTTTACAACTAGGGATGCTCTTGCATCACTAGGGCTTGAGTTGATTAGGATATAAACCAAATGAAAGGAAAATAAGATGTGAAAATGCTTCCTACCCTAAAATGTGAGGAGAGAAAATGCATAAAAGCTCAAATTCAACAATTTCTAATGAAAAAAATCACACATGCAAGTAACAATGCAACTCATAAGATTAAAACAACCATAACATAGAGGTATACATGAGAAAAAACCTTTCAAAATAAAAACCTCATAAGATAAAAGGTCAAATTTGTGTCACACCTCAAGTCAAGTAATCAATATAATAGAATTTAAGAATTTTAAATTCAAATTCAAGTTTAGTCAAACATATAATCTAAATAGATTCATTATAAATAAATTATATATGAGCCACATTTTTTAATTGGAAGTGTCCACTAATTATATATGTATCATCATTTAAGGCCAATTTATCAAAAAATAGACATTCAAAAAATTTGATGTTTTTACAACTCCTACTCATGTAAATAACATTTTTTTAAATATATAAACTCTTTTTTAGTTCTATAAATGTAGTTTTCAAAATATAATTTTTTTATAGTTAAAAAATTATATAGATTTATATAATTATTAATAAATTTAGGTCATCAACATCAAAATATAAAAATAATTGTTTTGTTAAGAAAAAACATTAAAGTGTTTTAAATTTTTTGAAAAAGATACAATACCCTAAAGAAAAAATTCTAGATCAAAATGTTTTTTATTTTTCTATTTTGGATACACAGTTAAGACAAAAAGTGACATCAAATTTAAAGAATAACCGTGTTTTTACTACATGTAAATTTCAATATTTATTTAAATAATATTTATCAAAATAGGGAAAAATTAATCCACACACTAAAGTTTCAAGTTATGGGCTCTGGATTGTTGGGCTGAGTAGTGGGGACACCCTTGTACCATAAAATAAATAAAAATAAATAAAAAAATTACCCATTAAAGAGAAACATCCCACTCTAACTCATTTTTTAATATATTATTGTTAGAAGATTAATCTTTACTTGGTAAATGTTATTCTTTAATTGTAATTATTTATTACCTTGTAGGAATATTCCAAAGGAATCCCTACAAGTCTTTTGTCTTTTTGTCATCTCACATATGTGTGAGGATGGATTATTTTTAATTCCTTTAGTAAGGAATATTTGTAACCACCTCCTTAAGAGGTGACACTTTGCACACACATAGATGAATGGTGGCATTCATTGTGGGAGTTACATTCTAACTCCTCCTTCTCACCTCTACTTATTGAGGTGCCTCTCCTCTCATTCTTCAAGATTCATGCAAGCAAGCTAAGGCTGTAGCTCTATTCCTTTGTATTATTCTTTAGGCATTTTGCCTCCATTCATAATATTGGGGTTTTTTCTTGTTTTTTCCCCTTAACAAATTCTTGTGTCTCTCTTGCTTTGGTGGTGCTTGGTTTGGCTACTTCAATTTATTTGGTAATTTCTTTCCTTCAAACAATTGCTCTTTATTAGTACTTTCCATTGCTCTTTTCTATTTCCTTTCATGGTATCAGAGCCAGGTTTTACTAATCTTTTGTGAGCTACATTGTTGAAGGTTTACCAGATTCTTAAGCACACCATTGGAGGCACTCAAAGAGAAAAAGTGAAGAGCCAAAAGTCTAATCTTGTTTTTTTGTTTGATATATTTTTCTAACCAGTGCAGATTTCTTATCTAAATATTTCTAAGTTTTTCAAATTTCAAATTTGTACAATATATTTTACATGCATGATTTTTTATTTATTTTTGCATAAAAATTTTAAAATCCATTTTTTGCATATTCAATTTTTTTGTAAAAAAATCAATTTTTTTAGGGGCTCTAACTCTAGTTCATAAATTCTTTTTAGAAAAAAAAAGCTAATATTTTTTTCTATATATTAGATCTGTAAAAAAATCCATTATAATTTGCATGCATGTTTAAATTTATGCAATTTTTAGAAACCCTCAAATAAAGGGGTTATTTTTTTTAGATCTGTTTTTTGCATTATAAGGTTAAATCTATAAAAAATTCTCTACATTTTGCATTTTGTAAAAAATCTTTGTTTTAGGATTCTAGCCCTATTTTAACTCAGATTTGATCTTTAATAAATCAAAAAATCATTTAGAAAAAACCTCTATCAAAATAATCAAATATCTATTAAAATCTTTCTATTTTTTAAAAATAAACCCTAATGTTTTCTTGAGAGCTTTTATTTCAAAATAATATTCAAAGTTTTATAAATAATACACAAATAAAATAAAACCTCTTTATATTTTTTTAAATATATCATCAATCTGTTCTCTCCCATATTTCTTTACTCTATTTACTTTTCTTTCAAAAAGAATTTAAAAAAATAACTGCTTTAGCCCTCATTTCATTTATGTTCAAATAATTTTTTATTAAGGCTCCACCCCTGTTTCAATATCATTTCAAAAGTTAAAAATAATATTAATATTTATATATAAAAAATCAATAATAAAGAAATTCTTTTGGGCTTCAACCCTCCCGCAACCCCTGTCGGCATCCTCCAGCTCTCTTACCCCAGCCGAGCTCATTAGTTACAGCCGGACTTCCCTGTGCCTCCAACTCTTTTACCCCAGCAGCCAGACTTCCTGTGCATGCCCTCTCTGTGCATGTTCTTATTTTTCCGTTGAGCATCTATTATTAAAAATCTTTTTAAAAAGTTTTAAGGCCATTTCAAATTATTTTGCCCGCCCATTTCGTTTTCCCCGCCCATTGGTTTTTTCAAAATCATGTACTTAAATGAGAGTTTTTTTTTAAAGAATTTTAAAGGCCCGACGAAACATTTTATATAAAAAGAGAACTTTTACAAGAAATAATAAAGTTTAGCTTTAAAGTTTGTTTTTAAATATAATTTTATATAGCTCTTTTTAAGATACAAATTTAAACCCATCTAATTCGATAGGAGTTTCTTTTCTCTTTAGAAGTTAATTTGATATTTCTTTGTTTTTTAATTAGTAATATTTATTTATTCTTTGAAATTTAATGTTTTTTAATTTAATATAAAAATTTCAAATGTAATGTTATTAATTTTATTTCAAATTTAATTAATTTCAAATCTCATTTAATATAGTTATTAATCATTTATTTATTTTCAAAATTTATTTTGTTTCTTAGTAAAATCAAGTTTATATGAAGGGGTATTTTTTTTTTCTCACAATTTAATTCAATCAAAGGGGTATTTTTTTTTAAAAAAAAATTCAAGCAAATATTTATAATAATTATTATATTTCTCATAAAGTTGTGATTTTTTATTTATTTTTATTACAATCATGTCTACTTTAATTCCTGAAATTAAGTTGAATTCTTCTAACTATCATTCTTGGAAAACTCATATATGCTTTATTTTTCGGTTTAAATATCTTTTAGATGTAGCTACAGATCCTAAATCTAAACCAGGTTCGTCTGCATCCAAAGATGAAATTGAAAAATGGAATCTCAAAAATGAAGAAGCCCTTGGCCTCATAGGTATCTCCATGTCACCCGAACTTTATGTTCATATTGGGACATGCACAACTGCCTATGAAGCATGGGACAAACTCAAAACAATTTATGATAGTACAAATGAATCAAGAAAAATTCAAATTCAAGATCAACTTGAAGATTTGAGGTATTCTGATTTTAAATCTATGGATGAATTTTTATTGAAATTTGATGCTTTAAATAGTCAATTGGATGGTTTAGGAGTTAAATTAGATAATCTTAGATTAATTCATCTTATTCTTAAAAAGTGTCTTCCTAGACAATTTCAACAATTCATTACTAATATTCATGCTCAATTAGCTATTCCTTCTTTAGCTACTCAATTAACTTATGATATTTTTCGTGATTTATTAAGACAAGAAGAGGCTAAGTTAATTCAATTTGGTACTCTTAAGTCTAGTGAGCATGCATTTTTGTCTAATCATCACCAAATTTTTAAACCTCATTCTAAGCAACAACATTATAATTCCAGACCTCATTATAATAATGGCAATGATCCTAGAGAGTTTAACTCTTCTAAGAGACCACATTGCACTTATTGTAATAAGGATGGTCATTGGCAAAATACTTGTTTTAAAAAAAAAAATGAGAAAAAGCCTATGAATCAAAATAATCAACAATTTCATAACAATGGTAATCAATCTAGACATGCTTTTACATGTAGTTTGAATGTTTCTAAACCTTTTTGAATGGGTTATTGATTTAGGTGCATCTCAACATATTACTTCACATAAAAAGTTTGTTTTCACAAGCACTTTATTATTGGACTTGATCAACCCAATAATAGTGTACTTGTTTTACTCAATTATATTTGGAATATGAAAAGGGGATATTCATGTAGTCATGAATGCATGAATATCATCTTAAATGACTTATTTATACTTAATAATCTTTCACATCATAGTATGCAATTCTCTTTATTCCATCACTTTTTTTTATATATTAATTTTTTTTAAAATTCAAGGTGGCTTGATTTGTGCCCCCTCATATTTAAATATATCTCTAAGATCTTTCTAACACACTTTGTGAGAAATTATCCTTCTCTCTACCTAAAACTTGATTTATTACAATATATAAAACACACCTAGTGTTTCCTTCTCATCTACAATTATGTTGTTTTGATAAAGGGAATTTGATATTTTATTGTCTCATTAATTTGATATTGTGCCTTATTGGTAAATTTGTCATTTTTGATGGATTTATTCCATCTATATATTTTTTGAAAACTATTCACTTTATCAAGTCTCAATGGAGCCTTTACATATATATTTTATGTGCTAGTCGCATTTGCAGTAATGTTGCATAGGGAGCCCTATCTATAATGAATCATATATTTTATCAAGTCTCATTGGAGTTTTTCTTTGGGGACCCATGGAAAATATTTCCATCCACTTTGATGGTATGCACTTACTTATTTATGATGAACTTAGATCTATTTTCTTAATTGATGGGGATCAAGTTCTTGAAACTTTTATGTTTCATTATTTTATTGAAGGCAATATGGTTTTTATACCATTATTAGGACTTTTGATATTGAATTTTTTTTTACTAAGGCACTATGGTTTTTTAAAAACCATCTTTAGAACTAATTTTCAAAGTCCTTTATTATTAATCTTGATACAATTTCCCTTTACAATACAACAAATGATGTAGTGAGAGGAAACCTAGATCTATTATTGCTATGTCTATATATTGACATTTTATAATTTGGGCTATGCTTTTTTTCTATCTCATGGTTTCATTAGAAGTAAAAATGATCCACATTTATATATTAAGCATAGTGAAAATGATATTGTGATATGTTGATGATTTAATTATCACTTATAGTTCTAACATTTTGATTAGTGATGTTAAGTCTCAACTCATTCAACAATTTCAAATGAGTGATTTGGGCCTATTACATTATTTTTTGGGTATGCAAATTTGGAAAACACCTAAAGTGTTGGATTAGTTTCTAGATTTATGTCTAAACCACAACAAACTCATTTTAAAGTTGCAAAAAGAATTTTTAAGATATGTTAAAGGAACTCTTAATCTTGGTCTCTTTTATGATGCAAATTGTGATTTTTCTTTAAAAGGTTATACTAAGGTGATCCCAATGATGGGAGATCCACTTGTGGTTATTGTTTCTTTGTTGGATCAGGTGAAATCTCATGGAATAGTAAGAAACAACAATCTACTTATCTTTGTTCTACAAAAGCTGAATATAAAGGTTGTACTAATGCATCCAAAGAAGATTACTTGAAGGCTTGAGTCTACCTCAAAAGGATCCCACTCCTTTGTATTGTGATAATTTTTGGCAAAGAATCCAATTTTTCATGCAAGGACCAAGCATATTTCTCTTCTACATCACTTCATTACAGAGCAAATTGAAGTCAAGCAAATTTCTCTTTTGTATTGTAAAGGTGAAGATCAAGTTGCAGATATTCTCACCTAAGCTCTTTGTAAAGATAAATTTCTCTTTCATTGTAAAAATCTTGGATTACAACCCATTAAAGGGTTTGATGTAACCTCCCCAAGTAAAGCTTAAGGGGGGATGTTAGAAGATTAATCTTTACTTGGTAAAGGTTATTCTTTAATTGTAATTATTTATTACCTTGTAGGAATATTCCAAAGGAATCCCTACAAGTCTTTTGTCTTTTTGTCATCTCACACATGTGTGAGGATGGATTATTTTTAATTCCTTTATTAAGGAATATTTGTAACCACCTCCTTAAGAGGTGACACTTTGCACACACATAGATGAATGGTGGCATTCATTGAGTTGGGAGTTACATTCTAACTCCTCCTTCTCACCTCTACTTATTGAGGTGCCTCTCCTCTCATTCTTCAAGACTCATGCAAGCAAGCTAAGGCTGTAGCTCTATTCCTTTGTATTATTCTTTAGGCATTTTGCCTCCATTCATAATATTGGGGTTTTTTTTCTTGTTTTTTCCCCTTAACAAATTCTTGTGTCTCTCTTGCTTTGGTGGTGCTTGGTTTGGCTACTTCAATTTATTTGGTAATCTCTTTCCTTCAAACAATTGCTCTTTATTAGTACTTTCCATTGCTCTTTTCTATTTCTTTTCAATTATCAACAATTAAACTATAATGTTAATTTAATAAAAAATTATATTCAAATATTTAATTTTTTTTTTATAAGATACAAACATAAAATATACTAAAAAATCTATATTTCATTAGTTTTCATCCTTTCAAAATTCAAAATTTATCACTTTCTAGTAATTAAAGTTAAACAATTAAATCAGTGTTAGTTACTTCCTTTATATAAATGTGACACAACTTTGAACTTTCACCCCATTCAAAATCACAAAACCAATTGTATTACAATATCAATATAGTTACAAATTTAGGGACATGCCCTTACAAGCCTATCACTAGCTTTAAATTCTAGAGTAATTTCAATGTAACATTATCCCTACCATACTATGAAAATTTCATTGAAGCACCCAAAAATAGAATAAACACAAACAAAAAGTTATCCAATGGTTTTGAAAAATCATGAGCCAACATGTAAGAGATATGGTGTCCAAGCCTTATGGCTGGGAATTCCAATTTCTCATTCCAAGTTTGAATTCCAAGCTACATTTAGAATACTTCTTATATTTGTCATAACTTGGCATAACTTATCATAGTCAATGTTCTAACTTAGGCATCCCAATTTTTCATATTTCTCTATTAAAAAATGCTTTATAACATGTATCATAAAAATATTATAATATCAATCGGTCAAAATTATAATGTAACCCCTATAATAATGCTCTTACACGTCATAAAATTTATCATAAATAACCCCCACATCTTACAAATTCATAAAATACTCTTACACGTCATGTGATGATGATAAATGCTCTTACAAATTCTTACACAAATTCTAAGATGATTAAAATAATAGCAAAGATTTCCATCTCAAAGTGGAATGCCCCACTTCTAATGTGAGGACTAAAAAAATAAATACATTTACAACAAATAATAAATGCATAACATTGAGAAAGCAAGATTGAGACAGCTTTCCCAACATAACTTGTCAAATTTTTCAAATGTTACAAATTTATAAATTTTTAAAATATTCTTCAAAAACACATATATTATAAAATTTATGGAAAATATTGTTGACTTCCTTCATATATAAATCAAAATTAGAGTTCATACACTTCATGAATAAATATATGTGTTCAAAACATATAAAATTCAAGTTTTAATTAAAAAAATTACATTTTAAATTTCTTCAAGACTAAATCTTAGAAAATTCTAGATGGTGTTGGTTCCTCCCATTGATTCCTTGAACCCCTCTAAATAATAGTCAATTCTTATGCTTAAGGGCTTCAAATAGTTAGCCAATGAACATGAGATAGCTATACAATTATATTATGTGCACTTCAAGCTCTATAGGACCTAGGAGGGTTACCCTCAATGACACTGGATATAAATATTGCATAAAGTTGTATCACAATATTTGGCAGATAATAAACTTCACACAAATTGACAAGGATTCACAATTTTTAGGCATGAACAATACACTCCTTATCATATTTATATCCTTGGAATGAAGTGTTGAAATAATTACAAATTATTTATGGCTTGGCTTTGTACTTATAATTTTGAGTGTAATTGATTCTGAGGTTGAAGGTTATAACAAAGGTAGATTAGTGCCTATCTAAGGTTACATAGTCAACAATTTGCACATATCCTTCACCACATTCTAAATACACTTTGATGATCGTTCAAGCATTAATACATTATATTAACGAGATCAACTAATGACTAACAATTCAACTTTACTTTGAAAAACATGTGGTGACGTGGAGGCGACAAATATTCTAAAAAACATGTAATGTTGTTGTTGGGTGCCTCTTTTTTGGCTGACTTTTTGCTGTTGGACTATTTTTTGGCTTAATGTTGTTATCTTTAATTTCAGCTACATTCTGATGTAAAGGGTTTTGGGCCCTTCAAAACCCGTTTTTACCTCTAATAAAAAACAATGCAACTTTACTTTTAAAATCCAATTTGCAACAAATAATATTATTATTATCTCTACTAAAAAATTGAATTGCACCTAAACAAAACTAAATATAAAATAAACCATATGCACTCAAATGTGTATGGAAAGCTTTACTAACTTAATTTAGCCGATAGAGCTTATTGTGGACTTGCCAGTCCACAAGCCATCGGCATACCTGTCTCACACACCTTGAAAACCATTTGATGCCCGGTAAACCATCCACCATGCTATTTGATGTCCATCAGAAATTGGCAATGCCGATAATTTACAACCTGCTGTGTTGGCGTGAAAAGAAAGCCACGAGTAGACTCAAATCTGAACAAAGGATCCAAAAATTTAATTCTACATCTAATCTCATTATGGACGCATCTACCAAATTTCTTCTAACACTCCACCAGAAGAGGCGGCTCAGGAAAATCCAATTAGATTTTAATGCAGCGTCTAATCTGTGTCAGAGCAACCGTAATCTATTCCCTTCAGCCGCCCTTCATCACTGCCTCCAGTTTGGATAAATGGACTATTCTGTCCGTAGTTGTTTTGGTCTTTCAGGAGCAGCTGAAATCAATGGTGGAACGCATGTGGCCGCTGGAGATCTTGCTGGGGGACGTTAACAAGAAGCTCATCAGAGCGCTCTCGGGGTGCGAAATGGCTCGCTTTAAGTTTAGAAAGGGGTTTATTGCCTTCTATGTCTATGTCGTTCGTTGCCAGGGCAGCATTGGCTTTGCTAGGTTTGAGGATTTAAAGAACATCGTGGCACTCAATGATTTTCTCGATCATACCACCATGCTGGCTACCCCTCACCAGAGGTCCATCTCATATACCATCCCCATGGCTATTGCACATTAATCTGTCTCCGATCGTTAATTAAACTACATTGCTCTCTTTTGTTTTTTTCCCGTTTATACTTTTTTGTTATCTTATCTCCGATACATGTTCATAGTGTGCAGAATTTTCATTAGCATTCTCAAAATTTTAGTTACTACCCAGTTTAGTTATTGGTTTGAGCTGGGAAGAAATCATACCAGTCGAGTCTCTCTGCGTCTGTCCTCTTTTTGTTCCCCCTTTCTACTGTAAATACACATAATTGTGTTTTCATGTGATAAAATCTGATAGATGCCTTTCATTATTATGATGGGTAATGGATTCTTTGTATGCTCAAAATTATGTAGTGTATCTAATCCATGACGCCCTTGCCCTCTCCATACTCCACCTCACATGTGGCTTTCATCCCACTAACCAGCTCTAACATCACCACTCCAAAGTTTTATACATCACCCTTCATGTTCACGTTTAGCCTATTCGCATATTCTACAACACATTTTCAAGACAAACCAACCAAAAGAAAAGTAAAATAAAAAAAGAGATAATATGTGCAAGAGAACTGATTCTTTGGAATTGAAATCCTGGCTTGAAATACAACAAAGAAGCTTTAAGATGTTGGTTTGCGGATGAGTGACAATGTATCCATCTTTCCCGCACACCTTTTCTCTTGAAATTTTCTACTGTTTTGCTCATGTTCTGGATCTCCTTAATGGCTATCGCTTGCCTATTCTACAGAATGACCTTGTCAACTTTTGCAGAGCCTCCAAATTTATCTCCTTCAAATTACGGAGTATGTATGACTCTTCTACTTCTGTCGAATGAAATGGCATCATCTTCCATGATGGGTGTCACTTGCCTTCCTATGAGAGATGAGCAATAGAGATAAATGGAGTAAAAGGCCACAACTACTACCAAGTAAAGGTCATAATAAAATGGTAGCCAAAATATGAGGTGAGAACTTATGTGAAGAGAAACACGGAATGAAACCATGGAAAGCAAATTACCTCAACATTTTGCACAAATTGTGTCATGCTGTCAGCCATGATAATGAAAATAAACAGATAGAATTTGTAGGAGAAATATAACGAAACCGTACCAAAGTAGAAATTTTACAAGAAATGAGACGAATCAAAACCAATCTCCCTACAGTTGCTGCTTCAATCTATTCACAATGAACGAAAAGAAGATCTAAAAATATCAAGGTTTTAGAGCTACTTGATTCTTGGGCTCAAACGTGGAAGTCATGCAGCCGACACTCATATCTAGGGAGTTTGTGCGACACATGAATTGTTAAGAAAGTCTTCAGTCAATGTCTTCATTTGATGTAGTGAGAAGCAAGAGTTCATTTGATTTCTGTAAGTTTTCAACTGTTCTGATTCTTTGGTGGGAAATTGTTAATGCTCCTTTTCTCCCCCACTATTTTGTTTACTCTTCTCTTTCAACTTATTTAATCAAAACTGTTGATTGACCTAGAAGAACAGTGCCCAAAAGGTTATGACAACTATTCAAGATCTTGAACCCATATTCAAAGAACAAAATAAACAAGTTTGAAGATTGAAGTTTATACGAAAAGAAAAGGATGATGCACTTACAAACGTAATTGTCTATTCAGTGCACTGCTGGAAAGTCCATCCAGTGATGGTGATGTTCTCTATACTTCACTTTTAAAAGAGCACAAAGTGTGATGGGAATATAGGCTATACCTATCCAAATAATTCACTAAGAGTAATTTTAGTAAATGTTGATATTCTGCGGATAATTTTAAGCTTACAATTGCAAATGACGTCATATGTTTTCTAAAATATATATTTTATATAAGATCAACCAAATATTTATAATATAAGTTTACAAGTTTCTTAGTTCAATGTATTTTTTGATATAAAATAAATGAATCTTTAACTGTAAATTTTTCAAAATTTAAATTGTCAAAAATGTTTCTTTCAATTGATTATAAGAAAATATGTAATACAAATATATTTCGAATGTTGTAGATAATATTGTATGTATTTCAAGATTATATTACAAAATTATACAAACAATTAGAAATACACTTCCTCAACATTTTAACTTGAATATTCTATCGGCATAACCATTGCACCTCTTTCGGTTTGTCGTTTATTGCCTTCTTAAACATTCCTTGGTCCACACAGAGATACAACACAGTCTACTATCTATACAGCCAGGAGATATTCTAGGATAGCAATAATCTTTCCTCGAGCTCAAGAAAAGCCTTGGTAAAACAATAGTATGAAAATAGACTTCAACAAATTTGTCGTGTGGAAATATAAAGCAGATAATAAAGTAGATTTGTCAGACATGCCATGTGGAAATATAATCTTATGTGAATCAAGACATACGTTATGGATTATCTTATGTGTTTCCTATATTATTGATTGTTTTTTTGATGTGTTTTGTAAAAATAGATTTTTTTGTCTATTTCAAAAAATAAACATAACTATTAATATTTAATTTTATAATTAATGAGTAAATTTTTAAGAAGGTATTTCATACACAACACGATAATTGTTGTGAAAGGGGTTATGCTCAAATGAGAAGACTATAAAGTTCTCAAGAAGGAGATACAAGTTTGAATTTTCATAGTGACATCTAGAGAACAAATGCTAAGCATGAACTCTTGAACTTCCATTGTGATTTCTAAATCGAATAAAATTAAATAGAAAAAAATGAAAGTTATATGAAAAAAAGGGGAAGGAGGTCCCCTTGTGTGAGGAAGGGAGGGGAGGTCTCCTTGTACATTTTGCAAAGGGAAGAGGTCTCCTTGTATATTTTATGAAAAAAAGGGTCCCTTTACTTTTGTGAAGGGAGGAGTGAGAGAAAATCCTCTTAAAAAGGGGAGGAGGGAAACAATTATTAACACGTGCTCATCTAAAAGGGGGTATTATTAACACTCTCATCTACTAAATCCTTACCCTTAGAGTAAATTAGAATTGACACAACTATAATCATCCACCAAAAAGTTGAAAGAATAATCTAGAGAGATGATAATAAAGATTATTATGAATCTATCTATGTATTTACATGTCTACTAAGTAATTTATTTTACTCTATATAAAAAGATTCTTAGATGTGATTTCATTTCTTATTTAAAGGTCTTCATATGTCATTCAAAAAAATCAAGTTAAAGAATGTTTACAGTTAAATTTGTTGAGGTAGGTTTGACCATATAAGTATATTATAATCTTGAAAAGCATAAGTTGACTTGATATTAATTTATGAATATTGGACTATGGTTAGAGTTCATGTTGTAAGAGAGGAACAAATGTAAGGGAATGTTAAATAAATCTTAAGTTAGATTAATTAAATAAAAATTATATATATTAATATAAATTAGTTTATATTAAATAATTGAGAGTTTAGGTAAGATATAAAAGTAAACGTAATAAATAAAAAATGTTTCATTTGAATTGTAAGTTTTTATTTAAACATGTATATTTGTAAATTATATTTTGTTTTGGAATTAGAAACAAAGTTTTGTTGTATTGTTATGGTTCAATTTTGTAGATCAAAGTCAAATCGGTGTCTATGAAAATGGTTTGACCTCGTGAAAATGTTCTAATAGTTTGTATATTCTTCCAACTTTTTGACACATTTGATCGAGGTTGTCACTGCGAAGCTAATATAGTAAAGGTGCATAGGGTCTTACCTTCTAGTCGTTGGATTGACATGCCACAAAAAATGAATAAATTTTTTAAATATTATGTTAAATAATTGACAAGCAACATGGTTTTGATATTATTACATTCTTTTCTAAAGTCTATTTCAACAAAATGTTAAATAATTGACAAGCAAAATGGGTACATCCTCTCACATGGTTGGTTACTTGGTTAGGACTCAGTGATACAATTGGGTGCCAACATGCTTTTGATAGCATTCCTTTGAATTTCCTATCGGTGCATCCCTTGCACCTCCTAAAGTTGCAAGTGCTAGTTATATTACCAAAAAAAATATTTCATTACAAACTCGAGACAATACACGCTGTGAGCATGTAGAAGCATGTTTTCATATAGATCACCATCTGCATACCTTAAAACTTACAAAATCTAGAACACCCACGGGCTACTCTACAGCCCTGAGAGACATTTCTTATAGTTCCTGGGCATTTATATTCAACTAGATTGGAGTCTAAGTCATATCCAGGTTATAAGAGGAGTGTTGAGTATTTTTTGATGTTGTGCCGGCTTCTAGAAAATGCCCAAAATACCATTGAAAGCGATGACTGAGCATTGGAAATACATGCCAAGTCGATTTGAAGCTATGCAGGCCGTTTTTGGTTGTGGTGGGACGTCTTTAACTGTTAAGAAGCATTTTTAAGCTCACGGGTAACATAAAACCATGCCAAAGTTTCTCAAAATAGTGTTTGGGCGTGAGAAATGTTCCAGGCAACATTTTAGAAGCTGAAACAGTGAAAAAATTATGTTTTCTGTGCAACGAAAGTCTGAATGGAGAAGTAATAGCTTCAAATCAATTATTAGCCGATAGGCTATATATGGTGTGAGGTTCGGCCTGTGCTGGTTTATGGTTTCCATCGATAAAATCAGATCTCCTCGTAGCCACAGGCAACTCACAAGACCTAGATATTTGCAGATTTGCTTTTCACGTGTCATAAAATCAAATGTATTTATTTTAAAGAAATAGAGTAGCAGCCGTAGGGAGACTGGTTTTGGTTCCTCCCATTTTATATAAATTTATTCTTTGGAAGCCATAGACTGTTTTGCTATTGTAGGAGACTCCTCCCACTGTCGACCTCCAGCTCGACTTCGATTTTCTGTAAAGGATGCCATAATGTTAAGCAGGAAATTCCAAATGTCGACCCAGCGCTGCGAAAGCTTTTCATCGGAAACCTAGGCTTCCACACCACCACCGATTCCTTCAAAACATTTTTTTCCCAGTTCGGGTAAGCGCAGGAAGGCATGGTGATAATAGACAAGAAGACAGGCAGAAGCAAGGGTTATGGATTTTTTACCTTCAAGCACCTCGACGGTTCCCTCAATGCCCTCAAGAGCCCCAGCAAGATCATCGAAGGCCACATGACCGTCACTCGCTTGGTTTCCTCTAAGCCAGGTGCCACTGACACGTCCCAAGTGACATTCCCTCTGAACGTCTTCTAAGCATATTTTCTGAGTACGTTGAAATCGAAGAAGGGCCATTGGGGTTTGATGGGAAAAGGAGAGCCTGGCGCAGCGAGCACAGATGATAGGGAAAGCTTGCTAAAAAGCGAGAGGAATATGGAGAATTACACAGGTGAGTCGGAATTTCTTATTTCCTTTGCAAATTGGTGTAAATTGCAACTGTCTGGAGATTTTCTCGAGAGCATGGTGTGGATAACAGCAATATTTGTTGACTCTGAAGTTTCACTATGTAAATTGTAGCTGTGTTTGTATGGTTTAAAGGTTCTCTTAGATAATGTTTTAAATTGCATGAGTCCTTGTACAATTTGAACTTTCTCTACACAAACAGTGTAAAGTGGAGCAGTATTCACATTATTTGAAGTATTTTTTTTATATCTCATTGGTATTTGTTTGATTTGAAGTAGCAATAGAAAAAAATAACTATAGAGTGTGCCTGTCTCAAGCCCAGAAATCGGCCACATACTACACTAATGTAAGTCTCAATTGTTATCCACCCAAACTCTACTAGCAGAATTTAGCAGACTCAGTATAGACCAAGCAAGTCCTCAACCAAAAAAGGTTGTGAATGTGGTCAAATTTCAAATTGTTAATTAATGATTTCAACTGGTAAATTATCACCTAGCTTTCATTGAAGGGTCTGGAAAATATTGCAGATGATCTAAATAGTACCTTATCTAGTGTTAATATTACAACATTCAAGCAACATTCATAACAGCTATGGGAAGTGGCTTTGTGCTCAAGCAACATTCATTCCTTCAAATAATGATTTGGTTATATCCTCTACATTTCATTCACCCTGATCATAAGATCTGCACGTGCCATTGTCCACACTTATTCAAAGAAATTTGCAAATCCCCACAGATAGAGCTAGCTTGATTGGGTACAGAGCTCACCCCTTTTAACTGGATACTTGGCAAATTTTTCCATTCCATAGAAACATGGATATTTGTGACTTAAATGGTAGACTGCTTGGAGATGGGTAGAGCTACAAGAGGGTTACTACAGAAGACGAATGTAGCATGCAGGGGATGAAGCTGACTTCTCCTGAGGTCTCAGTGGAAATTTGGAGAGCTTGCAAGGCACAGTGAGGGATGGGAGGAGGTAGTGAAGGAAGGAAATTTATTTGTAACAAATACAATAGAAAAAAAAAAAACCTAGAAGAAAAGAAAACTCATTTTCACTTGTGGGTAATATACATTTATGAATCTGTTTAATAAAGGGAGAAACATGTTCGATGGGTCTAAACTCTAATCATTAAAACCCATCAAGAAATTAAAAAGAGAGGTAGAAAATTTCATACAACAAATGATCAAACCCCACAACGGAATTATAAAGAACATCCAGCATCAGATTGCTTATCTACGGAAGATTGTCAATTTTGGGCAAGAACAGTGAAGTGAACACCATTCCAAAATTCAAATAAGGACCTGAGGGCCAGCAACAGGACAAGGATGACAACAAGGATCACTATTTTTCATATTTTCATAGTTTATTTCATCATTTGGCATTCAGATAAATTGATGCTTTGCTCGTATGAAGCAATCTCAGTCTTGATGAACACAGGAACTTTTTATAGCTCTGCACCAAGTTGTTTTAGGATAGGATCATTTAAGGTTGGGAATGTGAATATTATTTGCAACTATCTTCATCCTATGATATGTGCTTTATTGTAAACGACACTTGTAAATTTTAAGCTAGAAAGAGTTTGGTTCATGGTTTGTTTTGGGAGTACTCCCAATCATTTTGACATTTAGTAGATTCTTGCTGCACAAAAAGAAAGGAATAATTTCCCTCCAAAATATGGAATGGGAAAATTATATTGAACTCAAAATGGTCACTGTGTAAATAATTTGTCGGCTTTAGCCTGCTTATAACAAATATTCTTGGAGCCTTATATGTGACTTTAGTATATAAGGCAAAGAGGGAGTGAAGTTGTCATGGTCCTAACTAGAAAGGTAGGTAAAAACCAAGTGCATAGTGTAGTTTGTTTTATGCAATGCCATGCAAATCATTATTAGGCATTGTTTGGCAAAAAATTGGAGACGTACTTGCTAGATTACATGCCAAGTACAGAGTACTCTAACCATCAGAGTGATTGGCCTCTAAGAGAACAAAAATGTAGCTAGGCTTCGCTCAGAGTAATTGTTTTCACTGTAAGAGGTATATTTATGTATTTCACATGCAACCAAAAGAATGCTAAAGAAGCCTTCTATATATCTTTCTAGTATAGCTGTCATTATGCTAATAAAGTTAAACTTGGAACTTAAACAATCAAAAGTATGTTCGACTACATTTTCTATAATGGTTTCATTATCAGCATATTCTGAACAATATGCAACTTCCTGGGATGTCTGAAATCTATTGTAAACAAGAAATGGATAGAGATTTAACATTTGAACAAACTAAAAATAAACAAAATTATAGATGAAACCAATAAGAGAGGTAGATACCCTAAAGATTCATGTCTTCCCAAAACTATAAAAGCATTGAGATCACAAATAAAAGAAATGTAAAATTTAAATTACTTGAAAATTTCAACAGGATGACATAAAAGAACGGAAACCCAAAAATTTGAAGTATAATATAAATCAAACTTGTTCTAAGCCTAAGTCTATGTAGAGGATCAATTGCCTACAGCAGGGAACCTGTAACTAGTCTTGTAACGTGTAAAATCACCCTGTTAATAATCCAAAATAGGGTATAGCTTCCCTATATGGCTTCAATCAAAAGCAACAAATCACAACCTGCTTATCCAAAAGAACACCAATATGACCTGCCATAATTGCACAATATGAATCTGTTAAAAAAATTCTACCAACCTCTAAGAAAATGCAATTCGCAGGTGTAAAACTTGACAAGGTATTCCATTAACATGGTAACTTGAGAACAAATGAATTTATAATTCACTGTGTCAAGGTAGACGGTAGTGTAGATTTATCATATTTTGAGCTCACAGTTCCCGAGGCATTTGATTTCTTCTGTTTCAAGCACTGCTTATGTTTGTTGTGATTTTCTCAATTTTGACTAAATACAAAGTATATTTACTAGTGTAGGAAGATCGTTCTCTTTGCTTAGGTGCACTTTATTGTGTTCTATGAAAGTTAAATCAATTTAAGATTGGTGTGGAACATCATTTTCTTTTATTTTTAAGTCAAATTCAATGCTATTTCTAGTATTTGTATCCTGAAAAGTGGCCAATACTACTTAATTTTACCTCATGTCAAAGACCTTTATTTAAGTTTTCCAATTCAAGCAATAAGGAAAATATTGCAGATGATCTAAATATCACCTTATCCAGGGTTAATAAAAAGGAAAAAGATGTACTAAAAAATACTTTAGAAAATAAAATGTTTATGTCTAGGTACCAAATAATTTTAGTAGAATAGCTAACCTGTTTCCCTATTGTTTTCTCTGGTTGTTAATATTATAGCATGAAATTATGGATAAAGTTATTCAACGAGAAAAGCAAATTCTAAGGAAGGTAAGCTTTAAGTGTAATATTTTTCAATAGTTTGAGAGATCCCTTGATTTTAAGTGGGTTATAAGTTAATTTTCTATTTCTTTTGGGTAACTTGAATATTTCAGATTCAAGAAATGGCAAGAGTTTGACTTGAAAACTACACGGTTCAATCCTGATAGCAATATCATAATTTGACACACTGTGGAAAATACCTCCTACTTATCAAGAGGTAAGATTGTTAATTGATCTTGTCTATAAATTATTTTCATTTTGCATTATGAATTCGTACAATCTATCAACCTTTCTTTTAACCCATCTGCTAAAAATGGTAGTTGTAATGAAAATATTCAACGCAATAATTTGAAAGTTATTACAGTGTCTTAAAGTCCTTAATAATATT
The DNA here is from genome assembly GCA_007258455.2 of Sequoia sempervirens. NCBI lineage: Eukaryota > Viridiplantae > Streptophyta > Pinopsida > Cupressales > Cupressaceae > Sequoia > Sequoia sempervirens. The sequence goes on along the minus strand of VDFB02271358.1, from coordinate 1,037,876,988 downwards.
CAACCTTGGGTACTCTTAGGTAGATAATTTTCATGAAGGTCCTACGTTGGACTATGTGCATGATAAGGCATTTGGCCAAGATGAGCCAAATCATTTTATTTGGCCCCCCCAACTCCTGGACTTCATCTCCAGCCAAGTCAAATAAATTTGAGAGAACCAAATCTTTTATCTACAGCCTGAACTACGTTTGAGTAAATATAAACATTAATACTATGATTCTTATTATCTGTTACACAAATATTTTCCAATTTACAAAATTAATCATACATACATTCATTTGGTTTGATGACAGATTTGACAGTTTTGATCAAAAAAGTTGAAACTCTCAACATGGAAGAGGATAAGATTTACATTTCAATTCTAGAAATGGTTGAATAATTAGGGAATGGGGTGCATTTGTTTAAGAATTTTATGAGTGATAATTTATAAAAAGTTGATGGTTCAGTTATTCCATCTTTCCATCATTTGTAAGAGAAACTTGTAGGTGGACTATAAGAGGTACTACTACATGGTTCGACTCCAGCAAATTTCTTCGACTGGGTATTGCTATTTTTTCTGGTCATACAAATATGGGAGAAACTCAATAATAAAGAAAAGGATAAGGATGTTTGGAAAAGGCAATTTACCCTTCCAATCAAGTCCTCAACCACAAACAGGTTGTTAATGTGGTCAAATTTCAAATTGTTAATTATTGATTTCAATTGGTAAATAATAATTTATCATAGTTATCACAAAATGCCTCATCAACAAGCAAGATCACAAAAATGAAATTTTGAAAAGAATTAGGGAGTTAAAATGTTTGATAGAATGCCTCAAACAAATGTTGTCTCATGACCTGCCATAATTGCACAGTATGAATTTGTTAAAAAAATTCTACCAACCTCCAAGAAAATGCAATTCACAGGTGTAAAGTTAAATCTCATAAATTTTGTCAACTTTCTACCTTCGTGTGCAAAAATGGGAGCTTTGGAACAGTGTATGGACATTTATGGGAAAAAAAGGTAAGTACAGTTTTTTACAGTTGGACATTACCCTGTCCCTGTTTCTTCTTTTTTTCATGGTTTTACTGCATGAGAGATTTTTGTCATATGTTGGTGTGTTGTTTGTTTTGAATAATTTATGCCTCTTTATGTTGGTGTGTTGTTTGTTTTGAGTAATTAATATTAATGGTCATTTAGTCATCTTTATCTTATTAGATTGTTTCTATTTCTGTTTTAGATTAGATAGCTTTGAATCTTTTTTTTGTTTTGCTTTATTAGTTGTCGTTTCTTTATAGAAACATCTCTTTGTATCTATTTAAAGAGCTTTACTCTTATGTAAAATTACATCATTGAATAATATCAATCTAATAATTTAACGAACATGGTATCAAAGTGGGTGACGAGCCTTTAGAATTTTTTCGTGCCCTAGTTACCTGGAATTATTTCCAAAAAATTTTTTTGAACGATTTTTTATGAAAAATCGTGCTGTTTTTTTTTAAAGTTTTTTTGTGAGTGATAAAATTCGAATTTTTTTGATTTTTTTGAGGCTCCTTAAAAAACACTTTCGTGGACATTTTTCTGGAAAATTCATGGCTTTTCTAAGGATTTTCGTAAAGTTTATGGGCGCGATTCTGATCTGTGTGAGGACGCATTCGTTCTGTGTGAGGACGCGATTCTCTTCCTAGCCGTGTTTGTTCATCAGTCCGTGCCCTATTATGGTCACTTCGTGATCATTTTTGAGTCTGTGGTTTTCTTTTTTGATTTTTTGTGTGACCTCTGCTACAGCCACGTGAGAGCCATGTTCGGATTTCTAGCTTGCACGACCCCATTTTTCACGTTTTTGCTGCGCGCGATTGTGAATGATCTCTTGTCGCATCTTCTGAGATCCGTGTTTTTGGGTTTCTTTGTTAGCTGCAGATTCCATCTCTTGTCTGGCGCGATCTGGAAGTCGGAATTTTTTTTCTGCAAGTTTATGGTGCATCCATGGTCGCCTAGGGCTTTTTCCGGTTCGACTAGGGTTTTGAACCTCTGTTTGAAGTCAAAAAAAATTTCTGATTACAAATTCCTGGTAGGTTTTTCGAGATCTCAAGTGGGTTGGTCTCAGTTTTTTCTGGGTGCATCATTTTTTGTGCCTCAATTTGTGTGCCAATGGATTTGTCTTGCATTTTGTCCCAGCTGATTGTCCAGTGTTTTGCCAGCTGATCACAACATTACCTCATTTTTTGTGCTTTGGAAAATGGGAGGGATGGCAACTTTGTCCAATGTTATGTTGGAAAGTTCGCAGAGGTTTAATGGCAAGAATTACAACACGTGGAAGCAGAGGATGCTTACCATCTTTGAGTACTGGTGTCTGGATGCACTTGTTATTGGTACAGAAGTTCGTCCCACTGTTGCTGGGAAGGATCAAGACAAGTATGATGGAGGTAATAGGGAGGTAGTCATGTTGCTCAAGTTATCAGTCACCGATGAGATGCTTCCAGAGGTGCAATCTGGCAAGACTGCTGCGGAGATATGGAAACATATGAAAGATCTCCATGAAACGTCAGATAAAAGCTGAGTTTTCTTTCTGAAGAACATGTTTTCGATGATGATGGATGAGAAGATGTCCCTACAAGAGCATCTTATGAAGATAAAGGAAATACGTGATCAACTGGAGGCCATTGGTCGCAAGATGGAAGAGGAGGCTATGGTAGTGATTACACTAAAGAGTCTACTATGATCCTACGAACATTTTATTGAGACGCTCAACATTACCTCCACTAATGTTGACTTGAAGTTTGATGAGTTGTGCAATAAGTTATTGCAGCAAGCTAGGTGGAGACAATAGTTTGGTAGCAACAGTGATATGGTCAGTGCGAAACAAGCATTTGTTGCCAAGGACAAAGGCAAAGGCAAGTCCACTCAGCAGAAAGGACAACGAACATCTGAGGAGGGTTCCAAGAAGAGTATCACCTATCACTATTGTGGGAAGCTTGGTCACATCCAGAGGTTCTGCAGAAAGCGGTTGGCTGATCAGAAGTCCAACCAAGAAGAGTCTCAGCAGCAGGCTCATGTAGCAGAGCATTCTGAAGAGAAGGCGAAGGAGTCAGCCTTCTATGCGTTTTAAATTTTTTGGGTAGTTAGTAAAATGACCATTAAGGGAGGTTATTAGAGTAATTAATATTAATGGTCATTTAGTCATCTTTATCTTATTAGATTATTTCTATTTCTGTTTTAGATTAGATAGCTTCGAATCTTTTTTTTATTTTGCTTTATTAGTTGTTGTTTCTTTATAGAAACATCTCTTTGTATCTATTTAAAGAGCTTTGCTCTCATGTAAAATTACATCATTGAATAATATCAATCTAATAATTTAACGAACAAATTGCACAGTATGAATTTGTTAAAAAAATTCTACCAACCTCCAAGAAAATGCAATTCATAGGTGTAAAGTTAAATCTCATAAATTTTGTCAACTTTCTACCTTCGTGTGCAAAAATGGGAGCTTTGGAACAGTGTATGGACATTTATGGGAAAAAAAGGTAAGTACAGTTTTTTACAGCCAGACATTACCCTGTTCCTGTTTCTTCTTTTTTTCATGGTTTTACTGCATGAGAGATTTTTGTCATATGTTGGTGTGTTGTTTGTTTTGAATAATTTATGCATCTTTATTTAACTCTTGTTGGATAGAGTTGCTGACGACATAACATTTGACAATTAAATTAGTCAAAGTCATCAAACATTTAAATTGCATACCAATAATGATAGACCTAACAAGGGAAAGTTGTAATGACAAATGAAAGTATTTATGGTAAAGATCTTGATTATTTTCTAGTTTGAAATTTTTTGTTTCAATCGTGTTTGGATCCTTGTAAATGGATGCATATCACTTCTCTTATGCAACCTTGACTGCACAAATGTACCAAAAAAATAGACCTTTTATTTCAAATTGACCTTCAACACCTTTTCGATGTACCCATTGCACACCAAATTTGTTGGTAGATATCCACAATTGTGTAGGTTATGTACATGCTTTGAGAATTCAAATATCATTTCATATTGGATTCCTAGTTCACAAAATTTTGGTTCAAGCTAATTAGTAATCGTGGTGTTCTTATATTTTTCTATCGGCATAACCCTTGCACCCCTTCTGGTGCAAGTGCTAGTATATTCATTATTGGAACACAACTAGATGGAGAGAAGAAATAGAGAGATATAGAAGAAGAGGGAAAGGGAGAGTTAGAGAGAGATTGATAGTGAGATAGAGATATAAAACAGATATTGAGAGAGGGGAGAGAGATAGGTAGAGGAGGGAGATAGAGAAGAGGGGGGAGATAAAAGTTCAAAGTATAATTATTCTACAATAAATATTTTTTATTGAACAAATATAATTATAAAGTAAACTACTTCTAATAGCTTTTACTTATTATTGTAATTTCACAAAATAGGCATAAATAGTTAAAATAATTTTCAATTTAAATATAAAAAAAATACTCAAATAGAATTAAATATTGTGTTTATATTTTTTTATTAGAATATTATATTAATTATATAGTATTTAATATAATGTAAATAAATAAATATATATATATATATATTTGTTCGGTAATAGAGATAATTTTATTAATAATAATAAAGATTACATAGCTTTTCTCGTTACAGCTTTAAAAAACCCCTTTCCAACACCCTTAAGCTCCTCTACAAGAAACTCTAGCCCTACCATCTATCCACATTACAATCAACTCCTTGGGTTACAAAACAAGCAACCCTCAAACTAGCCTAAACCCAATAGCTCCTAAAAATTAACCCATTAACAGGTCATAAGTTTTGAGCTTTCTTTGGTCCTCCCTTAGTCTGAGATTGGAGAATCATAGTGAAAGTTTCCTTCTCTACTTTCTTTGCTTTCTTCCCCTTAACAATTTGCCAACCGTCCTCCACCTTGGCAGCCTCCTTCTGCCATTCCAATGATTTGTCATGGGGACTCTTCAAAACTCCATTCAAATTGTCAGATGTTTGTTGCCTCTGTTCATTAGCTTTCCATTTCCTAGCTTCTTTTTCTTGTGACCTCATCATACCTTTTTTCTCCCGACATTCTGGTGTTGCTGCCTCATTTTTGAAATTCAACTCCTTTTCACATCCGTTGAGTACAACATTATCACTGTTCATAGCCAGACTCCCTTCTTGCATCAGGGCAGCACTAATATGTTGCTGAAACTCCCTTCCATCATCATTCACCAACGCCATCCCTTCTTGACCCAGAGCCCTAGGAACCTAACCCTCCTCTTCCCTGCCTTTCAACTGAGAGCTCTCTTGCTTCTCCTTTTTCTCCATTGTATAGTGCCACGGAGCAACATCTTTCCAGCAAGAAGCATATTTATTTGTTCTGTGTTTGACACATTGAGCAACCAAATATCCAGTTTGAAAACAAATTATGCATCTAAAGGGTACCCCTTCATAATCCAAGGGCTACATCCAACTACCTTTCGAAGTTTTTATTTGGATCTCTTCCGAAATCTCCTTAGACACATCCATTTCCACCAAAATTCACTCAAAAGTCGAGTGCAAAAGATTTGAGGATCCCTCATCCACCATTAGAAAGCTTCCTAAAGAGTTCCTTACTACCTCCAAGCAGGAATCAAACCAAAATTGTAAGGGTAGGTTCAAAAGTCTCACCCAGAGAGGAACCCTCTCAAAAACTTCAGTGGTTGGGTTAAAAGCTGGGTACCATGACCTTTTCACACATCGCCCCATTGCAAATGGGGACCCTTTGTTTTTTGCTTTTTTGCTTTTTGCCTTGGCGTTGCAACTGTTTATCACCATGTTTCTTTACGAGGAGTTAAAGTTTTGAAGAGTCATCCGAGCCAAGCGAATAATTTGAGCTTGAATCATTGTCCAAACATCACCACAATGCTTAGAAGACTCGAGGGACGAAGATCAACTATCATTTCAGTCAATTCTGACACCTCCTACTTTTTAGGGATTGCCCCTCCGGATCCCCTTTTTTTTAGGGACTTTATTTTTGGCATTTTTGGCCTATTCTGGATTTCCTATTTTTTAGGGGCTTTTTATTTTGGAAAGTTGCTATTTTGGGAAAAGTTTCTATTTTTGTCAGGGTTTCTATATTTGGAAAGGTCTCGAATTTCAAAAATCCACTCAGAAGTTCCAAAAACTCAATAGAACTCTCAGAAAATCGATTTGAAATTTTATGAAATTCACGGTGAAAATCAAAAAATTGATAAAAATCTGGAAAAATCAGTCCAAGAAATCACAGAAAATGGTAAAAAATCTGGGAAATTCATGAAGAAATCTAAAAAATATCATGGAATAAATATGAGAAATCATGGAAAAATGGCCCAGGTATGACTGAAAATCATGGCAAGAATTCATGGAGGCATGAAAAGAAGACTGAGATTCATAACCAGCAGGGAAGGAAGAGTAAAATTAATGGCCTGATGAAGTGGTAAGTCCACCCAGCTCACAAGGCAATGGCATGAGCTTATGACAGGTCCGCCTTGGAATGGCTTGGTAAAGGATGAAGTCCGCCCTTGGAAACAACACAAACTATGGCATGGAAAGGTGGTAAGTCCACCCAGTTGATGGCACAAGGTTAAGACAAGTCTGCCCAGCAAAGCATGGAATGGCATAGACATGAGGTAAGTCCACCATATGGAAAAGAGAAGAATGGCATGGATAAATGGTAAGTCTGCCCAGCAATGGCACAAAGATATACCAAGTCTACCCTTGGACAATAGTTGAAATGGCATAAGCTATGGGGAAGTCCACCCTAAGCACTATGGCAAGGAATAGAGCCAAGTCCGCCCCATGTGAAGTGGCATAGAAACAAGAAAAGTCCGCCCACCATAAAGAAGAGTGGAATGAGTTAGTATGAAGTCCACCCTTGGACAAAGGAAAGATAGCTCAACATTTAGTGAAGTCCGCTCTAAGGAAAATTGAATGGCTTGAGCATAGGCTAAGTCCGCCTTTGGAAAAAAATACATGGCTTAACAATGAGAGAAGTCCGCCATGCCAAGAAGGAGTGAGGAAAAATTAAAATTTTGCCTAAGTGTGGACATTGGAAAATTTAAAAATATGCTTGGCACTATGAAAAAATTCGCAACACTTAGAGAAAATAAGAAAAAAAAATTCTAAGTCCAACATTTATATGTCTAAAGTATTTTCACCTGAGACTTAGGATGGAAAGGAAATTATGGCGAAATGAAATAGGAAGATGAAAATTATGGCAAAATGAAATTGGAAAGAAAAATTCGCCTAAGGCAATGGCAAGAACTTCTTGAAGTCCACCCTTGCAACATGGAAAGAAGTCTTCAAAGTCTGCTATAAGGAAGGGTGAGAATGTCCGGACAAGAGGAAAGTCCTACCTTGGCACTTAGAAAAGTGACAAAGCACATGCAAAGTCTAACCTTGGAGAAATGGAGTTGAAAAAGGATTCTCAAAGTTCGCCTAGACCATCAAGAGCACATGGAAAAGAAAGTTGAAAGTCCACCTAGCAAATATGATAAAATTTGTCTAAGGCATGGAACATCTAGAGGGAAGAGAGAATATGGAAGACTTGATAAGAGGTCTGACCTCAAGAGAGAGACATGGAGAATTTTACATGAAGTCCTCCAACATTTGAAGATAGATGGAAAAAGACTCTCAAAGTCTGCCATGGAAAAGTGTTCACCAAGCCCAACTTGTAGAGAGAGAGTATGGCAAAATAATGAGAAGTCCGATTTCTGGAGATAAAAATGAAGAGTTAAATAGGAAATATGCTCGTGCCAAGATGAAAATGACGAAGAGAGTACAAAGTTTGCTTTAAATTCGAAACAAAATTCACTCTGATATCAGGAGAGGGAGTGCTAAAAAATTTAGCACGAGGCCAGATTTTAGGAGAGAGAAAAGGAAAATCTTCATCCAACATTAGGATTAATGAATAATTTTTTCCATGGCTAAATAAAATAAAGATAAAATCAAATAAATTAGCCATTTTGGAGAAAATTAAAAGCTTGAAAATGAAATTTATAAAAATCTTTCAAAGCTTATTCTGAAAAGTTGTCTTTAGGAGAGAAAAAATCTGAAATAAATTTGTTTTATTTTACTGCAGGTGGATGACTACACAAGGCGAATCTTCAAAGAGGAAAATGGCAAAGAAAGTATAAAGTTCGACTTGAAGGGAGATGAAAAAAAACTTGGGAGTCCACCCTTGCACATGGCAAGACCAACAGGAAGTCCGCCAAGAATTTGGCATCATGAAGACAATGCTAGGCACATCTTCAAGTACATCCAACTCACACAAGCCAAATTCAAAATTGAAGACAAATCCACCGGTGAGGTTTATTTAAGCACAAAAATGGCCAAAATCTTGAAGATGTTACAAAATGAAATTGAATAGCCAAAATTTGTCTAAGTATGGGAAATTCTCCACGGAGAAAGTTCCAATTTCCTCCATTGTGGCGAAAGCACAAGGGAGTTCCTCTCCAAATTCAAGGCATGTGAAGGAATTCCAAAGTAATCCAGGAAGAAAGACTTAATAACTTCAAGTCTAAATAGGTGCTCCAAGGCGAGGAGAGAAGAAGAAGCCAAAGTAATCCAAGATCATAGTGCAAAGGACAGAATCATTGGCAGGAAAAAATATTCTAAGGCAAGAACATGGAAAAAGAACAAGCACAACCGATGGAGTCATCGACAGGGAAAATATTCTAAGGCAAGCACATAGCGGCCAAGGAAGGCATCCAACACGTTGAGGTGGCGCCTCGTCATCTTCCAACCAACCAAATCATTCCAAATCAACATGTAACAACTTTCTATTTTATTTGTTGGTTCATATTTGGTAAAAAGGACAAGTGTCCTCGAATGTAATTTTCTCGTTGGTTGAGGAGTAGTTAGTTGTAACAAACCCTAATTAGGGTTTTATTTGTAATCTCGGCCGTTGATCCTAAATCAATCTTGGCCATTGAATTGTAATTGGGGAGCCTATAAATTGAGCTCACCCCCTCATTTGTAAAGCATGGGAGCATGTTGCAAAACATGTTGAGATAAGCAACTATTGTAAGATTGCCAAAGTAATAAGTAATGCATGCATTGTTCTGATGGTGATTACTTCTCTTATTTTGGAGTTGTCATGGTTCTTATCCCTCATCATAGTTTAGATTTCATTTTATGTATGTTAGATGAATGCAAGATCTGATAGGTGTTGATTATGGTGAAACTTTTGCTCATACTTTCTTTGAATGGATGATTTTCATTCAATGTGTAAAGTTAGCCTGAGCTTATTTTGTGGATGCTTAACTTCTGTCTAGATAATTATTGTTCGATTTGATGGTAGTTATTCATGATGTGAAAATCATAAGCACATTCCCTTGAAGATTGCACCCACTTTGTGTAGTTGTCGTTGAGTGTGGTGAAGCAAAGCGTGGTTATTGGTTCCACCAAGTCAATACTGTCTCTTGAATTCTTAGGAAGTAGATTAGAAATTCTAAACCTTTATCTCCTTTTTTTAGTTTGTTTGATCCAAGACCCAAGCAATAGAGCTTCATTGTCTAGACCTTCATTGTGAATTGAACAAGCCTAGCGCAAGTCCCTTTGTGTTACCAGCATATCACATCAACCACAGAGCTCATCCACACCTAACTGAAACATTGGAATTATCGTATGATCTTTCTTGCAGTCTTAGCATATGAGGTAGTTTTTCAAGAGGGGATAGAGCGTCTTTAACACTTTATTCTAGAATGTTTTTTGTGTCATAAAACACGCATCAACACATGGGAGGAAGTGTTTTGGAAGCATAAATCATGTGCATGTTGGCTAAATGAGGATGATAGGAACACAAAAAAAAATCATAATTTTGTGAAGGTGTGTAGATCGAACAACAAGATCTTTTCAATCAAGGATTTGGATGGAAATGTTCTGACTGAAGCGGAGCAGATAAACAAGGAAGCAATTAGTTTTTTCTCTGAAATGTTTAAGGATAATTCTACTGTTGAAGATCCCAATATGAGCATCTTAGATAATATTCCTTGTTTAGTTTTAGAGGCTCAGAATGTCATGCTAATGGAGAAGGTTTCTTTAAAAGAAGTTAAAAAGGTTGTTTTTAGTCTAGGGGGAGACAAGGCCCCATGACTAGATGGCTTCTTGGCATGTTTCTTCCAAAAAATTTGTGACATTTTTGCCCAAGATTTGTGGGAAGTGGTGGAAGAATCCAAGAAAGGTTGCTTTATTCTTAAGGATTTGAACAATACCTTCATTTCCTTAATCCCTAAAAGGTCAGTGGTAAATTCCTTTGAGGATTATAGGCCAATTTCTTTATGCAACACGGTATATAAGGTTATTTCTAAAGTGATTGCAAATAGGTTGAAAAGGGTGTTGAATTCAGTGATCTCAGCTGAGCAGAGTGGTTTCTCTCTGAACAAGTCTATTTATGAAGGTGTGGTTGTTGTTCATGAGGCCATTCATTCGGTAAGAATGGCTAAATTGGAGAAGATGATGGTAAAGTTAGATATCAAAAGAGCTTACGATGAATTCAATAGGGGTTTTCTTTTGAAAGTTTTAGAGAAATTTGGTTTTTGTAAAGAATGGGTGGCGTGGATTTAGAGTTGCATGTGCACCCCTCATTTTTCTGTCTTGGTGAATGGCAGCCCTCAAGGTTTTTTTGAATCCAATAAAGGGATTAGGCAAGGTGATCCCATTTTTCCTTTTCTCTTTATTATTCTTGTTGAGTCTTGGGGAGGTTGATTTCTAAGAAGCGAAGGAATGGTCTTTGGAAAGGCATTAAAATTGTTGATGGTCTAGACCCAATCTCCCATCTTCAATTTACGGATGATACATTCTTGATGGAGGAAGCTTCTTTTCGAGAAGCTCAGACTATGAAAGATTATTTTGATGAATATGGGAGAGCGTCTGGCCAATGTATTAATTGGAGGAAGTTAGAAATATTTTTCTTCTATACTCCCATTCATAAATAGTTAGAAATTTGTAGAATCTTGGGGATGCGTTCAGGATCCCTTCCAAGCAAGTATTTGGGAATCCCTCTCTTTGGGGGCGCCAATAAAGTTGGTGTGTGGAAAGACCTAGTTGACAGTTGTCTTAATAGGATGGATGGTTGGAAAAGAAAATGGCTCACTGTTGTTGGAAGAATCCTAATGCTAAAATTTGTTATCTCGGTAATACCAATTTTTTCCATGATGTGCTTGAAAATTCCAAAGAAGGTGATTATCTAGATCTATTGTGCAGCGTATGAGGAAGTTTTTTCTGGAATGGTGCGAGTGAACAAGATAAAATCCCATTATTAGCATGCAATAAAATCTATCGTGCCAAATAAAAAGGTGGGGCTGGGTTGAGAGATTGGCAACTCATGAATGAAGCTCTGGAAGCTAAGCTGGTTTGGAGTATCTATTCAAACCTTGATCTTTTATGGGTTAAATATTGAAGGCCAAGTATTTGGATGTAGTAGATGATTATAGGATTCTAACAATTAGAAATCATCCTAAAAGTTCTGCTATTTGGGACTTTATTGTTTCTTGTAGACCAGTTATTATAAATCATGTTTCTTGGCAAATTGGAAATGGCCTTAATGCTAAGTTTTGGGATGATTCATGGAATGGATTTCCAATTCTGTGAGAGGAGGATGGGGTGCAAGAGCTTAGGCAGATTTGTATGCAAAGGTGAGGTGACAAGGTCTGAGATTACATAAACCAAAAATGGGGTCCTTTGGGTCAAGAATGGGGGTGGAAGGAGCTTTCAAATGAGGGGCTTTCAAATAATCAGCTAGCAAGGATGAAGGAAATTTTTAAGAATAGACAAGCTTTGATCTCAAAAAATGAGTATAGGGTGGTATGGTGCGGCTCTGTGAATGGGACCTATTCAATAAAGATTAGATATCAACTGTTGGATTCATTAGAGGGTGAATATTTTTGGGCAAAGAAATTATGTTGGAGCAAAGATTGCTTACCTAAAGCAGGAGCTTTTGCTTGGCTAGCTGTGAAGGGGAGAATTTTATCCAGAGAATGGAGGAAGAGGCTTGGGTTTGTAGGTCCAACAAAGTGTGTTTTGTGTGAAGCGGTAGAGGACTCAATTGACCATTTACTCCTCCAATGTAAATTTGCATCAGAATGTTGGGAGTCTTTAAGGATGAAACTAGGTTGGCAAGGACCTTTACAAAATACTCTGAAAGAGGTATTTGAGAGTTGGAGCAACCCTCTCAGAAAATCCCTATTTTCAAGCGTGTGGGTTGTGAGCCCTTCGTTAGTAATCTAGAAGATCTGGAAAGAGAGAAACAAGAGGATTTTTTTGGACAAGAAAGAATCTTTGAAAAGGCTTATGTGTAGAATAAATCATTCGCTATAGGAAGTAGTGGGTGTAGCTGCCTCTCAAATACAGTTGCAGAAGGTTCCTTTCTCTTTGGAAGACAACAGGATTCAAAGAGCATGGTTGGGGGTCAAGATAAGACCTTTGAAGCCAGAGGAGGACTTTACTATGAAGAAGGTGGGGGTAGAAGTTGTGGTTTGGGAAAAACCATCAAAAGGATGGCACAAGGAAAATTTTGATGGGGCTGCAAAAGGCAACTTGGGACCTTCTGGTGCAAGAGCAATTGTGCGAGATAGGTTGGGAAATATGATTGCTATTGGGGTGAAGAAATTAGAAGAGGGAATGAACAATGTTGCTAAGGAAAAGGCTGCTTTATTGGGTGTTGGTCTGGCTCGAGCAATGGGTGTTAGGAAGTTATATCTTGAGGGGGATTCGATGGTAGTCACCCAAGGTATAATTAATGGAGGGGCAAATGCTTGGCACTTACAAGTTTTTATCAAATCAATACTAAAGGAGCTGGAATCCTTTGATGAATATAAAGTGAGTCACATCCAACATGTTGGCAATGGGGAAGCGGATAGGTTATCTAATTGGGCAGTCTCGTTTATTACCACAAGGGAAGTCAGTGAAAGATTTTCATCAGGTGGTTTTTATGGATGAGGTGGTTAATTAATTTTTTCCTTGGTTTCATTTTGGGGTTTCTCTATAGGTTATGGCGAAGGTGATGTCATTTTTTTATGATGGGTGGTGGTTGCGAAGTAATGGAACCAATGGTAAAATGGCCTTGGGGATTTAAACTTTTAGGAAGGAACTTTGAAGGTGTCGAATGATAGAGGTCTATCAGATCATTTTCCTTTTTCAAGGACAAGAGGGATTGAAATTGTCTCATAGAGATTTTGAGAATCCTGAACACATTTGAAATAAATGTGTTTAGGAAGGTTTGGTGACGAAGGGAGTAAATGAGGTATATTAAGAGGGACGAAAGTGGCAGGGTGACAGATTTGGCACAGGTGAGGCAACTTTTAAAGCTTGCAATGGGCTTTGGAATGACCAAAGTTGGCAAAGGCAAGTGTTAGGAAAAGCGGATTTTTTTGTGACAGAATGGAAGCCATGTATAGTTTTTCTATGCAGCGGCAACAAAAAGGCTTCTTTGGCCTAGAGTCAGCCTTTAGGCTGAAACTCTTGTTGAAAATTCTCAATGATGAGGTGCTTGAAGTGGTTTTGGAGATGTTGGGAGATCATTTCATGGAAGCGAAGCACAAAGGTAGATTGAATGTGGACATGGCTTCGACGATTTTTTCTTGGAGCCTTGAGTTGAATGAGGAAATTGTAGTGGTCAAATGGGTCGTGCATTTGCTATTTGAGGAGGACCTACTCATGGGAATGGAATTGTTCCTTGAATGGGTTGTGTTGGGAGTTGGATATGATGTCTCTGAAGGAATAGAAGACATGGATGAACCCACAAAAGAGGGATTAATTCCCTTCGTGAGGTGGCAAAGGAGGATTGATAGGAATGCATACAAGTTGGAAATTTTGGCAGCATGAGAGTATCTAAAACTGGTGCTACGTCGGCAGGAAGCTGAAGCACGATAGGAGGAAGCAAACATTCCCTGTCAAGTCCCTAGGAACAAGTGTTCAACAAGGAGAGGCAGAGCTTGGCGAGGGAGGGCAGACAAAGGTGAAAATTAATGGGCGCGGTGATGGGCTATTTTTTTGGTGGACTAAGTCTTTGGAATGGTGCTATATGGTTTTTTCTTGGAGAAGGCGGCATTGAAGATCTGGAGACAAAGCTAGAAGCGACGAGGTGAGTCGAGGATAGAGATGGGAAGGAATGATGAAACTGTTTCGAAACTAAGGAGTGAACATGTGCATTTTGATATTTTTTTGTAAATGAAAGCCTTTGTATAAAGTTTGTAGATTTACTACTTTTGCATTTTCAAATTTGCATGTATGAAGTCTGTAGATGGCCCTTATGGTTACTCCAATGGTGTTAGGTGGTAGGGTGATATTTATGTTGTTTAATTTTGGATGGATGGATTTAATGGGGTTTGTAAGTTTAGGCTGGGTATATAGGGGTTGGGCAGTGGAGACCCTTTTTGAAGATGTAATGACTCTTTATGATATAAATAAAATTATAACTATTATTACTAATCAAAAATAAATAAATGTAATTAAAGATTATATATAATATGATTTGTACTTTAGTAATTTATACTATATAAATAATAATTTATAATAATAATTCAATTTATATTATATCAAAATTATATACAATAATAAATATAATTATATTAAATGTAATTATATATTTATTTATAACAATACAATTTATGTCCTAACAAATTTATATAATTATCTTCTATGTAATTTAATATGTGATATATATACAATTTATTATATTTATATTTAATAATTTTTACTATAAATATATAATAATAAATATAAATATAATATTATTTTAAATAAAATATACATTACATAAAATACTAAATATAATATTATAATTTATATTATATAAAATATTATTAAATTTAAAAAGTATTTTAATTCCAAGTAAAAATGTAAAGTAGCTAGGGTAGAGGAGCCAATACGTACGCACCCAAAATCACGAGGTCCACGTGGCAGGCCACGTGGACCAATATTTTTTTTGCCTTATACCCATTTTTGGAAATTATTATATTAACAATATAAAATTATTTTTTAAAAATTTGTCTTCATTTTGCTATGTGGGAGGACGATATTTGTCCACGTAGTTTACAAATCGAAAAAATGACCCGTTGACCAATATGTAGGCACCTCGGGTGCCACTTCCTGTGTGGCATAGTGTCTGAAGGTGACAGCCTTGCCGCGTTAACTTCTCTCAGTCCGCCACCCTAAGAATCCACTATGTTGCATTTATCACTTGCCGCCACTTCCTATACTTCTAGACTGTCATCTTGAATGCAAGTCTCCTCTCCTAAGCTCCATGCCACCCCACATTTTTTTCGAGCTAACCTGCATTGAATGCTCCTAGTGCCTCGCTCTTTTTGCGAGCTTTTCAGCCTTTCATTCTAGCAAGTTGTCATTCTTTCTTCACTTGCACGCCAAAACCTGCTTGGTTCGTCGTTTGCAATCTTGAAACATTTACTAGAACTTGTGATGCTCGAAGACCGGTTCATATTTGGGTAGAAGCCGGTTAGGAGATGGGTACATGCTAGTTAGTGAATGTTACTAGCAGCTCCACTTTGGCCATGCAAGCAATGAACGGGTTCCTCGCCGCATGCTCGGGATTCAGCTGCTATCGGGGTCGTGCATCGAGTCATTTGACCCAAGTGAGCTTGCTCACTAAGGCTCACAATTATTCAATTTTTTTAGTTTTGTTTGCAATTTCTATTTGTTTTATGCTACTTTTGGTGTTGTAGAAATCATTTTTTTGGTTGAAGTTTAGTGTTTATGAACACTGTCCTATTTGTGTTCATAAACACACTGAATCTTTGGAAATTAATCGTATGTTCAAGCATCGCTCTCTTTACAGAATAGATAATAATATTGTTGGTTGTTTCCCCGCCATTGAAATTTTTGGGGTTGTTTTCTTCTTTCATTAAAAATATTGTTCATTGTTTCCTTGCCATAGATAAAGCTATATTTTTGTTTATATGGGTTCTGCTCCATAGGGTTTATATTGCAAATATTACACTCATATTTTGGCATTTCTCTTTCATTAGGGTTTATTTTGCAAATATAACACTCATAGTTTAGCATTTTTGTTTCCCTAGGGTTTATTTTGTAAATATTACAATCATAGTTTTACCATTTATGTTTCATAGGTTCTGCATTATCATATACTCTGGTTATCGTATTCTTTCTCATAGGTTCTCCATTATCATTGACTCTGGTTATCCTATTCTCATAGGTTTGATTGCATTGCATTCTCATAGGTTCTGCATTATCATTGACTTTGCTTATCGTAATCTCATAGGTTCTGCATTATCATTCACTCTGCTAATCATTATCTCATAGGTTCAGCATTATCATTGACTTTGCTTATCGTATTCTCATAGGTTCTGCATTATCATTGACTCTGCTTATTGTATTATCATAGGTTTTTCATTATCATTGAGTTAGGTTGTGTTCTTTGTTTCATATTAAACCAAAAAAAATAATGTGGGTTAATCTTTTTTATGTTTTACTTCATCTTTTCAGTCACTTAAAAAAATATATTGTTTCTGAGCCATAAATAATTATGTTGGTGTTATTTTATTATGGGTTCTACTCCATCAAATCATTCATCTACATTTGTGATAATTGTTAAACTCTTACTGTTTTCCACTCCTAAGCTTCGAAAATAGTTGGCTACATTTTTAACTTTTTTATAGTCAATTGATATAAATAGACTCATAGGTTTTGCATTATCATTCACTCTGCTTATCATATTCTCTTAAGTTATGCATTATCATTGACTCTACTTATCATATTCTCATAGGTTCTGCATTATCATTCAGTTGGGTTGTGTTCTTTGTTTCATTAACTAAAACAATTAATTTGGGTTAATCTTTTTTTAGGTTTTGCTTCATCTATTTAGTGACTTTAAAAATGTATGTTGTTTTTGTGCCATAGATAAATATGTTGGTGTTATTTTTTTATGGGTTCTACTCCATCAATTCAGTCATATACATATGTGATAATTGTTATACTCTTACTGTTTTCCATTGTAAGCTTTATATTGTTCTTCATTACAGCCATTACAGTCATGGGTTGATATTCGCGTTTCGATTAATGTTGTTCAATACCATTTCTACGTGCCATTGATAAAATTGGGGGTTTAGGTTTTTCATACGTGTTGCTTCATTCATTCATTAATGCTATTTTCTTTAGGTGACATTCATTAAATTGGGGGTGTTATGTTTCCCAATGGTTAGGATTCATCAATTCAGACATGCAATTATTGGAGCTTTTTTTATTTGCATTACAAAAATTTGGGGGTCTTATTTTTTTCATAGGTTCTGCTTCATTAGGTACCCTGGATATTTTTGGGGGTGTTACCTTGTTTGTAACTTCGACTTCATCATGGTTAGTCTTCATCTATTCTACCAGTTTCGAGTGCCATTTGGAATTTGGTGGGTTCTATGTTTTTCATAGGTTACGTTTCATCAATTCATTCGCCAACTATGTAGCCTTTTTTTGGTGTCAATGATAAATATAGGGGTGTTACGATTATCGTATGTGCTACTTCATTAAATCTATAATGCAAATGTTTGTATCTTTTTTTAGGTGCCATTGATTATTTTGGGGGTGTATATTTTGCATAGGTTATTTTCCATCAATTCAATCATCCAATTATTGTACCTTCTTTTCGTGCCTTGGAAATATATGGGGGTGTTCTTATTTTGTTAGGTTCTGCTTCATCAAATCTGTCATGCATATATTGTACCTTTTTAAGGTAGCATAGATAATTTTTGGGGTCTTCTCTATTTTGTAAGTTCCACTTCATCAATTCAGCCATCTATTCTACCAATGAATAATCTCCCACAGTGGTATGCCGGTCCTCCACAAGTTAGGAAAAAACTCTTGCATAAAAAAGCATGATGATATCAAACACATATTGGATATTAAATGCACGTTTACTCGTTTATATATATGTATATGCATATGTATAGACATATACATAGACATATGCATATGTAAATCAGATATTAAATGCACATGTAACTGTATTTATTTTGAAACAAAACAATTACACTCTGGCAGCGAAACATGATGAAGTGTATCCAACTTGTATATGCTTAAGGTCTTTGCATCTTCTTTATATATATATGCATATGTATAGACATATACATATACATTACATATACATATGTATATGAATATATATATATATGTATATGTATATGAATATATATATATATACTTTCTAGATATATATGTGTATGTATATGCTTAAGGATCTTTGCATCATTCTTTATATATATATATATGCATATATGCTGTATATGTATATATATGAATATGTATATATATATATGTATATATATGTATATGTATATATGTATATGTATATGTATATATATATGTGTATATACATATACATATACATATGTACATTTACATGTAAATATACTACTTTCATGACATCCTGCATCCAATGCTCCTAGTGTCTCGCACACTTGTCAATTTTACATCCTTTCATTTTAGCAATTTCTCATTTTCTCTTCACAATGATGGCAATGTATGTGTATGTATGTGTATGTATGTGTATGTGTATGTGTTTGTGTATGTCTATGTCTATGTCTATGTCTGTGTCTGTGTGTATGTATATGTCTATGTCTATGTAAATTTGTATGTGTATGTGTATATGTCTATGTCTATGTCTATGTCTATGTCTATGTGTCATTGAAGTCTTTGGCTTTGTGTTCATGGTTGCACCACTATACACTTTATGTTGTTTTCTACAAGGCATTGTTGGCAGTTGTTCTATAGCTTCCCAGTGTGTGCCAGCCACCTTCGCCACCTTTCCCCTGACCGCGGGAAAAGTTGTGATATGGAAGGGTTGTTGTCCTTAATTGTACTCTACAAGGTGTTGTTGGCTATTGTCCTCTATCTTTGGTTATAATCTAGGGCTATAGACCAGCGGTCAACAATGCCTTTTTGTAAATAGCATAGACTATCCAGTTGCTTTGGTGACTTTAGAATGCTGATTTTTTAAATGTCCATATATGTCGATGCAACTAACTTTTGAGACATATACATTGATGTGGAATTTGTTTTGCAACTCCAGATACATCTATTCCATGTGTTGGATGTGTCTATGTCTATGTCTATGTCTATGAAAATTTGAATGTGTATGTGTGTGTATATGTATGTCTATGTCGATGTCTGTGTGTATGTGTATGTGTATGTGTATGTGTATGTATATGTGTATATGTGTATGTATACGTGTATGTATATGTATATGTAAATGTGTATGTGTAAATGTGTATGTGTATATGTAAATGTGTGTGTGTATAGATGTGGGAAGAGGTCTTAAGTGGACAACCTTGCCACGTCTATTTCTCTCAGTCATCCACCCTAACACTCCACTGCATTGCATTTATCACTCGCTGCCCCTTGCTATACTTCTTTATTGTTGTGTTTAATTCACTTATGTCTATGTATATGTATATGTGTATGTGTATGTGTATGTGTATGTGTATGTGTATGTGTATGTGTATGTGTATGCTTCATAAATTCAGACCTACAATAATTGTATCTTTTTTAGGTGCCATTGATTAATTTGGGGGTGTCCTCTACTTTATATGATGTGCACCTATACATTGATCATTCACAACTTAAAAAAGAAATCATCCATAAATAGGCACGATGACATCAAACATAAATCAGATTTAAAATGCACACTTAATAACATTCATTTCAAAACAAAACAAGTACATGCTGGCAGCCAAACATGATGAAGTGTATCCAACTTGTATCTGACATTTAACAAGTAGCATTCCAACATGGAATTTAAACAGCCCAAACATTAAGACATGCACCCTTCCCCATAAACTGGTAATGCAGGCATGACTTTCACATTAATCACAACTACACAATGTAAACAAAGTGCCAAGTCAACACAATTCAAACCCATCTCACCCATCTTTGAGCGACTGGTGAACCCATTACAACCATGTTTCCCATCGTAGCATAACCAAACCAACAAGAAAATGCATCTTCCTATCTCATCAATCATGAAACCTAAAACACATATCAGCTTCAATCTATCCCATCTCGCCAAGTAGGGTGCGAATGTAGTCATGGTGAACTCCAAAATCCCATTTGCTTCCAATTTTACAAGCTGTAAGGAACCCATTATTAAATACAAAATTATGGAAACAATTTCAAAAAATCCACCAAACCAATCAAGTAATTAATTAATGGCCAAAATCACCAAACAGCCATCAATCAGATTCAAATAGCCATGAAAACCTTCAAGTATTCAAATGTATTACCATAGAACAATAATGAGCAGTAAAGCTTTGTTACAACATGTATTTAGGGGACCTCATTTTCCTAAGGCCTTTCATGGTTGCCTATGTAGCACTTCATAGTTGAAAGGTCCAATTCTGGACAAAGTGCAACATAGATTACCATTACAAAGACTTTGGTAAAATCAAGTCTCCCTAAACCATTACATCTTGTAACAATTACACAAACTTTGACACTGCAAATTATGTTCAATATTTGTATGGTTGGAATTTACAATTCTTTTCATGGTTCCAACATGAAGGTCTACTATTCAATTAATTTGGGGGGGTTCTCTTTTGCATAGGTCTACATTAGGTGCTTTGATTCATTTGGGGGTGTTATCTTTTTAATGTGTTAAGCTACATCAATTCAATCATGCAACTATTGTAGCTTTGTATTTGAATCACTTAGGAGACTTGGTTTTGTGAAGGCTTTCAATGGTTACCTATGGAACACTTCACAATTTGAATGGAATTGTGGACCCGTGCATCATAGGTTGCCATCAGACGATCTCCCTAATTCATTACTGAATGCAACAATACACATGACTCTATAGGGGAGAGGAGCCTATATGTGTGCATCCAATTTTGTATGGTCTACATTAACAAAACAACCATATTTATATGTCTGAATTGATGAAGCAGAACCAATGAAAAAGACAACCTATGTGTATGTGTATATAAATGTATATGTATATGTGTATGTGTATGTGTGTGTACATATATGTACATTATGTATGTGTGTGTGTGTGTATGTATATAGAATTGCTTACATGCATTATTTTGCTTACCAAGAATATATTTATGTCTCTATTGCTTAGTTGACTGAATTGATGAAGTAGAACCTATATGTATATTTGCATGTGTATGGTTTATGTATATGTATATGTGGATGTGGATGTGTATGTGTATGTATATAGAATTGCTTACATGCAGAACCTATGAAAAAGATAACCCCAAATTTATCTATGGCCTCAAAACAACCAACAATATTATTTGTTACTGCAATGACAAATTGCAACATTGCTTATATGCATTCATTTGAAAAATAGAACACCCCCAAATTTATCTATGACACGAAAACAACATACAATGTTATGTGTATGTGTATGTGTATGTGTATATATATTTATATGTATACATTTATGTATATTTGTATATACATGTATATATATTTAGATATACATATATGTATATATATGTGCATATGTATATAGAATTGCCTACATGCAGAACCTATGAAAAAGAGAACAACCCCAGGTTTATGAATGGCGTCAAAACAACCAACTATATTGTTTGTTACTGAAATAAAAAATTGCAGCATTGCTTACATGCATTCATTTGCATGATTGAATTGAATCACAGTAGAATAATATATATGCATTCATTTACATTGAATTGAAGATGAAGCATCACCTATGAAAAATAAAACACCATCAAATTCATCAATAACACCTAAAAAAGATAGAATAGTTGCATGACTGAATTGTATATGTATATGTATATGTATATGTATATGTCTATGTATATTGGTATGTATATGTATATGTGTATGTCTATGTATACATATATACATATACATATACATATGTATAAGTCTATGTATATGAATATGTATATACATATGTATATGTATATGTAAAGATATACACATATGTATACGTAACAATAGAAAGAAGTTGCTTGTAACATTCACCAACCAGCGTCTATCCATCTCTTAATTGGAGTCCAAGCATTGTAGGTTGTGGTAAAGGTTTGAAACTTGCAGAGGATGAACCGAGCACTTAGTTACGTTCAAGTGAAGAAAAAATGAGAACTTGCTAGAATGAAAGGTTGTAAAGATGGTGACAAGAGCGAGGCACTAGGAGCATTGAATGCATGTTGGCTCAGAAAATATGTATGTATATGTGTATAGGTTGGTTGGAAAAATATTGCGGGGTGGCATGGAGCTAAGGAGAGGAGACTTGCATTCAACATGACAGTCGAGAAGTATAGGAAGTGGCGGCGAGTGATAAAAGTGACATAATGGATTCTTAGGGTGGCAGACTGAGAGAAGTTGATGTGGCAAGGCTGTCAACTTCAAACATCATGCCACGCAGGAAGTGGCACCCGAGGTGCCTATGTATCGGTCGATGGGTCATTTTTTTTATTTGTAAAATGCGTGGACAAATATCATCCTCCCACATGGCAAATGAAGGCAAAAAAGGAATAGAAAATGACAAAATGTCAATGAAGAAGCAAACATTGCAAATCAAAACAATGACACATTGCAAATTACATAGAACACACATTGCAATATGATCATAATACATTGCAAATCAAAACAATAACGATGTATCTGTAATTAACATAGATTTAAAACTATCAATGAAGAAGCATACATTGCAAATCAAAACAATAACACACATTGCAAATTACATACAAATTTTTTTGGAATTTGATCATATTACTTCACAAACCAAAACAATAACGGTCAATCTGTACTTATCAAAAAATTACAACTGTCCACAATTTTGGTGAATTTGTAAATATCAAAACTTCTAAAGTGTATAAAACTTGAATTGCATGTGAAAACCAAAAAAAAAGGCAGCATCTAGCTACTGTTGTTGTGAAATGAATCTTGGCTGGTTGGGGTGCCAATTGCCATGTTCTCATCCCCTTCCACTCGAAGAGGAGTGCTGCATACATGAGTGGGACTTGGAGTGGTAAATTGGGTGCAAGTGACATGTTGTGGGCAGTGGTGAACACATTTGTACATCCTGAGTGCCAAATTGATATGGATATTGAGTGCCCATGAAGTCAGATTGGGAGAGGCTTGAATAATTCATTGTTGTGGAGAATTGAGGGATATTAATGTTGAGAATATTATGGAAGACTCCATTA
Organism: Sequoia sempervirens; assembly: GCA_007258455.2. Lineage (NCBI taxonomy): Eukaryota > Viridiplantae > Streptophyta > Pinopsida > Cupressales > Cupressaceae > Sequoia > Sequoia sempervirens. Next base: position 1,037,853,863 of record VDFB02271358.1, on the reverse strand, counting down.
CCTCGAGACAATGGATTAGAAGGGTTCCTTAACCACCTCTCTTTGTAAAGCCCTCTATGCCTCCTCAATCTCTTTTTCCTTTTGGTCCTGTTGCTTGTGAAGCCTCTCTTGCTCCTTTTTCGCATCTCTATCCTTTTTTTGTTGTAATTTTTGCTTCTCTTTTTCTTTTCACAGTATCTCCTTAATTCTGGCATTCTCCTTCAACTCCGCTGCCACATTTTTTGCTGCCCTTTTCTCCTCATTTTGTTGTCTCTTTCTTTCTTTTATCTCCTTGACCTCTTTCTTCCTTTGTTCTTGCTCCATTAATAGCCTCATGTAGTCATCTATTGTCAACAATTGAGATTGTCTACTAATCTGAATTGCACCAGATTTGGATTTCTTTTGGCAGACAGTGTGCACAGGCAGCTTGAGAAACTTGTTGATGTGCGGAACTATTTGTGTTTCTTTTGTCCCATGTGGTTGTGTGGCAATGACTTCCACTACCTATGAGCTCTCTGGTACATCTTCATTGCCTCGTAAATATGAATTACAAGAAGGAGCATAGTAATGCACAACTTGAGAAGGGTCAATTTCTGATGGTGGTGATGGGAAAGTATGGGTATCTTGTTGTTTTGGGACTTCCAAATGAATGCCCAAGTTCATTGCTCCCTCAACCAACCAGGATGGTTGGCTTCGTTGTGATAGAAGATCTAAACTTTAGCTAAATTGATCAATGGGGTTGTCCACCATGGGAGGGGTGTGTTCATTAACCACCACTTGTGCAACTGATTCAACAGGACAGCTATGAGGTGAGTGTTGTGTTTCTGTTGCAATTTGCAAGTGTCCATCTAGAAGAGTGGACTACAATACTATGACATCATCGCTTGACAGACCAAATCCAGAAAGGCTAAGAATGTTTTCAACTGTGTCAGCATCCTTGCTGACCACAAATGTCTCACTGGGACGCATGTCATTGACAAGTGCATCAGCATTCAGCGGCCATATACCAGTCTTTTTAAACCTAGCTTTGATGTTGTTAGCTGTCAAAGCTCTTTTCATTGCTTTGTTGCCTAACATTAAAAGTTCTCTCCTCCTCACTTCAATGTTTGGAAACCTTGACAAAAAATCTGCACATTCTGATTTAAAGTAAGCTTTAAAAGGTGCAAACACACTCACATCCAATTGTTGTAGCTTATGTGATGTGTGTGATGGAAATGTTAACAAATATATACCAATTTCTCTTGCTTCCTGGATGGTTTCAAGTGCTACATGGCTTCCATGGCCATTAAAGATCAACAACACCCTGTTGGTGGGAAAGACACCGCTTGGAACTAAGGTTTTGAAGTGGATCAACCAATCTATGAACAATTCTTTGGTCATCCATGCGTGGGGCCGGCTTGCCATGCAAGCACCTGGTTCACAGTCTATGATGTAATTATCTATGTTCGAACTCCCCTTGAACAAGTAGAATCCTAGAATGCTCTGCCCAACAACATTAACACAACATAGAATGGTTATCCATTCATGGCTCTTTGGGATAATGTAAGAGACATTCCTGCTACCTTTTCTTGCGAGCACCTCCATGGACCCATTTTTGCCTGCTTGGATGCTAGTTTCATCACAATTCCATATGCGATCAGGACCATATGGCATGGCTTCATATGCTGCAGATAGTGTTTTGTAGAATACAACTACAACATCAGCTCTAAGATTAAATGTCCTATCTTTGTCTAGGCCTTTAGCAATTCATAATGCAAGTTCAGGTGTCTATGCTTAAAGCCTGTCCACCAGGACTTCCCTGGGAACCCATTGGTGAAAGGGTTTGGCCTATTTTGACATATTTGAGCAACCTCATACTTAAGATTGACTATCTCAAGACCATGACCAATATCAGCCATTTGCTTGCACCATTCCACAATAAGATGTTCTTCCTCTTCAGTGAGGACTGTTGGCGGACCTTTCTTGGAAGTTGTTAGACCCCCTAGCCATTTGGACAGTGTGGTTGTTGGGATTGACCACTTTTTGGAAGCCCCCCTTATCGACATGCCATTCTCTTCAACGTCATAGAGTGCCCTTTTCATGTCATCCGAAGACCACAACTTTTGTATTTGTTTTACCTTCTGTGGTATTTGAGGTGTAGTAACCTCAATCTGCGGTATTTGAGGAATAGAAACCTCATCTACTTGTGCAACACTATCTATTTCAGGGGGGAATCTAGCTCCTCGTTTATTGGAGAGAAACCTTGTCGTGGCTCTTTTCTTTTTTTTTGTTCCTAGTACGGGTCACCACTACATTGCACTTGTCCATCTACATAGAATAAGTACAATCAAATCAGTGATGCTTGAACAGAAAAGTAATTAGCTTGTAATGCAGAACATATGAGAATATGATAACCAGAGTCAATGATAATGTAGAACCTATGAAACATAAATAGTAAACTATGAAACACAAATGCTTGAATAGTTATCTTTATATGTATGAAGAGAGTGATGCTTGAACAAAAGATTATTCAATTTCTGTATGTGTTATCTTTTTAGTTTGTTACATTTCATTTGAGATCATCTTTTCTAACAGTTTAGAGAGTTACATCTATTCTAGAGTGGGTGACATAAGGAAATAGAGGAGTAAGAAGCACAAAATTACAAACTATGCAAGGGAGTTAGAGTTTAAGAACATATCATATCTCTTAAGCGTTTATAGCATTAACATTCTCATGCACAACAAAGTGAAAACCACACTCATATTTGAACTATGACACAATAGAAAGCTTATGAATGAAAAACAGTAAGAGTTTAACAAAGCTCACATATTTTGTCTATGTTGAACTCATTGACAGGCATAAATATTTGCGAATTGATGAAGAAAAAACCTATGAAAAAGATGAAAAAAAACCTAATAAAAATAGAAACCTTAGTGACTGATAATGCATAACCTATGAGAATAAGATATCCAGAGTGAATGACTACAAAAGCTATGAGAATAAGATAACTAGAGTGAATGAAAATGCAAAACCTATGAGAATAAGATAAGCAAAGTGAATGATAATGTAGGACATATGAAACAAAAATGGTAAACTATGACTAATATTTACCATATAAACGATAATGCAAAACCTATGAGACTACAATAAGCAGACTGAATGATAATGCAGAACTTATGAAACAAAAATGCTAAACTATGAGTGTAATATTTGCAATATAAACCCTATTGAAACAGAAAGGTTAAACTATGACTGTAACATTTTCAATATAAACCCTAGGGAAATAGAGATGGTAAACTACGACTGTAATATTTGCAGTATAAACCCTAGGGAAACCGAAATGGTAAACTATGACTATAACATTTGCAATATAAACCTCTGAGAAACATAAATGGTAAATTGTGACTGTAATATTTGCAATATAAACCCTAGGGAATGTATATGCTAACGAATGACTGTATTATTTGCAAAATAAATCCTAGGGAAAGCTTTAAATGGTAAACCATGACTGTAATATTTGCATTATAAACCCTATGGAACACATATGCTAACCTATGACTACAATATTAGCAATATAAACCCTAGCAATAGATAAAGAAACACCTGTGACTGTAATATTTGCAATATAAACCCTAGGGAAACATAAATAAAAACCTATGACTGTAATGGTTGTAATGAAGATCAATATAAACCTTAGAAATGGAAAACGGTAATGGTTGTAATGAAGAACAATATAAAGTAAAAAAATGGAAAAGTGTGAAAGGAAAACCTAGAACAATATGGATGCTGGTGCACTAGAATCTGAGCTGTTGCCTCCCCTTGATGTTAACTCGTTCAATTTTTCGCTTGTCACTCCTTTTCTTATGTCGCTCACTACAGAATAAGTGAATACTTTTTGGTTTTCACAGCTATTTGAATTGGGAATTATTTGAATTTGATTGATGCTTGTTTGGTGTGGTGAAATAAATTGCTGTCCTATTTTCAATTTGAATTATGTTTTGTATGAATTGGAGATTTGATTGATTTCAGCCATTAATTCTTAACTTGATTGGTTTGGTGGATTGTTTGAAATTGTTTCCATGTTTTGTTTTTGAATAATGGCGGCCTTACAGGACTGTTAAATGGATGTAGGTGGGATATTTGGCTTTGGCTCCAATACATGCACACCCTACTTGGTGAGATGGGACAGATTGAAGTTGATACGTGTTGTAGGTCTCATGGTTGATAGGACAGGTGAATGCATTTGCGTGTTGGTTTGGTTATGCTACGATGGGAAACATTATTGTAATGGGTTAGCCAATCAGTCAAAGATGGGTCGGATGGGTTTGAATATTGTTGAGCTGACACCTTGTTTATGTTGTGTAGTTGTGACTGATGTAAAAGTGACACTTGCATTGGTGCGACAGTTGGGTTTACCAGTTTACGGGGAAGGGTGCATGTCTTAATGTTTGGGTTGTTTAAATTCCATGTCAGAATGCTACTTGTTATATGTCAGATACAAGTTGGATACACTTCATGATGTTTGGTTGCCAGCGTGTACTTGTTTTGTTTTGAAATGAATGCTATTCAGTGTGCATTTTAAATCTAATTTATGTTTGATGTCATCGTGCCTATGTATGAATGAATTTTTTTTAAAGTTGCGGAGGACCGATGGATAGGTGTGGGCCCCAACGAGCGCATGTCCCATCGCACGTTAGGGCCCCTGTATCGGCTCCTCTCCCCTAGAGCAAATTTCCAGCGAAGACCTTATTCACTTAAATCCCCACGCAATCTTTGAAATTGTCCATTTTGAAAGCACCATTCCTTGAATGGTGGGAGTGATAAAACCCTGTAAAACAGTGATAGTGAACTCGGCAAACAAAAGACGACTAGAGCTCTTACGCAATGGTTGCACAAGCGAAAGTGATCATGGACAAGTTGCGTGTTGCTAAGCTATCGATGATCGACCAGTTTGACGACCAGGTTGAGGAGAGTATAATGTTGGACAAGTTTGTGAAGGAAACCAGAGTTTTGGCTTCTTATGCAGATCAGGGTATGCTGAAGGATGTGTACGATGTTGCTTGTAGATCTGGGCTGTTTGAATTGCTAGAAGACTTGTCTCCTAGGGACGTGCTGAACTTTGCACGTTGGGTGAAGAAGGGTGAAGAGAGATTGTGGAGAGGCAGCAGAGGGAGAACAAGTTGAAGAGGAAGGCCATAGGCCAACACACTGTTGGTGACGTTGCTGTTGTAAAGTTGCTCCACGCTTAGTGCAACGTTCGTGCTTCGGAGATGAAACGTATAAGAGCAAAGTATGAGGAAATAATTGAGGATTTGAACTCCAAAATCTCAAAGGTGAAGAGGGAGATGGAGACTGATTTAGCCAAAATCAATGATTGCTACTTCGCTGCGTCCACATATGTGCCTCCAACTGATGAAGATGTCATTGACATGCACTGGGATGAATTTAAAGCGCTTAATGCAGCGGATGGGGAGGAGTTCCCAAAGAACAGTGCAAACCTGAAGGCGTGTATTACACAGTTTGGTCCTTCCTTTATGCGTAATCACAAGGCCGCCTTCTGCCGCTCTCAGGCGATAAAGGTTCATTTGAAGAATTTCTGCGAGAAGGAAATCAAACATTACAGAAAAAGGGAGAAAGAACGTCTATATAATGAAAGGAATAGTTGTTGCGTTATGGTATAGGTCAACAGGTCTTGATTTTTACTGCAAAACTTTGGAAGTATGTATGGTCGGGGTGATGTTTTTGAGTTCAAGCAGAAAGTCTCTGCATTTTGATCATCTGCATGGCATAAAACATTGTAATCTTTTTGAAAATCAATATAATCTTATTTTTACGTATAGCCAAAAAACAAGAAGCATAATAGAACCGGCAACATTTATTTTCTAGGTCAAATAGTGAAACTGAAACCACAGGCACAAACGACCTTTAAGAACCATGAAAACTTCCAGAAGGGCACAGTTAATTATGTAGATCCTTGTTTTTTATTTTGACACACTCAACAAATCAATTTATGGGACATCTTTTGTAAATTGGACCTTCTAGTGGGCAATTTAACAAATTTTCAGTTCAGACCCTGAAAATTCTCAAATGACCATGAAAATGGATATGGAAACTATTGAAGACAAATGAGTAATTGGGTAGTCACCAAATCAAGGAAAATCCAACTTTTTATGGGACTTTACAGGCTCACTCAAAGATGAGAACACATTAAAATTGTCATCAAAACTCACCTGAAAGCCACGAAGTCAGGTTTGGATGCTCATGAAAAATTATAAAAACTTTCTACCAGCCAAATTTTCATGCCAAGCTCTAGATCACAAACATTTAATGTTGAACATTTTAGGCTAGTCGGTTGCCGCAAGGCTTAAAATTGAGCTTATGTCACCAACTAAAAGGTTTTCATGCACTAGAAATTCATCAAATTTGTAGGTGCCAATAGATGATATATAGTTACAAAATCCTCAATATGAGTTTCAATTAGAGGATCAAGTTGTGTATACGATGAACACACCCCTAATGGCTCGCTAACCTTGCCTTCTACATCCTCATATGTTGCCACATTTGTTTGCCATTTAGTTGCATCCCTCTCAAAATAAAGTATCTCATCAACAATAAATAGTGGATCCACATCTACATCCTCAATTGTCCAATCCAAATAGGGGTCAATGTCACTACACAAAGACAAAGTCATTCAAGTGTTTTTGAGTCAACTTATTGTGCTTATTTATGTGAATGACTTAAAAAAACACTCCATTTGCACTCACAACTGTAAGGCTACAATAGAATGTGAATGGAAAGCTCCTAAAGATTAGGGATTCCAACACCAAAATCTTTTCATGACAAATCAGAACTTCGTAAGAATTCTAGCAAATTAAAAGTTAAAACACACACGCACACATAGCTATAGAGTAGCTCTCTTACAAACACATAAAGAAAATAATGGCCCCCTCCACTCTTTTATAATTATGTACATCATCGTGTATAAGTTATTCGAGGTTTTCATCAAGGAACAACCTCTTGATACACATGTTAAGGGCAAGTATAACTTCCACGTCCCCTTCATATGAAGGGGAGAAGAAAATCTTGGAGTTGAGATAGTAGGTAGCAACATGAATATGTTGGAGTTGATAATTACAACTTCAATCAATAATGTCATATGGGTTCATATTTGACTTTATTTAAACCATACAAATGTTCAATTGTCTCTTTAGTCATATCCATAGCCTCATATAGATAACCAATGGAATATTTATTCCCATCCACCAACTACAAAACCTTAACCGATGGTTTTGACACCTAAGTCAATCAAGTGGATGAAGATGAAATTACAAAATTATAATAAATAAATAAAAATTAAACTTAACTTGAATAAATAATATATATAATATTTTTCTTGATAATCTCTTTCATGACCTTCACAAATCTTTCATCAAAAGTGGTTTTCACAACTATCTCTACTTTGGTCTTCCTACTATCAATACCCAATTTTTAGAATGATTCTACGATGCTCCAAGGATAGGGCTATGTGCAGGAGTCACTTGAATGTGGGAAGGAACATGCTCTCATGGCTCTAATACCATGTTGGAGAATGCCAAGATCAGAGAGCTCAAATTGATAACCTTCCACAAGTGAACACAATTTGAGCACAATAGTATGTCTATCAATATAAAATGAAGAGTGTGTAAGTACAATGAGGAAGTCTTGCATATATAGGCAAGGTAGATGAGGTTGGAAGGTAAAACTGAACAATTGACTAACCCTCCAAAGATGGAACACTTGCGAGTTTACTTGACAAGTGTGTGAGAAAGTGTCAAATATGCAAGTAGTATGTGTCTCAAATGATGAGGACACATGTCTTAATGCTATGAAGTGAGACAAAAGCCTAAAAAACCTTAGTAAACTTAAAGCTAGATGTGAATAGGTCAATCCTAGAAAGGTGATATCCTATCTAGATGGATAAAGATGCTATTTGTAACACTAGCAACTAACACATGGATTTCAATGAAAGACACTAAAGCTGCACACTTTGACAATCAAATAAATTGCACATGAAAGGAAAAATAAGAGCAATAACCATCACAACAGAAGACACAAGTATTTTACTGAGGACAATCTGATTTCCAAGAGAAAACTCCAGCAAAAGTTGGTAAAATCAGCTCCTTCCTCACTATCTGCAATGGCAAATACAATCTAAGGCCTTCTGGACACACAACCAACCTGAAACAACTTAGTTCAGTCCCTAAGATCAGACAACTCCATTACACAATCTCTTCCAGTTCTAATTCCCCTATTACAGTCTATAAAGAAATATGAATCATCTTGGAAACTCACTTCTAATTCCTCATATTATGCCTCTTGGGCATTTACAACTATTAAAGAGAATCATACAGACCCTCAAGGAATTTCATAAGTTGCCAACAATTGAAGAGTAAAGGAATTCAAATTGTTTCTGGGCATTACAAAACATTTATGGACTGACAAAACTGCCACTTGTCTGACATAACAACCACAACAGATTCAAAACTGCCTCAATGGTTTGAAACCATCATCTAGATGAACCAGTGTTTTTGCACAAAGCTGTCAAAACCTTCATTTTTCTCCGTTTTTTCTCCTCTTGATACCTACACCTTGCTCAAATGTGTCCTCTTTGAGATCTGCTAAACTTCCACCCTGAAGTGTCTGAGATCAATCTTCCCCACTTGTATCCCATCAGAAAAAATCTTCTGCATTATGTTCATCTTACTAGAGTTCTTGAGTCTATTCCTCAACATGGCAGCCATCTCCAAAAGATTTTCATTTTTTTCTCCACTAAAGTGTTTTCCCACTGGTTAAGAAGAGGTAATTGAATTAACTTGAGTGAAAAACCATCTTACAATTGGTCTAAGGACTTCCTCTTGGGTTTCCTCTCAAGGAACTTCATCAAATGAATCATCAAAAGAAAAGTCTTTCAACAGACTCTTCAAATGTTTCACACTATTTTCAACTTGCCTTCTTTGCCCATCAATAAGCCCCATTATGGAGTCTTCATGTGTCACATGAACATTGCCATGCGCCATCACTCACTGATTGAGAAAGCATTTAATTATTTCCATGAACCTGACAATCTGTATCTATCCATTTTAACCAATCAAAACATTGTCATATTCAAGATTTCTCACCCAGTCAAGAGTAATATGGAGTCTTCATGTGTCACATGAACATTGCCATGCGCCATCACTCACTGATTGAGAAGGCATTTAATTATTTCCATGAACCTGACAATCTATATCTATCCATTTTAACCAATCAAAACATTGTCATATTCAAGATTTCTCACCCAGTTAAGAGTAACTAAATTCTAGGGTCTCCAACCTGGAAGTTTTGGAAACAAACATCACTCTCTTGAAAACAATTTTCCCTTTAAAGGAGGCTTCTAGAACCTTCCAATCTAGAATAATTTTCCCTACAAATCATCCATTATTGAGAAGATCAATGAAATATTGCTCTTGTGCAACTGAAGTTGAAGGTACACCTGCATAACATGTTGAAGGATGACACCGGGGAATCCACAAGGGTCTCTGCTTTCATTTTGAAAAACATGTTTATAGCTTTTGCTCCACAACCACCATAAAACATTTAAAAAATGGTTGTTTAGTATGTACAATGGAACTAGAGAAAACATCCCCCAAGCGACAACCCTTTTTGCAAATACACATCAACCATAAAGTACCCATTCCAGAATATGGGCAAAAGACTTGTACATAAAGCAAATGTGCCTATTAGTTTTTGGTGGCCAGATACCAAATAACTAGTAGCAACACTTAAAAGTTCTGTTGAATGGCTGATAGGCACAAATATTTCTAGCCTTGTTGGCAAACCCTACACGTTTATGTTTTTTTGGTAGTCAATTTATGTAGTGCTTGGCTCACAAATTATGAATATTTGTGCCTATTGGCTATTCAATAGCACCTTTAAATGTTCTTACTCATTTAAATACTGCCTAATATTTCTCAGAATGAAAAATACAGAGTGTGTAAGTACCCAATAGCTTGTTATTATTTGTGATAGTGAATCACTAGTTACTTGATAATGTACAATAAAACACATATTGTGATAACTCCATTACATATATCATTATTGTGAGGCCCAATAACAAAGCACTCACACAAGCACAAGAATCTTGGAAAACAACATTCTATACTGAAATAGCTGGGAGAGAATGTTTCACCCAGATCAATATTAAAATTTTATAAAGATGTGCAAACTATTGAAATGTATTACAATGCCGTATCTTTTGAGATTTTTATCATCTAGAATGTAGAGCTTTGGATTTCATCATTATTGCTAACAACACTCCTACTCACCAGAAAATGAGTTAAGGGAAACAGAAAACTTTGAGTTGAACCAGTTCCAAGAAAGTTGTCTAATATAGAATGCAATATTCCCACAATTTTAATCATACTTCGTCATTCTTCACAAGGAAAATCATGCTAGATTGGAAGGTTCTAGAATGCCTTGAAGCAGATGAAACACTTATCTTCATCATTGTCGTTAACAACTCACAGAAAATAGCTATCAACAACTTTTGCTATTGTATTTGGAAAACATCTAGTCACCCACTTATACAAGTTCATTCCTTCATATATGTCGGTTGGCTTCTTTCCAGGAACCATCTCTAGCAACAATATTACATTGCTATAAACATCTCTAACTACAAATCAGCTCCATATTTTGTACTCAAGATACTCAAGGTAAGACATTACATTCACAATTTCCATAGAAATTTGAAGAAAGGTAATTTAAATTTCATTCTAACTGTTTGAACTTATACTTGGAGTAATGTATCCAATACATCCTTTCAGTGTATGTGTGGAAGTGCACGAATCCATAGAGTTTCCAAGATGCAATTTTGAACGCCAAAATCTGTCAAATAAGTTGGCATATCCTCACCAAGAAGCATAGTATCAGGCTATAGATCACAATGGATGACTTGCACAAAACAAAAGTAACGAGGGTATTCCATGCCACGTGCAATATCCATTGCTATGCTCAATCATTGAATCAAATCCAATCCGTACACTTACACTTGAGAGCTTTGTTCACCTCTAGGATATAGAAACTTGTCCAGGCTCCCATTTGGTAAGGCTTTGAAATTAGACTTGAATGACAAGTTATAACTTTAAGAATATTTTTATAATGAACTCTCCCTAAATTATTGTACTCTCTATCAAAACATTATGTCATCTTTCGACATTCCTTTGAACACTTTTCCAAAATCTACTAACTGCTAACAGGTTTGCCACTTTAAATCCATTACTTGTTTTGAAATGCTCTTGAGATGGAAGTCTTTGAGAGCCCAGTACAAAGGGTTGGGAAGTTGTAGAGATTCTCTCGCAATAACATCTCCATTAAGAGTGCCAAACATACATGGACTCTGAGAAATATTGCAGTCCCACTAGATATTACTACTATTTTGAGATGTCTTAGTGCCTTGTGTGTGGGAATAGAGCATGGTTGCAACTTTACTTGGGGTCTACACAAGATATGGGTTTGTGGAAAAACAATGCTCTGCCTAGCTTTTTGAAAACACCATCTTTTGCAACTACCCCTAACAACATGTTTGTAGAAAAGTTTAGATGCTGAAGCAGTGAGTTTTCCAAAAAGATAATACAATTTTAATTGACAAATTGTTGGAGGATAAATGTAAATATTAGAGATTTTGAAGTTTTCCAAGAGAGCCTGGAATAGGAGCATTGAATTCATTAAATGAAATATCCATATTATCAAGTGCTACACTACCTACTATTACATTTGCTGAAATATCTATAACCTGAACCTTATCCTTCTTGATGATTTCTAATGCCAATGATCCCTGTAACAAATTATTTTAAAGATTGAAATAGATAGCTAAATTTGGAAGTATTGCCACTTGTGGAGGTATATCTCCAGTGAAAACATTGTAAGAGAGGTTAAGGATTTCCAACTTGTTGCATTTTCCTAAACTTGGAGGAATATAGCATGTTAGCTGGTTGTATTGAAGAAAATTTCGATTTATCTGCTGGAGGTTGGATATAGATCCAAGATATTTCTTAGAGATACAATTTCATGTGTGATAATTTAAGAAACTCTCTATGCTTCTATAAAAAAAGAAGCAACTTTGAAGGTATTGTAATTTAGTAATTTACCAATTTTCATCATTATTTCCAAAGATACTTCATTGATATAATAAGTCTTAACCATTTTTCTTTCAAACCATGTATCCTACCTTTAGATAGTTTACTTTCTTGTAATAGAGGGTAAATGAGGGTGATCCAAAAAATGTTGATTGTTTCACAAATTTGTGTCACAGGTCTTTCTAGAATCCTTTTGACTATCTAATGTACCCTACACCCAATTCAGCAACTGAGGATTTTGTGAGAAAATTAAAAATAAATAGAAATAAAAAAAATTGAAGTGGTGTCGTTGGGCCCTTTCACTTCTGTTGAGGTTTGACTTCAGATCATCTGGGTAACCGTTTACTTTCTTGTGATAAAGAATGAGGGTGATCCAAAAATGTTGATTGTTTCACAAATTTGTGTCACAGGTCTTTCTAGAATCTTTTTTACTATCCAATGTACCCTGCACCCGATTCAGCAGCTGAGAATTTCATGAAAAAATTAAAATAAAGTGATAAAAAAATTGAAGCGGTGTTGTTGGGCTCTTTCATCTCTGTTGTGGTTTGACTTCAGATCATCTGGGTAATCAGCACATGTTGATACGAAACAATGAATTTCAATATTATAATCTACTAAACAAGCAAAGCTTTTGTGTAGGGTAACAAATATGTTGTTCAATGCTGGAGCTACTTCAAGGAATGCATTGGCATTGCTCAAACTCGAATTGCTTGGATCGTGTACAATATGACCTATTTCCAAAGAAGATGATTCCCCAACTTTAGCATGTGTCCTCATTCCAATCCTCTTCCCTGGAAGGAGCACCTTATTGTTCCCAGTTTTGGGGCCAGGACCACTCTTTTGAAAGACTTGACAAAGTAAATATGAGCCATACAACAACATAAACAATTCTAAAATCAGTTATTCTATTGTCATATTGCAACACTGTTTGATTAAAATTATGACAAGATACATCACCAATTCCCAATAGAAAGATAACATGTTTCCAAGGTTAAAACAACATGCTCTGCATTTTTGAGCTACTAAATTTTAGAAACTAAATATGCAGCTAGTCAACAATATCTCTAGCAGCAGTTACCATTTAAACAAAGGTCCAGTTCTTATTTGTATAATTCCTCTCAGCTGCCTAACAAATAGAGGATTAAGAACTAAATGTAGGGATAATGAACAATAATAGTGGCCTAGCATAACTTAAGAATGGACTAGCACACTATCACAAAATATAAATCGCTTGTAATTCAATTTCAAATAGTTTTCCAACTATTTCACATTTGATAGAAAGCATTGCTATTCAAATATTGAAATTAACTATACATCTAAAATACCCTCAACATTGAGAATCACTTAAGTCAAAAATGCTTGTAAATATGAACATTGATGGGGAATGAATAGATAGACACAGCTTGAGAAATTGGTGCTTAGAATAGGGCTCACTTGATAATAAATTTGATATAACATACATTGATCAATTGATAATTAATATCACTGTTCAATAATAACATCTGAAACCTGGTCATCTCAAAAGAAGTTTCATTAAAAAATTAAAAAATGTAGCAAATAGGTTAACATTAACATGCAATAGTAATATATTATCTAAGCCCTGAACATACATAGAATTAGTGAAAAAAAGGATAGCTCCAATAAAACATGTGGAGAACCAAAACCAAAATTGTTGTTAGGTACTTAATCATCCCCATTCTTAGTTTTGTTGAAGTTGAGGTAGTTTGCCTCTCATGACATTCTTCACTGCTATAAGTATTATTAGAACTGAAACCTACACTCACAATCAGTGTTATAGGACTTGCCAAGACTCACCCAAACTCAATGAATCTTGAGGTACGCAGGGGGAAACAAGTCCCAAAGACTCAAGACACAGGAACCCAGCAAGTTCTATCATTGAGATTCAGCCATGTAAGTGAGGCGAAAAAATCAAGAAGAAGAAAATAAAAGAATTTTAAAAACTCAAACCTAACACTCTCAAAACACATTCATTTCATTTGCAAGCATAAGGAAATGAAAAAAAAAGAGTATTGGAGCTACAATAACATGTCATTGAGGTAAAAACCAGCAAACAACTTGAGCAACAAACATTGATTATAAAACTTGGGCAAGTTAGTAGCAGCCTTCTCTGCATCTAAAGGATCTTATGGTGCATTTGGGAGAGTCCATTGTTGATTTGGAGTAGTCCACCATCAAATTTAAAGAAACTTAAAGAAGTTTCTTCTTTATTTTATATTCATGGAACAAACCCTAGCTGTTTTTTACCTCTTTTATGAGTAAATCCTAACTAATGCTATGAGATTTCCACAATCTGTCATGTTGAAGATTTTATGATTTCTGGATTTCCACAATCTGTCATGTTAAATCCTAACTGTTTTTGACATCGTTTTTATAAACAAACCCTGGGTTTTTTCTTTATCTATATTTTAGCTAGAAAACCTAACTTTTTTTTCTGAATTTTTTATCTCAGTTTATCTAGAAACCTTAAATGTTAATTTATTTTCAATTTATTTGTTACTGCAACATACAACACATTTATAGATTGTTCTAATGTCGACCTCAGATAGCAAGAATTCTTGTTGGAAACATGCCAACCCAGGGGCAAAAAAAAAAGAGCTGATTTGCATATATTGCAAGATGAATATTAATGGGTAAGGCGTTAATCAAACGAAATATCACGTTGCACAAATTTCATGTCAAGAAGTTGAAGTGTGTGATGCTATGCCTATTGATGTTGGCACAAAATACAAATTCAATTAGAGACATTTGACCAACAAAAGTAACTAAAAAAAGCAAAGAGAAGACAAGGCATCCATACATAGAGACTTTTTTTCTTTGATTCCTCCATTACCTCGATGTTCAATCACTATTGGCAATGGCAATTGTAGTACTAGGCCTAAAGTTCATGGATCCAAATTAGATTCATATATTATACTATGCACTACTCCAAGTTCCCAACCATCAATTGAAAACATGGGTTGGAACAAAGGCAAACATGATGCAACAAAGAGTACAAATAGTGACTTTTAGTTTATTGTTCTACGCAACCAGGTAATTAATTTTTATTTTATTTTAAAATATGTTGTTTGATTTCTTTCTTTTGAATTTTTAGATTTAGGAGTTTGTAGAATTTAAACTCTAAATTTTATAGTACATATTTTGTTTGTTTTATCTTTTTTAGGTCTTCTTATTGGCAAAATATGTTAGATGTCATTACTATTTGTGAGGCAAGGTTCAAAGCCCCTAATGATAAGGAGATAAGGGACCCATTTTGATTCAAAAAATGGCCAATGCGAAAGTCAAAAGTGAGAAGCAATGTGAAATATGAAGTAGGAAGGGTTGCACAATCATGGTTGATGGTTGGACAAATAGGAGAAGTGAAACATTGTTGAATTTCCTTATTTCTTGCTCAAGTGGTTGTACTTCTTAAAATCCATTGATTTAGTGATTAAGATTTCTAACTTCTACTTTTGATTAACATTAGCATTTCAAATTTCTTAGTTTTTTCTTTGAGTGACATAATTTTCCTAAAAAAAATTATGCTTCAAAAAACACAAAAAATGTGATTCTCTGTGAGGTTTTATAAAAAAAATGGTTGAGGTGGGTGAGGAGAATGTTGTGCACATAGTTACAAATTATAATGATGTAGGTAAATCTTTTCATGGATAGGTACCCATCCTTATTCCAAACTCCTTGTGTTGCTTATTTCCTTGATCGCATAGTGGAGGATCTTGGCAAAATCTCATGGAATAGTGCATGTGTGGAGCATAGTAAAAATATTTGCAAATACATATACAACCATGGTTGGGTCCTCAAGTTAATAAAGGAAGTATACGAACAAAAAGGAGGTAGCTCATCCTTGAATAATTCACTCTGCAGAAAACTTATAAGATTGCAATCTTTGTTTTTGTCAAAAACTGCCTTGAGACATGTTTGTCATTGAGTGATATATATCTTCATAAGCTAAGACAAATGCAGGGGTTAACATGTTTGACTAAATTTTTAATGAGCATGGATTCTAACTTCTGGGAAAAGAAATCATAGTTGTAAGTTCATATTTTCATTATATTTTTGTTCATTTTTTTAGTTTATTAATTATAACAGTTTTATTTGTTTATAATTTCATGTTTCCTTCTTTTGTAGCTCAAAAATCCTTTAGTTGCCCTCCTTTGAGTTGATGGGGAGAAGCCTATGGTGAATTATATATATAAAGGCACGAATAGGACCAAGGAGGCCATTAGATCCATCTATAGTGGGGTTGAATATAAATATCGTCCCATCTGGGACATCATTGATCGATAAGGTATCATTAACTACATAGGCCATTACATACAACTAACTATTTCTTGAATCCGACATTCCAATTTTACCCAAATTTCAAAGCAAATGAGAAGGTTTTGAGTGGGCTCTATATAGTCCTAGAGTGGATGAAACTTGATTCTTAGCTTGGAGCGAAGATCATATCTAAGATTGAGATCTAAAAACTTGTGCAAGGGGACCTCTTTGTGTTAGATTTTAGATCAGAAATGCAATAAGCGGAAAACTCAACACATAAGACAATGAACACAACAAGATACCCTGGGAAAACCCTCTTACTCAAGGGAGAAAAACCCAACAAGAAATGATCTCTCTTATATATATATATCAGATAAAAGTGCAGAATTTTGCATACAAAGTCTAGCCTTACACAAGGCTAAATCTCATACAATAAATAGTAGCACCTCCCCTTGATGCAAAGACACAAATGAATATATTTCTTCTTGAAATCTGTTCTGATGTTAAGAGATGGTAATCTGTTGCTGAAGGGCGAACTTCTACTCTGTAGAAATGCAAATTGAAGAGAGGTTGAATTGATAATCAAATGAATGATCTTCACCTTGTATATATACAAATTGGGGCGACCTCTTCTCTAGGTCGGCCTCTAGAGAAAATAGAAAAATATAAAATATAATTTGTGACACAAGGCCGACCTACCTTGGAGATTAATTATCTTAATTTTTACTTAGGAGAAAATATCTCCCTAAGCTACAAACACTAACACTCCCTCTTAGCTAGGGAGGTATTTTCCAGATATCCTCATCATGGAGTCTCTCAACATGACGCCCACAATGGCTACACCCATTTGTGGAAAGTAGTTCATCACGGAGTCTCTCAACGTGATGTCATCATGGAGTCTCTCAACATGACGTCCACCATGGCTACTCCCATGTGTGGAAAAGAGTTCATCACAGAGTCTCTCAACGTGATGTCATCATGGAGTCTCTCAACATGACGTCCACCATGGCTACTCCCATGTGTGGAAAGAAACACATGTACAAGTGTCCATCACAGAGTCTCTCAACGTGATGTTGTCATGGAGCCTCTCAACATGACATCCACCATGGCTACTCTCATGTGTGGAAAGAAACACAAGTACAAGGATCCATCACATAGTTTCTCAACATGATGTTGTCATGGAGTCTCTCAACATGATGTCTCATCTCAATCTCAGAGATGAACAAGGGCTCGCACCTCATATTTCTCCATCTCAGAGAAATATACACTACAAGGGCTTTCACCTCATATTTCTCCATCTCAGAGAACTATACACTACAAGGGATTTCACCTCATATTTCTCCATCTCAGAGAAATATACACTACAAAGGCTTTCTCCTCATATTTCTCTGTCTCAAAGAAATATACACTACAAGGGCTTTCACCTCATATTTCTCTATCTCAGAGAAATATACATTACACAAATCTTCATGATGATGTGACTCCCTCTGAAGCTCCAAGTACTCACATCAACCTTTTGACATCCTTGTCCAAGATTTCCTTTTTTGGTTTGTTAGACTCCCTCTGAATGTCATTTCCTGCTTTTTGAAGTTGTTGATTGCAATGACAATCTGGATAGGTTTAGTGTCTTCATCTTTCTCAATCTTCTTTGTTGATGCAAATTCTCCATCCAAGGTTGACCCAACCTTGTGCCCTCGAGAGATGTCTTCAGTGAAGAATCATGAGAGTTATGTGCCACCAACTCAGTCCCAAGGTTGCAAGCTATGTCTCCACGTGTGTTCATTTCTTTAGCCGGCATGGCTTCCTCACAAGATGCATCACGTTCT
Source organism: Sequoia sempervirens (assembly GCA_007258455.2). Taxonomy (NCBI): domain Eukaryota; kingdom Viridiplantae; phylum Streptophyta; class Pinopsida; order Cupressales; family Cupressaceae; genus Sequoia; species Sequoia sempervirens. The sequence goes on along the minus strand of VDFB02271358.1, from coordinate 1,037,835,651 downwards.
TCCTCCCTTGAATTCCTTATGCAATCTCTCATCAACTTTTTCTCCTCGATCCATCTTGGAAGCATCTTAGAGAGATTAATAATAGTTTATAGAATCAAACTACCTCGAAGAAAAAAATATACAGACCAATGCTAGAAGAATAAATGATTCACTATTCCCAATGTTAATGTATGAGTTATTATTAACTACATAAAATTCATAAACATTATTCAAAGGTATAAAATACTTATCTCTTTATTGTCTAATCTTCCTCACAATCCACCAATTTTTCTTTCTTGATCTTTGCACTTAAAGATTCAGATCTGCTGCAATGGTACCAGTTCATTGAATCTAACTCTTCTGATAATAATACAACTTGCTCTTCAACTTGTTTGAGTTCTTCTTTCTAGCTCTTCATTTGTAACTTGCATCGACATTTGTCTGCTTCCTTTTGTGTTTCATCCTTGTTAAGAAAAATCTTATCATTTAATGGAAAACTTCAAGGTTGCAAGGTTTTGGGCTCTTTGATAATGTTGTTACATCTTTTGAAATGTTCTTTTCTCCTTTACTAACAACCACATGACTGTGAAAATATTCTTCACTGAGGTATCATAGCTTCATAGGCATTATCATTTCTTAGTAACTTTCCATTCTTCACATGCTCAATTTTTCTTGATTGATTGTGGCCTTTCATGACTTCTGAAAGCTTGACATGCCCAATTTCCTCATGGCACTATCTTACATTTCTACCCATGAGCACTGTGTTGAGTCTCATGAAACTTCACCAAACTGTTATTAATCTGATGCCAAGATCATGCCATCTTCTATACACTATCCTCTGCCTTTTAATCTCATGGCTGTCATACATTTAAACTGTCACTTCACAGTTGGAAGATTGCACAATATTCATCATAGGTTTGTCTCTTAAGGTTGCCATAATAGTTTGACTGTCCTCTTTTCCACAGTGTTGCACATCACTTTCACTATTCCCCGTGACATTTTCCCCTTTACCACACCTAACACTATTCTTGTCAATACTCACTTGTAGTATTAACTTGTCTTTGTCATGGCTATCCTTAGTTTGTTGGCTATCTTCAGTTTCATCTCTTTTTTACTATGTAGGTAGTTGCAACAAGGAAAACTAACCCTAGAAAAATTCAAAGGAAGACTTCTCATATTTTCCTTCAAAGTGGGCATGAGACTTAGTAAATTTGAAGATGCATTCTTTGTTCCTATTACCCTAAAACTTGCTTAAACAATTCTGATTAGATCTTTTCTTAGACTCACTCTGATACCATGTTAGAGTTTAGATTAGAAATGCAATAAGTAGAAAACTCAACACATAAGACAATGAACACAACAAGATACTCTGGGAAAACCCTCCTACTCAAGGGAGAAAAACCCAGCAAGAAATGATCTCTCTTATATATATATATATATATATATATTAGATAAAAGTGCAGAATTTTGCATATAGAGTCTTGCCTTACACAAGGCTGAATCTCATACAATAATAGTAGCACCTCTCCTTGATGCAAAGACACAAATGAATATATTTCTTCTTGAAATATGATTTGCTGCTAAGATGGTAATCTGTTGTTGAAGGGTGAACTTCTACTATATAGAAATGAAAATTGAAGAGAGGTTGAGTTGATAATCAAATGAATGATCTTCACCTTGTATATATACAAATTGGGGTGACCTCTTCTTTAGGTCAGCCTCTAGAGAAAATAGAAAAATATAAAATATAATTTGTGACACAAGGCCGACCTGCCTTGGAGATTAATTATCTTAATTTTTACTTAGGAGAAAATATCTCCCTAAGCTACAAACACTAACACTTTGTACAAGACATATGCAAGGTAACTCAAACAACATTGTAGCTGGGTAAAAGTCTATTAAGGACATGATTTAAGTTTAAAAACTTTTCACTTTTACATTAATGTTGAAACCTAAAGTTGAGCAATGAGATTGAGTTATTTCTTTTTCCCTCATTTAAAATGTATGGTGGGAAAGGTTTGGTGCTAAGGTGCAAAAAATTTAGATGATTGTAGTTCATGTCTTGAGCCAACCATTTAACAATTCAAAATGCAAGTCCGATTGGAGTATGTTTGAGCACCTACACTCCAAGGGGTACAACAAGTTATCAATGCAAAGGTTGAATGATCTTGTTATTGTTCATTATAACATTTTCTTTCATTACAAGAAAATATTAAGTACTAACTGACTTCCATCACTCTAATTAAGGTTGATCCACAATGAATTTGGAACATCAAGGCTAAGGATTTTGTATTCAACAAGGAGGACCTTGCATGAGTTGATCAAGTAGTTATAGAGGGGGTAGTAGCCATGGCAGAGGAGGAGGATAGAGTGTAAGCAAGCCCCTTGGATGTTGGTGTCACTAATATATAAGCAAATATTGTGGCTACATCATCATTGAGGGCCCATTCTAGATGCTTGTGCATAACTTGTATAGCTTTAGATGTTGGCATGAGTGATGTAGGCTCTTTTGAGCCATAGTTATACTTTTAATTTTTATATTTGTTTTAATGCCATGGATTTCATAATTCATGTGTTTTGTATACACTTGAAAATATTAAAAATTCCATATATTTAGAAGCATTGTTCTTATTGGACTGCTCTTGTCTTTTCTGATGAAATCCTTAGTGTTTTGGTATTTCAGGCTCATAAAGGATTTCCTTTATATCTTTTTTCTTTAACCCTATTCCTTATGAGTTATGGTCCTTTGTGCATGTTGCTACTATATTCTTCTATTTTAGTGTTGACTAGTTTTCCAGGTTTATTCACTTAAGCTTATAGCTTAATGTCCATGAATATTGTCATCCTATCGGCTCCTAGCTTTCACTTACCAACA
>VDFB02271358.1:1037809337-1037832697 GCA_007258455.2 Sequoia sempervirens | reverse complement strand
CAACATATTTATCTATTGCACTGAAACAACATACATTTTTAAAGTCACCGAATAGATGAAGCAAAACCTAAAAAAAGATTAACCCAAATTAATTGTTTTGGTTAATGAAACAAAGAACACAACCCAACTGAATGATAATGCAGAACCTATGAGAATAGGATAAGTAGAGTCAATGATAATGCATAAATTATGAGAATACAATAAGCAGAGTGAATGATAATGCAAAACCTATGAGTCTATTTATATTGACTATAAAAAAGTTAAAAATGTAGCCAACTATTTTCGAAGCTTAGGAGTGGAAAACACTAAGAGTTTAACAATTATCACAAATGTATATGAATGATTTGATGGCTCGTAGAACCCATAATAAAATAAAACCAACATATTTATCTATGGCTCAAAAACAACATATTCTTTTAAGTGACTGAAAAGATGAAGCAAAACCTAAAAAAAGATTAACCCACATTATTTTTTTGGTTTAATATGAAACAAAGAACACAACCTAACTCAATGATAATGAAAAACCTATGATAATATGATAAGCAGAGTCAATGATAATGTAGAACCTATGAGAATACGATAAGCAGAGTCAATGATAATGCAAAACCTATGAGATAACGATTAGCAGAGTGAATGATAATGCAGAACCTGTGAGATTACGATAAGCCAAGTCAATGTTAATGCAAAACCTATGAGAATACGATATGTAGAGTCAATGACAATGCATAACTTATGAGAATAGGATAACCAGAGTCAATGATAATGGAGAACCTATGAGAAAGAATACGATAACCAGAGTACATGATAATGCAGAACCTATGAAATAGAAATGGTAAAACTATGATTGTAATATTTGCAAAATAAACCCTAGGGAAACAAAAATGCTAAACTATGAGTGTTATATTTGCAAAATAAACCCTAATGAAAGAGAAATGTCAAAATATGAGTGTAATATTTGCAATATAAACCCTATGGAGCAGAATCCATATAAACAAAAATACAACTTCATCTATGGCAAGGAAACTATGAACAATATTTTTAATGCAAGAGGAAAACAACCCCAAAATTTTCAATGGCGGGGAAAAAACCAACAATATTATTATCTATTATGTAAAGAGAGCGATGCTTGAACAGAAGATTAATTTCCAAAGATTCAATATGTTTATGAACACAAATAGGACAGTGTTCATAAACACTAAACTTCAACCAAAAAAATGATTTCTGCAACACCAAAAGTAGCACATAAAACAAACAAAAATTGGAAACAAAACTAAAAGCAAGATAATGTCCTTGAGCCTTGAAAGGTAAGGCAAGTTCACGCGCCAGGTCAACTGAAGCGATGCATGACCCACCAGCAAAACATTGAATCCAAAGGCATGGTGGCGAGAAACCCGTTATGGCGTGGAAGCGAACCGTTCGTTTAACACATGGCAAAGTGGAGCGGCTACGTAGCGTTCACTATAAAGCCACATGTACCATACTCCTAGCAGAGCTTCTGGGAAATGCTGAGAGGAAGCAGGTCTCCAGGGAGCACATCCTGGGATTAAGAGTAAAATGTTTCAAGAGATTGGAGGATGATGAACCAAAAAGTAGGTTTTTGGCATTAAAAGAGTGAAGAAAAGAACAACAACTTACTACAATGAGAGATTGAAAATTTAAAGCTGACAAAAGAGCCCGAGGCACTAAAGACATTCAATGTAAGGTTAAGCTCAAAAATGTAAATTAGAGTAGACTTGGGAGAGGAGACATTAATACGACAATCGAAGAGTATAGGAAGTGGTGGCAAGAGTGATAAATGTCCTGAAATGTGAGTGGATTGTAGAGATTGAGGTGGGTGAGAGAAGTTAAGCACATTAACCAAGGTTATCACCGCCAGGGCCCGTCGTGCCCGCAGTAGAAGGTAGCACCGAGGTGCCTATGTATTAGTCAACATGTCATTTTTTCAATTTGTAAACCGCGAGGACAAATATCGTCCTCCCACGTAGCAAAATGAAGGAATTTTTTTTTTTTTTAAATATTGTTTATATAATAATTTCCAAAAATGGGTATAAGGCAAAAAAAATTATTGGTCCACGTGGCTCATGATTTTGGGTGCGTATGTATCAACTCCTCTACCCTAGCTACTTTACATTTTTATTTGGAATTAAAATAATTTTTAAATTTAATAATATTTTATATAATATAAATTATAATATTATATTTAATATTTTTTATGTAATGTATGGCCATTTTAAAATAATATTATATTTATATTTATTATTATATATTTATAGTTAAAATTATTAAATTTAAATATAAGAAATTGTATATATATCACATATTAAATTGCATAGAAGATAATTATATAAATTTGATAGGATATAAATTGTATTGTTATAAATAAATATATAATTAAATAATAAATATATAATTACATATAATATAATTATATTTATTATTATATATAATTTTGATATAATATAAATTGAATTATTATTATATATTATTATTTATATAATATAAATTACTAAAGTACAAATCATATTATATATAATATAATTACATTTATTTATTTTTTGATCAGTAATAATAGTTATAATTTTATTTATATCATAAAGAGTCATTACATCTTCAAAAAGGGTCTCCAACACCCAACCCCTATATACCCAGCCTAAACTTACAAACCCCATTACATCCATCCATCAAAAAATAAACAACATAAATATCACCCTACCACCTAACACCATCGGAGTCACCGTAAGGGCCGTTTGCAGACTTCATACATGCAAATTTGAAAATGCAAAAGTACTAAATCTATGAAAATTATACAAAGGCTTTCATTTACAAAAAATTAACAAAATGCACATGTTCACTCCTTAGTTTCGAAACAGTTTCATCATTTCTTCCCATCTCTATCCTCAACTCACCTCATTGCTTCCAACTTTGTCTCCAGATCTTCAATGCCGCCTTCTCCAACAAAAAACCATATAGCACCATTCCAAAGACTTAGCCCACCAAAAAAATAGCCCATCACCACGCCCATTAATTTTCACCTTTGTCTGCCCTCCATCGCCGAGCTCTACCTCTCCTTGTTGAACACTTCTTCCTAGGGACTTGACGAGGAATGTTTGCTTCCTCCTGTCGTACTTCAACTTCCTGCTGATGTAGCACCAGTTTTAGATTCTCCCATGCTGCCAGAATTTCCAGCTTGTATACATCCCTATCAATCCTCCTTTGCCACCTCACGAAAGGAATTAATCCCTCTTCCATGGCTTCATCCATGTCTTATATTCCTTCAGAGACATCATATCCAACTCCCGACACAACCCATTCAAGGAACGATTCCATTCCCACGAGCAGGTCCTCCTCAAATAGTGAATGCACAACCCATTTGACCACTACAATTTCCTCATTCAACTCAAGGCCCCAGGAAAAAATAATCAAAGCTATGTCCACATTCAATCTACCTTTGTGCTTCGCTTCCATGAAATTCTCTCCCAACATCTCCAAAACTGCTTCAACAACCTCATCATGCAGAATGTTCAACAAGAATTTCAGCCTAAAGGCTGACACTAGGCCAAAGAAGCCTTTTTGTTACCGTTGCATAGAAAAACTATACATGGCTTCCATTCCGTCACAAAAAAAATCACTTTCCTAACACTTTCCTTTTCCAACTTTGGTCATTCCAAAGCCCATTGCAAGCTTTAAAAATTGCCTCACCCGTGCCAAATCTATCACCTTGCCACTTTGGTCCCTCTTAATATACCTCATTTAGTCCCTTCGCCGCCAAACCTTCCTAAACACATTTATTTCAAATGTGTTTGGGATTCTCAAAATATCTATGGGACAATTTCAATCCCTCTTGTCCTTGAAAAAGGAAAATGATCAAATAGACCTCTATCGTCCAACGCCTTCAAAGTTCCTTCCTAAAAGTTTAAATTCCCAAGGCCATTTTACCATTGGTTCCATTACTTCGCAACCACCACCCATCATAAAAAATGACATCACCTTTGCCATAGCCTATAGAGAAACCCCAAAATGAAACCAAGCACAAAATTAATTAACCGCCTCATCCATAAAAACCACCTGACGAAAATCTTCCACTATGACTTCCCCTATGGTAATAAACAAGACTTCCCAATTAGATAACCTATCTGCTTCCCCGTTGCCAACATGTCGGATGTGACTCACTTTATATTCATCAAAGGATTCCAACTCCTTTAGTATTGATTTGATAAAAACTTGTAAGTGCCAAGCATTCTCCCCTCCATTAATTATAGCTTGGGTGACTACCATCGAATCCCCCTCAAGATGTAACTTCCTAACACCCATAGCTTGAGCCAGACCAACAACCAATAAAGCAGCCTTTACCTTAACAACATTGTTCATTCCCTCTTCTAATTTCTTCATCCCAATAGCAATCGTATTTCCCATACTATCTCGCACAATTGCTCCTGCACCAGAAGGTCCCAGGTTGCCTTTGGCAGCCCCATCAAATTTTTGCTTGTTCCATCCTTCTGATGGTTTTTCCCAAACCACAACTTCTACCCCCACCTTCTTCACAGTAAAGTCCTCCTTTGGCTTCAAAGGTCTTATCTTGATCCCTGACCATGCTCTCTGAATCCTGCTATCTTCCAAAGAGAAAGGAACCTTCTGCAACTATATTTGAGAGGCAGCTACACCCACTACTTCCTCTAGCGAATGATCTATTCTACACATAATCCTTTTCAAAGATTCTTTCTTGTCCAAAAAAATCCTCTTGTTTCTCTCTTTCTAGATCTCCCAGATTACTAATGAAGGGCTCACAACCCACACGCTTGAAAATAGGGATTTTCTGAGAGGGTTGGTCCAACTCTTAAATACCTCTTTCAGAGTATTTTATAAAGGTCCTTTCCAACCTAGTTTCATCCTTAAATACTCCCAACATTCTGATGCAACTTTACATTGGAGGAGTAAATAGTCAATTGACTCCTCTGCTGCTTCATACAAAACACACTTTGTCGGACCTACAAACCCAAGCCTCTTCCTTCGTTCTCTAGATAAAATTCTCCCCTTCACAACCAACCAAGCAAAAGCTCATGCTTTAGGTAAGCAATCTTTGCTCCAACATAATTTCTTTGCCCAAAAAGATTCACCCTCTAATGAATCCAACAGTTGATATCTAATCTTTATTGAATAGGTCCCATTCACAGAGCTGCACCATACCACCCTATCCTCATTTTTCGAGATCAAAGCTTGTTTATTCTTAAAAATTTCCTTCATCCTTGCCAGCAGATTATCTGAAAGCCCCCCATTTGAAAGCTCCTTCCACCCCCATTCTTGATCCAAAGGGCCCCATTTTTGGTCTATGTAATCTCAGACCTTGTCACCCCACCTTTTCATAAAAATCTACCTAAGCTCTTGTACCCCATCCTCCTCACGCAGAATTGGAAATCCATTCCATGAATCATCCCAGAACTTAGCATTAAGGCCATTTCCAATTTTCCAAGAAACATGATTTATAATAACTGGACTATAAGAAACAATAAAGTTCCAAATAGCAGAACCTTTAGGAGGATTTCAAATTGTTAGAATCCTATGATCATCTACTACATCCAAATACTTAGCCTTCAATATTTTAACCCATAAAAGATCAGGGTTTGAATAGATACTCCAAACCAGCTTAGCTTCTAGAGCTCCATTCATGAGTTGCTAATCTCTCAACTTAGCCCCACCTTTTTCTTTAGCATAATAGATTTTATCCCATGCTAATAATGGGATTTTATCTTTTTCACTTGCACCATTCCAGAAAAACTTCCTCATATGCTACCCAATAGATCTAATCACCTTCTTTGGGATTTTCAAGCACATCATGGAAAAAACCGATATTGCCGAGATAATAAATTTTAGCATTAGGATTCTTCCAGGAACAGTGAGCCATTTTCTTTTCCAGCCATCCATCCTATTAAGACAGTTGTCAACTAGGTCTTTCCACACACCAACTTTATTGGCGCCCCCAAAGAGAGGGATTCCCAAATACTTGCTTGGAAGGGATCCTGAACGCATCCCCAAGATTCTACAGATTTCTAACTATTAATGAATGGGAGTATAGAAGAAAGCGATTTCTGACTTCCTCCATTTAATACATTGGCCAGACACTCTCCCATATTCATCAAAAGAATATTTCATAGTTTGAGCTTCTCGAAAAGAAGCTTCCCCCATCAAGAATGTATCATCCGCAAATTGAAGATGGGAGATTGGGTCCACACCTTCAACAATTTTAATTCCTTTCCAAAGACCATTCCTTCACTTCTTAGAAATCAACCTCCCTAAAGACTCAACAAGAATAATAAAGAGAAAAAGTGAAATGGGATCACCTTTCCTAATCCCTTTATTGGATTCAAAAAAACCTTGAGGACTGCCATTCACCAAGACAAAAAAATGAGGGGTACATATGCAACTCTGAATCCATGCCATCCATTCTTTATAGAAACCAAATTTCTCTAAAAATTTCAAAATAAAACCCCTATTGACTTCATCGTAAGGTCTTTTGATGTCTAACTTTACCATCATCTTCTCCAATTTAGCCATTCTTACCGAATGAATGGCCTCATGAACAACAATCACACCTTCATAAATAGACCTATTCAGAGAGAAACCACTCTTCTTAGTTGAGATCATTAAATTCAACACCCGTTTCAACGTATTTGCAACCACTTTAGAAATAACCTTATCTATCGTGTTGGATAAAGAAATTGGCCTATAATCCTCAAAGGAATTTACCACCGACCTTTTATGGATTAAGGCAATGAAGGTATTGTTCAAATCCTTAAGAATAAAGTCACCTTTCTTGGATTCTTCCACCACTTCCCACAAATCCTGGGCAAAAATGTCCCAAAACTTTTGGAAGAAACACACTGGGAAGCCATCTGGTCATGGGGCCTTGTCTCCCCCTAGACTAAAAACAACCTTTTTAACTTCTTTTAAAGAAACCTTCTCCATTAGCATGACATTCTGAGCCTCTGAAACTGAACAAGGAATATTATCTAAGATTCTCATATCAGGATCGTCAACAGTAGAATTCTCCTTAAACATTTCAGAGAAAAAACTAATTGCTTCCTTGTTTATCTGCTCTGCTTCAATCAAAAAATTTCCATCCAAATCCTTGATCAAAAAGATCTTGTTGTTCGATCTACGCACCTTCACAAAATTATGAATTTTTTTGTGTTCCTATCACCCTCCTTTAGCCAACATTCACGCAATTTCTGCTTCCAAAACACTTCCTCCCATGCTAAATTTTTAGAATATTCTTTGTTTAGAAGCTTTTCCAATTCAAAATCCTCTTCCAATATTCCCCTCTCAATAACGTTTGAATGAAGAGCCTTCAACTCACCCTCCAATCTTTTTTTTTTGCAAAAACATTCTTGAAAGATTCCTTATTCCATCTCTTGATCTGTTCTTTAAGAAGTTGTAAATTCTTAAAGAAAATGAAGGCTTTATTTCTGTACCTTTCAGGGGCATTTCTCCACTAATCAGCCACTAAATCCTTAAACCCTTCAACCCAAAACCACATTGCTTCAAATTTGAAAGGACACCGATTTGGAGTGGCCTCTTCTTGAATTCTCAAACCTATCGGGTAATGATCTAACCCCGTGATAGGGATAATCTCCACTTCACAAGTCCATTGTTGAGCAGCCCAATCACCAGCTAGAAAGAAATGATCCAACTTCTTAGCAATATTTAGAAAACCTCCCCTCCTATTCATCCAGGTGAATTCCACAGTTTTAAAAGGTAGTTCAATCAAACCATTGTTAACAACAAAATCACTGAAATCCTGTTGGGTTTGACTGGCCCAACATACACCCCCAAATTTATTAGAAGGTTTCAGGATGGCATTGAAATCACCACCCAAAAGAAATATCCTGCCATCCTCCATATCTACAAAAGATGAAAGATCTTGCCAAAGCACTTTTTTCTAAGCTAAGCTAGTAGGACCATAAATATTGAGAATAAAAAAACTTGTCCTAAGCTATTTTGATTCGACACATAGCCACTGCCAAAATCTATCTTTCCTTACTACCTGAACTTCAACAAGAGCCTCATCCCAAAGGACACCAAGTCCCCTTGAGGCACCAACTGCACCAGAGAGGAAACATTTCCACTTGTTGAAACACTTGAAGAAAAACTCAAAATATTGTTCCTTGATTTTTGTTTCCTAAAGCAACACCAAAGCCAACCTCGTTTGATCAAAACATCTTTTGATCAAACATATTTTGTTAGGGGAATTGCAGCCCCTGACATTCCATGATAAAATTTTCATGGCTGTCGAGAAAAGGCATAGCCTTTTCCCGAATCTCAATTTGCTTTGGCCAACCGCATTTCCAGCCATTTCAAGGTGCATCCTATTAGTTTTAGGACCACACTTTTTCTTTTCCCCACAATTCCTAAGTTATCCTACAAACCCAACAAATCTTCTCCACCATGCTCCTCATCTGATGCCATATCAAATTCTAAATCTTCTAGAGCCCCACCATTGTCTCTAACTCCATCAAAGGCACTCTCAAGGTTTTGAATGGGCGAAATGGGGATATCCTTGGAGACAATATCTTCATTATCTCCAGAGCTATTGTACTCAAAAAACTTTGTTTCATCCTCAAGACCTAGTCTATTAGCACCTGAAGAATTATGGACCAAATATTCTTCAGGTTTTTCTTCAAGACCATTCAGGTGATTATTTGGACTCTCTTTTTTGTTTGGAGAGTGTGAGTGTCCTTGCTTTGGCACCTCCAGATCAAGCCTGCCTTCCCTTGATTGATCATTTTGTCCCCTAGTGAACTCTTCCTCAAAAAGGGAAGAATCAAAATGCTCATTCAAAACAACATTTCCACCACTACAATGAACCAAGTTCCCTAGACATCCTTTTGGAGTCACCACTTGCATTGCTTGCTCTACATTTTCGCTAAAACTAGACTCATCTTGATTATTCAAGCCACCAAGCTCCATCTCTTGAGGCCTTTTCTCATATTCATTTTCATGAATAAAGTCTATTTCCACTTTCCTATTAGCACCCCAGATAAAATTTCCATCAGCTTACAAACAAAAAAAGACCATTCTCAAGCCTCTCATGATAGCCCCATTATTTTGATATCCACATATCTTCCCAAGCAACGACTTCCATTAAGGCCACCAATTCCTCAGTTAGAAGATTTTGTACTAAACCTTTTCCTTTTGCCACAAATGGACAGTGACCCTCAAGATGTTCTTTCCCTAAATATTTTGCACAAGAGACTATTGCATCCTCCACCTCCACCTTTTGATGCCATAAACCCTCCCCTGTTTTTAGCTCTATCATTTCAGGTAGAGGGTGTATTATCTGTCTCAAAATAAAAATCCTAGGAAACATGCTACAATCAGACTTTTCCACAGCTTCCTCCGACTTCACATAGACACCAAGTTTGTTGCCAATGTTTTTGAGCGTTTCTTGGTCCCAATATTCCTAAGGGAGATTCTTCAACTTGATCCAAACAAGCACTTCCTCAGTCTTTGCCTTGTTGGGATCAAAGTTTGGGGTATATTCAAGAATGAAGAAACCCCTACCTTCCATCATAAATGGACCACTATTAATGATCCATTCTTTATCTTGGGTTGTTTGGAAAACCACCAAATAAAAGCCATTATCTAGGGTTTTTAGCTCGCAATCCTTACCCCAATTTTTATCACACTAGTGAACTCTTCCTCAAAAAAGGGAAGAATCAAAATGCTCATTCAAAACAACATTTCCACCACTACAATGAACCAAGTTCCCTAGACATCCTTTTGGAGTCACCACTTGCATTGCTTGCTCTGCATTTTCGCTAAAACTAGACTCATCTTGATTATTCAAGCCACCAAGCTCCATCTCTTGAGGCCTTTTCTCATATTCATTTTCATGAATAAAGTCTATTTCCACTTTCCTATTAGCACCCCAGATAAAATTTCCATCAACTTACAGACAAAAAAAGACCATTCTCAAGCCTCTCATGATAGCCCCATTATTTTGATATCCACATATCTTCCCAAGCAACAACTTCCGTTAAGGCCACCAATTCCTTGGTTAGAAGATTTTGTACTAAACCTTTTCCTTTTGCCATAGATGGACAGTGACCCTCAAGATGTTCTTTCCCTAAATATTTTGCACAAGAGACTATTGCATCCTCCACCTCCACCTTTTGATGCCATAAACCCTCCCCTGTTTTTAGCTCTATCATTTCAGGTAGAGGGTGTATTATCTGTCTCAAAATACAAATCCTAGGAAACATGCTACAATCAGACTTTTCCACAGCTTCCTCCGACTTCACATAGACACCAAGTTTGTTGCCAATGTTTTTGAGCGTTTCTTGGTCCCAATATTCCTAAGGGAGATTCTTCAACCTGATCCAAACAAGCACTTCCTCAGTCTTTGCCTTGTTGGGATCAAAGTTTGGGGTATATTCAAGAATGAAGAAACCCCTACCTTCCATCATAAATGGACCACTATTAATGATCCATTCTTTATCTTGGGTTGTTTGGAAAACCACCAAATAAAAGCCATTATCTAGAGTTTTTAGCCCGCAATCCTTACCCCAATTTTTATCACACTAGGCCCTAACCTTAGTAAAAGTTGGCCATTGTCCACCCCATCTCATAAAAAAGGCACGAGCCTTAAGAAAATTTACTGAATCATTCCATTCTCTGTTTTCTACCAGAAAAATGACCATAGTGGTATGAAGAAAGTTTGGTGTTACCTTGCTTGAGTTTGCTTTCTTAAACTGGCTCTTTGGTCGCTAAACTTCCCTTCCAACTTTTTAAAATCCACTCTCCCATTTGAGTAGATTGATCAGAACCTTCCAACATTTTCCAACACCTGACCAACCTTGTGGCCATCCACTCCAACATCCTCGTTTCTAACAGCCTGGTTAGTCAGAGCCTACCATGTCTAGAGGTTTTCATTTCGTTTGCTATTTTGGAAGTTTCTCCCTCTCCTCTTATTGAAGGGCCACCGAGGTTGCTACCTTCTGTCATACTAGAAACCATGGTGTCTATGAAAGTTCTGCTTGGGTCGATGCTCCGCCATAGCCATTTTTTTTATTTGCTTAAACAATTTTTATATAATTACATTTATTATTATATAAAATTTGATAGGATATAAATTGTATTGTTATAAATAAATATATAATTAAATAATAAATATATATAAATATCAAATATATAATATTATAATATAATAATTTTTCAAAATATAGTTACTAATTTACATTCTTTAAATATTATATACTAATAAATATAAATAGATTATATATTATATTTATACAATACATATAATTGAATAATAAGTATATAAATATTAAACATATATAATTAAATCATAAATATACACAAATATTAAATATATAATTTTATAATACTATCAGTGTTCCATGGGGACATGTCCCCCCCCCCAAATTTTAGTCGTCTCCCTGACCCAGACGTTTCAGAGACTTGGGGACGGATGAGAAACGTCCCCCCATAGTCCCCCCACCACCGCCAGGACTTGGGAAACTCTGAGGACTCTTGGACATCTCCAATATGTCTCATTAGCCGTCTCTCGAGCGTCTTGGAGATGCCCAGGTGTCCCTTGCGCTAGGATGTTCAAAAAAGCAATTTTTTTAAAAATCTTTTAATTTTCTTGGAATGTGAGCCTTGGGCCGAACCCTAAAGGCTTGTGGGATGCTTCTAAAAGTCATGAGGAGTTCAAATGTAGGGCTGGTTGGTGTTAGTTTGGTAGAGCTTGACCATGAGGATTCCAATAGTTTGAGTTATGAGGAGTTTGGGGATGATTAGAGGCCTCCCTTCACTACATTTTTGCATTTTGTACTTATTTTGGTATCAATGTATCATGCTACTCATTGTAATCATCTTTATGATGTGATATTATGATGTGACATGTCATATTTTTGATATTCATATAATAGAAATCTCAAATTTGACAATTTCATTTGTCAAATTTTAATATTTTATTTACTTTTAGTTTTTTCATAATAGTATTCAAGTATTTAAAATTTTAGTATCTACAATTTTACTAATTTTCCAAAGTTTAATTTGAAATATTATTCTTAAACATCTTTTTATAACTAGTTATTCAAGTACGATATGTATATCAACACCACCCCCCTCGCCGCTCCCCTGTCGTGCCCCCACCCCCGTCCCCCTGTCCCCGAGACATGTCCTTGACAGTCGATGCCTCCCCATCAGGAAACTTCGTGGAACATTGAATACTATATTTTATTAAAAAATATTTAATAATATCCACCTTCTGATAGCAAACTTGTGCTATTAAAATTCACACTCACTTGATGTTGCTATGATGGACGCTAATGGTCAACTGCTTTCCCTTGTGGTGACTAGGGTTTTTCCTCATTCGAGCTCCATTGGAAAGGATTCTTAGGGAATGGTATGTGGCTTTCGGCACAACAAAATTTGTGGCAGGGAGAAGGCAGACCGGGACAAACAAACAGAGAACAGTGCAAAGAAAACTTGTAATAGTGGAGATAGTTTCAATTAGGACGGTGGCCACTCGTTTGCACATCGAGGTCAGAAGAGTGGGAGACCTGGTGTTGTCATCACAGGGGGAGATGGATTTATTAAGGAGCCCAAGGAGTTTGAGATTGGGAGGAATCAATCTGGACCCTCTTAGCCACAAAAGCATTCAATCAAAACTTTGACAGGAAGGGGAGGAGGGGATTCTGTTTTACCTCCTCCAACTAGAACAATCATAGTAGAGCTAGATGGCAAGCTTGACCAAGAGGTGACTTTTAATGAATTTTTTTTTTTTGGGTTGGGCTTGATTGGGAGATTCAAGGGATTTTGGCCAAGCTTGACTAATCTTCATCAGTGGATTTCTAACCAATGGAAGCATGTTTTGGAAGGGTATGTTCAAATCTATCCTATGGCTAGAGGTTTTTTCATTTTTCTTTTGAAAAGGAGTAGGATAGAAATAAGATCCTCTGTGACTATCATTGGGACTAGGAAGAAAAGTATACATTGATGTTAAAGTCATGGCACCTGGATTTTAACCCAGCCACTGAAGTTTTTGAGAGGGTTCCTCTCTAGGTGAGACTTCCAAACCTTCCCTTTCAATTTTGGTTTGATTCCTACTTGGAGGTAGTAAGGAACTCTTTAAGAAGCTTTCTAATGGTGGATGAGGGATCCTCAAATCTTTTGCACTTGATTTTTTTGCAAACTTTGGTGGAAATGGACGTGTCTAAGGAGCTTCCATAAGAGATCCAAATAGAAACTTTGAAAGGTAGCTGGATGCAGCCCTTGGATTATGAAGGGGTACCCTTTAGATGCAAAATTTGTTTTCAAACTGGATATTTGGCTGCTCAATGTGCCAAACACAAAACAAATAAATCTACTTCTTAGTGGAAAGATGTTGCTTTGTAGCACTATACAATGGAGAAAAAGGAGAAGCAAGAGAGCTCTCAGTTGAAAGGCAGGGAAGAGGAGGGTTAGGTTCCTAGGGCTCTGGGTTAGGAAGGGATGGCATTGGTGAATGGTGTTGGTAGGGAGTTTCAGCAGCAAACTAGTGCTACCCTGATGCAAGAAGGGAGTCTGGCTATGAACAGTGATAACACTGTACTCAACAAATGTGAAAAGGAGTTGAATTTCAAAAATGGGGCAGCAACACCAGAATGTTGGGAGAAAAAAGGTATGATGAGGTCACAAGAGAAAGAAGCTAGGAAACAGAAAGCTGATGAACATAGGCAACAAGCAACTAACAATTTGAATGGAGTTTTGAAGAGTCCCCATGACAAATCATTGGAATGGTAGAAGGAGGTTGCCAAGGTGGAGGACAGTTGGCAAATTGTTAAGGGGAAGAAAGCAAAGAAAGTAGAGAAGGAAACTTTCGCTATGGTTCTCTAGTCTCAGACTAAGGGAGGACTAAAGAAAGCTCAAAACTTATGACCTGTTAATGGGCTACTTTTTAGGAGCTGTTGGGTTTAAGCTAGTTTGAGGGTTGCTTGTTTTGTAACCCAAGGAGTTGATTGTAATGTGGATAGATGATAGGGCTAGAGTTTCTTGTAGAGGAGCTTAAGGGTGTTGGAAAGGGTTTTTTTAAAGCTGTAATGAGAAAAGCTATGTAATCTTTATTATTATTAATAAAATTATCTCTATTACCGGACAAACATATATATATAGAGTACTAAAAGTATATTAAACATATCATATAAATTATTATAATATTCTAATAAAAAAATATAAACACAATATTTAATTCTATTTGAGTATTTTTTTTATATTTGAATTTAAAATTATTTTAACTATTTATGTCTATTTTGTGAAATTACAATAATAAGTAAAAGCTATTAGAAATAGTTTACTTTATAATTATATTTGTTCAATAAAAAATATTTATTGTAGAATAATTATACTTTAAACTTTTATCTCCCCCCTCTTCTCTATCTCCCTCCTCTACCTCCCCTCCCCTCTCTCAATATCTTCTTATATCTCTATCTCTCTATCAGTCTATCTCACTATCGATCTCTCTCTAACTCTCCCTTTCCCTCTTCCTTTATATCTCTCTATTTCTTCTCTCTATCTCTCCCTCTATTCCTATTAACATAACATTAGTCTATTGTTTCAGTTGTGTTTCAATAATGAATATATAATTGATTTGAAGCTATTACTTCTCCATTCAGACTTTCTTACACAGAAAACATAATTTTTCTGGAACATTGCTCACGCCCAAACACTATTTTGAGAAACTTTGGCATGGTTTTATGTTACCCGTGAGCTTAAGAATGCTTCTTAACAGTTAAAGACGTCCCACCACAACCAAAAACGGCCTGCATAGCTTCAAATCGACTTGGCATGTATTTCCAATGCTCAGTCATCGCTTTCAATGGTATTTTGGGCATTTTGTAGAAGCCGGCACAACATCAAAAAAGACTCAACACTCCTCTAATAACCTGGATATGACTTAGACTCCAATCTAGTTGAATATAAATGCCCAGGAACTATAAGAAATGTCTCTCAGGGCTTTAGAGTAGCCCGTGGGTGTTCTAGATTTTGTAAGTTTTAAGGTATGCAGATGGTGATCTATATGAAAACATGCTTCTACATGCTCACAGTGTGTATAGTTTGTAATGAAATATTTTCTTTGGTAATATAATTAAGGATTGTAAAGCTTTCCATACACATTTGGTGCATATGGTTTATTTTTATATTTAGTTTTTGTTTAAGGTGCAATGTAATTTTTTAGTGAAGATAATAATAATATTGTTGTTGCAAATTGGATTTTAAAGTAGAGTTGCATTGTTTTTTATTAGAGGTAAAAATGGGTTTTGAAGGGTCCAAAACCCTTTACATCAGAATGTAGCTGAAATTAAAGATAACAACATTAAGCCAAAAAACAGTCCAACAGCAAAAAGTCAGCCAAAAAAGAGGCACCCAACAACACTACATGTTTTTTAGAATATCTGCCGCCTCCACGTCACCACATGTTTTTCAAAGTAAAGTTGAATTGTTAGTCATTAGTTGATCTAGTTAATATAATGTATTAATGCTTGAACGATCATCAAAGTGTATTTAGAATGTGGTGAAGGATATGTGCAAATTGTTGACTATGTAACCTTAGATAGGCACTAATCTACCTTTGTTATAACCTTCAACCTCAGAATCAATTACACTCAAAATTACAAGTACAAAGCCAAGCCATAAATAATTTGTAATTATTTCAACACTTCATTCCAAGGATATAAATATGATAAGGAGTGTATTGTTCATGCCTAAAAATTGTGAATCCTTGTCAATTTGTGTGAAGTTTATTATCTGCCAAATATTGTGATACAACTTTATGCAATATTTATATCCAGTGTCATTGAGGGTAACCCTCCTAGGTCCTATAGAGCTTGAAGTGCACATAATATAATTGTATAGCTATCTCATGTTCATTGGCTAACTATTTGAAGCCCTTAGGCATAAGAATTGACTATTATTTAGAGGGGTTCAAGGAATCAATGGGAGGAACCAACACCATCTAGAATTTTCTAAGATTTAGTCTTGAAGAAATTTAAAATGTAATTTTTTTATTAAAACTTGAATTTTATATGTTTTGAACACATATATTTATTCATGAAGTGTATGAACTCTAATTTTGATTTATATATGAAGGAAGTCAACAATATTTTCCATAAATTTTATAATATATGTGTTTTTGAAGAATATTTTAAAAATTTATAAATTTGTAACATTTGAAAAATTTGACAAGTTATGTTGGGAAAGCTGTCTCAATCTTGCTTTCTCAATGTTATGCATTTATTATTTGTTGTACATGTATTTATTTATTTAGTACTCACATTAGAAGTGGGGCATTCCACTTTGAGATGGAAATCTTTGCTATTATTTTA
The DNA here is from genome assembly GCA_007258455.2 of Sequoia sempervirens. Taxonomy (NCBI): domain Eukaryota; kingdom Viridiplantae; phylum Streptophyta; class Pinopsida; order Cupressales; family Cupressaceae; genus Sequoia; species Sequoia sempervirens. Next base: position 1,037,816,333 of record VDFB02271358.1, on the reverse strand, counting down.
ATCATCTTAGAATTTGTGTAAGAATTTGTAAGAGCATTTATCATCATCACATGACGTGTAAGAGTATTTTATGAATTTGTAAGATGTGGGGGTTATTTATGATAAATTTATGACGTGTAAGAGCATTATTATAGGGGTTACATTATAATTTTGACCGATTGATATTATAATATTTTTATGATACATGTTATAAAGCATTTTTTAATAGAGAAATATGAAAAATTGGGATGCCTAAGTTAGAACATTGACTATGATAAGTTATGCCAAGTTATGACAAATATAAGAAGTATTCTAAATGTAGCTTGGAATTCAAACTTGGAATGAGAAATTGGAATTCCCAGCCATAAGGTTTGGACACCATATCTCTTACATGTTGGCTCATAATTTTTCAAAACCATTGGATAACTTTTTGTTTGTGTTTCTTCTATTTTTGGGTGCTTCAATGAAATTTTCATAGTATGGTAGGGATAATGTTACAATGAAATTACTCTAGAATTTAAAGCTAGTGATAGGCTTGTAAGGACATGTCCCTAAATTTGTAACTATATTGATATTGTAATACAATTGGTTTTGTGATTTTGAATAGGGTGAAAGTTCAAAGTTGTGTCACATTTATATAAAGGAAGCAACTAGCATTGATTTAATTGTTTAACTTTAATCACTAGAAAGTGATACATTTTGAATTTTGAAAGGATGAAAACTAATGAAATATAGATTTTTTAGTATATTTTATGTTTGTATCTTATAATTTTTTTTTTAAAAATATTTGAATATATTTTTTTATTAAATTAACATTATAGTTTAATTGTTGATAATATATTAAAAAATGAGTTAGAGTGGGATGTTTCTCTTTAATGGGTAATTTTTTTATTTATTTTTATTTATTTTATGGTACAAGGGTGTCCCCGCTATCAGCCCAACAATCCAGAGCCCATCACTTGAAACTTTAGTGTGTGGATTAATTTTTCCCTATTTTGATAAATATTATTTAAATAAATATTGAAATTTACATGTAGTAAAAACACGGTTATTCTTTAAATTTGATGTCACTTTTTGTCTTAACTATGTATCCAAAATAGAAAAATAAAAAACATTTTGATCTAGAATTTTTTCTTTAGTGTATTGTATCTTTTTCAAAAAATTTAAAACACTTTAATGTTTTTTCTTAACAAAACAATCATTTTTATATTTTGATTTTGATGACCTCAATTTATTAATAATTATATAAATCTATATAATTTTTTAACTATAAAAAAATTATATTTTGAAAACTACATTTATAGAACTAAAAAAGAGTTTATATATTTTAAAAAATGTTATTTACATGAGTAGGAGTTGTAAAAACATCAAATTTTTTGAATGTCTATTTTTTGATAAATTGGCCTTAAATGATGATACATATATAATTAGTGGACACTTCCAATTAAAAAATGTGGCTCATATATAATTTATTTATAATGAATCTATTTAGATTATATGTTTGACTAAATTTGAATTTGAATTTAAAATTCTTAAATTCTATTATATTGATTACTTGACTTGAGGTGTGACACAAATTTGACCTTTTATCTTATGGGGTTTTTATTTTGAAAGGTTTTTTCTCATGTATACCTCTATGTTATGGTTGTTTTAATCTTATGAGTTGCATTGTTACTTGCATGTGTGATTTTTTTCATTAGAAATTGTTGAATTTGAGCTTTTATACATTTTCTCTCCTCACATTTTAGGGAAGGAAGCATTTTCACATCTTATTTTCCTTTCATTTGGTTTATATCCTAATCAACTCAAGCCCTAGTGATGCAAGAGCATCCCTAGTTGTAAAGAAATTTTGTATCAACCAAAAACATTTCTTTACTTGCATTTTAGTCTATAGCGGTTTCAACATTTTATCCTGCATTTCATCACATTGTCATTTCTTAGCTCGTGGAGTAGGATATAGTATCTAAACAGTTCATCTACAGATCATATCCATATTTTACGATATTTGCATTTATTTACAAAAAGTTATCCCTCTCAAAATTTATTATTAATTCCCAATCAGAGCATCTAGGGTCAACCTGGTCTAGAATTATAGTGCGGACCTATTTCAAAGCATGCAAAGCTTATAGTAACATCATACAAGAATTTTGGGTCCAAGGGGATATTTCTTAGAGATCCACAATATGTTTCACCTTGCGAAGGGTTATCTTACATGTTTTAAGGCTGACCTACATGCTTGATCATTCATTGGGGTTTATAAACCCTTGAGGTTGATGCAAACCATTATTGGAGCTGGAGAATCATATTTAAGATCATTTGTAATTCATAGGAGGGAATCATCAATGGAGTTGGTTAGGATTTCATGATTAGAGTTTAGATATTTCACGCTGCCTAGTTGTGGGGCTGTAATAAGGTCTTTGAGCTAGTTGTAATGTTGTAATGCCCTTGCAATAGGCCTGTGAGCCTTAATTATTTTGCATATGATGCATGTAAGACTTCAAGTTATTGAATCAATAAAATTTTATTTTTTGATCAATATCTTATGTTATTTTTGATGTGTGACTCTAAGCTACACGGTTGGATAGTCCTTTTTGTGCCCTTCACCCATGACTACACCAAGTGGTATCAGAGTGAGTTTGCAAGCCTTAAAGGAATTCCTTGTGGTGAATAGATCACCGACTTGAGTTAGTCTACTACATGTGTTTTCAATTGATTACCGACTGTGAGGTAGTTAAAACCCTTGTAGCTAGGTCATCAAATTGAGGCAGTTGCACTAGATCCAAGGAGAGAGATTCCACCAAGGAAAGTGCTTGCTATGTAAAATTTTGATGGAAGAATGGATGAGATGTAAGAGATGATGTGAGAAATACGAGTCCAATTATATGTTGCAGAAGAATATAGAAGGTGAGGTTTAAACCCTATACATGAGGATGAAAGCCATGATGAATTAGAGCCTACTACGAATTGAAATGAAGAAGCCCTAGATGATTGAGAGAAGAATTAGATCAAGTAAAGATGTTGAAAGCTATTTCAAATATTGGTAAGCGACCTAGAATTGAAATTAAAAAACACACATGAATTTAACCCTTGAGGAATTGATTAATTGGATCAATGATATGGAAAAATACTTTGAATATAAGGAAATTGAAGATCCAATTTAAGAGTGAGATTTGTAAAAATAAAGTTGAAAGGACATGCTACTAAATGGTGGAAAGAAGTTCAATTGAATAGAAATAGAAGAGGAAAGGAGAAGATCATAAAATGGGATAGGGTGATGAAAATTTTGAAGAATCAATTCATACCTACCAATTATGAGCTTGAATTGTTGAAAAGATTGTAGAACCTAAGGAAAAAGGAGAGATCAATGGGGTATACTAAATAATTCTACAAGACGATCATTAGGACTAGACATAGTGAAGCAAACAAAGAGAAGGTTGTGAGGTACATTAATGGACTAAGAATAAACATTCAAGAAGAACTAAGCTTGGTGAAGATGACATCAGTTGAAGAAGCATACCAATTTGCACTGAAGGTGGAGCAAAAGTTGAACGAGAAGTTTGAACAAAAGGAAAAGAAGTGTAAGAGGAAGATTCCAAAGGACCAGATCACAATTTGAATAAAGAAGACCTTATGCAGAGAAAAAAAAAGATGGAAAGCCCTATTGTAGTGAGGAAAGGACAGTAATTCATACTGCAGAGAGATAGAAGATAGAAATTTCTACCACAGTGATAAAGGAGGTCATAATTCCTACTACAATGATGGATGTAGAAGAGATGACAAAAGATTTGAGAAGAGACCATTCAAAGGAACCTATTTCAAGTGTGGAGGTGAAGGACATAAAGCATTTGAATGTCATCAAGGAAATACTGGTAAAATAACCGAGCATACTAGAAGAGCAGCCTATATGGATGAAGAACTAGTTGGATCCCCTAATTCAGTTGGGAAACCTAAGAAAGGTGAATCATTGGTAATGAGGAGGGATTTGATGCATGAAGAAGTGATTGAGGAACTACTACAGAGAAAGAGTTTGTTCATGACAAGATGTAAGTCTGAAGGAAAGGTATGTAAGGTTATCATTGATAGTGGTAGCATTGATAATCTAGTTTTAGAAGAGATGGTAGCCAAGTTGATTTTGAAGAGATTGAAACATCCAAACCCCTATAGGATAGAATGAACTCAACATGAGCATAATATATTGGTGAATGAGTAGTGTTTGGTGAAATTTCATATAGGATCATATAAGGATGAAGTACTATGTGATATTATACCCATGGATGCATGCCATTTACTATTAGGAAGACCATGGAAATATGATAGGAAAGTTAGGAAGACCATGAAAATATGATAGGAAAGCAATTAATGATGGAAGAAGGAATACTTATATTGTGACTTCAAATGGCAAGAAAATTAAGTTGATACCTTTGGAGGAGGAGGATAAAAGTGAAGTTTATAGCATTTCCAAACTATGTTTGGTAGATGGAAGAAAGTTTCTAGATGGATTGAGGCATGAGAGCCTATTTTTTGCATTGATTCCAAAGAAGGGCGACAATCCAAAGATAGAGAATCCTACCAAAAATAATGAAGAGGTAGCAAAACTATTGACAGAGTATAAAGACATCATATCAAAGAATGTACCAGATGGACTCCCTCTAGTCTAGAGCATCAGTCATCACATAGGCCTAATATTAGGAGCAAGTTTTCCTAATAAAGTAGCACATATGATGACACCTACAAATAACACAAAATTGAATCGAAAAATACAAGAGTTGTTGAATAAAGGACTGATTAGAGACAATTTAAGCCCATGTGTGGTACCTACTATACTTGCACCAAATAAAGATGGAGAGTGGAGAATGTGTACAGATTCTAGAATAATCAATAGGATCGTGCAGTCAAGTATAGATTCCCATTGCCAAGGATAGATGACATTATGGACTGTTTGAGTGGAGCAAAGTATTTCACAAAGATAGATCTCAAGATTGGATATCATCAAATTAGAATCAAAGGAGATGAATGGAAGACTACATTATTTAGACTAATGAAGGATTGCATGAATGGTTAGTGATGCATTTTGGATTGAATAATACACCTAGCACTTTCATACGATTGATGAATGAAGTATTGAATAAATTCTCAGGTAAGCTTTTCATTGTTTACTTGGATGATATTCTAATTCTCAATAAAACTAGAGAACATTTGTGGCACATTAGGTAGAGGTTGAGAGAAGAGAGGTTGTTGATCAATGCCAATAAGTATAGCTTTATGAAGACAAAGATGGTGTAATTGGGATTTGTCATTTTTGTTGAAGGATTGAAGATGGAACCTAAGAAGGTTAGAGAAATTATTGAGTGGCCTACACCAGTGAACATTAGAGAGGTAAGATCATTTCATGGATCAATTGGCTAGTTTCTACCAAAATTTTAGCAAAAGCTTTAGTAGCATTTTCACACCCATGATTCAAATAATGAGAGGAGATAGGAAAGAATTTAAGTGGAAATATGGAGCACAAAAGAGTTTTGAATTGTTGAAGAAAAAGGTGATAGAACAACCAGTGTTAGCATTACCTGATTTTGACAAAGTATTTCGAGTTGATTGTGATGCAAGTGGAAATACACTAGGAGTGATATTGAGTTAAGAAGGAAGACCCATAGCTTTCTTCAGTGAGAATTTGAATGATGCCAAAAAAATATATTCAGTTTATGATAAAGAATATTATGCCATAATTCAAACCTTGAAGAAGTGGAGACATTATTTGTTGCCTAAGGAATTCGTGTTGTGCACTAATCATCAAGCTTTGTAGTATTTGAATAGTCAAGGAAAGTTGAACCAAAGACATATGAGATGGGTTGAGTTCTTGCAGATTTATACATTTATGTTGAAGCATAGGAGTGGCAAGTCAAACAAAGTTGCATATGCATTGAGCAGAAGAAGGAATTTGCTAACAAAGATGAGGATAAAAGTATTGGGTTTTGAAGAACTAAAGCACATGTATGAGGATGATCCAAATTTTTTTGAAGCTTGGAGATCATGTAAAGAACTAGTGGTGATAGTCTGGAGTTAATGGTTGGATTACTTCATTCATGAGGATATGTTGTTCAAGGGAAATTAGTTGTGCATTCCAAAGAGTTCAATGAGGGAGAATCTGATTAAGGAGAAGCATAGTGGAGGATTAGCAAGACATTTTGGAGTGCACAAGATAGTAGCTTTGGTGAGTGAACATTATTTTTGGCCGCAAATATGTAAGGATTTCAGGAAGTATGTTCAGAATTATAGAATTTTTCAAGTAGCAAAAGGGATTAGTTAGAATATTGGATTGTACAAACCTTTGACAATACCGAAGAGGCCTTGGGAAGATATAAGCATGGATTTAATATTGGGATTACCAAGAACACAAAGAGGACATGATTATATAATGGTAGTAGTGGACAAATTTTCTAAGATGACACATTTCATTCCTTGCAAGAAGACTAATGATGTTGTGCATTTTGTTGATCTATTTTTTCAGGAGTTGTGAGATTGCATGGATTACTTAAGAGTATAGTTTCAAACAGGGACACTAAGTTCATTTAATACTTTTGGAGGAAATTGTGGAAGAAGATGAAGAAAAAATATGGGTGATCCCACAATAGTGGTTTACAATTTTTGGCCAAACTTGACGCTGATTTTTTTTTTTAAAACTAAATCTTCACATTCGGGAACCTATAGCGTTAAACCGTGAGGAATTTGAAGATGATGCAAACTAGAGTCTTGTCACATTTTGTTTGTAGATTCTAAAATATTTTTTCAAAAAAATTTGGAATTAGATTGCACTTTTTTTCCATCTCCCATGAAAATTGGTTTTTTCAAAATAGTATTTTAAAAAAAGTGATGCACAATCGTGATAATGCATAACTTTTTTCCTTTGAAAGATAAATTATACCTTTTCTAAATTTCTTAGATTTGTAATCTGATATCTAGTGCTTCCACTTATTAGATTCAGTTTTTATTGAATATTTTTCTTTTAATCAAGTTTCAAAG
>VDFB02271358.1:1037725506-1037805350 GCA_007258455.2 Sequoia sempervirens | reverse complement strand
AAACATGTGGTATTTTGTATATTTTATGATATCCACAAAGTGCATAGAATGGCCATGAAGATTTGAATTATGTGGCACATCAATCTGACCATACAAAATGATTTTCAAATTTTACACCCCTGCTTCTCAAATTCTCAAAAAATATTGTAAAGCAATGTTGGAAAAAAAGTGTGTCATGCTCTTTATCATCACTAATATAAAAGTGATATTCTTTCTTAATGGCTCATTCTTCATCTATACTCTCAACACCATCCCATTCTGATTGTGCATGTTGATAACACACATGAACCATAATAGTGAGTTGCTTTGAAAAGTAATACTTTGATTGAATCTCCTTTTGATGTACAAAGGAGTAATTTTATGCAAATTCAACTACTAATAGAACTGTTCCATGTGGGAAAGTATCTCTCAATGTTTGGAATTGTTGTGCTTGCCACTTAGCAAAAAAGGAATGATGTATATATGGTCGTATCAATTTTTAAAAATATTCCATAAATTTTTCAATGGGAATCTCCTCTTCTACATAGTTCAACCTTGTGGATTCTTTCCCAAAATTTGTTTGCAACTTTACATACTTGTACCTGTGTTAGTAAAATATGTGAATAACTAATAAACCACACTTGATCAATGAAACATTACATCAAAGAGAATCCAAATAACTTGATCTATGAGAAATTGAAACAAATAAACTCTCTAAAATAATACTTACCTCTTGCAATTTACTATCTTTGTTAGGTGAGTATCCTCAATTCTTGAAGGAAATTTAGCCAAATTTCCACATGTCTCACAAATTCCTTTTATTTAGTTTATTTGAGGTCCATTTTTCATGATCACATAATATAGCCTTTATGAACACTTGTCTATTTAGGAGGTGCATTTTGAAAACCACAACTTTCTTCTCCATCTTTCGAAACACCTGATAGTAGAGATCAAATTCAATATGATAATGACAACAAGAAGTTTCAAAAAACTTGTTTATCTTCACATAATATGGCTTTAACCTTTGAAAAATTATTTTCCCAATCTTTATATGAGGATATGCATTACAAAAGTTCATATACATCTCAAATTTTGTTATGTCTAGCCAATGTTTGATATGATTTTCATAAATACTAGGTCCAATCCTATGTCTCATAACATCTCTAGTATTTGATGATGGACGAGTCTAAACATGCTAAAAACCTAAGACCAAGTTCCTAACAACATCTTCAATCCCGTTAGAATGGGGAGCTCTACACATAATTTCCCAATTTCCTTCTAAACTCTCATCCAAAAACTTTCTCTTTTTCTCATATTTTATCAATGTGGCTCTACTATAACTAATTTCAGTTGAAAGTGCATAATTTTTTCTTTTTCTTGCTATATCTTGATGTACAATAGATGTCAACATCACCCTTCTTGTAGTGCCTTATCCATTGATCGAGATCCTTTCCCAATGGAATCTAAACCCTTTTTAACATTTTGAACAATATCCTTTTGTAATCCCATGTGTTTCTTCTTCTTTGATGCCGAATATACACCCAACAATTGTAATGACTCTTTGAGCTCATCACAAAGAAGTAAACGTGATAACAAATGGGTTTTTTCAAGTGTATCAAGATGATTGAAATGATGATTGATCATTCCATTTACAGATTTAGTCATTGACCTCTTTCTCTTATTATAAGGCTGGTTGGCATAATATTTCAGTTTCTCCATATCCATTTCAAGTAAATGATCTAAATTTCTATGAGAAATTTGTTTCCTCACCTTCTCAGTTAGATTTATATGCTCATCCATACCAGTAGGAGAAAGTGATCCCGACCCCTCTCCAACATGCATTTTCTGAACTTGTGCCTCCTCCCTATCTTCAAGGACCATGCATTCTTGAGGAGATTCATTTGATCCAATGTCTAGATTTGGCTCGACTTGAGCATGAAAAATTCCTGCTTGTTGAGCTCTTCCTACATGTCACAAAATATTTTGCAAAAAAAAGTGAGAGATGATGTTATATAAGTGAAGTTTATGTATGCAAGCAAACAAACTGATAAAACATGATGCTATAAGTGAGAGAAGTTTGTGCTAGTTTTATATGCTCATCCATACTAGTAGAAGGAAATTGATCTTAGGCCTCCAAAACATTATTTGAACTTGGGTCTCCTCCTAACTTCAAAGGTCCATGTGTTCTTCAATGGTTATTTGATCCAATATCTAGATTTGAAACAGAGCTCTGGCTTGAGGGAATCCCTAGAGGCATAAAACATAAAAATAATTTGAGAACATGAAAGTAAAGACCAAAGACACAAAGAAACACAGTAAACTGGAAATAAAAGATAAACTAGGAATTGGAGTCAAGGATCATATAAACATTACAACTTGCATGACCAAGATGACTTGAGGACATTTAAAAGTATTTATAGTCATTCAAGTGAAATGCCATGGTTAGAAACCTTCAAAACAAATGTGTGTTAAGACATAATTTAAAGAATAATCTATCATATATAACTATTATTCCTTGGCACCATATAGCTTGAGTTTTGATGTAAACATGTGTTAGTCTCTAGAAAACCTGAAATTGCATTGGCTTTAAGTATAATTTGAGTTCTAATTTTCAAATAATTTTGGGAAGCTTAGAATTGGGCATTTATTAAAAATATTTAAAAAATATTTTTAAGGAACTAATGATCATTATATTAAAATTCAGGAGTTAAGAAAATCTTAAAGCTAGTAGATGTTGCAATGTAGATTGGATAGGGATATTGATCACTAAACATCAACATTAGAATGCTACTTCATTGTACATTTGAAGGTGTAGTTTCATGAATAATTAAGAAAAATAATGGTTTCTTTCAAAGTGTAAAGTTAGAATATATAGGAATTTGCAAAGCCATAAAATAATTAATGTCGTTGAAAAAATTATGAAAATCAAAGTGGCATAGTGAGGGACACAAAATTTAGGGTTTCATTGGAGAACTAAGCATGTATTGAAGTACACTATCATTTTTCTTCATGAACAAAGTAAAAAGAGAAATTGTGTAGATGCAATACTCAACAATGATAATGTGATGACAAAAATAAATGAAACAAAGGTATTGGTAAAAGATAAGTGTAAGGTTTGTAGGGAAAGTTTGTTACAATATTTTTAGTTTAAGAGTACATTTTTGGTAAAAGATAAGTGCAAGGTTTGTAGGGAAGGATTTAATGTACAATATTTTAGTTTAAGAGTACATTTTAAGTTGGGGTATTGTAAGTTGAAAATGGTCATACATTAAACATTTCTAATTTTAATAAGAAAGCCAATGAAAAATGTATGCACATACAAATTTATGTTTAGGTGTACTAACCAAATTATTGGGTGGAGTAATGCACAAATTATGGATTCCATCCCATCAAATGAATACTCATGTTTTTTCAAAGTAAAAGTCCTAAACACACACTTGAGAGTGAGAGAGAAGAAACAAGCATCTACCTTGTTTCTTTCTATGATAATTTTCCAAGTTTTGTTCACGCCTCTTATGTTCTTCTTCTTTTGACAATTTTCATTGAGACACTTTTTTTTTTTTCTTTGTTGTCCCATTTTCTTCAACTTAAAGATGACTCAAAACAAGTCCTCTACCAACTTAGTTAAATTATCCTCCAAAATTTTCCTTGATTGATAAAAATGAAAAGTTGTTGAGCTCCAATATTTGCGTCCTTGATAAATGTGTAAAAACTTCTCCAAAATCTGCACTCCAAGTGATATAAATGAGAATTAATCTTGCAATTTGATATCCAGAATAATGAAAAATAAGCTTCTATTTATATGCATATCTAGGATAGGAAAAAAATTATTCTAGTGTACATGGAATAACTAGATCCTAGTTTAAATGAATCAAGTAGTAAACAAACAAGTTATTTCATTGTGGAGTTTGTTGTTATTTAATTCATAGGTATGCACAACATATCTACTAATTTTAGAATTTTGTTAAAGTGTCAAAAATGTATATATTAGAGGTATAATTTAAATTAGATTTTCTTGAGTATATTTTAAATTGAATTTCAAGTTACTTGTCAAAATGTATAAATAGGTATAATTTGAATTGATTTTCTTCATTATATTTGAATTTAATTTCAAGTTAGTTGTCAAAAATGTATAATAAAGGTATAATTTGAATTAAATTTTCTTAATTATATTTGAATTGAATTTCAAGTTACTTGTCAAAAAGATTATATCTTGTTCTCAACTCAATGGTTCATGTTGCTTAAGTCATTTTTTTTAAAAATATTTATTGTGATCAACGTGAATGAACTTAATTATAAAGTGGCATTGATTTCCCTAAAATTCTACTAGAGATCAAATGTATATTGAATATAAGGAAATGTAAGTTGTAAGAGATCATAAAATAAGAAAACATGTATGTATATTGAATATTTAAAGCAAATGCATACATATATTATGTGTAAAAATGTTTAAACCATAAGCAAAAACATGTAAATACATGTAAAGGGATTCAATACATATAAACATAACACATATTATAAGCAAAGAGGCAAATGTAGGCATATATCATATAAGAAAATATATGTAAATATCATATAAGCAAAATGTAAATTAAAGATCATCAAATGTCAAATACTAAAGATCAACAAATAAGCAAATGTATGTATATCATATAAGCAAATGTAAGTTAGAGATCATTAAATCTCAAATACTAAAGATCATCATGTATAAGCAAATGCATGTGGTAAAGATAAAAAATCTAGTGTGCATGGCCTAATATGAATGTCTACTCCTAGTCGAATGGCCATCTGAATGAGAACGGTCCTGCTTTGATGGATGTGTTGAACCCTGCAAATAAAATTGTGTACATGATGTGTTAAATACATATAATTTATATTAAATAAATTTTATGAAAGTTATTTTTAAATGAACTTGTATTTTTAAATATCAATCTAGATCTATGCATACATAAATATTGCATGTACATATACACGTGTGATTATATAAAAATGAAAAACTCACATGTCCACTAGCAACAGATTCATCCACAAACTCACATCAATCATGCACACGATCTGGACCAAGGCTAGGAGTGATATGAGGTATGTCCACTTGTAACAATATATACATATATATATCAACTTACATGAATATCTAATTAAAAAATAATAATAATAATAATGAAAAAAGAATTGAAACATGCACATGCACACATACATGAATATCATCTAATATCGGATGACCTAAGTCCTCTGAAACAGTTGCCTCCACCATATCCACCAAACGGTCAAGTGACGAATCAACATTTGCATCCATTTGATCTATCCCATGTCATGCTAGAAATGATGAATGTAGAGGACTATGAAGGTGAGATGGCATCGGCGATGATGAACCAAAACCAATCAACATATCAGTAAAACGCATAGTCTTTGCAGCTACCGAATGAACTATAGGTGGATCTTGATGCGCACTAGTGCTCGACTGAGAGTGATGGGATCCTAGAACTGAATGACCTCTACATCTCAAATGATCTCTAACACACTCTATACCAATCCCATTATTTGATGCCATGTTGGCATATGCCTCCAATAGGCCCTCAGCCAAACAATGCAAAGTCATGCATGGCATATCTCCTATAAGTGCATCAAGCTATGTAGGAGTAGGGATGCTGACCACTATAAAAGGATCCATGGTGGTCCACTGTGCTGAAAATGGCATGGATCGGGAATGTCTAGATATCAAATACTAACCTACATGATCATCAGATATCCTAGTGGTGGCAGCCGCAATGTCACCTACAGTGTCAATTGCTTCCTTTTGGGAAGCAACAACAACCTCATCTGCTATGGGGGCTAGAGCTGGGGTGAGATTAGGAGACCTCTCACCAACCAATACCCTAAACACTGGGGGTGGTCTATCTGCTCGATGATAGGTGGGCCTATCAGCAATCCTACCACGCCCCTGACCAACATATGGTGGAATGTCCAGGTAGTTAACTTTGAGGCCCAAATGGACCTCAACATACAACTGTTGAACAAAATATAATGGAATCTAGTCATTATTTGGGTATAGACCATGTGCTATGAGAAATTGTGGGTAGATCAATGAGGCCATAGCGTGATCGACACATCTAGTGACCTGATATCCCCTAACCTTACACACATTTTGATAAAATGGAAAACAAGTGGCTTTTATCATTTCTTTGGTGACACTATCCTATATTTTTTTAAGGGGAGCGTCACCATGTACTTCTTCCCACATGCGGGAAAGAAGAGCAGCCACTCTATCTAGGGAATATGCACTAGTCCTCTCAAGTTCATCTTTTAGTTTTTCTAGACTATGCAATATTAACATGCATGGTTCACTATATATCCCCGGGTTTGCGCCCTGTGCTAATAAATCTCTCAATTTTTTAATCTCATTACTGGTATTTACAAACAAATAATTTGGTGTAGGTGGAACATGATCTTCATTTTCCATGTTATATATATATATAGATATATATATATATATATATATATATATATATATATATATATATATATATATATATATATATGTATACACGCAAATTGACATAATGCATCCGTTAAAATAAATCAGGTTTGTTATCAATCTCCTAAAGTCATTAGTTTAAATCAAATAAATCAAACTTGATCTTATCATCATCTCTTTGATTAAATAAATCAATCATTTATTTAATTAAATCTCGAATCATTCATCTCCCTTTGATTTGATTTAATCCTAAATCAAGTCAAATTGGTCAATCGCCTAATCATCATTAATTTAATCTGATTAGAATAATATCCCACTTGCATTCTCTAGATTTGGCCACTTGCACATGAAATTGCATTTATTTGATTTATCAAAATTACTTATTTTCAACTTGGCATAAAGGAAGAATATTCTCCAAGTTTGAATTTCCCCCCAAGTGGACATGTACACCCAATAGAGCATTTATGAGGCCTTACATGCCTCTTACATGTCCCCTTCCAAAGTCAAAATCAACATTTATTGCCAATTTGAATTCAAATTTTCCCTCTCATGGGCACTCTTCCCAAATCTTGCACAACTATTGATCACTCACCCACTTGACAAGTGTCCTCCTATCATTAGCTTGATCTTTGTCCCACATTGGTCTCTCTTCAACACTTAGCATTTTGAAAATCTTTAAATACAAGCTTCATCTTTGAGCAAATCCTCCACAATTTTATGCAAGGTTACTCTCTTCATTTGAGATTTGATCTTGTCCATTTCACTCCATCATCTCCATCATTTACATCATCTTAAACTTTGATCAAGGATTGGGAAAGGGTCACTAGCACATGTGACACCAATCCACTATGGGATAGGTTTAATGTTATGTTTTTGTATGCTTTTATTTGGTTTCCCTTGTTTCATTTATGGCATGATTAATATGGCTTATTGTTCCATAGGGACATTGAAATGTTGTTGTATTTTAAACTAACCATATACAAATTTTGATGTCCACAAAATGGCGCTAGGAGGGTAGTTAGCTTAATATTTTGGGTTAAACAAGCTTCAATGATCTTTTATGTGTGAGATCTTAATGGATGTCATTCTAACAATTGTTTTAGTGTGATCTATTTCATGATGTTGAATCCAATCTATGCATACCAGCAATCTGTGTATTCCAAGAGACTCCATCTTCTTCAGACATTCCATCAAGTAGTTCATGTACCTTGTCTACGATTTTGAACTTTTGCACGCTTCATGCAGAGCCAACAGAGCAAGAGCCACATTGCAGAAGAATCTGTTTGATGCTTAAGATGTTGCTGAGAATGAAATAAGCCGCCTTCATAATCAAAGATTTGTAGAGTTAAAAGAAGATCTGCAGTTTGAAGAGAAGCCATAGTGTCCAAGCTGCTCCTGAAGGAGATCATAGAAATGAGAGAGAAAGTCTTTTAAGGGAGGTTTGAAAATACTCCACTTAGCAAGGAAAGTGCAGAGGCTGCAGCTATTTTGAAGCAAAGATATTGAAGAGGAGAATAGATAGAGGGATTCCGCAGAAGGAGGCTTGATAAACCTTACAATCAAGTCATGTATCTTCTGAATAAAGACACGGGAAGGATATGTGCGCCTTACAAATCAGTATTATGTAATGAAGCTTCTCAGGATGTGATCAAGACAGGAAAAAAAAACTATAGCAGCAAGGCGTGGATACCAAGTGCTTTTGGGAAGTACACTGTTTCTGTTTTGATTCCTTGGATACCAAGTGCTTTTAGGAAGTACATTGTTTCTATTTTGAATTCTTGGCGTGCCTTCTTTATGCTTCCACATTTTTTTTAATTTTTTTTTTCTTCTGTCAAACGGTTCTCACACCTTATATATGCTGACACATTTTTCTTGTCAAACAGATCTCGCACCTTGTCCTTGCTTTCATATTTCTCCAAGAAACGATGTGAAGCCAATTTCCACAAACTTTACCAGCATCTTCCTTGGCTGCACGCAAAAGGGATCATTCATGTCGAAAGAAAAATTGTACCAACTACTGCCTGCGCACTGTGTTCATTTCACCTAGACTTTTGGGGTCTTGCGTGCGAGTTAAGGCGGAGAACAAGGAAACATTAGAAGTTGAAGCAGCAGCTCGCCAGATAGGAGAAATGAAAGATTGACCTCCACGCACTTGCAGTCTCTTTGTTGTTACATGATGGCGGAGAAGATAGGAATTTGGCTTTTCACCTACCGATTGCATTAGCGTGAAAAAATTTAAAATCTTTATCTCTTATTTGCTGTATGTTGTTCATTAAATGTTGGTTAATGCATCTAGGAAGCAACTAATGCGTATCAAACTCAGTCCTTTTGAATATCTAAATATTGATTGAAACTTGAAGGGCGAGTTTTTTTCTCACACCTGCCAGTTGCATTTATTTTGATAACTGTTCAAAAGAATTTTCAGATACGTCCTTGCACTTTCCATTTGCATTTAAGATTCAACAAAGTCAATCAGCATTCAAATTTGAAAAGATTTCAAAATCTAACAGAGATCCCCATTACCGCTCTCAAATTCCCTTCAAAATTGCGTGTTTCTTAATAAAGTCGGTAGGTGCGGTTTCAAACCAGCCAAGTTGCATTGTGTTGAAAATTTTGAGGTAGCAGTCCTAGCGCCAAGTGTCAAAAGATTTTGATTAAGTTTGAAGTAGTTAACATTTGGTCAAGATAATGATTTGAAAGATTTCAATTTAGTAACTTTGTATTATGAATCATTTTTTCATCATTAATGATCATAGTTAAAATCTAAAATTTATGATGAAGATTCATTGGTAATCGATTCATTGGCTCAATATTTCTAGTGATGAAGATTGTGATAAGAGAGAAATATTAATGAGTGTGATGCCTTTTCAAATAGGATCATTAATAAATCTTCATTTTTTGTTATTTGAAGTCAAAATAGAATAAATTGAGTTCTCACACAATCTATCTTTTTCTTTTATAGGTACAAACAAACAACGAAGGAAAAAAAAAGGTACAAAGGAAAAGCAAAGGCAAAAAGGTGCAAAGCGAAAGAGAAGGCTATCAAACGAAAACGAAAGGAGGAGGATTTTTTTTGAAAACACAATGTGTTTTTTTTAACACTTTAAGTGTTTGATCAACACTACTTCACGAAGTTGTTTATCTTTTCGTTTTAGAACACTAATTTTCATTTGGGTCTAAAACGAATAATTTGATTTTCATTAGGGCTTAAAAGGAATCTTAGGACAAACTTACTAGATTTCGTTTTGGGTTAAAAATTGGACAAACAATCTTCATATTTCATTTGGTGCTTAAAACGAACTCACAATTGCTTTGAAGGATATAAAATGAACAAGTGCTTGAATTGTGATTTTGTCTTGGGTGCATTTTGAATGCGTATCCTCTCCCCTTGTGCTTCGTGTGATCTAGGGTGCAAGAGAAACACTCAAAATACATTTCATTTCTTTGAAACACTTCGATTTGGGCTTAAAAATTGAACATCTTGTGCGAGTGTGAGTAGGGGCACTTTCACGTACATTCTCTTTCTTTGTGCCATCAAAGATTGATCGAGTTACGAATTGTGTCTTTGCTTGCTTTTGTTTATCTTAGAGGGCCCGCCTTGTGGGAAAAAGTAATCACCCAAGGGAACGGCTCAACCAGTAACACTCTGAACCCAAGAGTATTTCCAGCCGGGATATAAATGTGGATATTGGAAGAAACACCAATATCACGCGGTTGATTCCGACAAGATGGATCTGAAAGGGGACTCTTGCCACGTTGGGTCAACTCCTATGAATGGAAAGTCCGAACTAGAACCCTTGTTTTGTAGTGGCCTATTTATCCATTGAGCGAGTTTATCAAGGTGGTGCATTGGAACTTAGATTCCAAGAAGTTACTTGCCATGTCCGATCTTGGTTGAAATATAGAGGTTAGGATTTCATCATACCTCTATATTTTTCCTTGGTTGCATGTAAAATCATCTCTTCTTTGAAGGGCATGAGGCAAGCCCACTAAGAAAAACGTACCCATTAGCATAGGATGTTACATTGCTTGTTTGAAAACACATTGTTGTATTCAAAAACATTTTGCAAACAAACATTCAACATGATTTTCAAAATTTCAAACCCTCTTGAAGACAAATATCATTGACTCAATCCATATGTTACTGCTTTCCCTGGGATTCATGTCCTTAGAGGTTCCTAAGCATTGGATTATACCTCAATTTGTCTTCTTGAGTAAACAATAGGAAAACCCTTGCCTTAAGTTCATTGAATTTCCACATAAAATATCTTGTGGGGTTTAAAGAAATTAAGACATTGGACATCTTAGTTTGAAACTTTAATCAAAGAGTGTGTTTGTGGTAAAAGGAATACACTAAGCAAAGATAACAAATTGGACCCCACACATGTGCTTGATATCTTTTGGTCATATTGGTCTTTTGATTGCTCTTAGAGAAAAGTGTGTTCTTCAATACCTTGGCCTAGTAAACAAAGTTCTCTCTAAGTCTCTTAGGATCAAAATCAAACACTTCATCCAACTCAAACATTTATCAACATCATCCCACAAACAACTTTAGAGCTTTGAAAACATCATTACCTAGACTTGGGTACATCCCTAAACCAAATCAAAATCATTTGTTTAGTTAGGTGTGTTTGGATGAATCCTTCCATGCACACTTAGTTAAATTATCACCTCTTTGAACAAGTTCATCCTAAGATAGCATTTAACATCTTAGGGTTTACAAGTTCATCATCCACATCAAACAATCAAAATCAAAATCCCTAAGTCTAGCATTGATCCAAAGTCCCTAAACGTTTATCACTCATATCATTCACCACCTTTCATCCTTCATCTCGTCATTGGTCCTAAGAACCTTAGAAGTCCCTTTCGTAACAAGGTCAAAACACAAGGAGAACATGGAATATACACTTGATCCATACATCTTGAGTAATCTAAATCAATTGAATCCTCAAAGCCTTGCATTTCCTACCAATTATCAAAGTCCATGCATAGGATCATTGCCTTCGACAAATGTCAATGGTACAACAAGTGTGAGTATACCCAAGTCAAAGTTTGGAACACATTTCCCAATGATAGATCCAAGTCCAAACCTACAAATCCACCAATCGAATAATCAATGCATGAGCCTTGAAACAAACAATGGCATTCCACCAAATCCCTACAAACCAAATGTGGATGTACTAAGTGCAAGTTTTTGAAACATGAATCCTAACTCGGAAAACTTTGGAAAAATGATTCCCAATACCAACAATGTTCATCCTATCATGCCAAAACTGAACATTATCCAAAGTCAATTTTCCCATAATCCCATTCAAAAACCGCAAGTAGGCATCCCAAATCTGCTTAAACAAAAGCCAAATCAACTATCTCAAGTGAGTCAAGATCAAAATCAAGAGCAAATTTGGCGAGATCAAATTGTGGAACTTTCTAAAATAGTTGAGGCATTGCGCCAAGGGAAATCTCCACCACCATTACCTACATCATTCCTTGGTTTAGGGCTTCCCCCTTTACCTAATACCAATCATGCCATCCAAATCAATCCACCTAACATCAATCAAACCATCACAACAAATCCTTTGAATATACCATCTACATCGCACCAATAGATGGTATCCAATCAAGCAACAATGATGATCCCAACCAATCAAAATACGGTCTCCCAAGGACCTATCACCTCGGTTATTCCAACCATCACTATCCCTTCAATCATTCCAACCACCACTATCACGCCCATCACATCTCAAATCCCCAC
The DNA here is from genome assembly GCA_007258455.2 of Sequoia sempervirens. NCBI lineage: Eukaryota > Viridiplantae > Streptophyta > Pinopsida > Cupressales > Cupressaceae > Sequoia > Sequoia sempervirens. The sequence goes on along the minus strand of VDFB02271358.1, from coordinate 1,037,793,144 downwards.
AATCAATCCAAGTGTATCTCAAACACTTGTCACTACATCCAACATGATTCTGAATCCACCGCCACCCCCACCACCACCAACTTCCACCACATCAATCCAATACAACGCAACATTACAAGCTGCTTTTCAAAAGGGATTACAATGATATCTAGCCATGCAACAAGCAAAACAAGCTCAACAAGTTCAACAAGCCTCTCAAGCTTCCCAACAAGCACAAGCAAAAACACAAAAAATGACAATTGTTGAGAACAAGGATCAAGATAAATCCATCAAAGAGCACATTGAAAATGTTTCTATCTCATCCGAAGATCAAATCAACATAGGTCAAGAGTCACTTTTTAATCGTGATCAAAATCTGCCAACAATACCCAACAATGATCCAATTCAAGAAATGTCAACATCGTTTGACCCTATGGTCAAAGACATTGGAAATCCCTCCACCGCAATTGTCGAAAACAATGATCAAAACCTCTCCATTGAGAAGCACATTGAGGATGTATCTACACAATCCAATGATCAACTCACCGTACATCAAGAGCCACTCTTTAGTGATCTATTTCAAGGAGTGTTAGGACTATTTGATCCAATTGACATAATGCATGATCCATTGACCAATGATCATATTGAAAATGTCTCTACATCACCTTATGAGTTAGAGGACATATCTCAAGAAGTTATTCCAAAGCAAGATCAAAATCTTTCACTAAGGTCTAGCAATGGTCATTTTCAAAACATGTTGATCCCCTTTGACCTCATGGTTACAGATCTGAAAGAACCTTGAAATTGACCATGCCTAATGTCGGCATCCAAAAGTCCTTTGTAAGAAATCCATCCTTTGAAGCGCCCCATGTCAAGAACTTGATCCAAAGCATGTCGAAAGCAACTCCGAAATTAATCAAGATCAAAATTTGTATCTTCAAGATACTACAATAATCTAATGAACACTTTCCTATCTATGCAAGATGATCATATCGATGTAGCACATACTCCTCCATCTACCCATGAGATGCTTTCTATGGATGGACACGTAGATGATCTTCATCTAGAACAAAATTATGCTACACACAAAGAGCAGACTCTTAACTCCTACAATCAAATGGAGTTGTCAACATCAGGGATCAAATATGTCCCAAACTCAAATTAAGGACATCATGAATAAAGATATCCATCATTATCCACCCAAGGAAACAAGTCAGATAGAACATCCAGAGTTAGCAGAGCGGCGAATTGAAACAATGTCATCTACAATGGTCATTTGTTAGAGCATGTTTATTGAACAAGATATCTCAAAACGAGCAGAATCAAAGCATGAAGGTACTACTACCACCATACTAGGGGCAACTTCATCTTGTGCAAATGTCAACATAGGGAGCATGAAGAGTTCTTATGAGGAAACCATTGTCAATACTACAACTAGTCACGTCATGATGCGTCATCCACATCACCCCATCCATGAATTGGGACCAACGTCAAAAAGTTTGAATCAAAGAATGCGAGAACATTATCAAAGAAAAAGAAGTGATAAGCATAATGGACAAATCAAATACAAATGGATACCAAAGAATACAAAAGAAAGATCATCCCTATCAAACTCCATTAGTCAAAGAAACTATGGGGCAAAATAAAAAGGGAAAAGTGTCCATCAAAGATGTCCACAAAAAAAAAGAAGGATTCTCAAGTGACATACAAAGTATATCAAGCAGTTGGTCCTAATTCCGCACACTTCCGTATCCACCCATCATTGCTCATCTTCCCAAGTTTGGAAGTCAAAGGTTCCAAGCGTCAACCAATCATCTCTTATCCCTAAACACATCCACACCTCCACATAATATCCAATTCTTACATAACCATGTATTGGCAGACTTCATCATAGGATTCAGAAGGCACTTTATCATGATGTACGCACGAGCGAGTTAACCCAGTATCAATGAAGCAGATCAAGAATCCCAAAAGCTGCATTCAAGTGCACGTATCTTAGAAAAGCAGCTCCTTCAAGTAGGATACTGATGGCACATTATGACAGGGGCATCTATGTCAACACCACCAGGTGGTTCAACATGAATCTTTCAGAAAAAACCAAAAATACAAAAAAATCAAAAAATATGAAAATCCAAAAAAATTAGAAAAAGGATTGAAAATAGTAAAGATAAAAATCATCCTCTAGTGAAAACCGCATGGGCGGGGCTTTGGGAAAGACAATGATGAAAACCTAGCAAACAGGCGTCATGTGTGGAATCGAGCATCTACGTGCGCCACTTCAGGTGAAAGCATCTCATCCCATTCATAATAAATCGAGCATTCCATCCATCTTATCCATAATAAATCCATCCATCCATAAGCCATTTATCCAATCCATCTTTATCCATCTACGTCCATCATGCAAGTTATCTTGATCTTGATGAAATTTTGGGGCACGCTTTACACTTGCTTACAGTAAAATTCTTGACATGGGCCGTTTTCATTAAATCCTATCCTATGCAGCATTATTTGAGCTATGAAGCATTATCCAAATGAGCATTCGTTATCCGAACACCTTATCTTATCGCAAGATAATCCATGTCCCTCCATCCATACACCTATCTGAGCATCCATCTATGAAATTCCATACATTGCTAGACATTAGGGGCAAAATTTTACATCTTGCTTTGGGAATAAATCTTGATCTACATCCTCCAACTTATGTGGTGATCTGAACATTGGCAAACGTGAAACCAAATTGGTCAAACCACTTGAAAGAAGAAATCCAAATCACTAGCCCATGGCATATTTTGATGAACAAACATTCCTTATCAAAGCTTTATCTTTCATCGAACATCGATCCAAGTAATCACTATCAGTTGCAACTAGTTTGCACATCAACGTCACATCAAATCATTCGAACAACTTTTGTTCCAAACCAAGCTTCAACAATCCTGATCAATCAAATCCAAACAACCCATCATCATCAAGATATCCTTGTGTTGCTTAACACTATCCTTTCATTGTTGTGCATCCTCAACAATGATTATCATCATCAATCTTGATCAATCAATCCTTGCATTGTTGTGCATCCTCAACAATGTTATTGTCATCAATCCCAATCAATCAATCCTTGCATTGTTGTGCATCCTCAACAATGTTATCATCATCATCAATCCATCGATCCGATCAATCAACCTTAGCTTGGTTTGCAGCTAAATCCATAAACAAAGCACTGATATCATCACACACATCCATATCAAAATTGTCAAAATCATGCGAAAATCCAAAAACATTAGAAAATCAAAAAATCCAAAAACATCCAAAACATATCAAAAATCCAAAAAACACTCAAAAAAGCAGAAAACATCAAAAACATTGAAATCCGAACTACGTCGTCTCTGAGCTTAAACGTAGGCAAGGCTAATCTCTGATTAGCCCCCGAGACACAAAAATCCAAAATCACATCAAAATCCAAAAACATTCGAAAGACACAAAATCCAAAAACATTTGAAAATCATCAAAATCCAAAAACATTCAAAAAAATCTCATAAAATCCCAAAAACATTAGAAAACTAAAAAATCAAAACATTTGTAAAATCCAAAAACACCAAAAAATAGCCTCAAAACATTTCAAAACGTCAAAAACATCCAAATATTTGAAAAATCCACCCGTCCCGTTTCACTTTCACTCGAAATAATTAATCATCCATAATAAATTGATCATCACCTCCATCCTTTGGCAACACAAACAGAAACAATCATAGCAGTCAACAATAGCAAACTCCAATCGTAAAATCTAAATCGAAACAACGAACCATTGAACACAAAATCAAACTCTTGATTAGTCACAAACATGTCAGTCAACCTTATATCAATAGCCTATCAATCAACTTATCAAACCATCATCATCCTGTACAATGCATGTCCTAGGATATATCGTTCCGACAATGGGCATCATTTATGGATATCACCTTGGATCCTTATCCTATCAAAACACATCCCTTTGGCTGAAGGTATGAAGAACATTAGCTTGTTTGCATACTTGATCTTTTCTTTTGATTTATCTTATTGCGCTCATTCCAAGGACATCTCGATGATATCTGAACAAAGGATTTAGAGAGATAGGAATGGAGCAACGATCATTATTCTTTTGTCTGTTGTGCTTGTTGGATGCTCTTGTAATATAACTTGGTGAATACTTGCTTTGTTAGGTACGCCCTAGCAAGGTTTCTGTATGTCAAGTGTGAACAAGAATACTCCTATCTGCTTGTTGAGTCAAAGTCTGTCACACTAAGTACAACGTCATCTTGGTCCTTTATACCTTGATGCATCATACTTACGTGTTATCAAAAATAAATAATGACCCTTTGAAAATCCCAATCCTTGATAAGAAAATCATCCATCTATCATCATCATTTCTCATCATCATCTCTCATAATGTTGGCTTGTTGGATCCTCTTGTCATCATCTCATTTCGTGCTAACATAACATCATAATGCATCCATCATGCATCCATCATGCATCCATCTTCACCATCCATCATGCATCCATCCTACATCCAGAAAAGCTTGGCATATCACATATCATTCATATCATACATAATAGGAAACATGATCATTTCACATGCATTGTTGCATCATCATCATAATATAGATACGTTAGTCTAAGCATCTATAAATCATCCATCTCATATCATATCATCATTTAATTTGTTTGGATAATCTAGATTTGTTATTCTAAGCATCTTGAAATCATCTCATTTTGCATCATCATCCATAACCACCCATTTTGAACCTCTTTATGTGAGGTCGACCCTCAAATTGAATCTTTTCCTCAATCTCTCGAGGGGGCAATGTACCAATGTACTTCTTTCCCATTTGGGGCATCGAAAAATCAAAAAAATTTAAATTTTGATGGCGGCAAGTTTATTCTTTGAACCAATGCAACAGTACATTGCTTGAGGGGAAAAATGTGAACCGTCAAATTGACATAATGCATCCATTAAAAAATCAAGTTTATTTATCAATCTCCTAAAGTCATCAATTTAAATCAAATAAATCAAACTTGATCCTATCATCATCTCTTTGATTAAATAAATCAATCATTTATTTAATTAAATCTCAGATCATCATTCATCTCCCTTTGATTTGATTTAAATCCCTAAATCAAGTCAAATTGGTCAAATCAGCCTAATCATCATTAATTTAATCCCGATTAAAGACTAATCTCATCCCACTTGCATTCTCTAGATTTGGCCACTTGCACATGAATTGCATTTATTTGATTTATCAAAATTACTTATTTTCAACTTGGCATAAAGGAAGAATATTCTCCAAGTTTGAATTTCCTCCCAAGTGGACATGTACACCCAACAGAGCATTTATGAGGCCTTACATGCCTCTTACATGTCCCCTTCCAAAGTCAAAATCAGCATTTATTGCCAATTTGAATTCAAATTTTCCCTCATGGGCACTCTTCCCAAATCTTGCACAACTATTGATCACTCACCACTTGACAAGTGTCCTCCTATCATTAGCTTGATCTTTGTCCCACATTGGTCTCTCTTCAACACTTAGCATTTTGAAAATCTTTAAATACAAGCTTCATCTTTGAGCAAATCCTCCACAATTTTATGCAAGGTTACTCTCTTCATTTGAGATTTGATCTTGTCCATTTCACTCCATCATCTCCATCATTTACATCATCTTAAACTTTGATCAAGGATTGGGAAAGGGTCACTAGCACATGTGACACCAATCCACTATGGGATAGGTTTAATGTTATGTTTTTGTATGCTTTTATTTGGTTTCCCTTGTTTCATTTATGGCATGATTAATATGGCTTATTGTTCCATAGGGATGTTGAAATGTTGTTGTATTTTAAACTAACCATATGCAGATTTTAATGTCCACACACACACACACACACACACACACACACACACACACACATATATATATACAATACACCTAAAAGAGCAATGAGACTTTGGTAAATAATATATCTAGATAAAGGGAATACAAATGTAAAATAGTGAAATAATTCATCTACTCATCAATAATATTTTCATACCATTAAAAATTTAAAAATAATTGGAAGACAACTATAATCTATAACATAGCATCCTTAAATGGTTCAAATTTTAAATGAAACGATGAAAGAAAGAATAAGAACACAAAGATTAGTATAAAATTATTTGAAAATAATTGGGGATAAAAATATTTAATCTAATAGTTGTTAACATAAATGAACTTCAAAATAGGATTATGTAAGTGAAAAAAAAGTTCTATTTCCTTCAATGAACCTAATTTTTTCTAGTTAAGATATGTCTAAAATTAAGAATTCACACTAGAATATCAATATTCCATAAGAAGCTCATAAAGAGGATGAATTTAATGGAAGATAATATAAAATCCTCGATATGACAATGAATTTTATCATTACAATATGAGTGAATCATCTCAATTATATAGCCAAGAACATAAAAAATTATAGATTGGAAAGCAAAATAATTAGACATTTATCATATTTTTATATGTATAAAGTTTAGATACCATCAAACTATTTAAATTTATTGCATAAAGCTATAAATTGAATTGTTAAAACAAATCTAATAAAGTTTTACTTCATATTGCATACTTGTTATAAATATCTCACTAATCCAACCATACATTTTATATATGTTAAAAAATATATAATTGTTATGCCCATAATTTTTCACTATATCTTGACGTGGATCTCCTTCAACTAGATCAATTAAAAATTATTTGTAATGTTGGAGGAAAATGGATTTAATATCATTAGAGTTGTCATGGAACTACCTCTCTTGATCAACGATAGATATTATCCACTCTCGAGAATGTAAATATGTTCAAGATAACTAAAAAATAATTTGTATCCTTTATATCCTTTCATCCAATGTAGCCTATCTCTTAATTGAGATCATCTACCACAATTAAGTTCAAATCTTCTAAGTTTTATTTCAACGTAAGCAACCACTCATTGTAGAAAAGTTATTACTAAGTGCTAAAGCCAAAACAAGTTTTTTTTTTCTATTTGGATCCATATTTTTTTTCCATTCTAGATCTCTTTCTAGCCATATTCTTATTGTAAGATCATAGTAAGGTAGTGCAATAGATTTAATCGCATCATTCCACAATTGTATCCACTTACCATTTTGATGAGGTCTAGGAACATCAACCAAAGGGATATTGGGAAGCAAGGTGATCAATTTGATTGAGGTGGGAAGTGTTGAGCTTGAAGGATAGATTATTAGGTATGAGGAATAAGAAGTTTGAAAAGTTTAAAGAATTGGGAGGTGATATGTGAGATAGGTTTAATAGAATCTACTTAAATAAGGGTGTTTTGTGGAGAGGGGACAATGTAAAGAGAAATAACTAAGTTTTAATCTATCAATACAACTAAGTTTCCCTTAGTTCACCATATCTTTAGTTGGTCCAAGTGAACTAGTGATCAATATAAGAATATTTTTTGTCTAAAATGGGATATAAACCCCTCATGGTATTTCTAGTTAGGATGTAGGAATTCAATTATTTTTTAGGGAGTTTATGAGAACTAAACCAACTTGTATCTTGGTTTTTTCCACCATATCATGTTCACCTCCTTGTAGCCATTTAGTCATAGGGAGGGCATAAAAATCCATTCCCACAATTTAACTTGAGATGAGGAGTCATTGGGCATACAATAAAGAAAAAATAAATAGGTATTCCTTGGATTAGTAGTAACACTAAGCAAAATTATTGTTGGGATCCACTCCTCAATAGATGATAAACTTAACCAAGTATTGGGAAAGGTGGGTCAACCTTGCATCCTAATATTTTGATTTATTATTTTGTCCTCATATTAGGAAATGAGGCATCTCACTTTGTGTTGGTAGTTATTTGTCATTTGTTGAATGCTTCAAGGGAGGTGTCTAAGATGTTCTAAATGCATATAATATTATTATAGCTTTATAAGATGAAACCCTCTTATGACATATTCTTATGACATTTAAGAGCATGACTATAGAATATTTACAGTAAAGTATTGACCAACATTATGAAAAATCATAAGAAATCTTTTAAGAAATGGCAACTGTGTTAAGGAAAAAGATGTGGACATTTACAAGAACTTTTTTTTTAAGCAAAAGTGGGAGACCACTTATAATTTTATTTATATATAATATTTTACATATAGCTGGTTCAGGTGGACATACTGGCGAGAAAGAACTAGCAAGAAAACCCCCAGTTGCAGTTCGAGTAACAAATTTTACAAAATATCAAAAAGACTAGTGAGGTCCTAATACAAATGGCCAATTGTCTGATTACAATGTTACAAAAGTACATCAATTGGTTGAATACATTAGTACATATGCACATTTTCTTATGCACCCAAAATACCCAAAATAAGACATCATACTAGATATACTCGTGACCCGAATACATAACACAGTGGAGATTACAAAACCTTACTAAACATAAGACTGATAAGCTAGGAAGCCACTTTCAAAAAGATACAGATTTTCCACCAACATGTTGAAAGCCATTAATCGAGCTTTCTTTTGTTTCCACTCATTTACCTTTGTGTTGGCGATCATGCTCAAATGAAGGATTTGATTTGTTAATATCAGGCACATAACGATAACAAAATTTATTTTTGGATGAAGATGGAAGTTGCAAATCATGAATGCAAACATGACTTCTCAAGAAAGAAATTGCATGATATTTTATTTTTAATTCATCAATCTCCTCCATGGAAATGGCAGATCTGTATCTATTTAGAACCTGGTAGAGATGTGAATAAGTGTCAAGCATTGTGGATAATAACATGCCTTGGAATATGTGAACATAGGTCTCTTCTTATGAAACAAAACCTTCTTTGAATAATTAACATTAGAAATTAATACAGTTTGGTGAGCATATTGTATAATCACACTAGAAACCAACAATGGAAGATTGAGAATATCAACTAAGAATTCCACCTTATAGATAACATTCATACTAGAAGCCAACAACTAAAGACCAAATTTCATAAATAAAGTTCATGTGTTATATATCATGCCTTTGAAGGGTCCACAAGTACCATGATCCTTTTGAAATCCTTCTCCATCTAAATGCATCCATTCCAAGACCATTGGGAGGTGGGTATACAATATGAGCCAAGTATTAATTTCTAATGTTAATTATTGAAAGAAGCTATATAAATTATTTGAGCATCTTAATTCTCATACAAAGTTACATCTTAGTCAATTTCTCAATGTATGAGTTCCATATATTTGTAAATTTTTCTTAATATAAAAACATATTTTATTTCATTAAAATTAACCTATCTATATTCCATGTTACAAATGATGCTCTTATTTTAAATTATAAGTATATAATTCAAAATTAATTAGTAATTTTCAAGATAGAGTACACACAATTTCTTTAGTTAAAATAAAATAATATTCTTATTTCTTTCATATATACTAAATTTTTATCATTACATTATGAGTGAATCATCTCAATTATATATCTAAGCACATAAAAAATTTATAGAGTGGAAAGAAAAATAATCACACATTTATCATATTTTTGTAAGGTGTTCGAAAAGACTAAAAGTTTCCCTAGAAAGACCTAATTAAGGAATAAAAAAAATGGAAAGTGTCTACCTCATTGTATGTTGACCTTTCCCATATAAAAAGATCATGGAAATGCTAAATGAGTTGATATAAGAATTTTTAAGAATGAAGGCACAAAATTCATAACACTAATCCTAAAAGCAACAAGAAAGGCAATGAATAAAATATTCCTAGTTATTTTGAAAGAAACTTTAAAAGGTTCTAAATCCCCTTCACACCCCTTTCTAAATGAAGATAAAATAAATAAGTTACCAAATATTTCTTAGAGTTTAAGGTGGTGATTTTAATATGATTTGAGAATAAATAAGATAAATTAGATGAAATCAAGTTTTGTTGTAAAGGTGATGAATTTTGGGGGAATAAGATGAAAATAATTTTGAACCTAGTTGACTCATTAAATGGAAATAAGATATTTTAAAGGGGATTTATTTAAAATATGTAATAGTTAGATATGTACTAATACATTATATTCTCTATTAGATAGTTATTTCTTCCATAAACATTTCTTACAATCTTATAATTTATTAATAATAGTGATGTGTGCATCCCTAGACACTCTTTGATAACCACACTATTAATGTTTCTATTTTTACTAGAGGATACTCTAATTGAAAAGCATGTAAAGAGGAAGGGTTAGTTAACCTTGATATTAATGCAATGAAAGGTGGGATTATCTTGATGGTATCAAAGTTATCTTAAAGATATATTGAAGGTTTTTCTTCTATGCCTGAACACATTTAGTGAAATATAATGAATATGTGTTATCCTAGAAAAATATGTATAGCATTAAGGATAAAATTTAGACTTTAAGTTGAAAGAAAATGTCAAATATTTAGAATAAAAATGGTGGGGATGGAATACAAGCTTCAAGAATCTCCTTGTAATAATTAATTGCAATAATAAATGATTAAAACTAAACATGAATGGATATGTCACCAATAATTTTTAGATAAAAGGACTAAAATTAGAGCCAAGATATCTTAGTTCAAGTATCAGGATAAAGGTATCAAATTCTTATTCAATGTAAACATAGCCGAGTTTGATAGATAAAAAGTTGGCCCCACTAATACTAGGGGAGCATTGTCTAATGAGATTAAGTTGACACTATTCAATTTTTAGAAGTTAGAACCCTAACATTTACATGAGGCTTGTAAAATAGAACCTTATTAGGAAGAGTAGGAGAGGAGAAATGAACCCATAATAATTATACTTATACAAATAAAAATATTAATAATGTTTAACCATTTCAAAATGTTAAATTTATTTCACTATTTTGATCAATAGCTAATTTGTACAAGGAGGCCACAATTTATAGGGAAATGAAGACTACATAAGAGGAGAATTTATTAACATAGTAGCTTGGTTGTAGTTGTTTCTTTAGCATTAACTATTTTCTCTTTTTTCTTTTGTTGTTGAGTATTTTATTTGATCTCTTAAAACTTATCAATGGTACTTGATCTTCATAATGATTATTTTCTTCTTTTTCAATTATTATCATCTTAGAAGGAATACAATTTGAATTTAGAGTAGGGAGAAATGTATTTTTCTTTTAAAGTATTTAAAGTATTATATTTATTTGATGGTTCCTTTTTAACCTCTTCCACTCCTTGGAAAAAATTATCCAACCACTTGAATCTCCTTATATTAATTAATTTACTTCTATGATTTATGTATGTGTTTTTAATGATTTACTCTTTATCCTTTCAATTTATTCATGATATACTTTAATATAGTTATAACAAGTATATAATAGTTTTTCATAATTGGATATGCCTTAAGAAACTCTTTAAACATGAAATTATTTGATGAGGGAAGATATAAATTAAGGTTATTCTTTCTTACTTACCTCATGCTCATCCATATTTTTTGTCCATAAATATCTCAAATCAAATTGGATTTTGCAAAGAGGATAGCTATATTTTAAATATTCGCTCTTAGTCAAAGTCATTTATTTCTTTGTACAAATCTAAAATTGATTTATGTAATTTAATTTTTAATAGCTTTAACATGGATTTATGAAGAATAGTTTTAAATATATATATATATAGTAAAGTGGACATATTTTTATATTTTCCTAATACTAGAAAATGTAATAATACCTTCATTCCTTCTAATCCTAATAGAACTATTTTATTATACATTTCATTCAAACAATCTAGTTTATTTCCTCTAAATTTATTCTTTGATTCATACATTTAGTTCACCAACCATTTTTGGAGTAATGTCATAAGACTCAAAGGAAAAATATGAAGAATTTTATCCAAGTTTCTATTGTATGCACCCTAAACTTTATATCATGAATTGTTTGATATAATTTCTCAAATAAATTTGTTAATGAACTGTTTGATATAATGCTTGAAATAAATTTCCAGTAGTGTTTTTGATGGAGTATGATAGAAATAGTGTTTTTGATATAATGCCTCAAATAAATTTGTTAATGAAATGTTTGATATAGGGTGCATACAATGGAAACACTATTTCTATCATACTCCATCAAAAATTACCATGAACTGTTTGATATAATGCCTCAAATAAATTTGTTAATGAATTGTTTGATATAGGGTGCATACAATGGAAACACTATTTCTATCATACTTCATCAAAAATTACCATGAACTATTTGATATAATGCCTCAAATAAATTTGTTAATGAAATGTTTGATATAATGCCTTAAATAAATTAGACATGCCTTGGTACAAAAGTATGCAAAATGTGGAAGCATAGACAAGGCATGTTAATTTTTTGACAGAGTAGAAATGTATCATAGAAATAGTGTATGTTGAAAAGGCTTTAGAAAATTTCAAACAAATGCAGTTTCAATTCAACAAATTTGAAAAATTCCGCATTTAGGGTTTCAAAATTTAACAAACAAATGCATTTTGAACTCTACAAAATTCAAATTTGACAAACCCGGTGCTCGATATACAAGTTGGGTTGATGAACTTTGGAGAGATGAAGTTGACTTTGCACTCTCTGGAGAGATGAAGTTGAGTTTGTTCGCTGTTTTTAGATCATGTTCGTCATTCGCCGCACGCACAAAGCACAGGGAAAGCAAGAAAAAAGTGAAAATGACAGTGACAAGTTCATTTTTTTTTGTCTTATTTGAGGGGGTTCGGTCAAACCCATGTTCGACCGAACCCCTTAAAATATTAATTTTTCCGTTTATGTTTGGGGGGTTCGATCAAACATATATGTTTGGTTGAACATATAAGGTGGTTCGACCAAACCCATTTAGTTTGGGGAAAGGAAGAAAAATTAAATTTCCTTCCTCATCAAATTTGTAAACCACTATTGTGGTTTCACCCTAAATCTAAATTTCATTTTAGCATATCACCCACAAACAAATGGAAAAACATAAGTGGAAAATAGAAGCTTGGGTAACTTGTTAAGATTTTTAGTTGGAGATAAGGTAGGAAATTGGGAATATTTCTATTGCAAGAAAATTTTTCATACAATAATTCTGTAAACTGGAGTACAGTGAAGATGCCATTTGAGATAGTGATAGGAATACATCCTAGAGGACTTGAAGAACTAAGAGTATATCAACATGGAAGATAAGAGGAGTTCAAAAGCAGAAAAATTTGCAGGATTTGAAAAATTTGTAGAATTTGTGAAGCCATTGAATAGTCAAGTCCATAAACACTTGGAAGACATGAACAATAAATATAAAGAGAAGACAAAAAAGAAACAAACATAAGGAATTTTTTGTTAGAGAGGAATTTATGGTATGTCTCAGGAAGGAAAGACTTCCAGTATGAATGTACAATAAGTTGAAGATGATCAAGTTTGGACCATGTAAGATTCTCAAGAAGCTTGATTATGGAAATGTATACATTAATTTGAGTTACTAGAAACATTGGGTATACCACTGATTTTCAATGTTGCAGACATCTATGAGTATCATGAAGGAAAATTAAGTGGTAGTAGCAATGAAATTAATTTGAAGGAGTAGTTACCACATCAACCACTAGACAAGATTAAGTAGATTTTGGATACCAAAACCAAAAGGAACACTAGGAACAATAAGTACAAGGAGTACTTGGTAAAGTGAAAAGGTAGAGTAGTGGAGGATTCATCATGGATTTCTCAAGCTAAGGTGGACCAAGTTGGTTTTTCTCTAGCCCTTGGAAAGTGAGGGACTCACTTTTCTTCCAACCTTGAGTTTTTGATGCAGGGGCATCCCTTGTAAATTAGTAATCTTGTATCAACCCAAAACATTTCTTTTCTTGCATTTTAGCCTATATCAGTTTCAACATTTTATTCCATATTTCACTACATTGTCATTTCCTAGTTCATGGAGCAGGATATAGCATCTACATGAGGTCATATACATCATATCTAGATTTTAGGAGATTTGCATCTATTTGCAAAAAGTTATCACTCTTAGAATTCGTTGTTAATTCCCAGTTAGAAAATTTTGGGCCGACTTGGTCCAGAATTATAGTGCACAACTATTTTGGAGTGTGTAGAGCTTAATGGAACATCATACAAGCATTTTGAGTCCAAGGGAATCTTTCTTGGAGATCCAAAATACATTTCACCTTGTGAAGGATCATCTTTCATGCTTAAGGATGACCTACACACTTGATCATTCATCGAGGTTTGTAAACCCTTGAGGCCAACACAGACCATTATTGGAGCTGGAGAATCATATTTAATATCATTTTTAATTCATAGGAAGGAATCAATAGTAGTTAGGATTTTATTATTAGAGTTTATATATTTCGCATTGCCCAGTTGTGGGACTGTAATAAGGCCTTTGAGCTAGTTGTAATGTTGTAATTCCCTTGCAACAGGCTTGTGAGCCCTAATTATTTCACATATGATGCATGTAATACTTTCACTTATTGAATCAATGAAAGTTCAAGTTTTTTTATCAATATCTTAAGTGTTATTTCTGTTGTGTTGAATCTAAGTTGTATGTTTGGATAGTCCTTTCTGGGCCCTCCATCTATGACTGCACCACCTAGGTGGTAGGAAAAATGATTCTTAGATTAACTTTATTTTGAGAGTGTGTGTTCTTAGAGAAGACTTTGTTTTAGAAAAATGATAAAAATGTCTAGATTAGAGGAGTTATTTAATGGAAATATTTTTTTGTTAAAGCTCAAGAGGGAGGATCTATTTATAGATTTATATCTATGTGATATATTATTTGGACATGAATTTGAATCAATAAAAGATAAATAATGGGCTATGTTAGATCAAAGTGCAAGAAGGCTAATTAGGCTTTATTTGGTAGATTCTATGTTGCTAAATATTTGTAAATAATCTACCTTGAAAGATAATTGGGAGAAGTTGCAAAATCTATACAAGGCTAAATCCTTAATTAATAATATTTTTCTACATAAGAAGTTGTACACTATCAGGATGGGTGAAGGTGATTAAGTGGTAGAGCACTTGAATGCATTCAACATGATCATGAGCTAGTTATAGCTTATTAGTGTGAAAATGAAAGTGAAAATGAGGTAATGGTTTCTTTACTCTTGGAAGAGATGGGGTGGAAATATGCTGAATCTATCAAGGAAGCATTGATTACTTATGGATGGTCAAAGGAAAAATGCAAGAAGGAAAAAAGAAGAATAAAACCACATCCAAGTCTTGTGGGATATCTAAGTCTCCTAGTAAAATGTCTAAGGCTAAATATTAGAATTATTAATGCCTCTAAATTTTTTTCATCATATGCTTGCAATTGTTGTCCCTACTCTTTTTTTTTTGGCCCATTATATATTGCTGATATAAGAACTTATAAATGGGTCACCTTGGTCAAGTCATGTTCAATCAATATTATGCTTTACACCCATTTGAATTTGTGTTGTACTCATGTATTAAACTTTTCAATTTTTGGGTGGTTTTGTTTAGTTTACAAATTTTAACAAAACTGATGAGTCACCTAAGGTTGATCAGACTATTTATAGGTCTATGATTGGAGGTTTATTGTACTTGACTACTTCTAGATCTGATATTATGTATGTAGTATGTTTGGTTTCCAAATATCAAGCCAATCCTAAGAAAGCTCATGAGAAAGCAGTAAAAATAATATTCAAATATTTGAAGGGAACTATGAATTATGGCTTGTGGTAAGAATTAGACCACAACTCTCCCACAACCAACAATATTGAGGTAAGCGTTATTATCAAGGTAGACCTTGCCACCATCATAAATATTATTTTAAAATTACTCCTAATGGGGATTCATTTGGAAAGTTTTGATCAACTATGTATCCTCATGCATAGTGAAGGCTACAACAAAGAAATCTCTTATATGCTCCTAAGAAGATTTAGAATTAGAAATATCACTAAATTTTAGCTTGTTTTTCATTTTTTTTTCTCTTTGAGAAATCAACTAAAAAATTGTCCTTATTGAAAAATCCCTTTTCCTTTATCTACATCATTTTTTGAACCTTTTGGAGAAGTTATAAATACATTGTGTATTGCTTTCAATGGAGGGAAAACTTCCATTTGAATTCCCTAAACAACTTGACAACTAGATCAATGAATTTATTTTGAGGAACAGTAACATTGTTCATCCTTAGTTTCCAAGTTGATTGATACTTTTGAACATTATCTAAATCATGATGATAATTAGATAAATGACCAATACATTCATCAAGGAAATGGAGACACCACTAATTTTTTTATCACGTCTACACCAAACATTTGTCTGTTAAACAACTCTATGCAAATCATATATTCAAAGCTTTTCTTGATAGTTTGAGAATTTATAGATTGAATTTCACCTTTTTCTATTATACCAGAGTTGATTGATGAGAGATCATCTTGAACCTTCACTTTTATCTGAGCACTTCCAAATTTCTATAAGTTTCACTTGCTTTATTGATCAATAAATTTCATTCTACACTATGAAACTAAGAATTAGATTGGTTCTCTTCCACATTTGAGAAAATATTCTTAACAACGAGGATGCTAACATCCATCTCAACAATTTCCTTGATATATTTAAAAATCCCCTACCATACTAATTCTTCCTTTTTGATGCTTCTTAGCTCTTTTTCAACTACTTCTTTCTTTACCTCTGCTTCATCATAAATATTCTTGGCTTCTTCAATGAAATTCAATGCATCTTATTTCATTTTTTGTACCCACGTTTTAGTTACTTTAGGTCATAAGATTGATATTTATAGATATTTTCAATGACCTCTCTTTCAATACTACCATCAATAATAGGATCTGTAGAAATGGGAACTACATCTATAGGTAAGGTAGAAGTATCTACAAAGGATTTGAGATATGAAGTCAAAATTTGCTCCAATTTCTTCATTTTATCCTTTCTATTATTTTCTTTTCTTTTGTAATATCTATCAGCTTGGAAACTATTTCTTAGAAATTATGGATGTCACCCTCATGATTTGAAGGATCAAGATCTACCTTAGTGATGTCAAAATCATCTTCGATGAATTCATCTATATTTTTATCTAAAGTAGGTTTTTCAACTTCAACACACATGTTTCCTAATAAATAGTCCATTGTTGATCTAGATGTAACCTTTATCTTCTTTAGATTTTCTAATATTTGAAACAAACTAGCAACCATATCAACCTCTGGAATGACTAAGTGATTTTCCTTTTCTTCAAAAAACCTCATTGTAGCTAAGAGGATGCAAGTTCTTGTGAAAATTCTAGAATGCCACTAGATGATAGATATGATGTTGCCAATTGAGGAGGAATAAATGGGAAATAAGAATATTTGGGAAGTGCATTCATACTTGGCAAAGATGGAGATTGTGTTATATGAGGAGAAAGAGCTATATCATGAGATGGAGATATGATAAGAATGGAAGGGGAAATGGTCAATATTTTCTCATCACTACTAGGGTCTATGGTTTCTTTTGCCTCAAATTCTTTCTAAATGGGATTCAATGATTTTTGTTTTACCTTTGACCTTTTCCTTTTTGATTTTGGATCATCTTCACATGTGCTCTTAAATTTATTTTTCGTAGAAGGGTCCTCACCATGACCACCTCCCTACATATTTTTCTAAGAATTGAGAATCAAAGTAGAAGTTTGAGAAAGAGTGGAAGAAGTTGAACCTTCTTATTTTTCGCTCCTTGAAGAATCATCTTTATTTGAAGGTTGGTGGCTATTTCCTCCATCATTTTTTTTTTCACCCAATCTTCTATCCTTCTGAGAAAATGATTAGTTATTTCAATAATCTCCTTCACTTCCTAATTTTCCTAATTGATAGGTGGAAAAGGTTATGCCTGCATATTTTTAATGTAAAGAGGATCAATCAAGTCCAACTTATCATCTTCAATCTCATTCATATCCCAACCAAATCTGAATTCTTTGATCTATTCTAGAGAGAATCTCATCAAATCCCACTTTTGTACCTCATAATCATCTTCGTAATCTTCCCAAAATTCTTCAATTGTTGGAAAATGATAGTATCTAGTACCAAAATTTAAATTATTTTTTTATGTAACCTAAGTTGTTGTCAAAAAGATATATCATGGTGTAAAAGTATAGGCTCAACTTTACTAATGATCGCTCAATATTTTGAGCATAAGAGGAAGACTTTCAATTATAATGACCAAGGCCAATATGCAAAGGAACACCATTTTTCTTCTTATCTATGAACTTTTATTGACCACACCAATTTTTCTGTAGAGTTCTATTAGAACAAGTTTATCATCTATGTACCTTGGTAACTAATATGGATAGCCACCATATCCCCCCACTCAAATGAAAGTAAATCTTGGAAATTGGATGCAATAGCTTCCATAAAATATTTTCTTTGGGGATATTATGAACCCTAAATTTCCTTGAAGTTTCCTTACCATTAACATGGTGAATGCATCATTCACCCTCCTAAAATTCTTGTAACTCAGTTCTAATTGTTTTCTCCCAAGATAACATAGAAAGAAAGTATGTCACACATGAGCCAACTTAAGGCATGTCATTTGCATCCAAAGCTTGCTCTTATATATACATGGAAGGCGGTCAACTAGCCAAAAAGAGGAAACAACAAGTGTCATACCAGGACAAGGTTATTGAACCCCTTGCCCCTTAGGGAAATAGGTGAGCCAAAAATGGATGATTATATGATTCTCCTTGCAAAACAAAAAATATGATTGGATAAAGCCAAGTTTATACCCTCATGCATGGTAGTCAATATACTTTGTTACTACAACTACCACATGACAAGGAGGAACAACTAATGTTATTGATTATAATGAGTAGACAAAGTATCAATTTTATGCATATCTAATGAGATATTCCCACATGTAGTATCTATTAGTTCAGGATGCACCAAAGTTAAAGTTATCTTAGAAGAATCTTTTGTAATATTGTTTATATTGAGTGAAGGCTTGTTTGATGCTTTTGTTTCTTTTGAAGGACAACAACCAAGACCACTAGTGGCTTCTTGTGTGTTAGGCTCTATAGGGACTCAGATACCTTGTTCTCTAGCACCACATCCTTTTTCCACTATAACCAATCTTTTTCATAAGTTCATAACCTCTTACATAAAGCTTTTTCATTTCTTTTACATTCAGTGGTTTTTCATAATCAACTTCATCAAAGTTTGTTGTGTAATTTGTTTCTTCTCCTAAAGTGGTTGAAGTGGATGTTGACATTACTATTGGTTCTTTTCCCTTTTCAGGATTTTTTTTTTTATGTTCTTGTTTTTGCCCATGAATGTTGGTGTGAAATCTAAGGAACCCTTGTCATCATCCAACAACTTTGTAACTTCGTCAATATCCTTTTCTTTTTCTTTCTCTTGCACGGGTTCTGCTTGTGTAGTTGATGTCAATATTTTCAAAGGATTTTCCTTGTCTTTCTCAAAGTGCAAACTTTCTGGTCAAAGGTTGGCCTTGATTGTATAAACCTTGTTATTGTAGATATACTTCATTATACAATGAAGAGTAGAAGGAACCCCATTCATTGCATGAATCCAAGGTCTACCCAAGAAATTATTATATGAAATATTATCAGGCATGACATGAATAGGATTTTGCAATGTGGCCTTTCCAACTGTAATAGGTAATGTGATCACACCAACCGGTTTTTTTTCCTATGTTATGAAACCCACAGATAGATAAAGAGTCAGGTTGAATTTGGATTTTTTTTGCTCCAATTTTTTCCAAAAGGTTTATGCTACACATGTTAAGGGTCGAGCCATTGTTAACAAGGGTTCTCATTATCCTAGTCCTATTAACAATAGCTATTATCATGAAAGCTTCATTTTTTTTTTGCACTTCCAAAGGAGGGAGCTCACTTTGGTGGAAAACGATGTCTACATTCATTCCTTGAATTAGGGTTGCTATATCATTTGGTTGCACATTAGTAGGGATAGGAACTTGTTGTAAAACACTTTGAAGCATGTTAACGTAATTAGGGGAGGTTCGAATAAGGTCCCATAAGGATCCCATAAGGATATCTTAGTAGGCATTGTATACACCTAAAATCGGTCAAGACATTTAATTAATTAAATACTAGTTATTTAATTAATATTTCAACTACTCATAAATAAATTTTCAATTTATTTATATAGTTCATATCTTCTAATTCTCCAAATCTAAAATTGCATTCCTCTAATTTAATTAAATAAACAAATTTCTAAAGTTTTATTTATTTAATTAATTCTTACTAATCCCAAATTTGGAATTCAAGCACATGTCTACAACTTTTCGTGCCACCTCACCAAGGTCACATGAAATTAAATAATTCTAATTTTTAATTAGAATTATCTTCAACAATTTTTCAAACACATGGCTTATTCCTCACACACTTCTTCAACAAACTTTCAAACACATGTTCTTTTTCTCACACTTTATTCCTCCACCCATTTGGCATGTTGTCTTTGGTCAAGGGATTCCTTCATCCATTTGGCATGTTGTCTTTGGTCAAGGGAACATTCTTCTTGATTCTCTCCATCTCCACCGTTCATCCCTCTTGTTTGAATCTGGACCATCGATCGCTACATCACAAGATGCTTGGAAAATCCTATAAATACAACCCTTTGCTATAGTATTTGGCATCCTGCATTTGAGTAGAGTTATCATGCAAGAATAGCTTTGGATCATTGGAGCATTTGGAGTCTTATAACATTGTTTAGCATTTTAACAATTTTGCATTGTAGCATCATGTTGACTTAGAATCATGTTTTTCTTTAAAGTTGCATTTTAAATCATCATATCAATGGTTATTTGAGCATATGCAGAATCATTTTAGCTTCTTATCATAGCATTTGCATCACGTAAGTTAGCAACATTATCCATATTTGTCAATATCTTCATTATCATTGCATCACGACTTTCATCACTTAATTTCATGAAGGAACTTAGATTTATTGCATTTAAAACAACATCTCATTTCTCAAGTTGTCATTTTAACAACCATAGTGCACATACAAAGTCTAAGAGCCAATATGGTTTAATAAATCCTTGATAATAGAGAACAATGGAATATTTTTACGAATTTAATCTTGTTTCAATTTGATTTAGTTTTATTGATTAAATCTCTAATATAATATGTCTCATTGATGTTTGTGTTGATTTACTAACTTTACCACATTTCACACACACAATAGTGTTTTTAATTTGTTCAAGAATATCACACTATTTACCACTATGTTGCAAGATATTAGGTGCAAGTGGGATATATGGTTGAGGTAATGGAAGGGACGTTGGAGTTGTTTGTGGTTGTTGATTGTTTCTAGTGTTATATGTATGAGCAACGGTATTATAACTTGGTTGTTGTGAAACATTGTTCTGAAGTGGTCTTAGGATAATCACAAGTTTGTTTTGAACTTGGTGTTGGTGTGAGGGTGGGTAGAGGATAAGTTGAGGCTTAGGAGGTCCAATAGTTAAGGGACTTGTAGGAGGTTTAAGAATTATAGGAATCGAGGGAGATCTAATGTTCATAATCTCAAAATACTTATCCTTATGCTCATCATCCTCATTTAATGAAGCTACATTACTATTGTCAATGTTTTCATTTTCTTGCACCATGATATTTTCCCTAGTAGGAGAGTTTTTAGGAGAGCAACAAACTAGATGTTTATGAAATTTAATGGTTGGATCTTCTAAAATAACTTTGTCACAAGTAGGGGAGTCATCATTGGTTGGATTTTCTTGTTTATCAATGATGGAATTCTCTTATATCAAATCACTCTCACAAATAGGAGAAATAAGCAAAGTAATATTAGGGGATGTGTCAATGGTCTCATCCTTGTATCCAACAATGTTTTCCCAAGTGGAGAGGTAGGGAAAGAGAAGCAAATAGGATTCTTATAACTCTCACTGATTAGATCTTCTAACACCAAATTATCTTCTTCAAAAATAGGAGAGATATTGGGAGAAGACCAAATTTAATTGTCGTGATTTCCCACTATAGTATTCTCTTTCACTAAACCATTCTCATAAGTGGGAGTGATGTTGGGAGAATGAATAACATGCTTGTTGATGAACTTTTTCTTGGCATATGTGGAAAGGAAAGATACTGACATTGTGTGCCCAAAAATGAAAAGTACTTTTATCCAACTTATGCAAAGATTCAAGAATGTAAACATTGTGTATCCAAAAGTGAAAAGTACTTTTATCCAACTTATGCAAAGCGTTAAGAATGCAAACATTGTGTATCCAAAAGTGAAAAATACTTTTAGTCATATTATGCAAAGCTTTAGGAATGTAAACATTTTCAGATCTGATGATTTTCACTACTAAAATAATTTTGGAATGATTTAAAATGGCTATACTAAATGGATATTTAGACCTGGATGCATAAAATAGAAATTCTTTAAAATTTCCAGACTGAAACAGTGGGTTACTAGGAGATCCGAGAAGTGTAGAAAACCATAAAAAACTCCAAAAGGTTGACTTTTATAGGCCTTGAAGGACTCATTCACCCATGGGTGAATGGGTCCCATTTTAGGGTTTTTTAAAAATGAAGAATGCAATTTCTGAGTGACCATATGTGTTCTTTGTTCTAGGTCTTAGATTGTAACTTTTGTAACATTTTTTTCTAGAATTTGATGTCTAAATGCAAGTGTAATGAAGGACAAATGATGAACTATATGGCATTTTTTGAAATACAATTTTGACTCAATTTTTGAATGTGAATGATTGAACATACACTAATATGCAAGTACTATGCAAAATTAATCTAACATTATGCAATTTTTGTTGGATTTTCAGATTTAAAATTAATGCAAAAATGCAAGTTTACACCTAAAATGTAATACAACTTTAAGCCAAATTTAGAAACCCTAAATGCAATGAATTAATTCAAATCCTAGATCTAGGGTTTGAATGCACTCCAAATCAGAAATTAGAATGTTCCAATACTTGGGTTCACCAAAATGAAACATATAAAAATAGGGTAGGGCTCAAACACATATGGTTTTATACTAAATTTGGAATGTTTCACCAAACTTAATATAAATAGAAGGGGAAAAATGGGGTGAATGAACCTACCTATTCTTCTATTTCATTTAGGAAATGAGATCCCTCAAACTAATACACTTTCAACCCTTCTTTGAGTGAATTCTTTGAGGAATCTTGCAATTTCCTTTATGTGTGTGTGTGGACTAAACAACACTTTTGGGAGATGAAAATAAAAGAGCAAATCAACTCAAAATTGAAATGTAAGACCGGATATGAGTAGATTAAACATAGAGCTAAAAAACACAATTTATTTCATGTAAATCAAATGAGTGGACACTTAAATTTATCTCAAAAACAACTCAAAAATAGTTGCAAACTTTCCTAAACTAAATTTTTGATAGAAATGACTGAACATGGGTTTTGGGAGAAAGATTAAAAATACCAAATACACTCATTCATGGCATGTAAGAGTGAATTTGATGGATAAAACATAATACTTTCAAAAATAGTTTATTTCATGCAAATTGGATAAAGGGAAAATGTTGTGCACTTGTTACAAAATGATGTTTCTGGAAGCTATTTGAGGACTCATTCACCTATTGGTGAATGGGTCTTTGTTGAGCTTTCTAAAATTGGTTTTTGTGTCCTCTGCTCTTGTGTCTGTACTTCCAGATTCTCCAGGTTTCACAGTTGGGTAGTTGGAAACAAATCTGGGATCTGAGTTTATGTGAGATGACAACAAATGCAACTTTGTAATTTTGCACTTTTGAGATCTTCAACTTTTCTTCAACCTATGAACCTACAAAACTACAACACAGAGAGAGAGGAAATAAATGTTTTTTTTTGGGTGAATGGGGGTTTTCCTTGGTCAAACCCCATTTTGGTAATCAAACCTTGAAATGAAATAAAATAGCATGAAAGAGGGAATGAAAAATGAACAATACAATGTTGCAATTCAACAAACCCTTGAATAACCTTTGGAAATCTGAAATATTGATGTTGATATTGCATGAAATGGCTTCAATGGATGTCGATCTTGATACTTGAATCTTTCTTTGAATCTTTGACTTGAATGTTTGGATTAGATCTTGAAACCTACATCACAATGTTAGCTCCAAAAACATGTATGAATGAACATAGCTTTGACATGATGCTTGAGATCTTGAATGCTGCAACAAATGATGAAGAAATCTGCCTTTGAAGCTCTTGACAATAATCTTTTCTCTTGTGAAATTTCTCTTCAAAACTTCTTGTAAATCTAGGATTAATTTGATGTAATAACCTTGTAGTTATAGATATTTATCTTTAATTTCCTGAAATTCAAACATTACAAGCCGACCTTTGAAATTTGACTTTAAGATCATAAAAATACCACCAAAAACACATTTAAAAATGGGCTTGAAGGCTTAGGGAGTACCCATTCACCCATGGGTGAATGGGTCCCAAGTGCTAATTCTTGGAACACAGATTGCTCAATGTAAGGTGTTATGTATTGGCATTAATCAATGTCAGGTTTCCCCTTCAGAAAATGTAATTTAATGGACTTGTAAATGAATTATAGGGCTTATTAAGGCCTAATTAAACTCAATTAATTAAGGGATCCCTAAATAAGTGTGAAAGTGTAAAGGGATACACCTTACAACACTAAATTAGCGCACAATTAAGTCCAATTTAACTAGGAAGGCCCAAACAAATGAGAAAATGTAAAGGGATACATTTTTCTACACTGCAACGTATATTTATGTGTTTGCTTCATGCTTGATGTGTCTTCAACAAGTTTACTCCATGTGTGTTTATGCTTACTTTATGCTTAACAATTATGAATATGCCAATTGGTGGTAATTAGGAGAAATATTTTTGAATTTTACATAGACCTCCCACATCTCTTCAAAGGCCTCAAGGATAGAAACTAAATCAGCAAAGGAGGAGGAAAATGATTACTAGTAATAGATAGCAGCACTAACAAATTAAAACTCATTTAAAATTAAATTATGATTAGTCTCCAAATGCAACAATGAAGAGTTTTAATTACTGAGGTGAAAAGGTGTGACTCCCTTAAACTTGAGATATAAAAGGGAGAGCGTTTCATTTAAGAAAGACATCCATAACATCATTGGAGAATTCAATTGAGAATAGAACCTTAAGCAATTTTTTAAGTAAATTAAATTAGGTTTTAAAGAATATTGATGATGTGAGAAAAGATGTGACTCCTAATGTGAAAGGATGCGACTCCTAATGTGAAAGGTTGTGACTCTTCAAATGTGAAAGGTTGTGACCCTTCAAATGTGAAAGACTATGACTCCCTCAATAATAAGATATAAAAGGGAAATCATTTCCTTGTAAAGAAATCATCAATAGGAAATAAACCTAACAATCGATCATAACAAATCAACATAGTTAATGATAAAATCTAACAATATAACTTGATTCTCAAATAGAAATCCACATGTTTCCATCACCAGTTGTCGCAAATAAGATACAAAGATGGAATAAGATTATCTCACTTTCAAACTTTGAGATATAAGTGCACCGAGATATCATCTTAACCTATGATGGTCAATCTATTAAAAGCCAAAAAACAACATTATTGAAGTCTACAAAAATAATCTACAATGGTTCATCTAGAAATTTTTCTACCCATAACACCCCATAGGAAACATCATAGAGTGAATTATTATTAGCATGCCTAGTCGAAATTATAATTAATAATAAAAATATAAGCCTAAATTTAACCAAACTTTGATATGCCGAAATAACATTTTGGGAGAATGTAATGAAGACAGCTCAATTCTTTAGGAAACTAAAAATTTGGACACTCGAAAGATCTTAAGAGAAATGTTAGGAATCTATCGTAGGGTATTCATCAAGCTTCATGAAGGAGGAACAAAATTGTTCTAATGAAGAGTAATTTGTTCATTTTGAACAAGATTATAGAGTACAAATCAAGTCCATACCACATATGATTGAAACAATGGTGATGCATGGATCTACCTTGTAACCTACAAAATTGACCTTGTAGACTTTGTTTATGGACCAAGTTCACTTCTACAGTTGATATCTAGAGTAGATAATTCCATCCCAGGATACTATTCTCCTAAGTCATCCTTCTTAATTAGAGTAGCTCTACATTCATGATTAAAAATAAAGGACATCAATATTAGGCATACATGTGCCTTAGATAAAATTTGATACAAATCAAGTTACACCCAAATCTGTTTTAAGTTACATTGCAAGCCCATAACCCACAAATCCCAAGATCATTCTCACCTCCTAAACTCTAGAAAAAAATTGATATTGTTTAAAAGAATCAAGTAAGATAAAACAATAATTTCCTAAGACATGAAAATCATCTTAGTTTCAAACATGGGAATATGACATGAAAATCATCTTAGTTTCAAACATGGGAATATGAAATGAAAATCATCTTAGTTTCAAACATGGGAATATGTTAGATTTTTACAAGAAGAGTAATAACCTCCAATTGATTTGGAAGCTATACAAAAATTGGATATTAGTGTAAAACTATGAATTTGAATCCTTCTATGAAATGTTTATGGGTGATAATTATTTACTATGGATTCTAAGACTTTGTACATATTTCATTTTATTGGACTTGATCAATCCAATAATTATGTACTTGAGCATTATCTAGGAATTATATATTTAGAAGGTTATAATATGTCATGAATTACATAGGAGTCTATGATAAAGGGGATATATGTTGAAAGATATTGACTAGGTTACATGCTACATAAACCCTATAAGCTATTTTACACCTTCATTAGAAGTGAAATCGCCTCCAAACTTTGTTGAATGTTTACAAAAAGTGCAACAAGGGTAATCAAGAGGTATATACATTTCTCTAAATCCTTATGGTAATGAAATGAGAGAAAACTTGTCCTAAATAATAGGTCTTGTTGTGAGAGTTATTGGGAAATAGTTATACACGAGCTAGAAGAATATTGGACAAAAAATTGTCCTCATACTTTAGAGGATGGTATTAACCTTATGGGTATTACAGCTGAGGCAAGTATACTAAAAACCACTCTCCAAGGACACCATTGTAGCATAAATTAAAACATAACCAAGACCATCATCCCTAGATATAGATTTTTCAATTCCTAAAAAGTTGATTACATCATAAAAAGGAGCAATGTCTAAGAATCACAAATATACAAGGTTGATTTAGGATCTTGGTAACTTCTAAAGCATCCTAGATTGTAATTGCTTGAGGACAAGCAATCTTGGGAAGGGAAAACTATCATGCCCCCGCCATTTGCAGATTGCAACACAAAACCAAGGTGTTAAGATAATAAATAAATGAAATAAATAATAATAAGCAACATTTGTTGGCTGCTCATTTTGGCAAATAATCTAGGGGTCTCTAAAATTTGGTTGGAAGGGGACTCACTTAATGTTATTAACTTTCTTTTGAAGAAATGCCCGCCATTGTGGTCTATCGCTCATCTTATAAATGATTCAATCTCCATCATTAATTCTTTTGAGGAGATTAGAATATCTCATGTTTTTAGAGAAACTAATATGTTGGTTGGCGGTTTTTCCAACTTGGGAGTGGTGGCTAAATATGATTGGATTCCTTTGAATCATTACCACTCAATCTTAAATATATTTCCAATGAAGACTAGGTGGCTTGTTTTTAAGGTGGTCGATATTGGGGAAAGGTTCTTCATTACTCTTTTAAGTTGTTTTATGCACGTTGAACCTTGGCCCTATCTGTCTCATCATTACAACTTTGGTTTTCGTAAAATGATGGCCTGGCTGTATAGGCTGGGAAGTACTTTGAAGGACAAGACCACATGTATTGTGGGTGTTATTTGTGTGGTTTTGAAGAGAGTCAGGCTCATTTTGATTTTACAAAACTTTCTGGTGCTATTGGGTTCTTGCTCTTTTCATGCTGCCATGGGTGGAGATTGTTGTAGAATCGAACCAAGCTCGTGTGAGGAGTTCCAGAGTAATCCAGCTATGTGGGATCATTTGGAGTAGGGTGGGGTTACTTAGTACATGTAAATAATTCAAGGCCCTCATCCTAACGCTTCAGATTGTTTTGTAAAAGGTTGGAATGGTACCACTCTGTGTTATAAGGGAGTGGAGTTCAACATTGATGAGGAATTTATAGTGGAGGTGCTACAGAGATAGAGCTACTGCTAAGAAAGCCCTTGTGATTTTTTTCAAATTCGATGAGAAGAAAAACCTCTGGCAAGTCGGAAGTAGTGGGTATGCTTGCAAGTCTTTGAAACCATTGTGGAGGGATCTTGTGCTAGCTTTAAAGCATTATTTCACACTAGAAGGTAGATTCTTTGTTGTGTACAATTACCATTTTATTGTTTTGAATCACTTTCGTCATAAGGTGCTAGTCTCCTTTCCTTTTTACCTTTTACTGTTGATGGAAAAAAGTATTAAAGATCGTCGTAAACACCCTAAGAATGCCATTCTACATGAAGGGATTATGAGTCTATTGTTTGCTCATATTGAGCTTAAATTAATCCCTCTTTCCCCTAAAACCCCTGGCAAGAAGGGGGTTAAGAATTTTGGTTATGTAACAGGGGACTCTAGTGTGGAATGGGAAGGTAGTTCCGAGGAAGAAGACTCAGTTTTTGATGAAATGTCAATGGATGAAGGTGTGTCCAAGGAAGGGTTAGATGATTAAGAAGAGTGGACACAGGGTTATGAGACAAATGTTGATTGGAGGGAAGCCATGGTGCAGTCTAGGAAGAAGACTTCTAAGGGGAAATTTAAAGGCCCTAAGAAAGATAAATCTTCTACAAAAAGACAGGTTTTTTAAGGTGAATGAGGTGGATACTCCTGGTACAAGTGTGAAGCCCTCTTTCGAGTCTTGGGAAGGATGGTGTGGTGGATAGCTCCCCTATGACTAGTGTTGAGGCTCTTAAAGTTGTGGACATCATGAAGAGTGCCCCTATTGGGGACTTTAGTCTCGAGAGGTTGGTGTGTGGAGAGCTCCCCTAGGATTGGTGTCAAGGTTCTTGAAGATGTGGGAGTTCTAAAAAGTGCCTCTGTTGGGGATATTAGTCCTAGTGTGGGAGAGCTGCTTCTTGGGTCCATGTCTATGGAGGTTCAAGGGATTGAGTTAGTCCAACACACTAAGGACTTTGACCCTAATCTAGATCATCCTGTCTCTCTTGTAGAGAGGGTCATGAAGATGGAGCAGTTGGAAGTTTTGGCTGAGTTGGCTAACTTACCAGACAAGAAGAGGATTAAGTTTGATGTGGTCAAGGTTGAGGATTCCCCTGTTGAAGAAGATGAGGAGTAAAAAGAGGAGCGTAGAAATGCCCGTGGTCATAACTTGGAGTCGAATGATGTGCCTCTTGTCAATAGGGATGAGGTCAATATGAGTATGTTCTACAAGATGGTTGAGGATGTAACACGGAATTTCTTTCTCTAGTGAAATGGTTGTTCTCAGAAGTGAAAGAGCTCAATATCCAGGTGAAAAATGGGCAGGATATCTATGTGGCAATGATTTGAGGCAATTGGAAGGAATGGGAAATTAAAGGTAAGGTGAAAACTATGAATGTAAAGCTGGATAAATTAGTTGTTGATGTTGATCGCCTGGGGGTTTCTCATGAGGAGAGGATTTCCTCTTTGGAAATGATGGTTAATAAGATTCTTGAAGATAGAGTTGTTAGTATTGAGGACAAAATTGGTAAGTTGTCAGAGGATTTGAAAACTGTGGTTAGCATCAACAACAATTCATTGAAGACCACTGCTAAGGGTCTTTCTGTTTTAAACGAAAAAGCCTTGAAATGGATAGGTAAATCTCGAGAGTTGGGGGAAATTGAGAAAGCAATTGAAGATGTTAATTGCTTGAAATTGGTGGAGAAAAATGTGGATTTTTCTCCAAGTTTGGAAAAGGATGTGGAGGTCATATTTTGTCTAAGGACAAGGAGTAGGACTAAGAAGAGGGTTGTTGTTTCATTTGATGAGCTCTGAAAAGAGGTTATGGAGATGCATGAGGGGGTCATTGAGTAGAATATGGCCTTGGTGAATGTTTTTGGATAAGTTTTTGTAGTTGTTGTTGACTCTTTTGCTTGATCAACCTGGGTGTTGATGCTTTTTTCTATTGGTATGTTGATGGGTTTCTTTAGTTTTATCTATTGTCAGCATTTTGGTTTTTTGGGTTATTAGTGTTATTTGCTTAGTTTTTCTTGCAGCTTGTCGTCATTGTAAAGGGTTTTAGGGCCCCTTCAAAACTTAATTTTCCTTATCAAATAATTTTTTTGGCTGACCTAGACCCTCATGCTTTCCAAACCAAAAATAAAATATTTTAATATGCTAGCCGACTTGCAAGGTAAAGGAAATAAGATTAAAATAAACTATGGCCAACCCCTTGTGTCATTCCTCCACCCACGTATTATTAATTAGCAATGCCCAACCAAAAATAATTAATGAAGCATGCACTAGGGTTAATCAATGATGTGTCCCTTTGTGGGGGCATGTAATGATTAAAAGGGATGTGACTATTTACCCACCAAGAAGGATATAAAAGGAGGCAAAACTAATGAAGAAAGGATAAAAAAGAGGGGATCAAATGGGTTAGACTTGAACTGGCATTTTAAGAAATTAGTAAATTGATTAAGAAAGTATTTAGTATGCATTTGGTTGTATATGCATTTAATGTACAATATTTGATAGGCATATATATATATAAGAGGGGATCAAATGGGTTAGACCTAAATTGGCATTTTAAGAAATTAGTACATTGATTAAGAAAGTATTTGGTATGCATTTGGTTGTATATGCATTTAATGTATAATATTTGATATATATATATCTATAGCTAATTTCATAATGACTAATATGCAATAAGGAGAGATATGTTCTATCTAAATTAGTGAATAAGGGAAATAGTGAATTTATTTATATTACTATAATCTACATCTTATTCTTTAAGCAATCACATGTGTAGGGATGACAAGGAAGCATGCTAGGGAAGGGAAGTATAGGTTCTCACAATATAAGTACACCACCCTAAGTTGGATTGAGTTGTCTTGGTTGGATGTTCGCGCCACTTGGGGCCGGGAGTATGAGCATGCCCCTATGCTTACTAAGTTAATTGTGATGAATAGTTTTTTGGTGCCCTATCATGTGTTTCTCTCCAATCCCTACCATGATTGGTTATTGGAAAAGATTTTATAGATTGGATTCAATTTTAAGTTGGTATTCATTATTTCATAAAAGTTAATATTTCATTTATTCTTAAGTTCAATATCTATTATGTAATTTGCTATGGAATATTATTTGTAAAATAATTTTATGTTGTGTAATTATCACTTAAGGAAAATTTAGGTATACTCCAAGTATGGGACATTACAAATGATTACCCAGATGATCTAAAGTCAAACCTCAATAGAAGTGAAAGGGCACAATGTAATGTCCCCTTTTGAAAATTTCCTAATTTTAGGTCCACAAAACAATAATAATCACTAAAAACTGATATGAGTAATAACAAGTATCAACTTTACGATAATATTCAAATTCATACACAAAATATTGTAATATTGCGATCAATAAATCATACCTAAAACATCATAATATTTGGATCCATACTTCATAGCATCATTAATATTTGACTCCAAAATAACTCAAAATCATTAATAATTTTATTCCAAGGTATATTCCTATAGTCAACCATATTAGGAATTCATTAGAAATGCTTGCAAACTGCAATCTCAAGGGTGGTTGTCCTTGTATTGTGAGAGCATGGAAGGATTTTAGATCCATTCCATCCCTCAGACTGCCTTGGAGGCTAGCCGTCGTCCTTGATCAAACCCAAGAGCACGGAAGTGGATTTGTAATCCATTCAACCTCTTGACC
Source organism: Sequoia sempervirens (assembly GCA_007258455.2). Classification (NCBI taxonomy): domain Eukaryota; kingdom Viridiplantae; phylum Streptophyta; class Pinopsida; order Cupressales; family Cupressaceae; genus Sequoia; species Sequoia sempervirens. The sequence continues at coordinate 1,037,761,372 of VDFB02271358.1, read as the reverse complement.
CATGCATATGACAAAACCTCTAGTTCATCCATCTCGGGGTGGCGTGCTTGATAAGATGCATGAAGGTTGTTCTCTTCAACCAAGCCCAAGAGCGTGGGAATGGATTTTGGGTCCATTTGGCCTCCCGACCCATGAATATGGCAAAACCTCCAATTCATCCATCTTGGGGTGACATGCTTGATATAAAGAGTTTCTAGTCCTTCAACTCTTGTGACTTGGAAGGCTAAACTACCTTCCTATTTGCAAGGCACTTCACAAATTCAAGATATGATCCCTTAAGGAATTTGCTAGAATGTTTCTAAATAAATACCTCTTAAATGGCTGCCACCAATTATTTTTTAGAATATTATCAATGGTTGTTCTCAATCTCTTTTCCCAAGAGATGTCTTATGTTTCTTATTCTTATTTCTCATTTTTCTCTTGATATCTTTCTTGGATGAATTGATGGTTGAATGATTGTATGGATTTACTGATTTGATGACTGAATGATTTGATGCTTGAATGATTTGATGATTGAATGATTAGATGCTTGAACGATTTGATGATTGAATAATTTGATGGACTTATTGCTATATGCTTGATTTATCTTTTTGATATTTTGATTTCTTGATTTCTTGATTGATAGATGAGTGATGGTTGAATGCCAATGAATGTATTTACCCTTTATATCCATTATTTGAAGGAGTCACCACCCTTCATTGCTGCCTTTTGAGAATAATTTATTTCCAAATTGATTGATAGATTTATTCCTCATAGATGATTTCTCGACAAGTAAATGATCCCCCTTTTATATCTTATTATTGAGGGAGTCACAACCTTTCACATTTGAAAGAGTCACAACCTTTCACATTAGGAGTCACATCCTTTCTCACATCATCACTCCTCTTGAGAACACAATTTAATTTACTTGCAAAGTCACAAAAAGGTTCTATTTTCAATTGAATTATTGAATGATGTTATATGGATCCCCTTCTCAAATGAAAAACTCTCCTTATATCTTCAATTTCTTGGGAGTCATACATCTTCATTATTACTGCCTTTTTGAAGAGTCGCAACTATTCCCTTAATCGCTGGTCTGAAACCTTTAATTTAATTTTAATTAAATATCTTTAATTCCAAGAGATCTCTGCCCTTGTTAGAATTGCACCCTTTATTAAATCGTCCTCCCTTAGGTGCTGCGATATTAATTAATTACTTTGATCTATTTCCTACTTGGATAGGGGCATGACACCCAACAGCACCACTTCAATTTTTTTTTCTCTTTATTTTTTTAATTTATCATGAAATCCTCAGCTGCAGAATTGGGTGCAGGGTACATTAGATAGTCAAAAAGAATCTAGAAAGACATGTGACACAAATTTGTGAAACAATCAATATTTCTTGGATTACCCTCATTTATCTTTTATCGCAAGAAAATAAACTATATAAAGGTAAGATACATGGTTTAAAAGAAAAAATTGAAATTGTCCTTATGGTTAAGACATTATATCAATGGAGTATCTTTGGAAATAATCATGGAAATTGGTAAATTATAATACATTCAAATTTGCTCTTTTTTATAGAAGCATTAAAAATTTCTTAAATTATCACACTCATGAAATTGTATCTCTAAGAAATATCTTGGATCTGTATCCAACCTCCAACAGATAAATCAAAATTTTCTTCAATACAACCAGCTTACATGCTATATTCCTCCAAGTTTAGGCGAATACAAGAAGTTGGAAGTACTTAACCTCTCATAAAATGGTTTCAGTGGAGATATACCTCCACAAGTGGCAATACTTCCAAGTTTAGCTATCTATTTCAATCTTTAAAATAATTTGTTACAGGGATCATTGCCATTAGAAATCAGCAAGAGGGATAAGGTTCAGGTTATAGATATATCAGAAAATGTAACAGTAGGTAGTTTAACACTTGATATTATGAATATTTCCTTTAATGAATTCAATGCTCCTATTCCAGACTCCCTTGGCGAACTTCAAAATCTCTAAGATTTACATTTATCCTCCTGCAATTTGTCAGTTAAAATACTAATATTTTTTTTGAAAACTCAGTGCTTCAACATCTAAAATTTTCTACAAACATGTTGTTAGGGGTAGTCACAAAAGATGGTGTTTTCAAAAAGCTTAGCAGAGCATCATTTTTTCACAAACCCTATCTTGTGCAGACCAAGTAAAGTTGCAACCATGCTCTATTACCACACACAAGGCACTAAGACTTCTCAAAATAGTAGCAATATCTAGTGGGACTGCAATATTTCTCAGAGTCCATGTATGAATAACACTCTTATGGAGATGTTATTGCAAGAGAATCTCTACAACTTCCCAACCCTTTGTTGATAGCTATTTGCCGTGAGTTGTTAACGACAATGATGAAGATAAGGCATTCGTCTGCCTCCTGCAACTTATCTTTTTGGGTTTTCTTTGTGCAAAAGATTCCTGTGAAGAATGACGAAGTATGATTAAAATTGTGGAATATTGCATTCTATCTTAGACAACTTTCTTGGAACTGGTTCAACTCAAAGTTTTCTGTTTCCCTTAACTCATTTTCTGGTGAGTAGGAGTGTTGTTAGCAATAATGATGAAAGCCAAAGCTCTACATTCTAGATGATAAAAATCTCAAAAGATACGGCATTGTAATACCTTTCAATAGTTCGCACATCTTTATAAAATTTTAATATTGATCTGGGTGAAACATTCTCTCCCAGCTATTTCAGTATAGAATGTTATTTTCCAAGATCCTTGTGCTTGTGTGAGTGCTTTGTTAATGGGCATCACAATAATGATATATGTGTTGGGTCGGTGAATCCCAACGGCTGCCTGCATTGGCAGTTACACTTGCCTGACCCCTTTTGTAACCGCAGCATCTTCCTGATGCTGACAAAAACGTTTCTTTTAGCAACCGGTGTTGGTTGCCCTATTCAATCAGTGAAGCTTGAAGGATATGGTGTAGAGAATATTACTCTGATTGCTGCTGCTCATATTGATGAGATGTAATATAATACCAGAGATAAAATAAAGTGGATTATCCCTGTTAAGAGTGGACGTAGCCCATTTGGGTGAACCACTGTAATTTCCTTGTGTCTGTGTTCTTTTATAGTTGAGCTCTGTAATATATTTCTAAATCTCTTATTTCATGCTGTTTTTAAATTCAACAATTGGTATCAGAGCTGGGAGTTGAAGCTCGGTGCTGAATTTGGTTTTGGAAAATGGTGAAGGTTTTTTTTTTCGAAGCCATGGACGAAGTAGACAAATGGAAGATTGGGAAATTTGCAGGTCAGAACTTTGGGCTATGGAAAGTCCAGATGGAGTCATTATTGATCAAACAAGATCTATCACGCACTTTGCTTGGAAAAACCAAAGGAAAGGGCTCAATGTCGGATGAAGATTGGGAGAAGATGGATATGAAAGCTTGGACAACTATTTTCTTATCATTGTCCAGCAATGTGCTCTTCAATGTCTCAGTTGAGCAGACTACGAAGGAGTTGTGGGACAAATTATCTTCCCTGTATGAGATTGCATCAGTTTCCAACAAGGTATTTATTATGAAGAAATTGTATAACCTGAAAATGCGAGAAGGGGGAGTAATGTCAAATCATTTAAATGAATTCAATATATTAGTCACTCAGTTAATCTCTGTGGGTATTAACTTAGATAATGAGATTAAGGCTATTTTATTACTGTGTTCTTTGCCGAATAGCTGGGAAGGTGTGGTGATGGCAGTGAGTACTTCGGTGGCTGCCAAAAGCAAGTTAAAATTCAATGATGTTGTAGCCACTCTTCTCAGTGAAGATATGAGACGAAAACATTCAGAGCCTTCTTTAGGTGATGCTTTGACTACAGTTAGCACCAGCAATCGGGGAAGAAGTCAAGATAGAGGTAGAAACTACAATAGAAGAAGATCAAAATCTACTTATAGATCGAAGTCAAGGGGCAGAAATGGTGCCTGTTGGTTTTGTGGGAAACTGGGACATTCAGAGAAGCATTGCTGGAACTATAAAAAGGCTCAAGACAAAGTAAGTAACAATGAAGTTAATGCTGTTGATGATGGTGTTTTGATTCTATCCGCAGGTGAAACAACTGCAGGTTCCTAGGTACTTGACTCTGGCGCTTCATTTCATGCTACTCCATGTCAGAATGCTTTTATCAATTATTAGGAAGGTATGTTTGGCAAAGTTTTTCTGGGTGATAACAAGGAATGTGATATTGCGGGAAAGGGCGACGTGTTATTGTCCTTGAGAAATGTAATAAATGGTTATTGAAGGACGTAAGGCATATTCCTACACTCCAAAGAAATTTAATTTTTGTAGGTCAATTGTATGCTCAAGGGTTCAATGTTAATTTCAGTTTAGATTTTTGGAAAGTAACAAAAGGTGTATTGGTGCTTGCTAAGGGAAAGAAATTGGGAAGCTTGTATGTTTTAGAATGCAACGATGAAGTGGGAGCAGCTTTGATAGTGGTAGACAATGGTTCTGAAATATGGCACAAAAGGTTTAGACATATGAGCAAGAAAGGATTACAAGTTATGTTGCAAGGAGGGCAACTTCCTGGCCTAAAATCCATTGATTTGGATTTGTGTGAACATTGCCTTTATGGCAAACAAAACAGGAGCAGTTTTTTAAAACCGGGCCATGATACTAAAACCACTCCATTGGAATTTGTGCATTCTGATGTCTCTGGTCCCATTGAGGTAACATCATTTGGTGGTGCAAATTTTTTTTTGACTTTTCTTGATGACTACACATACAAAATTTATATTTATATGTTGCATAAAAAATTAGAAGTATTTTTCGAAATTTAAACCTTTTAAAGCTCTTGTGGAAAATCAAGTTGGAACTAAAATTAAATGTCTCAAAACTAATAATGGGGGCGAATTTTGCTCTTCGGAGTTTGACACGTTTTGCGCAAACAATGGCATTCGAAGAATCAAAGTGGTACCATTCACACCTCAGGAGAATGGTGCAACCGAGAGGCTGAATCAGACTATTTTAGAGAGAGCTTGGTGCATGCTCTCCAATGCTGGTTTAGGAAAAGAGTTTTGGATAGAGGCATGTAACACTGCAGTTTACTTAATCAACCGTGCTCTATTATCCCATTTGGATTTTGACATTCTAGAGGAGCGATAGCTTGGAAAAAGAATTTCATATCACCATTTGCGGGTGTTTGGTTGTGAAACGTTTGTGCACATCCCCAAGAAGTAGTGAATGAAGCTTGATTTCAAATCAAAAGGTGCATTTTTCTTGGCTAGGGCGAAGCTCAATTTGGTTTTAGGTTGTGGGATCCTGTTGCAAAGAAAGTTGTTCGCAGTCGGAATATTGTCTTCAATGAGAAAAAATTCCCAGGTTTGCAGCCTAAGAACACATCTTCAGATGAATATTTTGATGTTGATTTATCTGATAACGGTCGTGTTAGATAAACTTCTGTTACATTCTCCCAACCTTTAGTAATTTCTTCAAACAATACCACCCCTGTTTCTACACAGTCATCTAATTTAACATCTCTGCCTTTAAACATTGGCGCCCCTGTTATTAGTATGCAACATTGTTTTGGAAATACCCAGCCTATTATAAATGCCACACCTCCTCTTATGCTCCACTCGCAGCCTTTAAATGTTGAGACGCTACCTTTACATGATATACATATGCCTTCATTGGCTCATTCGCAGCCTTCACATAGTACGCAGCCCCTCTTCACAACCACACAGTTACTTAATCAACAAATGCTGCCTTCGAATTTTACTGACCAACCTTTGTTTGTCAATGGGCAGAGTGTTTTACATGGGGCGCAACCTCTTAAAGTTTATACACTGCCTTTCGAAACTCCAGCGCAGCCTTTCCCACCTAGCACGCAGCCACTAACACCTACCGCGCAGCCTTCCACATTTGGTGTGGGGCATGTACATTTTAATGTGCCTTCCCCTTTGGTCTCTGCCACGCGTGGGGATGAGGAGAAATGTTTAAATCAGTCACAAAACCTTGATTTGTAGCCTGTTACTACTCTGAGACAATTAAATAATGAGAACAGAGAATTGAGAAGTGTGTAGGGGAGTGTCGATATACAGGGTACTCAAGCCAATTTTCAATCCGATATTGAAAATGTAGAACCATAGAGTAATGAAGAAAATATAGAGCAATAGGGTCCCCAACTCAGGAGATCTACCAGGCCAAGAAAGAAACCAACTAAATATGCTGACTATGAGTTGTTGTTATCTAACAATTATGAATTATTACTTTGTGATACAACAGAGCCTGCAACTTTTAAACAAGCTTGCAAAGATGCAAATTCTTTAAAATGGATGGAGGCGATGAATGAAGAAATGGAGTCTTTGCGTGCAACTAATACATGGGATTTGGTTTCAATTCCATTAAATTGAAAACTTTTGAAGAATAAATGGGTTTGCTGTGTGAAAGAAAAAGATGGAGGGAAAAAAAGGTATAGGGCCAGACTAGTGGTGAAGGCTTTTGATCAGCAAAATGGTATTGATTTTAATAAAAAAATTTCATCAGTTGTCAAAATGCAAATAATTCTTTTTATTTTGGGTATGGCAACTATTTGGGATCTCGAGTTTGAGCAACTCGATGTTAAAACAACGTTTCTTCATGGTGATATTGAGGAGGAATTATATATGGAGCAGTCTGAAGGCTTTGTTCAACAGGGTCAAGAACACTTGTGTTGCAAATTGAAGCAGAGTTTATATGGGCTCAAACAAGCCCCAAGACAATGGTATTTGAAATTTGATAGCTTTATGACTTAGCAACAATTTGTTCATTGTGAATCAGATCCGTGTGTTTATTATAAATGGCTTGTTAATGGTGAGTTTGTTATTCTTTTACTCTATGTTGATGATATGTTGGTTGCTGGAACTAGTGTGAAGATTGTTAGTAAATTGAAGAAACATTTAGCTCTCTGTTTTTCCACGAAAGATTTAGGGGCGGCGAAGAGGATTCTTGGTATGGATATAATTAGGAACAGAAATAAAAGAGAAATCAGATTGTCTCAAGAGAAATATATTTTTAAGATTTTGGATCGATTTAATATGAAGAATGCCAAGTCTTTTACCACTCCTTTGGCTGATCATTTCCGTTTATCTTCAGCTATGTGTTCTAAAATGGAAGAGGATAAAGAACACATGAAATTTGTTCCATATTCATCAGCTGTTGGTAGTCTTATGTATACCATGGTCTCTACTCATCCGGATATTGCTCATGCACTAGGAGTTGTGAGCAGATTTATGAGTAATCCGGGTAAATCACATTGGTAGGCGGTTTAGTGGATCTTTCGATATATGAAGGGTACATCGAATTATGTTTTATGTTTTGGTACAAAGGATATTCAGTTGTGTGGATTTGTAGATTCAGACATGGCTGGAGACTTGGATAAACGTAGGTCTACTACAAGTTATGTGTTTACTTTTGCTAGGGCAGCGATTAGTTGGGTTTCATAGTTGCAACAGGTGGTTGCACTTTCTTCTACCGAGGCTGAGTATATTGCTCTAATTGAAGGAGCCAAGGAAATGATATGGTTGCAGTGGTTGTTTGGCGAATTTTGTTGTAAGCAATCTGTTTTTACTCTATTTTGTGATAGTAATAGTGCTATTCACTTGGCTAAAAATTCCGCATTTCACAGTCAGACAAAGCACATTGAGCTGCGATATTATTTTATCAGACATGCCCTTGATGAAGGTAAACTACAGGTGGAGAAAATTGATACCAAAGTGAACCCAGCAGATGCCTTGATGAAGGTTGTGTCGAGAGAGAAGTTTGAATTTTGTAGAGCTTCTCTCACGATTCTGAAAAACTGAATGTAACTGGCTTCACAGGGATTCTCTGGTATTTTGCAGCTCTCGTTGAGCTTCAAGTGGAAGATTATTGGGTCGGTGAATCCCAACAGCTGCCTGCATTGGCAGTTACACTTGCCTGACCCCTTTTGTAACCGCAGCATCTTCCTGATGCTGACAAAAACGTTTCTTTTAGTAACCGGTGGTGGTTGCCCTTTTCAATCAGTGAAGCTTGAAGGATATGGTGTAGAGAATATTACTCTGATTGCTGCTGCTCATAGTTGATGAGATGTAATCTAATACCAGAGATAAAATAAAGTGGATTATCCCTGTTAAGAGTGGACGTAGCCCATTTGGGTGAACCACTGTAATTTTCTTGTGTCTGTGTTCTTTTATAGTTGAGCTCTGTTTTATATTTCTAAATCTCTTCTTTCGTGCTGTTTTTAAATTCAACAATATGTAATGGAGCTATCACAATATGTGTTTTATTGTACATTATCAAGTAACTTGTGATTCACTATCACAAATAATAAGAAGCTATTGGGTATTTATGCACTGTGTATTTTTTATTCTGAGAAATAAGAGGCAGTATTTAAACAAGTAACAACATTTAAAGGTGCTATTGAATGGCCTATAGGCACAAATATTTATTGTCTTGTGAGCCAAGCACTACATAGATTGACTGCCAAAAAAAAAACATAAATGTGTAGGGCTTGCCAACAAGGCTAGAAATATTTGTGCCTATCAGCTATTCGACAGCACTTTTAAGTGTTGTCAGTAGTTATTTGGTATGTGGCCACCAAAAAATAATAGGCACATTTGCTTTATGTATAAGTCTTTTGCCCATGTTCTGGAATGGGTGCTTTATGGATGATCTGTATTTGCAAAAAGGGTTGTCGCTTTGGGGATGGTTTCTCTTAGTTCCATTGTACATACTAATCAACCATTTTTTAATGTTTTATGGTGGTCGTAGAACAAAAGCTATAATCATGTTTTTCAAAACGAAAGCAGCGACCCTTGTGGTTTCCCCAGTGTCATCCTTCAACATGTTATGCAGGTGTACCTTCAATGTCAGTTGCACAAGAGAAATATTTCATTTATCTTCTCAATAATGGATGATTTATAGGGAAAATTTCACTAGATTGGAAGGTTTTAGAGGCCTCCTTTACAGGGAAACTTATTTTCAAGAGAGTGATGTTTGTTTCCAGAACTTCCAGGTTGGAGACTGTTGAATTTAGTTACTCTTGATTGGGTGAGCAATCTTGAAAATGACAATATTTTGATTAGTTAATATGGATATATACAGATGGTCAGGTTCATGGAAATAATTAAATTCCTTCTCAATCAGTGAATGATGGTGTATGGCAATGTTCATGTGACATATGAAGACTCCATAATGGAGCTTATTGAATGGCAAAGAAGGCAAGTTGAAAGTAGTGTAGAAACATGTGAAGAGTCTGTTGAAAGACTTTTGTTTTGATGATTCATTTGATGAAGTTCCTTGAGAGGAAACCCAAGATGAAGTCCTTAGACCAGTTGTAAGATGGTTTTCTGCTCAAGTTAATTCAATACCTCTTCTTAAGCAGTGGAAAAGCACTTTTGTGGAGAAAAAAATTGAAAATCTTTTGGAGATGGCTGCCATGTTGTTGAGGAGTAGACTCAAGGACTCTAGTGAGATGAACATAATGCAGAAGATTTTTTTCTGATGGGATACAAGTGGGGAAGATTGATCTCAGACACTTCAGGGTGGAAGTTTAAAAGATTTCAGAGGACATATTTAAGGAAGGTGTAGGTATCAAGAGGAGAAAAATGAAGGTTTTGACAGCTTTGTGCAAAATCGCTGGATCACCTAGATGATGGTTTCAAGCCTTTGAGGCAGTTTGAATATGTTCGGGTTGTTTTGTCAGACAAGTGGCAGTTTTGTCAGTCTATAAATATTTTCTAATACCCTGAAACAATTTGAATTCCTTTTACTCTTCAATTGTTGGCAATTTAAGAAATTCCTTAAGGGTCTGTATGATTATATTTAATAGTTGTAAATGCACAAGAGGCATAATAGAAGGAATTAGAAATGAGTTTCCAAGAGGATTTCTATTTCCTTATAGACTGTACTAGGAGAATTCGAACTAGAAGAGATTGTGTAATAGAGTTGTCTGATCTTAGGGACTGAACTAAGTTGTTTCAGGTTGGATGTGTGTCTAGGAGGCCTTAGATTGTATCTGCCATTGCAGATAGTGAGGAAGGAGGTGTTTTTACCAACTTTTGCTGGAGTTTTCTCCTGGAAATCAGGTTGTCCTCAGTAAGATACTTGTGTCTTTTGCTGCGATGGTTATTGCTCTCAATTTTCCTTCCATTTGCAGTTTATTTGATTGCCAAAGGGTGCAGTTTTAGTGTCTTCCATTTAAATCTATATGTTAAAGACTACTGTATGATCTAAACATTATAGTTATCAAATGAAAGAACAAAGGAAATATTCAACAAGATTTATAGGAAATTAATTAACTGATGAACATAATTATACCTGCAATGGTGCTAGTTGTAGAGCAGGCTAATCAGATACTGATTAGCAAAACTAATAGTAGGAGCAATGGTGAGTCTGTTTGAACAATTTCTAGCTCCATTCGTATGGAAACTTGCAGTTATGCTTTATTAGCTAATCTTTCACGTGTTCAGGCCAATAGTTTGTAATTAAAAAAAGGTTAAAACATTAGATCAGGTTTTAAGTTCTATTTCTTCAGTCTCTATTCCCATGCTTCAGAATTTTTCTAATGAGAGGCCTTTAACTGAAGATGCCCAATTTTTTGTAGTTGAGTATAGAAAGAGCACCAAAGAGGCTGCTGTTGGGAAAGACAGTGCAAGGAATTAGTTTGCTAGTGGGAGTTAGCTGATAAATTTGATAAGACAATTTATACCTCTAGTCTGCTACATGATTTCTGAAATGGACGAGAAATCAGAATGGATAACCTAAAAATGATTATTTTATTCAAACAAATTATTAAGGGTGATTGATTGAAGGCAGAGCACAAACTAATAAACACAGAATTTGCTATTGGAGCGCTGTTAAACACTGGCCCATCTGATAAATTTATAGATCAAGAAGCATTAAATCCATTACACTATAGTATGCGAGTTAGCTGTGATATTTATTAGGGGAAGTTGAAACAAGACTCCTCGTGAATAATCTAGGAGGAGGAAGGTTCCAGACTTCGGCGCTTGGTCAGCAGGTTTATGCCGACATATAATTAATTTACCTTTTTCCAACATCCTCCATAAATTAATCATGCTAATTATTCTAAATATCCCCCCATACCCCCATAATCTAGAAAAGATGGGTCCCAACCTAAATCATTGTTGGATACCCATTTACAATCGCTTATCCACTAATACAATGATGGCCATCAAACATTCAAATTCTATCCTTGAAAATTATTGTTTGCAAATTCCTTGCTTGCTTGAAATCTGATCTTCTGATCTGCAATCTTCCTCATGCTACTGCACTCTACTGCAAAAATTTTAATTCCATCCTGTCGTTGATTATGACAATTGAACTTGGTGTCTTTGTGCACCTTCACCTCCAGCTGATCTTCATATCCCTTAGATGTACCCTTTCTGTAAACTCACTAACTATAATTTTCCAAATTTCATGATGTTTTTCGAATCAAGTTATCTCTTGTCTTTTTTGAACATTCAAACTATCTTTAAGATTTGCAGATCTCTTTCCAACTGTCACCAAATGCTGCGACAGTCCTTTAAACCTTTGCTTTTCAAATACTTCAATCCTTCAATCTAGAAGTACTCTCACTATCTATAGCTTTCCATTTTCCTTGACATCTTACAAGATTATAACATCTTAAACCTTCAAACTTTGATTGATTAGTATTATCTTTCATATATGAAGTTATGAACATTAATATTTAAATATCCTCTTGAACATACCTGTAATTTTTTGCCAATTTGATCTATAACTCCATCCACAATCCAACTGCATGCATCTTTTCACATATTTATTTTTCCACTCTCTATTCCAACACATCTTTTCAAAATGGTTTTTCAAACGACAAATTCCATATAGATGTAAATCCCAACACATGGTTTTTCTATGTCTTTCTCAATTACAATGGGAACACTGCATACATTGCATTTCTTGAATTGATTTGTTTGAATCAATGCTTTTTGTAACATCACTTTCCTTACTTGTTACATATCCAGGGCCTACATACTTTGGCCTCATTATTGCCTCAATGGGCTTTTTGATTCCTTGCCTCAAATGACTAAGAAAGTATGAGCAAGGAATCAGAGAGTCCATTGAGACAATAATGAGGCCAAAGTATGTAGGTCTTGGATATGTAACATGTACGGAAAATGATGTTACAAGTAATACAAATTCAAACAAATCAATTCAAGTAATGCAATGTATGCAGTGTTCCCATTGTAACAGAGAAGGACATAGGAAAAACATATGTTGGGTTTTACATCCATGTAGAATTTGTGGTTTGAAAAACCATTCTGAAAAGACATGTTAGAATAGAGAGTGAAAAAATAAATATATGAAAAAATGCATGCAATTGGATTGTCGATGGAGCTATGGATCAAATTGGCAAAAACTTATAGGTATGTTCAATAGGTTATTTAAGTATAGATGTTCATATATGAAAGATTATAGTAATCAATCAAAGTTTGAAGGTTTAAGATACCAGTTTGTAGACACCCGGAGAAGAGGAAATAAAGACAGAGAGATAAAGATAAGACAGGGGAGAACTCAGAGCGCTGCAATTATTTTCTCTAGTAGCCAGCCTATCGGTGATCTTCTTTGGACAACGATCTCTTCATCTTTAGCTCCAGCTCTTCGATTCTCCTCAGACTTCTGCAGATTCTCTAACCAGCTATATCTTCATTTTTTTTCTAAACGTTGGATGAGAAAACACTTCACCAAGCTGCTGCCAGGGCTTTAACGGTGCTGCCTCCTTTCTCCAATTTCTACGCCTCTCAGTCTTTGGCGTTTTCTTTACTTCTACGGCCCCTTGCTTTGCTGCTTTACTGGAACCCGGCCACTACGATCCCCTTGCAAAAACATAATCTACCATATACACTATAGCTTTAGCAGCACCTCTGACAATTTCAGCAATCAATCTTATTTTGGCAGCTTCTTACTCTGCTGATGGCTCCACCTGGTGACAGTGGTTGAACACTCCCTAGATTCTTCACTCTCCAGGGTCTTTAGGCTCTTTGGCTGATGCTCACCTATCTTTCTCCCTAGGCTCTGATACCAGTTTGATAGATTGAAGGCAGAGCACAAACTAAAAGACACAGAATTTGCTATTGGAGCGCTGCTAAACACAGACCCATCTGTTAAATTTATATATCAAGAAGCATCAAATTCATTACACTGTAGTACGCGAGTTAGATGTGATATTTATTAGGGGCAATTGAAACAGGACTCCTCGTGAATAATCTAGAAAGAGGAAGGTTCCAGAATTCGGCGGTTGCCGACATATAATTAATCTACCTTCTTCCAACAAAGGGAAACATGTGATTGATAAAGAAAGGGTCAGAGATAATGCCCAGTGGATACGGCTAATCATAAGTATAAATTTAGTTTTGGTCAAGAATTCTAAAGTTATAAAGTGTCCTTCAGATGCTGCTGTTAAATAAAGATATGGGATATGTTAGTTTGTTAGCTTGGACAACTGTTTGTCCATTTGCTAGATATAAGTAAATAATTGCTAGTTTTATAACTGCACTTGTATTTGTAATTGCATTCCTTCAATATTAAAAAAAAATAATTGTTTCTCTCATCAATTTGTCAAGATAAATAAAACTATTTATTTATTTAGATGACTCTTTTAGCGACACCTATAAAACTAATTAGTTAAGTTTGTTAAGGTTTTATTAATCTCAACCATTGATTGAGAATAAATCTTGACCATTGGTTTTCCAATGAGAGTAGTATAAAAGGAGGTCTTTGGGCATTTGGAGAAAACAAGTTTGAGAAGCATTTGCACAGTGTTAGCAAATAAGTCTTGCAGTGATAGCAAGGGCATAGTGATAGCATTGGGGATAGCAGTTGTAGGATCTCAACAGGAGAAATTGGGAGATTGTCAGAGCTCTACCAATAAGAGGCAAGCATTTTTATGTATCTCTTAATTTGTTGAAGTTTAATATAAGTTCCTCATCTGTAGTAGTGGTTTTCCCTTCAGGGTTTTTCCATAAATAAGTTGTCCAAAAATATTGTGTTTATTATTTTGCATGTTTTCTTCTCTATTCCTGTGAGTTTATTGGTGAAGTTGCAGTTGTGTTATTTTTCAATATTTGCTGTGAATTAATTTTCAAGAGTCAAATAGTCTATATTAGATAGGAGATTAATAATCAGTAACTACAAGATATTTTTCACATGGTATCAGGGCTAAGTTGAGGGTAGAAAAGGTTTACCCTAGGCAAAGGAAAATCAAAGGTTTATAAAACCTAGTTTGACCTCTTTTGAATTATTATTTCTTTTATCCTTTAAGATGGGCTTAGCTAGTTTGAGAGATCATGACAAATTGGATGGAGCCTCAAATTTTGGTGCTTGGAAAGCTAGAATTTCTTTGTTGCTGGAAGAGAATAGGATCAAGGAATATGTGACCAGTGTTGTAGCTATACCTACAGATCCAACCCAACTCTTAGCACATAAGAAGGAAGATGCTAAGGCAAGGAGGATGATCCTTGATGGTGTCAAGGACCATATTATTCTGCATGTCACAGATTTAGATACAATGAAGAAGATGTGGGATGCCATTCTGAATTTGTACTAGAATGCTACCACTAATCAAAAACTGATTCTCAAAGAAAAGTTGAGGAATACTAAGATGAACAAGGGAGAAGATGTGACAAGTTATCTCACTTGACTCAAACTTGTCAAGGATGAGTTGGCAGCTATTGGAGATAAACCAGATGATGATGAGCTAGTGTGGATAGCCCTAAATGGGTTTACTAAGCAGTGGGATGTCTTTTTTCAAGTTATTAATGGACGAGATACCTTACCAAGCTGGGATCGACTCTAGAGTGACTTCACTCAAGAGGAGCTTAGACTTAGTCTTGTTAGTGGAACTAGTAGCAAGAGTCAAAAAAGTGAGGTAGAACAAGAAAACATTGCCCTTATTGGAAAAGGGAAAGCGAAGAAGGGGTCTAGCAAAGGATCAAATCCATAAGGTGAGAAGAAGAATGACTTGTCTAAAGTCAAGTGCTAAGGATGTCACGATTTTGGCCACTATGTCAGTGAATTCCCACAAAGGAAGAAGAATGAAAAGAAGGGTCAAAATCAAACAACAGCTTCAGCAGGCACCAATGAGCTCTCTAGTAGAATGGAGGATGAGTTCACTCTCATAGCTTGTATGGCTAGCTCAACCTCATAGGGTGTTTGATATATAGACAGTGGGGCGCCATTTCATATGATAGGAGTTAGAGAGTACTTCTCCAGCTATAAGGAGGAGGACATAAGAATATAAATTTTTTTGGGGAACATGTGCAAACTCAATCCAATTGGGAAAATAAATATTCTATTTCAGAGGGAGAATGGTAAGAAAATTCCCATTCATGATGTGTTGCATGTGCCAGGCTTGGGTATGAATCTGATTTCCATATATGTCCTTCAAGATAAAGGTTACAATGTACTCTTTAAACAAGTGAATGTGTTAATCAAGCATAAGGATTGGAAATCATCCACAACTATTGGAGTTAGGAGTGGCCGACTTTATAGGTTGCAGTTTGATACTCATAAGGCACTAATGAGCAGCAGTAATTCTAGAGATCAAGGAGAGCTATGGCATAGGAGGATGGCCCATATACATCATGGAGCATTTAAATTGTTTCATGAGACATTGAAAGGTGTTCCAAAGGTGAGCACAGAGCATGATGATGTATGTAAGGGATGTGTTTTGGGGAAGTTTACGAAAGCAACTTTTCCAAGGAGTGACATCAGATCTAAGGGTGTTCTTGATCTAGTACATTCTGTGGTGCATACTTTTGAAATCTACAAAAAACTAAACTTCATACAAGGTTAGTAGCTTACAAATTCCTCAAGAATGACCCTATGAAATACCTTGTGAATGTTTCAAAATGCAACAAATAACAATACAAAAAATAAGAAAGCATTATGAAAACAATAACAAGTTACCTATTCCATAGTGGATTGCTGTCACATGTGCAAGTGACCCTTTCCCAATCGTTGATCGATAGGTAAAATGATGAAATGCAATGGAGATGAGCAAGATTAGTTCTGAAATCATGAGAGTAACCTTGCATAAAAGTTGTGGATGGATGAATGAGGATTAAGGCCTTCTTTTATAGATTTTCTTGATGAGAGATTGGCCAAATGGGTGAATGTGGGATTAAAGATCCACTAATGAGAAGAGGAAACTTGTCAAGTTGTGATAGGTCAATGTATGTGCAAGATTTGGGAAGAGTGCCCATGAGAGGGAGAATTTGAATTCAAATTTTGCAATAAATTTATAGAGGGGGAAAAAAAAGAGAGCAATAAATGCTATGTTGGAGGGACAAATAAACTTGTCATGTTGAGTGAAAATGATGGTTTTAATAAATCAATAAATTGATTTATTTGTGCAAGTGGAGATATCTAGAGAATGCAAGTGGGTAAGATTTAGCATTTAATTAGGATTAGATTAAATTAACGATGATTAGGCTGAGTTGACCTTTTAGGACTTAAATAATTGATTTATTTAATTCAAAAAAGGATGAAGTATGATTTGGGATTTGATTTAATTAAATGGATGTTTGATTTATTAAAAGGTTGATGATAATGTTTATTTTATTTTAAAATAAATGACCTTAGGAGATTAATGAGATTACCTGATGAATGGATGAAGGTGAACTTGATTAACTAAATGAGTGGATGCATGTGAAGCCTGAATTTCTTGATGAATGCATAATGCTAATTTTGCATGTCTACATTTTTCCCCTCTTTGAAGCAATGTACTTGTTGCGTTGGTTCAAAGAATAAACTGGCCATGATCAAAATCAAAAAATTTCTAATTTTTTAGATGCCCCAGTAGAAAGTACACTGGTACATTGCCCCCTCGAGAGATAGAGCGAAAAGATACAATTTGAGGGTTGATCTTGCAATAAAGAGGTTCAAAACGGATGGTTATGGATAACGATGCAAATGAGATGATTTTAAGATGCTTAGAATAACAAATCTATATTATCCTAAACAACTTAAATGATGATATGATATGAGATGGATGAGATGGATGATATGAATGATGTGATATGCTGTGATTATGCAATGGATGATTTATGAGATGCTTAGACTAACAGATCTATATTATGATGATGATTATGCAATGCATGTAAAATGATCGTTGTTTCCTATTATGTATGATATGAATGATATGTGGCATGCTGACAATTTTGTGGATGCAAGATGGATGCAGGATGGATGGATGCATGATGGATGCTTGATGGATACATTGGTGATGATGATTGACTATTCATAATGTGATGTTAGTGTAGAAGTTAGATGATAACAAGAGGATCCAACAAGTCCATGATTATGACAGATGATGATGAGAAATAATGATGAGAAATGGATGATTTGTGTATCAAGGATTGGGATTTTAAAAAGGTCACTTACTTTATGTTTGATGAAACACCTAAGTACAATGCATCAAGGTATGAAGGACTAGGATGGCGTTGTACTTAGTGTGATGGAATTCAACTTGACAAATAGATAGGAGTATTCTTGTTCACACCTAACATATGGAAACCTTGCTAGGATGCACTTTAGAAGTTTCAAACATCTCAGACCAAAACACAGAGAGGTATAACCAATCAATGCAATAGTCAACAAGCCATCCAAAACATCCTTTATACATATCTAATAAAGAAAGTATTCGCCAAGTTATTTTACAAGAACATCTAACAAGCATAGTAGAAAAAAAGAATAATGATCGTTACCCCATTCCTATCTCTTTAAATCCTTCATTCGGATATCATCGAGAGGTCCTTGGACTGAGTGCAATAAGATAAGTCAAAAGAAAAAGATAAAGCACACAAACAAGTTGATGTTCTTCAATATTTCTAACCAAAAGGGAATGTGTTTTTAAGGAGAACCGAAACTTATTGCCAAAAGATAATGCCCATTGTAGGAAGGATACATCCTAGGACATGTTAGTGGATGGCAACACATCATTTTGTTTATCCAAAGTGTTCATTATGATAAATAATGCCCCTTGTAGGAAGGATTCATCCTAGGACATGATGTTATCAGAGGATTGATGTGGGACTATTTGGATGGTGGACTATTGACACAAAGACTTGACCAACTTGTTTACATACTAATTGAGACTTGAGACTTGAGACTTGATGCTTTTGAGTTTTTACTTTTTTAAGCTGCTAGACTTGTTTCTAATTGTTGATGATGACGATTAGTTTATTATGAATGGTGTTTATTGTGGGTGCAAGCGAGATGAGGCAAATTGATTTTTTCAAATATTTGGATGTTTTTGATGTTTTGCAATGTTTTGAGGCTATTTTTTAGTATTTTTCAAGGTTTTACAATTTTTTTGATTTTTAGTTTTTTCAATGTTTTTGGGATTTTTTGAGATTTTGACCAAGATACCCCTAGCACAGAGGCCTATCCTACCTAGGGGCCTCGAGGCTAATCAAAAATTAGCCCCTTTGCCCTACATTATATAAATGGAGATACCATTTAGTTCGTACAGCGACGACCAATTTACAAATGAAGAAGATATACATGATGAAATGTCAGTTTATTATGGCCGGACTCCTATAGGACTAACCTAAAATGTCTTGGGGGATGATCAAAGATCAATCTTGCCTACGTTTAGAGCTCAGAGATGACGTAGTTCGACAAGACGACTCTATTTTTGACTTTTTGAGTGACATTTTGACCTGTTTTTTGGATTTTGATATGTTTTGAATGTTTAAGGATTTGCGATGTTTTGATGTTTTTGAATTTTTTGATGTTTTGAGGACTTTAAGACCATACACGAATTCGGTCCGATGAGAATGTGCCCCCAGCATGATGCAATAGACTACTCCAATAAAGGCAGGACAAACTGACCTTGAGGATGAGCCGAGCAGTACTAGGAGGGATCGTGATATATGAACACAAGACCAAGCTATGGTGTAGATATGAGTGGATGTGTGATGGATGGAGACTTGAATGCGATGGATGATGGAAGAAAAATGGATGGATGATTTCAAGCAAGCCATAGAGATTCTGGTGGATGGAAAGTGCTTATTTACACAAGGTGCTTGTTTTCCAAGTTTTCACCAAGGTACTTGCCCAAAGTGCCACCAAAGTGGTTTTCACTAGAGGACAATTTTTTTGATCCTTTTTCTAATTTTTTTGGATTTTTTTATTTTTTTCTTTTTTTTGTTGTTGTTACCAAGATGCTTGTTTGCTGGAGGTTTTGTAGGAAGTAACCATTTTTAGGACTTTTTCTAATTTTTTAGATTTTTTGTTACATGCAGGAAAGAATTAAGCATAAAACTTTTTGAGATGGGAGCTATTCATTGGCTCTTGCAGAGGTCCCCTTTCAGGTGTTGATAACTGATATGCCCCTGATTTATAGCTTGCTATGATGATGAAAGGCTCTAACCAATTGGGTTCAAACTTACCTTTGTTGCTGGGATTCAGGACATTCTTTTTAATTTTTTTTAAGACCAATTCTCTAACTTGGAAAGTCCTGCTTCCGATCTTCTTGTTGTAGCTTTGTTTGAGTCTATTTTGATAGACTTGTAGATGATTCAAAGCATCTATGCATCTCTCATCCAATAACTCCAGCTCATTTAATCTTGACACCCAATAGTCCTCATTAGTGATGAGATTTTGCAATGATATTCTAAGGGATGGGAGCTCGATCTCAATTGGGAGTACAACCTCTGATCCATAGACCAAGGAGAATGGGGTGGCACCAGTGGGTGTGCGGATGCTAGTTCGATAAGCCCAGAGGGTGGGATTAAGTTGTAAATGCCAGTCACAACCTACGTCATTGACTATTTCTTGAGGATTTTGAGGATGGTTTGTTTGTGACTTGTATGCATTACCTTGGGGATAGTATGGGGTGGAGAAGCGATGCTAGATTTTGAATTTCTCGTACAAGTCACGAACATCCTAATTCTTGAATAGTGTCCCATTATCTGAGATAATGGCTTATGGGACACCGTAATGATAGATGAGATAGTTCAGGATGAATTTTGAGATTTTCTTCCTAGTGATATATGTCATGGGTATGGTTTCCACCCACTTTGTGAAGTACTCAATTGCAATTATAATGAATTTTTGGCCATTGGATGAGGTGGGTGAGATTTTCCCAATGAGATCGAGTCCCCACTGTGAAAAGGGCCATGGTGTGATAATCAGGTGAAGCTCTTGAGCTGGAGCATGGATGAGGTCCCCATGCTACTGACATTGTAAACACCTTTTAGCATGATCATGTGCTTCTCACTCCATTGTGGGCCAATAGTACCCCAGCCTCAACAATTTCTTGGCTATGGTTATTCTGCTCAAGTGTGAGCCACAGATACCATTATGAACCTCGGTTAGAGTAGTTAATGCCTCCTCAACATTTAGACAGTGCAATAAAGTACCCTTATGCTTCTATAGTATAAGGTATCACCTAGGATGACAAATCTGGATGCCTTTTTGATAAAGGTTCATTTTAGGCTTGATGGTAGGTCAACGGGTATGACTCTTATGCGAAGATATGTGTAGATGTTGTGATACCAAGGATCGCCAGGGCCAATGATTTGACACACATATTTTGATTCTGGTACCTCGAATGTTGGAACAAGAAGCTGCTCGATCTGAAATTCATGTTTTGGCATGTTGTGAGGGATGTCTACTAGAGACCCAATTGTAGTCAAGGCGTCAACGCCTCTATTGTTGGTTCTTGGAATCTGCTCAAATGTTATGTTGATGAAGGATTCCTTTAGAGTCTCCACCAATTTCTTGTATGGGGTTAGCTTGTCATCCTTTGTCTGATATTCATTATTAACTTGATTTATGATCAATTATGAGTCATCATAGACCTTGAGAGCTATGATATTCCGTTGCACTACTATCTTGAGACCTATAGTCAAAGCCTCATATTCTGCGATGTTGTTAGTGCAAGGAAATGCCAGTTTGTATCATCTTGGTATGTAGTCCCCCTGTGGGGTGATGAAGAAGACACTAGCTCCTGCTCCATGTTGAGTATATGAGCCATCAAAGTATAATTTCTAGTGATTGGAAATGTTGAGATTAAAAATAGACTCATCTGGAAATTCTGAGACAAGAGGGTTCTCAGAATATATGGGTGCTTCTGCTAGTTGGTCTACAATAACTTGACCTTTAATGGCTTTTCGCTCAACATACTCAATGTCGTACTCTGACAATATCATAACCCATTTTTCCATTCTGCCATTTTGCCAGTTAACATTGCCTTTGATAAGAGATTTTAAAGGGGGTCAATTTTAGCAATGAGCTTGATCTTATGTGCCAACATGTAATGTCTAAACTTTTGGGATGCAAACACTACTACAAGGCATGCTTTTTCAATGAATGAGTAGTTTAGCTCATGACCCACCATTGTCCTGCTAATATAGTAGATGGCCCTCTCTATTCCATTTTCATCATATTGAGCTAGGAGAGCTCCAACGAAAGCTGCTATTGTTGATACATATAAGATTAATGGCTTATTGGGGATGGGTGGGATTAATAATGGTGGTGTCAGTAGATATTCCTTTATTTTGTTGAATGCCTCTTCGCATTTTGTACCCCATTTGTATGATACCCCTTTATGGAGTAGGTGAGAATATGGGTTCTGCTTATCTGCCAGTTGTGCTATGAACCTTCTAATGGATTGGAGCCTACCTTGGAGGCCTCTTAGTTGTTTTAAGTTCTTTGGTGCTTCCATCTCAAGGATTGCTTTAACTTTTGTTGGACCCACTTTGATACCCCTCATAGACACTATGTATCCTAACAATTTACCTGATTGTACACCAAAGATGCACTTCCTGGGATTTAGTCTGACTTTGTATTCCTCCAATCTATCAAAGATAACACTTAAGGTTGCTATATGATCTTTTCTTTTTCTTGATTTGGCTAGGATGTCATCGACATAGTCTTCAATTATCTTGTGAATCATGTCATGGAAGATCAATGTCATGGCTCTTTGATATGTTTCTCCTACATTCTTTAGGCTGAATGGCATCATGTTCCAGCAATAGGTCCCCCACAGACAAGTAAAAGCTATCTTATGTTGGTCTTCTTTTGCTATCATAATCTAGTTGTATCTTGAAAATCTATCCATTAGTGATAGCATCTCATGCCCTACTGTCATGTCCACTATCATATCAATATTGGGAAGTGGAAATCATCCTTTGGACACGCTTTGTTCAAATCTCTAAAATCTATATAGATTATGATAGCTCCATCAGGTTTTGAAATAGGTACCAAATTTGACACCCATTCTAGATAATCAATTGGTTGTATGAATCCTACATCTAACAATTTTTTGAGCTCTATTTTGACTAACAAAGCGATTTGAGGATGCATTTTGTGAAGCTTTTGTCTGACACATTTTGCATCTATATATACTGCCAAATGGTGGAGCACAGTCTTTGGATCAAGCCCTGGCATATTAGCATAACTCCATGCGAAGTTTATTTGTCTTTCCTTTAGGAATGTTGCTAGGAGTTCTTGCTCTTTTGATAATAGTGATTCTACATAAAATGTGATATGCAGGGTCTCCTCTATTCCTAGGTTGACTGGGTTGCATTTTTTGGCCAAGACTGCTGACTTCTCATGATGAATAGCTCTTAGGGGAAGATTGAATCCTTCATCCTCAGGCGCCTCAGAGAGGTTTTCACCATTGGATACATCCTTTCTTTTTACTATTTTCTTGTCAGAGAGTGCCACGGTGTGGTTTTCACTCAAGGACTTGGATATGATTCTTAGTTTTTCACTTTTACGACTAAAGGATTCAATCGTTTCCTCGTAATAGGCGTGTGTGTCCAACTCCATTATGAATCCTGCCTTGTGATCTCCATTTGGAATGTTATCTCTCAATCCCATGAATTCTGAGAGTGCTTCATCATTTTCAAATGTATTGAGAATTGGTGGTCCTTGTTGGTCATAGTTGATCAGTTGCAGGTAGACTAAATGAATCTCATGATTTTGACTATCTAGTTCAAAGGATATGGTACTAATCATACACAGGGTGGTATCTTCAAATATTCTAGGTCGATTGGATAAGGTATCTTCGTCATCACTACTAATATAGGGCTTAGTCATAAAATTATGTGTGTCCCTACCTGTGACTATTGGTGAGTGTACTTGTACTAGTATTGGTTGAGGAAAAACATTAGCGGCTCTAACCAGAGGACTTCCACCACGTATGGTTATTCTCAGAGTGGCACATCCAAGACCAAGATTTGTTATGGGTCATGTCTTGGAATGAGAGGTATTATGAGCCCATTGTCATTTTGTCCTAGTCTTTGATTTCGGTCATAGCCCATTGCAAGCATCATGTGTAGGCCTTTGCTTCTTTCGTCCATTGGTAAATTAGCTGTCATTCTTTCATCTTGATACAACAGGTGAGATGGATTTGCTTCAATGACCTCATGACCAAGGTCTCCCCATCTTGTGAATTTAGGATAATCCTCAGGATACGTTTGTGATGTGGAAGCTTGATTTTCTTGTGGATATTCTCATGATCTAGGAGATTGTGGTAACTCTCCTATCACAAAAGCATTGTTAGGGAGCCTATAACTTCCACAACCATCCTCTTGTATGATGAGCTTGATGTCGAAGATGGTAGGGATAGCAGGAGTGGAGGTTGTCTTTGTCGCAGAAGTGGATGTGAGGGTGGCGGGATCGATGTATGATGTGGATGGTCCCTCATCATTTTTTAGCACTTGGGGAATTTTGTAATACTTGGCTTCAAGATTCTTGCAATATGAAAACAACTCAAGATCTCCATGGATGGTAACCTCTTGTCCATTATGTGTGAATTTGACACACTGGTGGAAGGTTGATGCTATGGATTTCATCGCATGAATCCATGGGCGTCCCAAGAGGATATTGTATGGTAGTTCAAGGTCCAAGACTTGACATGTGGTTTCCATGAGCATTGGTCCCACTTGAATAGGGAGTTTGATTGTGCCTTGAGACAATCTTTCTTGGTCATCATACACTCTGATTGTGATGCCTTTACCTTTGTTGATGGAATCTTATGATATTTTCAATTGTTTGATGAGGCTGAGAGAACAGATGTTCAAACCTGCACCTCCATACACCAAGACCCTTTTGATTTTTCTTTTGTTTACAATGGATTCCAAGTGAAGTGTGCAGTTGTGAGATGGTTGGCTAGGAAATATTGGTTAGAGAATGTAAGGAGATTAGGTGTTAGGATATTTTCGACCATAGCTTGGAACTAGTTTGCATCAAGATCTGCTGGGATAGTGGATAAGGCTAATGCTTCTTCAAGGATATTTTTATGTGTTGATGATATTTTTAACAACTCCATGATGGAGATGTGTGTTGGTGTTCTTTTGAGTTGGTCTAGAACATTGTAGCTATACGGGATGACTTTTGATGTAGGGACTTTATTTGGTTGGGATGATCCTGTGATGGTGACTTTGCCACCTCTTGTGGTGACAACACAATCTTCCACATGGGCACCCTTGATAGTGATGACCATGCAGTCCTCATTTAGGGAGGCTACGATAGATTCATAAACATGATTTACACTACCTTTCCCTTTATCATTTTTATTCACTTTGTTGCTATGATTTGGCACCTAATTCGTTAGAATTTTAGGTCTTAATTTCCCGTAGGTTGTTTGACGTTTATGATTCTTTTGTCAATGAGATCTTGGATGATATTTTTGAATCTCATGTAGTTGTTCATGGTTTGACCTTTGATTTTTTGGAATTCACAAAGTTGATTCTCATTGTACCAAGGAGGTTTGACATCAGGTTCTTGATAATTCTCAAATGTAGGAGATTGGATGAGTTTTTTGTTGATTAGCTTTTTCATGATGTCCTCAAGTGGTTCCCTCAAAGTATTGTATTTTTGTTTGGGATATGTTTTGCATTGAGGTGGTCCTCTTTGGTCATTGAGGTTATTGATTGTGGGATTATTGTTAGGTTGATATGTTGTGTGATGAGTGTTTTGGTGTTCTGGTTGGATTTGCGGTGCAGGTGTGTTTTGGTGTGGACCACTAATGACCACCTTGGCATCAACAATGCCATCATTAGTAATGTTCTTGTTTCTTGCCCATGTTCAAGGTTTATCATTGTAATTTTATGGTGGGAAATTTTTTTGTTGTTCGTGATATGACGTTGATTCCGCAGGTTGGGTCACAAGGGCTCTTTCAATGCTCAGAGCCTTGGAGATAAATTGTTCATATGTAGTGATACCCTAAACCTTGAGGTGGAATGACAGGTGGCTTTCAAGGTTGGAAATGATTGTGCAGACTTGTTGCTCTTCTGGCATGGTCCACTTGCTCCGATTGGCCTTGAATCACTATCATTGAAGAAATGAAGCAAAAGATTCATTTTTTCGTTGTTTTAGAGCATATAATTCTTTGAGACTGACATCCATTGTGATGTTGCATGCACAGTTTCTAATGAGTTCATCTCTGATTTCCTAGAATGTTCTAATGCTTGAGGGTAAGTGAGAGAACCATTCTATAGCATTACCTGCCAAGCTTCTAGGAAATAGCTGCATTAGATAAGTATCATTGTATGCAACCTCCATGCAATGAACCTGGAATTCCCTGATGTGATCTTTAGGGTTTCCCATCCCTCGATATTTGTAAAATTTAGGGATCTCAAATCCCTTAGGGAATGGTTTCATTTCTAAGCTCCTATCAAATGGATAGAGACACAAGTTGCTTGATGTTTTGGTTGTTCACCCTCACTGAAGGTCAATCACTTGTTGTGATAACAACCTGAGTTGTGTTGTTACATCGCTTTGTAGATCAGGGGGTGGGATGAATGTGTTTTGAGGTGTTGCAATCATGGTTTGGATGGATGGATTGGTTGGTGCGTTGTTCAATGGTATTGGTATGTTGTGGCAGGCGAAGTAGGCTTCTCCTTGTTTTTGGATGAACAATGCTTGTTGTTGATCTTGTTATTGTTGCGCTAGGATTTGTGCTTGTTGTTGCACTTTCTGTTGTTCCAACAACGCTTGTTGTTGTGCTCACTGTTGTGCTTGTTGTTGTTCTAACAATGCTTGTTGTTCTACTTGTTGTTGTTCCCACAACGCTTGTTGTTGGGCTACCAATTCTGCTACTTCTTGTTGCTCTTGGTATTGCTTTAGTGCTTGCTAATATGCTTGCATTTGTGCTGATTGTGCAAGAAGTTATGCTTGAGTGACTCTTTGTGCTTGCAATGCTCATGCAACTTGGGTGGCTTGTTGTTGTTGCTATTGCAATAAAGCTTGGGCTTGTTGTGCTTGTAATGTGACTTGTGCAGCTTTGGTAGCTTGCACAGCTTGAGTGGCTTGTTTCACAGCTTTTTGTTTCTACACTTGTTGGTATCCTCTTTAAAAAGTGGCTTGTAATGCTATGTCAAATTGGTTTGATGTGGTGAATGTTGGTGGTGGTGGAGGTGGTGGTGGGTTTGGAATGGTGGTAGATGATGATGTTGTGTTGATATTTTGCATGTTGGATAATGGTATTTATGTGATTGGTCCTTGTGAGACCATGCTTTGTGATGTTAAGTGTGTGTTTGATGGTGTTCCCATTGCTTGTGTATTTATCATTTTTTGTTGCCATATCAATGATAAATTTTGAGTGTTTGGTGTGATGCTTTGATTGATGGTTGGGATAGCGGTTTGATTGATACTTGGTAGGGGAGGCAACCCCAAACCAAGGAGTGGTGTGTATGATAATGGAAATGGTGGGATAGGTGGAAATGTAAGGGGCGTTAGTTGTTGTGTGGTGTTGAATATGCCCCTTGGTCCAAACATATTTCCCTCTTCTTATAAGTTTTTGAGAAGAGGTATTTGTCGTGCTCCGTGAAAAAATGTTGATGATGGGTCATAGTGTAAGGTGAGAGGAACATTTTTGTGCAATGGATTTTGGGGGATGTTTTGTTCCAATGTGGTGTTTTCATCCAAGCTTTGATTATTAACAAGGGGATGTGATTGAAGAGCATTGAGAAATGTGTTTCCCTTGTTAACGTTGGGTTGGGTTGGAGCAAATGATGTGATTTACAGGATATTCTCTGTGACATTTTGAGATGGGGGTGTAGATGAAATGGGGATGGTGGATAATATTGGTGGAAAATATGTCTCTACTATAGTGCTCACATAAAAATTTGAAGGCAACTTGGCCCCTTGTTTTTCTAGTTCAAGCATGTACAACGAAGGGTTAAGTATCATCATGATGTTGATGATTCTATGGTTTTCTAGATTTTGGAGCATTTCAGCTATTTCTTCGTGACACATTCCAAATGTAAGATCCTCTCCATGGGTTTCCTCTTGTGGGTTTTGCAATGATGTTGGAAGGCTAATTGTGAGATTTCCATCCCTAATGGGATTCATTTCAGGAGTGGTTTGGCTAAGATCACTTGAATTAGGTGTTTCTTTGTTGGCTTCCATACTCTTCTTGTATTGAGATCTAGTTAGAACCATACAACGCAGATCAGTCTTTGAGAATATGGGAGATGAATCTCTTGATTCTTTCGATAAATCTATATTCTATGTTCTAAAGTGAAAGTTTTAGGATGATTTTTGGGGATCAAATGTGATGATATGATGATGAATGATATGAATTTTTTGGCTTTTGATAAATCTTGAATGAGACACTAGGCTTTAGGACTTGTATTTGATTGGATTTCAAATTTGGGATTTTTTCCTTGACTTTGATTTTGACTTTGTTTTGGATTTTGAACAAAGGGACCCTAAGATGTTTCACAATG
Source organism: Sequoia sempervirens (assembly GCA_007258455.2). Classification (NCBI taxonomy): domain Eukaryota; kingdom Viridiplantae; phylum Streptophyta; class Pinopsida; order Cupressales; family Cupressaceae; genus Sequoia; species Sequoia sempervirens. The sequence continues at coordinate 1,037,733,661 of VDFB02271358.1, read as the reverse complement.
ATCTAAGGGATGGATTTTTTCAAAGGATGATGATTTTGGATATGTGTGAAGAGAAGGATGCATCTACCTACACCTATCCAAATAAAATGATAGTTTCACTAAGTATATGAAGAAGGATTCATCCACATACACTAAGTTAGACAAGATGATTTTGATAAATTTGACTAAGTATATGCAAAAGGATGCATCTACACATGCCTAGCCAAAGGTGTTTTGATAAATGTTTTCAAGGACTTGGTCACAATGTTTTTGGATGATTTTGATTTTTTTGCCACAAAGCCTAGTATCAAGGATGATTTCAAGATTTTCCAAAAGATGATTTGTGAGATGGATTTGATGTTTGATGTTTTGAAGGATGGATGAAAAGGATTTTGATTTGATTTGATCCCTAGATGAACCTAAAAAAAACAACTTTGTTTTCCTAGATCTAGGTATTGAAGAGCATGCAAATGCTTCCTAAAGACCTTTGTAACCAAGGATTGATTTCTTTTGGACATTCATTTTCAATGATTTTTTCTTTGGGAATTGTGAGTCTTCAACACATATGAAAGTTCATTTTGTCTTAGCTTTGCTTAATGTCTTTATTTTACCAAAAACACTCTCTTTCATTAATGTTTCAAACTAAGATGTCCAATGTCTTAATTTCTTCAAACTCCACAAGATATGTTATGTGAAAATTTAATGAACTTAAGGCAAGGGTTTCCTATTGTTTACTTAAGGAGACAAAGTGAGATATAATCCAATGTTTAGAAACCTCTAAGGATGTGAATCCCAAGGGAAAGCAATAACACATGGATTGAGTCAATGGCATTTGTCTCCAAAAGGGTTTGAAAATTGAATGATATTGTTAAGTGTTTGTTTGCAAATGTTTTTGAATAAAGCACTATGTTTTCAAACCAAGACAAGTACAAGCCCTATGGATGTGTAAGACAATATTTGTTGAATCCCCACTTGGACAAGTCCAGCTACCCTTATCTTTAGTGAATGGTTAGATGCTTGACCCCACTGGCTCCCTCCATGACACTCACTTATATGGGGCAGCCAAGCATCAACACCCATGAAACTCCCATGGCATGTTTTCCATTTCTACTAAAGACTGTAAAAATGTGGGGTGGCTTTAGAATGACTGTTCTTACACCAACAAATAGATTAAGGATTTTGGAAAATTATAGCACATGAGTTCTAGTAAGGACTTTCCATGCGTAGGAGTTGACCCAATGTGGCAAGAGTCCCCTTTCAGGATCCATCTTCTCGGAGTCAACCACGTGATATTGGCATTTCTTCCAATATCCACATTTATATCCCGGCTGGAAATACTCTTGGCTTTAGAGTGTTACCAGTTGAGTCATTAACTTGGGTGAGTAGTTTTTCCCCAAGGCAGGCCCTCTAGGATAAACAAAAGCAAGCAAAGACAAAATTTGTAACTCAATCAATCTTTGATGGCACAAAGAAAGAGAATATACACAAAAATGCCCCTACTCACACTCGCACAAGATATTGTTCAATTTTAAACCCAAATCAAAGTGTGTATGGGCAATTATTTACACAACTTAATGTCACCAAAAGCCTTTTGATTCTCAAGATCACCGTGAGGCACGAGAGAAGCACATACGTCTTTTGATGATATTACTTTGTGTAAATAATTACAAAACAATAAAAGCACATATTCATTTTATCCTTCAAAGCAATGATTTGATTCATTTCTTAGAGCACCAAATGAAGTGTGAGAAATTGCCTTGTTCAATTTGTTAATCCCAAAAAAATCTAGTACGTTGTGATCCTAAAGTTTGTTTTAGCCTTTGCAAAAAAACAAAGTGTGTTTTTTTAAATCCAAATGAAAATTAGTGTCCTAAAACAAAAAGATAAACAATTTCATGAAAAAGTGTTAAACAAACACTTAAAGCGTTTAAAAACACTTTGATTTAAAAATATTCTCCTTCTTTCATTTTCCTTCGCTAGCCTTGTCTTCCTCATTTTCCTTCATTTGTACCTTTGTTTGCTTTCCTTTCACTTTCCTTTGTACCTATAAAAAGAAAAGGCAATTTTGTGAGGATCATATAAAGTCAATTTTGATTGTTAACTTTAAACAATATCATGATCTTAATTGGAATGACAATGATAATAAAAGAATGATTAATCATGCTTTGATATTTTATTTTATTGAAAAGATATAACACTTTCTAGGCCCATTCCTTCCCTTATAAAATTCACATCATTAAAGAGATTGAGCCAATGAATAATCCATATAGCATAATTCTTTCAAAAGTATCATCCTAATCTCAAATTTTGACTATTTCCAAGTAATCAAAAGGATGTGATAAACTTTTGAAAGCACATAAATTGCATCAATAATGGTATAATATGAGGAAATAATGAGTTCGAACATGTGAATAAGTCTACCCAAGTCATTAGATTGATTACTAAAAGAAACAAACGGTACATGGCACCACATGTTGCTTAAAATGCCAATAAACTACACGTGCCTCCATCTCTTTAATTTGGATTCTCTAGTTTGGTGAGCAGCTGTAGACAAAAACTATTAGTATGTGTTGTTTCCTTCTAAGTAGCATTTAGTGATTTTGGATCCAACGTGTCTCTTGTGTATCAGTATCTTGGATGAAAAGCATTGAATGTATCATCACCACTATTCCATAGTCCAATCAATGAAAGGTTAATGAATACGCGATGAGAAGTTAATGAAAAATAAATGGATAAGCACTGAAAGTAGAAGTTATGCATGGACAACTAGCCATGATGATTAGACTGGTAAACATCGTTCCCCATCATACCATTTAAATGCTATCAACTAGGAGGAGACTTTAGTCAAGCTCATGAAGAGCAACTTAGAGTGTGGACCAAAGCAAAGTCAGATTGTGGGGGTCAAATCGATGGGGTTTCTACAAAAACCTCATTATAATAGTGATGGCCACATAATTACCTTACAGAGAGTTGTGTGAATATAATGCCTAACACTAGGTTGTTACCTGTTTTCCTATTGACAAAAAAAAAGGACTTCAAAGTATGTTATGCGCTCTATCCATAACATCTTCTCTTCTGACTAGTCACAACTTAATCGTATTTCCAATAGAAAGAGTGTAGAGATCTTCATAAAAAAGAATACAAATCTAGAACCGAGTAGATGCACCCTAAAACTTGTGGCTACATATCTAGAAATAGAGAATAAAACTTGTGGCCCTCGTTCCTCTACTTAAATGTCAATACTATCTCCATTATTTGCTCTAAATATGTAGAGGCCCCCACAGTATGATATACCACATGAAGTGGTGTCCCACTCTTGACCAATTTAGCCATGAAACATACCAACTCCCACATAGTCTTCCACTATCTCCTTCTTTCACCAAATATTTAAATCATCAGCTTTACATAAAGCGGTGGGATCTGAGCTATTAGACAACCTACTCTTGGTAAAGGTGCACATCTGTAATGGCTGGTATGTTTTCCTCTACCAGTCATTGGTACGCTAGCTAGCTAGTTGTAGGCATCACTTGGGTTGTGTTCATCATTCCAGCATACAATTTATGACCAAAAAAAGTTTCTAAGGCTTCTTATTTTGTTTTTGAATTTGTTTTCATTCGCTGATTCTGTGGCATTGCAAATTGTTACATTTTTCCAAATCAACAATTCTTTAAATCTTTTCCAACAAAGAGTTTTAAACTAATAAATAACTTACCATCATTTACAGTGTGAGGTATGGATAGAGACAGATGAACAAACTCTCTTAGAATTACCTTGCCAGTACATGGCAAAGGAGAATTATACTTGACAGGCAAGCAACAAGCAAATTGCTTGACCAGATTCTTAAAAGAAATATCTTGTAACAGATGCGAAGAATGAACTCATTGAAAAGAATTTATCTTTTAAGAAAATTATATTAGTAGGTGAAATAAATAGCTGTACCCAAAGAAATATGGACAAAAACACAAATCATAGCTCTCAGAACGACATTTATGCAATCAAAAAGCCATAAAAAATCTACAAGACAGCTATTAGTAATAAAGTCTGAGACATTGGGAACAGCTGCACCATGGATTAGTTACTTGGTTTAGTCAAAATCCTAAATGAAAATAGCCATGAATTGATTAGTATGACTGCGCAAGAATATGTATCATATACATGGTGGGAGGGATTATATGCCATATAAATTTGAGCCAATTCCTTACAAAGAATCCCCTATTGATAAAACTGAAAGAATAGATGGCCTCAAAACCAAAATTAAATACAATTTTGATTTTTTCTAGAATTAGTAACAAAGTTGAACTAAAGGAAAAGCAGAAGCCCTCCTACACGTATGCCCAAACTTATATATAAAAAAGTAGAATATTAGGTAGAACTTCTTTATATTAACGTAAATCATACGTACAACAGTATCAATCCATTATTTATACCAAACAAGTAATTCTTGGAGTATTGGCTGAGTTAGGTTTCCTTGTACCATTAATATCAATTTATAGTTACTCTTTTTAAATCACAACAACTAGTATCTCAATAGCTTTTGAAATTATACCAAATAAATTTTAAACAGAATGCACACATCATTATATCGTTAGCTTTCATTAGAGCCCTCCTTCTAGTGCCAAATGTGGTGCATACTTTTGAAATATGCAAAAAACTAAACTTCATACAAGGTTAGTAGCTTACAAATTCCTCAAGAATGACCCTATGAAATACCTTGTAAATGTTTCAAAATGCAACAAATGACAATACAAAAACTAAGAAAGCATTATAAAAACAATAACAAGTTACCTATTCCATAGTGGATTGGTGTCACATGTGCAAGTGACCCTTTCCCAATCCTTGATCAATAGCTAAAATGATGAAATGCAATGGAGATGAGCTAGATTAGTTCTCAAATGAAGAGAGTAACCTTAAATAAAAGTTGTGGATGGATGAATGAGGATTAAGGCCTTCTTTTATAGATTTTCTTGATGAGAGATTGGCCAAATGGGTGAATGTGGGATTAAAGATCCACCAATGAGAAGATGACACTTGTCAATTGCTGATAGGTCAATGAATGTGCAAGATTTGGGAAGAGTGCCCATGAGAGGGAGAATTTGAATTCAAATTTTGCAATAAATTTAGAGAGGGGGACAAGAAAAAGAGCAATAAATGTTATGTTGGAGGGACAAATCAACTTGTCATGTTGAGTGAAAATGAGGGTTTTAATAAATCAATAAATTGATTTATTTGTGCAAGTGGAGATATCTAGAGAAAGCAAGTGGGTAAAATTTAGTATTTAATCAGGTTTAGATTAAATTAATGATGATTAGGCTGATTTGACCTTTTAGGACTTAAATACTTGATTTATTTAATTTAGAAAAGGATGAAGTATGATTTGGGATTTGATTTAATTAAATGGATGGGTGATTTATTAAAAGGTTGATGATAATGTTTATTTGATTTTAAAATAAATTACCTTAGGAGATTAATGAGATTACCTGATGAATGGATGAAGGTGAACTTGATTAACTGAATGAGTGGATGCACGTGAAGCCTAATTTTCTTGATGAATGCAAAATGCTAATTTTGCATGTCTACACATTCAGACATATGTGGACCAATGTCGACGAAGTCTCTTAGAAGGTATGAGTACGTTGTTACTTTTATTGATGATTTCTCTAGGAAGACCTGAATATACTTCTTGAAGACCAAGGATGAGGTTTTCAATTGCTTCCAAGAGTTCAAGGCTCTTGTGGAGAATTCAATAGGTAGGAAGATAAAAGTTATTCGGTCAGACAATGGAGGCAAGTGCAAAGGGAAAGAGTTCTAGGAGTTCTGCACCAAGGAAGGAATCAAGAGAGAGTGGACTGTTCCTTACAACCCACAACAAAATGGGGTTGCTAAGAGGAAGAATCAGTCTATATCAAAGGCGGAAAGGTCTATGTTGAATGACTAGGATATGCCATGTTACTTATGGGTAGAGGCATGCAGTACAACAGTGTACATATAGAACAGGGTTCCACATAAGGTATTGGGAAAGATGACACCAAAGGATGTGTTCTCATGGAAGAAGCTAGATGTCAACCACTTCAAGATATTTGGGAGTTTGGCATATTGTCGCATTCCAGCTGCGACAGGTTCCGAGTTAGATCAGATTGTAGAGAGAGGGTATTTTGTTGGGTATAGTGAAACCTCAAAGGCATATCAGATATTTACCCCAGGGACCAGAAGGATCATATTCAAGTGTGATGTCAAGTTCATGGAGGACAAGGAATTCAAGAGGTCCAGAGATTTGCTAGCAGACGATTAGAGTGAGCAGCTAGTAGAAGCTCCAAGGATTGTTCAACCAAATCAAGGACAACAAAGCTCGACTATAGTTACTAGTACTGTAAGAAAAAGCTCAAGTGCTGAGAGCTTGCAGAGTATGGAGCAGCAGATGTAGCAGATCCAAGATATGCATTAGGGATACATGAAGGTTGATACTTCATCCTCGATAGTTGGTAGCGGGAACCAACAGTCACAAAGGGATACTCAGGAGTTTGTTGGAGCTCCTAGGATGAGTAGTAGACAGTGGAGACAACCAGCCAAGTATGATGACTATATGGCTTTAGTTAGTCAGTTGGTAGATAGTGAGCCTTCTAGCTATCAGGAGGCCTCTTAGCAACAGGTGTGGCAAGATGCGATGGTTGAGGAATATACCTCAATAGTGTAGAATGATGTGTGGGAGGTTGTGCCTAAACCAACAAATAGGGTAGTGGTTGGATCACGCTAGATCTATAAGATCAAGCATGGTGCAGATGGTAGCATCGAGAAATACAAGGAAAGGTTCATGGCAAAGGGGTTCTCTCAGAAGGAGGGAATTGACTATGAGGAGACATTTTCTCCAATGGCTAGGTATACTTCTATATGAGCTGTAATCTCTCTTGCAGCATAGATGGGATGGCAGATCAACCAAATGGATGTCAAGATGGTGTTTCTTAATGGTGAATTGAAAGAGGAGGTATACATAGAACAATCAGAGGGCTTTGTGGCACACAATAATAAAACCCATGTGTGTAGATTGAAGAGAGCTTTGTACTAACTCAAGTAGGCTTCTAGAGCATGGTATGAGCGCATTGATAGATACTTGTAGGGAATGGGCTTCATGAAGAGTGAAGCAAATGTTAACCTCTACTACTTGGTGGTTGGAGGTGAGGTTCTCATTATTTTTCTATATGTGGATGACTTGTTTTTAATAGGTTCATTGGGGCTCATAGAGGAGTGAAAGAGGGACCTTGCTGTAGAGTTCGAGATGAAGGATTTTGGGCTTATGCACTACTTTCTAGGCATGGAGGTATGGAAGACAGATGGAGAAAATTTCCTTGGACAAGGGAAATACTGCATCAAAATCTTGAGAAGGTTCGAGATGGAGGATTGAAGAGCCATGTCTACTCCTATGATAACGAATTGGAAGAAGGTAGACACATCTAGGGAGAAGGATGTAGACTCCACCTTATATAGGCAGTTGATTGGGTCTCTCATGTATTTGGTCAACACCAGGCCAGATATATCCTTTGTAGTAAACTCTCTTAGTCAGTTCATGGTGGAGCTAAAGAGAGTGCATTAGACAATGAAAAAGCATGTGTTACAGTATTTGCATGGTAAAATTGAGTATGGGATCAAATATGCTCATGGTGATGGTATTAGGTTGATAGGCTATACTGACACAGATTGGGCAGGAAGTCTAGTGGACATGAAAGGCACTTCAGGGTGTTGCTTTAGCTTGGGATCAGGAGTTGTCTCTTGGTATAGCAAGAAGTAGAAGTTCGTGGCTCTGAGTTTTGTAGAGGCAGAATATATAGCAGCTAGCATGGTGACGTGTGAGCCGTTATGGCTTCAGAAGTTGCTAGTAGCCTTGTTAGGTTAGAGGGTTGATACTACGGTGATACACTATAACAATCAAAGTTGTATTAGGTTGTATGAGAATCCAATGTTTCATGATAGGTCTAAGCATATAGACATTAGGTATCACTTCACCAGGGATTGTGTACAGCGGGGTATTGTCTAGCTACAGTATATACCTACAAAGCAGCAGGTAGCAAACATTCAGACTAAAGCATTGGGGAAGGAAAAAATCATGTTCTTCAGAGATAAGTTCGGTGTCATGCATAACAACTTCCTCACTAAGGAGTGTTAGTTTGTTAGCTTAGACAACTAT